>OX381721.1:9933909-10553994 GCA_947462335.1 Harmothoe impar | reverse complement strand
ATCATATGGAGTAAATGAAATGGGGGAGTGGAGGAGGACAGGGGGTGAATGAGATGGGGGAGTGGAGGGGGACAGGGGAGTAAATGAAATGGGGCAGTGGAGGAGGACAGGGGGTGAATGTGATGGGGGAGTGGATGAGGACAAGGGAATGAATGAGATGGGGGAGTGGAGGAGGACAGGGGGGTGAATGTCATGGGGGAGTGGATGAGGACAGGGGAATGAATGAGATGGATGAGTGGAGGAGGACAGGGAGTGAAGGAGGACAGGGGGTGAATGAGATGGGGGTGGAAGGGACAGGGGAATGAATGAGATGGGGGAGTGGAGGAGGACAGGGGAGTGAAGGAGGACAGGGGGTGAATGAGATGGGGGTGGAGGGGGACAGGGGAATGAATGAGATGGGGGAGTGGAGGAGGACAGGGGGTGAATGAGAGGGGGAGCGGGAGTAAATGTGATGGGGGTTGAAGGGGACAGGGGAATGGATGAGACGGGGCAGTAGAGGAGGACAGGGGAGTGAATGAGATGGGGGAGTGGAGGAGGACAGGAGAGTGAATGAGATGGGGGAGTAGAGGAGGACAGGGGAGTGACACTCTGCTGAAGAGCCCGCTACTGCCCGACTACGGACGGGCAGATTGAGTAGGGAGTACGTCACCAGTACGAGTGTGGGGGAGTGAATGAGATGGGGGAGTGGAGGAGGACAGGGGAGTGAATGAGATGGGGGTGGGGGGGGGGGGGCAGAGGAATGAATGAGATTGGGGAGTGGAAGAGGACAGGGGGTGAATGTGAAGGAGGAGTGAATGAGGACAGGGGAATGAATGAGATGGAGTGGAGGAGGACAGGCGGTGAATGAGATGCGGGAGTGGAGGGGGACAGGGGAGTGAATGAAATGGGGGAGTGGAGGAGGACAGGGGGTGAATAAAAGGGGGGAGTGGAGGAGGACAGGGGGTGAATGAGATGGGGGTGGGGGGCAGGGGAATCAATGAGATTAAATTAGGGAGTGGAAGAGAACAGGGGAGTGGAGGAGGATAGGGGAGTGAATGAGATGGGGGAATGGATGGGGACAGGAGTGAATAAGATGGGGGAGTGGTGGGGTAGGGGGGAGTGGAGGGGCAGGGTTGTGAATGAGATGGGGAGTGAGACCATCGCGAATACGCCCTATTTAATTCCCTGGCCTCAATTTTAATGTGTCAACTGTTTACGTCCACATCACATGAGATGTTCACCTCAGCCTGAGGAATGATAGATGATGATTTATAGATGTATTGATTTCTGTGTCTGCCTAAGGCTTCCAGACATCCATAGTGAACGGTTTGTCCCACTTTGAACACCCCCAGACTGCTATTTACAATATACACACACCACAGGGAGCCCAGTATTGGGGAGCTTACATTCACCCTCAAGGATCGGCCCTGCAGCCCTCCTACATACCCCTCCCCCCGACCCAACATATACCTGACCTCCTCCTGTAGACCACAGAACTGGCACTGTGCCAGCCGGGGAGTCAGTGTGGTCCACCTGGTGTGGAGACTTGGTAGGTTATACAGGTTAGCAGAGAGTCATAATAACATCCATATGTACCGTGCCAGTAGTATGGGAGAAAGAGGGAGTTGGCGCTAGTATGATATGTACGATATAAGGAAGAGCCTGGATTGTGTGGTGCATTAGCTGAATCCTACGTATAACTACTGGAGGATATACCCAGAGGAGGTACAGGAGCGACAGGTCAGTATACATGTTGGTGTAGCTGTGGCTGAGGTTGTATGAAGGTGGCCTTCCCACCAGGTGTATGGTTGTATGGAGCATACCAGACAATGTAGACACCATACACATGTGCATTGTACCATATAGGATAAACCCATTTTAATACCGCTCCTCATATACCTGCATCAGAATGTAACACTGAGTGTGTCTGCTTGTATGGTATATATGCTGTAGTGTAGGCCTTTCTATGGTTGCCTTTGCTGAGCATTGGGCTTATATTTACACCATCAGCTGTCTTACCCCCCCCCCCCCCAAACACACACACATACTCCTGCACTACATTCTCAGTCTGTGTCTCTGTCTGTCATCCCTACTGTCATACTGTCCGTGTATTATAAACATTCTAACCCCATGTCTGTCTGTCTACCTCGATATAGCATTTTGCTCCAGCCCCTTACCATTGATTTTTACCTCAGGACAACACTCGGTGTCTCGAGGCCCAGGAGAGGCGGAATTTTACCTTGTGTGCGATATGAATGGATACCCTAGGTCTACTAGAGAAGCCTACATCTAGTGAGACACGCCCACGCTCTGGATATAAGACAAGTCTACCAAGATTGCCTCAGATAATACATTCCATAGTGTAGTGTAGTACCAGTATGCTTACTCCTGGCCTCTATTCCTCCCACACTCCCCATATAAACAGGCCACTATTTGTGTATAAATGAATGAGGTCAGGCTTATAAATATGCATACAAGTCATGTATCTATGAAGGTGCATCTTAGTATAGTATATGGTGCTAGGTGATAGATACAGTAACTAAGTTTAACTCCTATACACTGACAGACAGACAGCTGAGAGAGCCTGTATAAACACACCCACCACAACCAGTACACTCTCCACCCTATGTGCTGTATACTTTCCAGACACTCATCTCTACCCTTGGTTCCTGCAGTTTTTAGTTCACTGTACATTCTGTCGGTCGGCTGTCTGTTGGACGGCTTATTAGGGGCAGAATTATGTGATATAATATATCATAGTTATTGTGACATAAATGTTACAAGCTGCCATTTAAGTGTAACCATGCCCATTCCCCTCAGCATATTTTATGTGTTTTTGTGTCCATTTTCCCACATATTTCCCATTTGCCATGTCAAATATTAACCCTTTAAGGGCGGCATACGGCTTTTATGAATTAGGCCCTGACTAGTAAATCGCCGGTGCTGCATTTATGATCCTATGGCGTTCCCGAATGGTCGGCATGGTGCATGAATGCAGCACTGGGGTGTTATTGGCCAGTGGTGTATTACTGCATAACGACAGGAAATAACCATGCCGCATTCTGTCTTGAGGCACCATGTAGTCCATGGATGGTTAATTTACTTCCTATTAACTATGGCATGTATCATAATAGACCAGTAGATGACGGGGTAAGAGGAACCCATATGTTTCAGTTTAAATAAGAAGAGACCTATGCCACCAATATGCATTTACCGAGGATATATCGTTTAAAGTAATGAGTACCGTTTGCCATAGTTAGATATAAACATGAGAGATAAAGGGCCCATTAACTTCCATGCACCTGCGTGTATCGACATAAATGCGCCCATACACTAGCTGTATTGTTTTGTAGTCTAGGTTAGACATGATACATGTATACGGTTACTTTTAACGTGCAGGTGTCAGTCATAGGGGATCAATATAGATCTACATGATTCTTTTAACCATTTAAGGACTGTAAGCTAGGTTCTTAACACAGCGCTGGCGAGTCCATACATCATGCCGACCCTTTAGGAGTGCATCAACCCATTAGAGTTGGTATGATGTGTAGATGTAGCTCTGGTGAGTTACTCACCATGCCTGCTTCCATGCATCATGGCGACATATGGTATGTCTGATTTACTCACAGTCAATAGTTTAAACCTTTAAGGGCGGCATAGGGCATGATTAGTACACTGTACCTCATAAATGCAACCATGCTGCAATAAAGGCGGCGGCGAGTTACCCACCGACACAACGTTGGTGTGTCACTATCGAAATGAACATCACAATGAGCACCAACCACGCTTCTTAAGTACATCTTGGTCACATTCACACACAATGGTCACAAATAGGTGTATACATATGTCTAAGTAAATCTATCTATAGATATAGAGAGTTCGTGAACTATGTTCTGATTCTTCAGCCTATTTGCTGAAAAGGGTAATTTATACCTTTTGCCCTTCCCCCACCCCGCTCATTTAAG
Organism: Harmothoe impar; assembly: GCA_947462335.1. Classification (NCBI taxonomy): domain Eukaryota; kingdom Metazoa; phylum Annelida; class Polychaeta; order Phyllodocida; family Polynoidae; genus Harmothoe; species Harmothoe impar. Next base: position 10,550,050 of record OX381721.1, on the reverse strand, counting down.
GGAGATCAAATTGTTCTTATTCCCATCTCAAATCTAGCAACCACCCACTACACTAAAACCCCGGAGGAAGGAGCCTAGTCATTATGACGACCTAGGTCGTCATAATGAATAGTGGTAGGTGCTCTAGAGTATGTTGTATGAATAAAGCCTTTAATTAGTTCCCCTCTTAATGAGAGGCATCCCTTTCATATATTTGATGTACTCTTCGTTGAACTGAGTAGCATTACTTGTTATAAATAAGTTGCCAATGGGTGAGAATGATGGCCCCAAAGGTATAGAGACCACTCTGCCCCGGCACTCTGCTCCCCATCACCAGATTATGTCTTGTGATAAAGATACTTATGCAGATACTTCAATTCATTAACACTGGGGGGCAGTCCTGTGCCAAAAGAGGTCCAGTCTGCAATGGCATGGGATAGCATTGGGTAGTCATTGGAACAACCTAGGACTTGAGAGTTGTCAATACTGATGACTTTAGGTCTTCAAGTTGACAATACCTAAATCAACAACCTTGAGGTAGTCATTCTGACTACCCAATTAATGTGACTCCTAAGGTTGTCATCATGACAACTTTGTTTTGAATGGATCAGATGTGACTGCCTTAGGTGGTCAAAATGATGACCAAAGGTTGTCACCTTGACTACCCAAAGTTGTCAATTTAGGTATTGTCAAAATGACGACCCTGGGGTTTTAAGTGTATTTAATATCATAGTTTTCCATGCTTGCCTGCATATCCCAGCATATCAGTGCACATCATTACATCGCAGTCCATTTTTAGTTGTGTCATGTCATGTGCATCTGTTATATAGATAACATAATACTATGCTGCTGTTCAGCAGACCTTTCCAACAGTGGAACCAAATGGCAGACATTCTACTGGGATGGTCCCGTACAGAATACCTGAACACTTTTTATGGGTGTATTTATATAAGTATGGTACAACCGTTAGTTCTCCACAAACAAACACCTACACCTATATACACAGTACACCTCAGGTATGGAATCTGCAGGTAGAACCTCTGTAGGATAGGATAACTCACAACCAAAAATAATTATCATTTCAAGAAAATAAAATAAATAAACTCGCCTGGCGGACAAATGACTAGTTTAAAGAAAATATTTTTTCCCTAAAACTAGTCATATATGTCCGCCAGTCGAGTTTATTTATCTTATTTCCTTGAAATGAGATATTTATTTTGGAGCGCGTTCTAAGAGAATTATTGACAATTACCATAGGATTACATCACTACAGAATCCATTGCACTGTATGTGTCATTCAGTGGGTTTACCTTATTTATTGAGCTGGCTTATATATACTAGATACTTCATACGTATTGATAATACACGCAGGCAGAGATATTGCTTGCATTTCCTTCTAGAAATAACATTCAACAGATTAGCATTAATTCACCCAAGTGGAAGTGCAAAAGTATCAATCGTCAGATTAATCCTGTCGAGGGACGGTTAAGGGTACATTCGCCTATAGAGCCGAACATGTACCTTAAGAGATTTCCACCTCAATTTACAGATTTTTTATGCAGGGTAGGCCCTCGGTTGTGCACGATAGTACACTCTAAGTATTACTATTACCAACAAATGGAGAGCTTATCGTGCATGAGCGACTAAGAATACCCACCATATATTTATGTGCAGGAGAACTACATGTTGATCTAAACCGAGTGGTCACCTTTTTTCTTTTTTCTTTATTTCTTTTTTTTAATAGATTCTTACCATTCTCTAAGATATTTTTCTAATGTTGTCTTGAGACACCACAACTCGCTCTGGGAGTAACGTTTCGGTACTTTAGTGTTTTGTGGACCCAACCGTTTTTTAAAATCCATTGTTCCACCCCTGGGCAGTATACATTTTTTAAACCCTTCCAAGTGCTATTTATTCATCAGCTTTGTTCACACAATTGTCATACCATTAGTCAATAGAAGAGCGGCTGACGACTGCATCCCATACCGAGATAAACACGGACCACGTGGCCGCCGTACACCTCAGCAGCCTGAGATCAATACTACGCCACAAGTGGTTCATTCTCACCAATATGCAGCATAGTGGGATTATTAGGATTTCCCATTAATGCCATTATAATTGGCCGAGGAGCTCCGATTGTTCTATTTTCTATTTCCACTTCTTGGTATTATATAGCTCTGTGGGCACCCTCTGATAAATGCATATAATTATAGTCTAGTACCTGCATTTTGGACTGTGTAAGACCTAAAAGAATCAATCATTTTCCCCGAGCCCCAAGACTCCACTTTGATGAGAATTGACCATGTAAATACACGGGCATCCTGCTGTGGTGTTGCATTACCACTGGTGCTGACCTGCTGGTACACTGGGTCACCGTGGTGGTGATATCATTAGGTCCATTGGATTTATGAGCTGATATGTACATTACCACTGGCATACCTCTGCTGCCCAATGATCCTGTATAGTATAGAAGGAGTGACCATTTCTGTCTCTGAATGTGCCGTTGCCTTAGCCTGGTATGCCCATGACACCAGAATAGCAGGGAGATGCACGGTACAGGTGTATAGCCACATGCACACTGCGCATTGAGCGGGGACCCCTCTACTCAGCTGGTCCAATTCATGTGAACATTGAACATATATATTGCATGCCACTTTTTTTTTATGGCGCACTGGGGCATATTAGACAAATAAAAGAACAGCATGTAAATATATGAAGCAGATGGTGAGTTCAGATGGTGAAATGGACTGAAAGCAAGAGAGGGAGAGAGAGGTCGGCAGTGGGTTCTCAGCTAACAAAAGTACGTTATTTTACGTCAAAATAACATTTTTTCAACGTTATGTGACGTTTTGCCACAGTAAGGAGCCATAGAGAAACGTTATAACGTTGTATAACGTTTTTTGTTTACTGGGAATTAGGGGGAGAGAAAGAGATACAGACAGAGAGACATGCAGAGCTAATTATCACCTTATTATTATGTATCATACCAGTTTACACATGATTATAATAATCATCATACCTCTATACTACTAGTGCATATAACAGTATAGACAACACACATTGTCACACACTCTATATACTAATCCTCATGTGACGTCTTGGTACAGGAGGCCAGTGTGGAGGTGATGAATCATGGTGCATGGATGAGGCTGATCCTGCTGCTGTAGGTGGTGACTAATCAGCCCCACAACTCTACAGGTACACCCCTATACAGGTAGGTCGGTGTATACATCTATACCAGAATGTGTACATGTATAAATGTGGTGTATAGTGTACTTATATCACCCTTAAGATTATAGTGGTGACTGGAGATTCCATGTGATTATTCATATTGTAATTGGGTATGCAAGTGAAGTGCCTATAGATAACCAGTGGTTTAGAGTACCTGTAGCTCGTAACTGTAACAGTTGTGAATGCAGTCATTGAACGAGGAGAAGGCTGCAGGGAGTGAGTGAAGAGAAGGGGGGGGTATGGTGGTTTTAAATCGGGAGTTTGGGGTCAAAATCATGTGTGTCGGTGGGATGGGGTGTAGAATTTACTATTTTCTTCCGTTTTAGCCAAAATATTCCCCACGTTTCTGATTTTATGGACCGAATAATTATGCATGGTTATACCATTATGGGACTATCCCAGTCCATGTAGCCCTTTTACTCCGTCTAAATGGGCATATTTTTTGGGATTTATTACTTAAGAGTTTTTTTATCGATTTTATTTTTACCGAAATGATGAAAAATGGGAAAAAATTTCTTCCATAATCTTTTTTATTTTTTGAAGAGGTTAAACTCGACCTGCCGACCCTATTTTACGTTAGCCATGTTACCTGGACACAACTCTCTTGTTTAGGCCTGAGGATGGCGTCCAACACCACACCCCCCGTGGTGGAGGACGATGCCATGGAGTGTGTCCGGCGGTACGTGGTGGACGCGGGTAGCAATAAGACACAGACCGCCTACTTCTACGCCGGCTACAGCGGCATCCCAGAGAACCTCACCCTCAACGTCATCATGTGGCTCGTGGGTACACTTTTACCCCTATCAAATCTCAAAAGTCTGGCTAGAAAATTAATTAAGAAATTGGGTTGATTTCTGTTGTGACAATTAAAGGGGTATGTATGCCTAATTCCTGATAGAATATCTGCGGGTCAAATAGAATGTTTGTTGCAGTGGGTTCAATGGAAACTACCTCAAGGCTTTGGTCTAAAAAAAGTATATATTCACGGTTCACTGTCTATTGTGATGAATTGCAGATGTCCAAGTCAAACTGGAACCATATCTAAAATAACCTTAGAGAAACATATTTCCCTTTTAAAATTGGAAACAAAACAAAATTAAGTGAATGCAAGCATTGTTCCGCATATTCTTTCTTTAATTAATTTGTTGCCCCCCTTACACAACAGATCATGTTTGGGGTGTTCCTGGTGGTGAGGTGGATTCGAATATTCAGGGAGAAGAGGTGCGTTAACCTTCCTTTTAACTATTTCAATAAGGTACTTAAAATGTTTCCACAGTATGTGCGGTGGCACGAGGTATAGCTATACCTTTTTCATACACAAGGAAATGCATGAATGATGTTTTTTTTATTATTGTTGATTTCGGTGTATGCACATAATATTCAACAACAAAATAATTGAACAAAAATAATCAAATAACACACCCAATTAAGTATGCTAGTGTTACCCATGTCTTAAATATTTTTTATTCTGTATTCAATACAGAGATGTGACAGAGGGAGGCAGGAACATGGCAGGTCTGTACGTGCACGTCCACGACTTCCTGGGCTGGATACCAGAACTAATGAGAAAGGGGTAAACCACTTCTTCATCTTCTCCTCCTCACAAAAAGCCATAGTTAATTAACGTTTGAGAGAGGTCATGTGCACCTGCTCTCAGCCCATCAGTCATGAAAATGGGTACTCATTAGGGAACTGCTTTTTTCTTGTGGCAAGGTCATATACATGTATTAGAATTCATAACTGTCTATTTCTCAGAGACAATCACATCCAGGCACGCTGTACATGTTGATGAATAAGTTGCTTAAAGCTGTACAAAGTCAAACGACATCTTGTTTGGTCTGAATCCGCGCCATCAAGTGACGTCACTTTAATTACCGGAAGTTAGTTGAACGCCGGTTACCCGGTGACATATTTTCCCGCGTCGTCAAATCTCAATACTCCTCCTCGACAAGTGAAAATATACTTTGTTTGAAACATACATAATATGAACATTTACTTTTAGAATACACAATGAATAACTATAATGTGTTACTATAAAATAAACACTCCTCCTGGATGTTAAAGTCCTTGACTTATCAGTGTCTCTTGTTTACTTAGAATGTTCATTGTTTCTCAAATTCTTTGAAGTCCTTATTTTGACTTAGTGAATAGATGTTCAATAATTCTCCAGTAAACTGGTAATGTCTATAGATTGACTCAGTAGTCAAATATTACTCAGTAGTCTTAAACATGTCTTTACACAGTTCTCACAAACTAGTATACATGTATTACATAAACTAGATCTCATTAGTTTTAGTATTAATACAACAATAACTCCTAATGTTGTCCTACATAACATATTCAATAGCATAAACCTTAGCTATTAACAGGCAATCAAAAAACTTAGGTTTTCCATATGTTTTACATTAAACCATACCAAATAGCTACCACAGGCTATTACCAATTAATTAAAACATAATACCTAAACTTGGAAAGAGCGGTTACTAGCACATCATTTCCATGTGAGGCTTCAGCCCTCACCTCCCTACACTAAAGAACTTCTCCGGTTCTGAAATAATTCCTGCAGAATTCTGAGTCTCTTAATAGCATTGTGTCTTTTGCAGCGTCTCCATGCATTCCAACTGCATCCCAGTGCATTCCAACTGCACCCACCAGACAAACAATTCTCAGTGCCTCCGCCACATCACTGACAATAAACCAGAACTAGTAATGCCACCCACAGATCCTCTGTATATTCACAGTGCAAATGCCTGTTGACTAGACTTACAGTGCCCCTGTGATCTTACAGTTCAGTGCAGTATATATATATACAACAGTCCATTCATCGATAGAGATATACTATAGATCATTATGTGTCCACAGCTACACAATAAAGAGTCACTTCTTGCTAACACACACTTTGCTGATATCTGAAACATTAACTAGTTGGAATTCCTCCTTCTGGACTTTACAATTACAACTTCACATTGACTCGACACAATTGACAGTCCCACTGTAGAAACCACATTCTCTACAATGTTTTGGTGCTTCCTATCGCACTAGATGACTCTTCAGCACTAGACTGCCTGCACTCTCGACACAAACTCTACACACTCTCGACTCATACTGAAGACTCCAGACGTCCACTGCAGACTCCTGACGTCCACTGCAGCCTCCTGACGTCCACTGCAGACTCTTGACGTCCACTGCAGACTCCTGACGTCCACTGCAGACTCCTGACGTCCACTGCAGACTCCTGACGTCCACTGCAGACTCCTGACGTCCACTACAGACTCACTGACGTCACACTGCAGACACCCAACGTCACACATACTGCCTTCTCACTGTTGCAGCTACCCACCATACAATCACTTCCTGCTGCCTCCGCCACCGTGTTGATAATTCACCAGAATTTACCACTAAAAACGTTCCTCCACAGGTCTTCTGAATTCACACAGCACACTTGCTATACAGCCTTACAGTGCCACACCTTCTGTGATGTTACAGTTCAGCTTAATGTGTGTATAATAAAAGTCAGTTTGTCACCACAGTTGCACAATAGATAGATCCTCTTCTAAAGCTGCACTATAATGAGTCCACTTCTTAATAAAAAAAACTCACTTAGTTGAAACCTGTTAACATTAACTAGCTGGACTTCACTCCTTCTGAATTTTATAAATTTCAACTTCTCTCTGACTTGGCACAACAGATTGTCCTTACTGTAGCATACAACATCTCCAGTGCCTCTGACACGTCACCAGTGCCTCTGACACGTCACCAGTGCCTCTGACACGTCACCAGTGCCTCTGACACGTCACCAGTGCCTCTGACACGTCACCAGTGCCTCTGACACGTCTCCTACACAATGTCCACATACCTCACAACGTTGTCTCCATGTGTTTCATGATGGCATTACTACGAATCCACATGTGTAGCATCCACTGCCACTGGCACTGGCATCTCCACCACCACGTCAACAACGTCCTCTCCTCGATCAGCTGTTCTCCTGCTGACACAGCATTTCTTAGTGGCTTCTCCCTGCACTTCCACTGTCAGCCACTGACACGTCTCCTACTCCTAGTCTTACAGCACTATGGCTGCCCTAGACCCTGTACACACATCGCCGTACTCCCGTGTGTATTGACGTCGTACCAGTCCAGTGTCCATAAACAACTTGCCAGCCGCCACAGGCACGGCACTTTCCCGGGGTGGGTGCTCGCCCTCCTCGCCGCCATCCTGCCGGCATCCTGCTTGCCTCCTCGTGCCTGCGTCCCGGGAAACCACTCCCAATATCGCTCACAGTGCCCGGCACCTACTGCAGCCTACTCCGGCCTCAAAGCTGCCGAGGCGAGCTGCTCCCCGTACCGTCCAACTCGCCGAGTTTCCAGAGTCTCAAACTCGTACTTCCAAGGCCCATCCGACTTCCAAACTTTCTCACAACTTACTTCAAACATTTAGAGTCCATCCAGCGCAGTGGATGCATGACTGAGGCCCAAAACCTGATGAATAAGTTGCTTAAAGCTGTACAAAGTCAAACGACATCTTGTTTGGTCTGAATCCGCGCCATCAAGTGACGTCACTTTAATTACCGGAAGTTAGTTGAACGCCGGTTACCCGGTGACATATTTTCCCGCGTCGTCAAATCTCAATACATGTTGCTAGATCATTAAAGGGGCATTCTACCCACTCACACTTAACCACATAGAACACGCTTGATGGTAAATGCCACTTTAATTCATACCTGACTATAAGCACAGAGAAAAATGACACCCAGTTCTTGTCTATATCACAGAGACAATGACATCCAATACTTGTCTATAGCACAGAGACAGTGACATCTAATTCTTGTCTATATCACAGAGACAATGACATCCAATTCTTGTCTATATCACAGAGACAATGACATCTAATTCTTGTCTATATCACAGAGACAATGACATCCAATTCTTGTCTATATCACAGAGACAATGACATCCAGGCACGCTGTGGGTGGGACGCTGTCATCTACCTCCGCTTCCAGCGTTACCTCATGCTGCTAACAGGGGGCACTGCCGTCCTCTCACTCTGTGTGGCCCTTCCTGTCAATTTCTCTGACGACCTAGGTAAGTAGCTTTCAAATATTTTATAGAGCATTGGATTATACTTTCAAATTTAAGGAGCCGTCCATATTGGACAAGAGGGGGTTTGTGGGTTTTTGCATTTGAACAGAAGTATTTCTCCTGATCCATCCCTCCTCCTTACAAATTCACTGGTTACCCCCTGCCCATTTTTGAACACTGGTCCATAATCGCACAAATCTGGTCTGCTGCCGTAATTACTTGTTGTTAAATTCTATGGTGATCTTTGACTGATTGAAATGTTGATAATTATTTTGTCTATAATCAAGAGATCAATAATTACACAGGTATGTAATTTCATTTAGCATATGACCAAGCAGGGATGCCCCAATCAGCCTGTACTAATCCTATACAGCACCCACCATAATTGTATGGCCAAGCAGGGATGCCTCAGCGAGCCTATACTAATCCTATACTGCACCACCATATGGCTAACACGGATGCCTCAGTCAGACTATTCTAATCCTATACAGCACCTACCATTTACCCATGCAAGGATTCCTCAGTCAGCCTATTCTTATCCTATATAGCACCCACCATATGACCAGCAGGGATGCCTCCGTCAGCCTGTACTAATCCTAAACAGCACCCACCATATGCCCAAGCAGGGATGTCTCAGTCAACCTATACTAATCCTATACAGCACCCACCATTTGCCCAAATAGGGATACCTCAGTCAGCCTGTACTAGTCATATACAGCACCCACCATATGGCCAAGCAGGGATGTCTCAGTCAGCCTATACTAATCCCTATACTGCACCACCATATGGCCAACAAGATGCCTCAGTCAGCCTATACTAATCCTATACACTGTAAAAATATTCCGTTGAATATACGGAGAATCAGTGTAAAATTTAACGGTGATTCATCATAACATATGATTACGGTGAGGCAATGTAAAATCAATCAATTTTACTTTGAATATCCGTAATCCAATACAGTGAAACACCGTTTATTTTTACAGTGAAACACAGTTTATTTTACGGTGAAGCTACGTTTAATTGATTTCAGTTTTATCACACCAGGTGGCAGTTTGGTTCATGAAGAGATTTTCCTGGATGCTAGGAACACCATTTTTGTGGTGATAAGAAATATATATACAGATACAGCTGTAATGTTTGCTCTGTAGCCATCCTAGAGTGACTTCTGCTCATGGACTGGTATTACAAAGTGTCATGAAGCATTCTATAAGGCTTTCATAGACTAATTCCTAATGATTAGGTCTGAAGTCTTGACACTAAGATGATATTGCTGATTGGAACCAAATTTGGTTTGGAACCATATTGAGCATGGAGTTAGGTATAGGGGGATAAATGAACTGAATAACACTGGGACAAATCAGTTAAATTACACAAAATACCATTACAATTATTGTTTAGGCACTGAATCAGAATACAGTGATATTTTGTATTCTGTTAAAATAATGGTGATTCACAGTTCCGTAGAAATGACGGTGACTTTGGGAAAAACGGTGACCGTGACAATTACGGTGAAAGTCCGGCACCCAGTGTTGCCAGTGAATCACCGTTTTTATAACGGTACTGAGAATCACTGTTAAAAAAATTTATAACGGAGATTTCTTGTTTAAAAATAGCGGTGACAGTTCCGTAAAAATAACGGTGACTTAGGAAAAAACGGTGACCGTAAAAATAGCGGTGAAAGTCCGGCACCCAGTGTTGCCAGTGAATCTCCGTTATTTTAACGGAATTTTTTTTACAGTGTACAGCACCCATCATATGACCTTGGAAGCAGTGATGCCTCAGTCAGCCTGTACTAGTCATATACACCACCATATGGTCAAGCAGGGATGCCTCCGTCAGCCTGTACTTATCCTATACAGCACCCACCATTTGGCCAAGCAGGAATGCCCCAACCAGCCTGTACTAATCCTATACTGCACCACCATTTGGCCAAGCAGGGATGCCCCAACCAGCCTGTACTAATCCTATCCTGCACCACCATAATCATATGGTCAAGCAGGGATGCGCAGTCAGTCCCTCTCTCTATATATGTGTTAATCATATATAATTCACCCTAACCACGAGACGTAACAACCTGAGTTATGCATTCAAAGCCACAAACTATTCACTCTTTACAGACACAAACTTAGTACATAAGCTAATCAAAACACATTTACGATGAGAAAGCATAAATAATGGCATAATATATGATATGTACAAACAATAAGAACAATAGAGGGCTTTAAATCCTATCCCATACAAAGCCAAGACTAATTATAACTCACTATAACTATATGGCTGATGCTAAAACTAGAGTTGCCTCTTATTAATGCGCCCATTGATAGAAATGAGCGATATATTGAATACAAATTCAACTTGTCGCTGTATAATTCACTCAGATCGAAGGACCAACGCTGAAAGTGTTTACTAGGGTAAAATGCAAGTTTTTTTTTTTTGTTTTTTTTTGTTGTTGTTGTTGTTGTTGTTTAGTTTGTAAAATGCAAGTGTTTCTGAAATTGACGATTGTTATGGCAGCTTCCATTGGGTTATTTCAGAGTACATTGTGTCACTCTATAGATAGGCCTACATGTCGTTCAATACATGGTTAAAGTCGTATTATGTCTTTGAATGTTTTTGTTTCTTACAGTGTCCGACTTTGGCAAGACTACAATAGCAAATGTGGATGGAAAGTAAGTGATTATTACATCGGTAATATCCAAGTTATTATACAAAATACTGTCTATAACTTGGCACAGTCTATCACAGTGTACGCACATATATAGCTAACTACACTATGACCTACACACACATTTGAGTCATGTAGAGTTCTATGTATTTTCTGTGAAGGGGGTATTGTTGAAAAGGCATAACGTGGATGGTGTTACCCTTACATCTGCAATGCAAGGGGGCACCACTGTTTATGACAAATTAACTGTTTTAAAATCTTACTGCTCCTCTTTTCCAGCTCTGATCTGATCTGGATCCACGTTGTCTTAGCAGCAATATATCTCATTGCGACTCTTTTACTGATGAAGAGATTCACTAAACGGTATGTCAAGGCAAGGGCACCAAAAGAGGTAAGAACACAGCGACGAAAGAAGAGTTAGCCTGACTCTCTTTCCAGTGTCACGAATGTGGCCAAAATTATTTATTTCAAAAGAGAGTCAGAGTTAGATTCAGGAGCAAGAGTGCTGTTTAACATTACATGTCTTTGGGGGAGAGCACTTTCCTCTCGCCAGACTCTATTTGAAAGAGACTCTCTCGAAAAGGAGTAATTTTGGCGGCATGCCTGACTCTAGAAGGAGAGTCAGACTGCCACATCCCTTCAGTGGAAGATGGCCGATGACATTGGTGACTCGACAGCAGGGTTATTATAGAAATTATAGACCTGTACGTTATGAAATCTGATTTGCAAATATTGTCCTAATAGTAAAGTTTGCTTCAGTGAAGGGATCAGCGGTACTCACACTAGAATGAAAATGATATAAAAAGGCATACGTCTAGGCCCGTGCATAGACATCATATAGGTATACAATTGAGAAAATAAGACCTAAACTCTATGTCTGTGTACATGGCTAACAGCTTAATGGACACTCTATGCATTACCAATTAAATTCAAGTTAGATTATTATTTCATACCAATGCCCTCCGATTGCTATTTTACAGGTCAGCAGAACACTTCTTGTGGCCCATGTACCCACGAAAAACGTCACCAATGATGACATCTACCAATATTTCACGTAAGATCAGGACACCCTTCTATGACTTGAATTACTTATCACATTCGCGTCGTCATAACAAATATTAGAAGAGATTTCTAGATATAATCATAAACATTTTCTTTGAGTAATTCTCGAAAAATGATTATAATGAGAATTTCCGAGTATAATCAAATGATACAAAAATTTCACTTTACTTCAACCTTTGAACACCACAGACAGCGATTTGAGGATGCCAAGATAGAGACTGTCAACTTTGCCTACATAGTTAAAGAAGTCAACTCCATTGAGGAGAAGAGGTGTGTACGTTATTAATTTTGAATTATATACAGGGGTTAGGTTCAACTAAAATGTTCTATATTGATGTAGTTAGCAGGATACCATGTGAAGCATTATAATGCATGGCCATGAAAATCAACATCAACTCATACATTATTTGAATGTGTATAGGCCCTCACCTCCTCGAATTTGGAAGTAAATTATCTAAGGAATTAATTCTAAATATAATGGAATATGATATCATAAGAGCAGCTGCCAGGAACTGTCTGAGGCAGTGAGTGATCCGAGGTAGTAAATGTTCGAGGTAGTGAGGGTCTACTGTAATTAGCATGATATCAAGTGAGACATTATATTTATGATGCCCGGCGAATCAAAAACAGTCACACACATTTCTGTTCACACTTACACAACACCAGTCTTCCAACAAACTTGTTTTTTTGTCAAGAAATCGGTACGATATGACAGCACAATCATCAGTTCTATGTTACTTTGTGAATAGGAAGTATGCAGGACAGATGCGGGCTGAGGCTATCGTGATGGACACGGATACAGCTGTACGTGACAAGATGAAGCCTTACCCGTGTGCCTGCTTCTGCTGCTGCTGCCCTAAGTGCCAAAGGGTAAGTATTACATGCAACTCAGATTAAGACCTTTTCACAGGATTAATCAATGGAAACTATATTCAATACAACACAAATTCATGGGGACTATGGATACAAAAATCAATTGGGAATTGTTCTGAAAGGGCATTTCTTTCTTGTGTATAGACAACTCTTTTTGGCGGAAGATCGTGGCACTATCTTTATGCTATGTTATGGCCGGATATTATGGCCATTCTGAGTTTCACCCCAATATTTGTCACCTGAGCATGCTGAACAAGAGGCCTCCAGATTGGAATCATATACTCTAATAATGGCGGTCTCCCTTTATGGCATGCAGGTGGTGACTGGTGAGTGGTGCGTCCAGCAGGGGGAGGCACTGAGGGCCGAGTATGACCTGAGTGTCACCAAGGCTCTCAAGGACCCCCTGGACATTGTCTTCATCAACTTCTACACAGAGAACATGGCAGTGAGGTAAGAAAATATCAATTAATACACAGAGAACATGGCAGTTACACAGAAAAAATAAACAGTGCCAAAAGGGAGTCCAGATTGCCTCCAGAATGACTCCCCTCTTTCAGGGAGCCCAGGTCCTTATGTGACTCTCTTAGGTGAGTCAGCGAACTATGTGACTCCCTTAGATCGGTCAGGGAGTCACCCAGACTCTCTTAGGCAGCCTGCATGGCTGTTTCTTTTCTCTGTTTAGGTGAGGCATATGTCAACTTCTACACAGAAAACATGGCAGTTAGGTAAAGAAAATAAATACGAACTTCTATACGGAGAAGATGGCAGTTAGACAAGGAAAACAACAACTTCTATTCCGCTTTAGCAGGATGTCCTGTGGACAGCGCCATGTTTGTTGGTACCAGTTTAACCACTCTACCCTACAGCAACCAGCTCAGGGAAATCTCGTGGACGAGATCAGGGTACAAACATGGTCTAAGTAATGTGAGTGGGTTGCAGCTAGAGATTCCTTATGTGACCTGTCCATGATAGTGTGGTGGTTACCACTGTGGCTTTGTGATACAAGGTGCAGGGGTTCTAATCCCTCCCAAGCCAGATGCATCTTTGTAACCATTTTTATTTCTTTTCATAGCTTTGTTAGGAAATTAGTTAAATTGAAGTGCACCCAATGTAACAGGTAATGGAAACAGAACAATACTTTTCCCCCCCCACATTGAACTCTACATTTATGGGTCCAGGTGAGATATTGAGACTATATTTTTTTTATCTCATAATTCTCAGTACTGCTCTGTAGTTTATATAAACCAACTGGGGAGAGCTATCAATTATAAGAAATAAAAAGGGTCCCTGGTGACCAGGGGCATACCATTGGTACCAGAGGAACACCTGGTGGCGCCACTAGTATCTCGCTAATGCCTAATACAGAGAAGATACCAGCCTGATATGATGCTTTTCTTTGGTTTATAAGGGATAATATGAGCTATGCTACTGTGCACGTTTAACCATTGCATAGACGCTGAACTTGTACCTAAAAGGCATTACATGATACATTATAGAACTCCATTTCCCTCCATTCAGGGTGTACAATGCCTTCAACAAGGTGTGGCGGATGCGCTGTGTATGTCGGGCACGGTGCTGCCCCCAGACGGAGCTGGATGGAACTAATTGGATTGTCTACTACTCCCCCAGATACGATGACATCTACTGGTGGGTACTTTATTAATTGTGTTTCATTGTAGTTATTGTTTAGGCCCTCCCAGTAAACAAATAACGGTATACACCATTTTATAACGTTATATAACGTTATATGTCAACGTTTTTCTAAGGCTCTTTAGTATGACGTAACGTTATGTAAAATTTAAAACATTATTTTCACGTAAAATAACGTTTTTGTTGTTAGCTGGGCTGCTGGTACTGTTATATCACAATTAATGCCATCCACTGCATGGCGTTTTAGATTTAAGCAGATGTGTCCACTGTATATGGACTGTAATACACAATACATTATATTAAGTTAATATTTGGGTTGAGCAAGTGACCAAACCGATTGGTTAGTAGTCGAATTACCTGGACATAAAGTGCAAAATCGAGTGAATATGATAATCTATCCTTGGTTATCATCTGCAAACACACTGCTTTGAGGTGGATTTAGCACTATAATTGTGTACAGGCAAGGGAAAAGGGTAGTCCAAGGAAAAAGCCAACTTTGAAATTGATGTCAGTTGTCACAAGCTTTCCAGTGATATATTACACTAGAAGATATTATTTCTAGTTTTTGAGAAATGGCTTCATGAATATGTGTGGGCATCACCCTGTCCAAAATCCCAATAAGCTCTATGTCTCATATTTTCCAAGATATCCCTATTTAATTAGCATTACCTATGATAATTAAAAATTTATGATACATTGTCATTCTTTGAGTCTTAATTTCCTCTATTTGGAATAAAAATCATGTTTCCATGGCAACACATATCAACAAGCACACCCAATTAGGCTTTTAAACGTTCCTTTTACCTTCCAAATATAGAAGCTTTTTACCAAAAATGGAATGTTTTATGTAATCCTATTGAATTCTCCAGAAAAAAGTACCCAAGAGCTATTTTTAGCCTAATTCTTTCATTTTAGGCCATAGTGGCGCCCCCTGGTGGCTAAAATCGGAACTAATCCCGCGGGGACTATCCTTTCTGCTTGGCTGCTCACAATTATGTATTGCCTCAAGAATACTTGGGTGATATAAAGGCATTGTTGTGTGATTGCAGGCACAACCTGGGTGCGTCGGACGTGTGGTGGTGGCTGAAGGCAGGTGTCCTGAACCTGGGCCTGCTCTTCTTCCTCTTCATCTTCACCACCCCCTCCGTCTTCATGAACCTGCTGGACGAGTGGCGCTACAAGGACGCCATCCAGGGCCTCAATGTAAGCATCCAGGGGCCTAATAAGTATACTTATCCAGGGTCTTAGTGTACGCATCCAGGGTCTTAGTGTACGCATCCAGGGGCTTAATGTAAGCATCCAGGGTCTTAGTGTACGCATCCAGGGGCTCAATGTATGCATCTGGGGGCCTCATATACTCATTCAGGTGCTTAATGCACGCATCCGGCTGCTTAATTAAGTACGCATCCAGCTCAGTGGTCACAAAGTTCTTTGCCCACTGGGAGGGGCCTAATATACGCAGCCAGGTACTTAATGTACGCATCTGGGGTTAATGTGGACATCTAGGGTCTTCATGTAAAAATAAGGGTATTAATGCGCTTGCATCCATGGTCTAAGGGTAGTTGTTAACTCATGTACCTTGTATGTTTCAGAGTCCCTTGCTAGTGAACGTGATGCCGGTACTGCTGTTGTGTGTCTTCTCCAGCCTTTTACCCCTACTAGTCTACTTCTCTGAGCTGCTCATAGGCCACTGGAAGCGGTATGTATATATATATATATGTACATTATATATACAAACCCCTCACCTCTACTATCCTATTTCTCTGAGCTGCATTATATTATATGAAACGATGCTCAGCGACACATGCAGCATGACACGAATTCATTGGAAAACAGTCCCATGTTAGAAAGAAATAATAAAGTAAGCGGCCCAGCAAAAATATGCTATGCGTGTTGCAGTAAATGAGCAATCTGTCTGCCTGGCTGGTCACAATCATCATGAAGACGTGTTAATATATTTTACATTACTTTACAGAACAATAGAAGAGAAGTTGATAATGCAGAAGACGTACGCCTTACTGCTCCTGATGATCCTCATCCTGCCGTCTCTCGGACTCACCAGGTAGGCCTTGCATCCAGGGTGGATTGGAATAAATGATACAAATTGCCAGAAACCTTTAATTCAAACGCTGACTAAAACCCGAGAGATAATATATAATGATTAAATGATTGACACAGTAAAGTGCATTATTGTAAGAGCTTGAGCAGCACTGTGCTTAGAGTGGTATGAAGGCATGTGAATGCAGCATCAGCGAGTTGCTCACCAGCACTGCATTGACGCCATGAGGTTATTGTTTATTACTGTTTCTTCTATCATTACAGTGCCAAAGCCCTGCTGATGTGGGTAGCTGACCAGAAAGGAACCATAAACGCATTTCGTTGGAAGTAAGAAACATATTCCATTGCATTGCATTGCATTCCATTCCAAAAAAAAAAAATTGGTATCGAACTGAATTGTAAAAAAGTTATATGATTTTACCTTAAAAGAAGTAACTGGCAACACACCTACCAGTACGTTATCGAACCCTTCCCGCACAGGTGCATATTCCTACCTGATGATGGCGTATGATAACACTCCTACCAACACACCGTGAAATAGTAAGTGTAAGTACACAGTAGCATCTACTGTAGGTGTACAGTAGAATATACTGTATAATGGATTTACAGTGGAGTCTATACTGTAGTTCTACAGTAGATTCTACTGTTATACCTACACGCATTTACTGTACACCTACAGTAGAATCTACTGTACACGTACAAACATGGCAACCAACTTTTTACAGTGTACTTTATCTAACCGTTACCGTACAGGTGTGTGTTATTTACAGACCCCCTTGGGGGGGAATGGAGCCTTTATAACATAAAGGGGCTCCCATCAAGGGATTCTTACATCTCCAGTGCTGTCATCAATTTGGCACAAGTTCTAAATTGTTAATAGTCAATAACCCGACTTTTCCTCATCGTACTCTCCCTCCAAACATAACTTGGGAATTGAACGTTCACAACTGGGTAGAATCCGGGTAGGTCACAATGACACAAGAAAGGCACGAGATATTCCCAAGAATTGTGAACATATCCTTATTACAATCAGAACTTGGGAATTGAACGTTTGCAACTGGGTAGAATTCTACCCAGTTGCGAACGTTCAATTCTCGTGCCTTTCTTGTGTCATTGTGACCTACCCGGATTTTACTCAGTTGCGAACGTTCAATTTCCAAGTTCTGTTTGATATAAATAATGTGGAATTCCACAGAATATGACACAGTCAAAAGCTGTTCACATATTCTCGTGCCAGATACGTGCACAATTCTCCCAGGGATCCCGCACGAGTTCTGCCCGAGATTTTGTTTGCAGGGCTCCTTCTCTACTCCTCCACATCAGATTCTCTCCTTGTTGACTCCCTGAGAATCCCTAATTTATTAGTTAAATTCTTTTTACTTTGGCATGGGCTCTAAATGCTGTTGTATGCCTGTCTGAACACACAAGAGTTTGGATTCTAAAATGTAACAACAACAACAGGTGCGTGTTCCTGCCTGATAACGGCGCCTTCTTCGTTAACTACGTGGTATCTGCGGCCTTCATGGGGACGGCGCTGCAGCTGCTCAGGGTCGGAGACCTGCTCGTGTTTTCTGCTCGGCTACTGCTCGCCAGGTCAGCTGCCGAGAGGCAACTTGTACGGAAGGTAGGTTTCTGTTCTTAGAAGTCATAATTATATCAAACTAAATTAATATTGGTAATACTTTTATCTAATTAGATGCCTTCATTGTGCGTGAAAGCTCAAAAAGGTACTTTGATAATTAAAGACTATTTAATCGATTCTAGTGCTTGCAGGGGAGGTATCCCATTTTTGAAAATTTAAAGGATACAGTACAATCATTCTGTAGTTGGACCGCCATATATTAAAGGTATTCCTATGCATAAATCTGTGTCTATGTCTCTATGTCTCTATGTCTCACACAGTTGGAGGGGGCGCCCTTCCCCTACGGCCAGCAGTACGCCTGGGTCGGGGTGGTCTGTGGTGTAGTCATGTCTTACAGTGTCACCTGTCCCCTCATCGTGCCCTTTGGTAAGTCTAACCCTTTAAGGGTAGCATGAGGCTGTAATGCACTATGCCCCCTTTTCGACATAAATGCAGAATCGGTGAGCAACTCCCCTGTACTGCATACATGAATCCAACCGATACCACGGGGTTGATGCACTCATAAAGGTTCGGCTTGATGCACTAATGCTGTGCAGGGGAGTTATTTTTTCATTCATACAAATGTCTGCCCACAATTCATGAATGTATACATAATGAAGATTATACAGCCAAAGCAGTCATCTAATTTCGTTTTTCCCATAATATGATAATTCAATCTTTGATTTTAATGGATATGTTTTGAAACATATTCAGATTCCATAATATCAAATACATAGGCAGAATTATCACCATATTGCATCAATATAGGATGGAATGTTATGGATACAGACCGATGTTCAGGTACATAAACCTAGTCAAGTGTTGACAAGAATCATGTTCTTACCATTGTTTACTGTTTGTTGTCTTTCCCCCTTTGGCAATGGTCATTATTTTGTTAAAGAGTTTTAAGTTCCAATGCGTATAATAATCTCACCCCATTTCTTCATACTTGTACATGTATGGTACCTTTATGCTGAGGTTCACCCTTCTTATGCCAGGTCTTAAACTATGACGCATGCTGATCGAGTCTTCAATTTAAATGTTCAGAGGTTTTTCGAAACAGATTTTTGATAAACCATTCCTATGTCTCCAGATTTAATTTTAAGTTATACGCAGTGGTGCGTTGAGTCACATTTCAGCATAAAGGGTATTACAATGGCGCAATGATTTATGCCATTTTGTCGCCATGATGCATTTATACATCAAGGGCAAGCCAAAGCTACATTCAAAAGTATTCAACTCCTATAACCTGCGATGCAAAGAGGCGAAAGCCTAATTGTATTCCAGGATAAATAAAACTGATTTTATCATAAAATTATGTTAATACCTGCAGGTATGGCCTACCTAGTCATGAAGCATCTGGTAGACAGACATAACCTGTACTATGTGAGTAAACCGGTCCGGTTGGGAGGTCAGGTACACGCCCGCGCCGTGACCTTCATCAATACAGGGGTCATTCTCCTCCAGGTGTGGATGATCGTCTTCACAGCTATACGTTCAGGTAACCAATTTAACATATGGAATAAGTTAGTAAATACTCCCATTTCCCCCCAAAATTCTCGTATTTTAACTTTCAATAAAGCTCAGAACAGACTAGAGATTTACATTTGACACCCAATCTAACATGTGATTCCCATAATAAGCAAGCCTGAGAGTCTCAGGTAAATACCCCTCCCCCGCCAATCATAGAATATTGTTTGCCCTTTGTCCCATAAAACCCATTTGGCAATTAAAAAAGAGTTCAATGTAATTATCCTGGTGTGTGGCTATCATGGTTAGGTTACCTGACCACGTGTAGGCTTTATTTGCTCCACTGTGGCGTTCCAGAAACGTACATATGTAACCTGACCTATACGACGTTTGTATATGTTTGTGAGGGGGTGATCCACTCATTGGTCAAGCCACACACATAATATGTGTGTGGCTTGACCAATGAGTGGATCACATATTATGTCAATATTATGTCAATATATAATTAATATGGTCCCTCAAGCAGCATGTTATATCTTCATTGGTCATATTGCAGATGAGCTGCCCCCTACCTCAGCCTTCTCCCTGGCCGTTCTCATCCTGGCACTCATATATCTCACCGGAAATGCCGTCTACGCATGGGTCAAACACCAGATTGCCCGGATGAAGCTGGTTCTGGTAGGCTTGTCTTGATATTCACCTATAGTGACCGAATGGTTGCAGTACTGTAATAATTAGATGGACACCCAAAATAATGAAAACTGTAAAGATTCATAGCATAGAGGACATTACTATCTAGCATGCAAATACCAGACTTCTCATATTTTACTCATATCAATCAAGACAATAATTATAAATGTCCTTCACTTTGCAGACAAATGATGATCAACAACTAACCAATTTGGTAAGTGCCACCATTGTTCCTGTATTATTTATAGGTAGGAAGTAAAATGCCATCATTTCAAAACAATTTTGGACGTTAATTAATTTTTCAGGATCTGTATCAGCATCAGTATTCCTAGCTAATTTCATAGGTCTGAGCTGACTAACCATAGTTATATCCACTGCAATAATAAACTACATTGTACATGGGTTTACCCTTCTACTTTAGAATTACAGCAGTTGGCATTATATTGTAGACAGTACGTGTAGGTATATAAGAAAATCTGCGGTAGTGTTACAGCATCTACTGTAGCTTTAATGTATATTCTATCATCTAATACACTGAACTGTACACCTACAATAGATTCTACTGTATACCTACCAGAGAATTAACCAACTATGTACAGTGTACTTTATGACAAGTGAATGCTACCGTACTTTCCATAATCAACACAATAAGGAAAGAGCACTTGTCGAACAGTGTGTGCTTTTCTATATATTCATTTTCATTTTCAATGTTTTCCACAGAATGACAGAACATCAAGTGCCTCTGCTGGAGAAAGGGTATGTTTTATTCAGGTCCTTTATCTCTGTCAGGACACATATTGCTTTTGTTGTCACGATGTATTTATTCATCATGTCGACATAATAATACAGGTCTACAATAAATCACAATTTTTGATATATTGTTTGAACATTGTGGAGTATCCATGTGCATAATCCATGAAATCTTTATATTTTAATTCTTCAAATGTTTTGTTTTTCAGTATAACTACATACCCCCAGTCTTACTCGCTGGTAGCCTCAACCCAGCATCAGTCGTCTCAACATACCCGATAGGTGGTGCATCTGTAGCATAATCAACACATACGAGCCTTATCTAATTTATTCTAACTTATAGACCCCCTTTTATACTGTTACAACCTTTTGATAAGGTCCATATTTCATAAGCTATTTCATGGTATTAGTACATTTCTCCTTCGTGGAAGAATGAATTTGGGAATTATCTTTCTGTTTTGTATGTAGTTGACTAATACTTATTTCTTATGGTAGAAATATTCTCAAATATAACTACATGTAGTAGGACAGGTGGTCCATAAACTTGCTCTTTATCATCTTCAGGGGTGTTATATTTACACTTGGGTTTACAAACCAGTCATTTTGGTGTTGTGATGGAAGAGGCATTTACTTTAGTCAGTGGTAAAAAGGTGCTACAATTACCAATGTTTCCCATAACCTTGTACAAAGAATGTATTGTATATCAGCAGGTAGTGGTGAAACCCCTATGATCATTATGTACCCACTCATACTAAGGCTTAAATGAAGCTCTGTTGGCTTTTCAAATGGTGTATAATTATTGTTTTGTATATCGTTGATAAGTGGCTACACTAGTATATCAATATATGGGAAAACTGTGAGTATATCATGATCACTGAACCTGGTGCTTTAAGAAAATATCAAACTACGATTTCCTCACGGGAAATAATAGAAAATTGATCTGTTTCATATATCATGTTTCAAATATGGATATGGGTTGTGTGAGCCAAGTTGCTTAATGTTATTTAGTACTACATGTATCTCAAAATTGTATGGAAATCCATTCAGACTTCGTACAGGTTATTTACAACCTATAATCAATGTCCAAACCAAATATGGAAGTGATTGACCATGCAATAATTAAACTATAGTTTCCACAAAATGTGAATCTTTACATTGAAAATGTTCTGTCCTATGAATGACATGACATTTGCTAAGATTTGGTTCTGGTTTATCTCTAAAATAGATTAGAAAATGAATATCCAACCTTGCATCCAAATGAAACATTCTAAACTATAGTCATGTACCATTGGCCATCTTATCAATGGACCTTGTTGACATTTGCCCGGTTGGCTTCTAAATGGTTGATGATTCAAGCCTCTCCTAGATAATGCATTACAACTTTTTCTAAAGTGGGACCTGAACCAACACATATCTGGGGGACTTAGTGAGTTTCTAACGGTTCTGAAAATGTCCACTTATACCTAATTTCATGCATCATATGTGACAAAAGATCATTATTGAGTAAACATTTGTGATATGTTGTGGTAACACGGGGACTTTCTCTCATGTATAACATGTTAGTTCATGCTTAAGCCACAATTGTAGTTCCTGTTTTCTTTTTCGTTATAACACTCAGCTATGAGTTTCTATCCAGTTTCATGAATATGAATCACATCATATTTACATTTGCTGATCTATTTCTAATTCAAGTATGTAAACACCATTTTGAATACCTCTGATCCTCTGTACAAAACTGAATCTTTTTGGAAGAGTTTTAATAAAATACTTGTAAAACGGATCCTACTGGTACAAGTCGTTTGTTTCGTAATAAATCATGTGCACATTTTGAGTTAAACTGTCTGTTGAATACGGATTTCCAACTTTTATTATCTCATGATGACATTTATTAGTACAAGTTGCACTACATTGATACTTGGTTAAATAGTATGGTTAATACATACCGTATAGATTAATGTCTTGATTTATTGAATTCTACAGTAGGTTTGCGTTGGAGCAATATAATTTAATCTCACCTTGATGCATCTATGTTAAGGGGTCATACATATATATGATAACTTCTGCATTGTCTAATATTGTCGATATAGAAACTTGTTGGAAATACCGCTCTATAAGGGAATAGTGTGACCCCTCATGGAAAGTTAGTCCTTTTTTCTCTTCTTGCTTTTTACAAACTGGCAGTAGACACACCAGATGATAAACAGTTTGGCATAAACCATGACAAGACCCAGCACCACAAGGAAGGCTACAATGTCTAATAGGAGTACTTGGTACAGCGGCATGTCCAGACTTGGGGGTCTGAGATGAGCGCCTCCAAATTGCAGAATGTGGTTCACCCAGAAGACAAACCGCTCTGAGGCAGAAGGCATGCTACGGATGATAGCAGAACACTTTTTGACGTTCTGTGAGTATGTCTCATTGTAGATAATCTCAGTCATCATTTTATACAGTTCATCCGAACTAACTGTGTTCTTGTCTTTGACATGTTTCCCATATCCATGTCTCTCCACCCTCTCACCAGAGTAGGGCTGGTCATAGCACATAGGAATAACCAGTGATGGTACACCATGATAAACTGCTTCATTTTGGCCATTGTTCCCTCCATGAGTGACAAAAAGTCTCGTCTTTACATGCCCTAAAAGGTCATTCTGTGGCAACCATTTCTTGAGAAGAACATTGTTAGGTACATTCCGAGGCTTTTCATCAAGGTTATATTGTACAATGGCTCTTAACTTAAGCTGACCCAGGGCCTCAAACACTTTCTCTCCAATTACTAACCAGTTCCAATGTAAAAACTTATGAGTTCCAAGAGTCATGACAACAATCCCATGTTCAGCTCCATTCACAAACTCTTCCATATCAGCTGGTAAACATTCAGGGGGCGTTGCCGTAGATGCACCCAGGAACTGGTAGTTGGGGGCTGAGACTCGAGGATAATCCAAACACATGATTTCAAAGTTTATAAGAAATATTTCAGACTTCTTCATTACTTCTGAGAAAGTGACTTTAGGTTTATCTCCAGCATATTTTTCCATGTGAGACTTGCTAAGTAGTTCAGAAACAGGATGGTTGTATGTAGACATCCATGTCTTCAGATTATGTAGTCTTTGCCAAAAGTTCATTTTATTTGAGAAAAGGGACTGAAGCTCAGGCTCAATTGATGGCATCCCTGTAACCCCTGCCACCCATGATGTAAATTGAAAGGCCTGAAGAGTTATAAAGGGAATGCCAAATTTATATGGTATCATGTACATGCAAATGTAGTTAAACGTACCATCAACAACAGCCAGATCAAACTGCTGACGTTTGATATTTTCAATAATTTTAACATTCATCATTACTTCATCACAATACGTTCCAAACACAAACATAATTTTAGTTAGGGAGTCAAATGGTAAGTCCAGCCCTGGGTTATCTGCCATGTAGTTCTCCATGTAAAAAGCAAAATCCGCTTGCTCTGACACATTGAAAAGCAATGTATTAATCCCACTGTTTTTAGTCACCATTCCAAACTTTGTCAACGTCAGTAGCCAGACTTCGTGGCCATCCTCCACAAGGGCACTACCAAGTTTTGTTAAATAGATGACATCACTCCAGTGGTTAAAAGGCATGAGGAGAACCTTGGCACTCTCAGTGATTTGTATGCTTGAGTTAACAAAGAGACAAACCACTATCGAAAGAACTCTCCATGATAACATGATGTCTCAATGTGAGTTGCAGTCACTTGATACAGGTTGTTGCAGCTGGAATCAGGTCAATTTAGGTAATGGTCAATTCATATCTGGGTATCTCTTATATGAACATAATGTGGATCAACATGGGAAAAGGGCCCTACGTGTGGGATTTTTAGTACCAACTTTGGCCACCAGGGGGCTCCATATAGCCAAAAAAGGACCAAAATATTGCAAAAACCTACCTATACTACTTTTTTTTCATGTAGAATATGATAGGCCAGGTTAGAAGATTCCATATTTGGAATGGAAAATAATGTTTTTGGGCCTAAATTGGTGTTTTTACACATGTTGGGTTGCCATTACTGCTGCTTCATGGCAGACAGCGGCCCGGTGTGGGCTTCCCGAAAACTACAGACATTGCAGAATGACTGCCTTCAAGCATGTGAGCAGATTAGATTCGCTCCTGATGTACACGTCCATGACCTACACCACAGCCACAAGGTGTCTTACCTTGATGCCACTCGCCGGAAGCAATTACTTGCCCATATGCACAACCTAGCCCTAACACCAGAAATGGTGGTGGTACCTGTGAGATTGCTGCGCGGCAACACGAAGAAGAAACTGAAGGTACCCAGGCTGAAAAAAGCCATCTTCGCCAAGAGTCCACTGCACCGAGGGGATGCCCTCTGGACTGCCCTAGACGACGAGGTCCAAAACCTGGCAATCAGGAAGGACTTCCTAAACGCAATCTAGAACTGATAAATACGCTAAGTGTCCAATGATCGATGATCACATTGTTGATATAACTAGTTAATTAGTATAAGACTCTACTGCATCAATCGCTCGATTCATGTATCCTCCTTGGCCATTTATGAAAAGCGCCCCACGTCTGTGATTTTTTATGGTCAATAGAATAATTAAACTACATGGAAACGTGATTTTACATTCTAAATCGAAAAATAAAAAAAAATAGATTGATAGAAGGTCCAACAATGATTTCTATGCTGAAAACAAAATGTAAATACCACTTCTAGATCAAAAGCTGTGACCAAATGTTTGAAAATGTGACCACACATATTTAGAGAGCCAGTACTCAAAAACTAGAGGTGGTACTTGCTAATAAAAGATATCACTGGTGACATCAATTTTATTATTGAGTTTTGGAGGACCCTTTTCTCACGACTGTCCACATAATATATCTTCACAATTTCATAGATAAAACCTAACAATTATTATGAATGTACATATATTGATGCATACTCTTAATCAAGTCTGAAAGTAGGGTAGTGTAGGGGCATGATATTACATATTAATCTCATACACGGTATTTCCGGGTAACGTCTGTTTACTCGGCTTCTCCACCTGGAGCTAGTGCACACAGTTCCCGGGAGAGGGCGCAGGTCCTCTTCAGGTAACCGTGTGCCGCTCTCAGGTGGGCGGCCGACCCACCCACCTGGCCACGTGATCTAAGAGCCGGTGTTATATAAGACCCATGTGTTTACCTGGAACGGCAGTCAGTGCAGGCCCGACTGACGAGAGACTTCACATGTCCAACCGTGCGGACAGAGTTGTATGCTAAGAGTTGTATACTGACCGTTTCCTCTATTTATAGAGAAACCTGATCTACCTGTGTGTATTAATTCTACACTGATCGTTCCCTAGTAAAGGAACTAGAGTTGTTATTCTTGTGAATAAAGACAGATATATTCTCGCACCTGGAAACTGCCGTGATCGTTGTTCTTTAACCTAGAGTTAACTACGAACCACCACACTGGTGCCGTGACCAGTAGCAGTGAAGGTAGCAGAACAAGTTAGTTGTTCGGGAATATGTTCGGGTTATACTGAACAGGAAGTCCTTGAGTGGACAGACAGTCCTTTAGTGGACAGACAATGGCTACCGGTGGTAGCCTGGGCGGCTCTGGCCCAGAGCTGAGTGAAGGGGAGTTGGAATCAACTCGCCTGGAGGTGCCAGGGATGGACCCTGGGGAGGGCTTGAAGCCAGAGCAAAAGAAGAGGAAGTTGCAGGATCTTTCCTGGGTGGAACCCTATGTAGGGGATGAGAGATTCCAGAGGGAATATGACGAGCGTTTGGCTCGGGAAGAGGATGACCTCTACTGGGAGAATGTCCGATTGGACAAGCAGTCAATGGAAGATCAGTATGCTGCATTGACTGAGGAATTGACATCCCTGGTAAAAGAAAGGGATGAGATCCTCTCTGAGAATCAGAGGGTAAAAGGAACTCTGATAGAAGAGAGAGAACGGTTGATAGAAGACAACCGGTATATGAAAAAGAAGGTTGCTCAGGAATCGCATGAATGCCAAAAGATTCAGGCAAAGATTGCTGAGAAATAGAAGGAGAATGAACATTCCGAATCTCTTAAGGAGAGGTATGAGAGGGAGTTGAAAAAATACTCTAGAGAATGGTATGCCCTGAAGAAGGGGACAGAAGAGCTCGAGAAGGGCAGAGACCAGTTGGTCAAGGATAACGAATCCACCAGGATACAAATCCTGGAAGAAACGGAAGAGTTAGAAAGGAAACGGAAAGCTGAGGTGGAGGCTGTCTGTTCCCTTGAAGCCAGGAAAACTCTCCTGCGGGGTGAATTGTCGAAGGCAATGGAACAGCAGGGGGAGGAACAAGTTCCAGCTATCAGGCCGGAAACTGTTCTGGACAGCACTCTTGCTGCTAGGAAGGTGGATGCATTACCTCAATTCGATCCATTTATTAATGATAATGGATTGAGGAATGTGGAAGACTCTGTGTATAAAAACAGAGGGAAGGATTCAAAGAGAGTGAATATCACCGGGCGCTCTCTTGAACGGGAACCAGTTAATCATGCCAGTATTGGTCAGGTTAACAGGGAAATGTCTCCAGAGGAGGAAGTGTCTCGACATTATAAAAATAAATTCCGAGATGAAGTCGTGAACCATAGTTATGGCTCACTGAACCCCTTTTCGGGAGATGACCCGGCTCAGTATGGGAACCCGGGAGATTATGATAGCAAGGGTAATTATAGATATTGCCCGGATGCAACTTATTCATATCCACCTCCGACCACTGATACACATTCGGGAGTCAATAAAGACCCTGAAAATAGGCCGAGGGGCAGTCTGAATAAGGGGTCACATCAGAGAACGAAGGGAAGGTCAAATCCAGTGCATAAAAACACTCAGGGATTGTCCGGCTATCAAGGCCCACGCTTTGATGAGGGTACAGACTCGGAATCAGATAAATCTTCTGACGATATACCCAAGATAAAGGTTCCTTTGAACCGAAGGGTAACAATGACCCCGGCGGAACACCGATTACATAATCGAGACCCAGCCATAGGTAATTTGGGACTAGATTGCTCCAGCCGAGGTCAAGACGGTACAGACTTACTGGCTTGGAGTAGACGCATGTCGGGTCAATAAGTGCATTCTAATTATGCCGCTAAGAGAACTGCACGCGTGACTAAGCCTTACAGGGGTTTACGACCCTGGAAGGAGGAATATCAATCACTTTTAGATGATTGTAAGTACAATTGCTGGAACAAGGAGGAATCCTTGGGAGCTTTTGTGATATGGTTGAGTGACGGCCCGGGTAAGATAGTGGTTGAAGAATGGAGGGACACTTACGGGCCAGAAGCTACATACGACCAGCTGGAAGTATTAGCTTGTTATACCTTTGGGAAAATGGTGACAGTAGATCACTGGACTCTGTTTCAGAGAAGAACGCAGAAACCAAAGGAATCTGCTAAAATTTTTGGGCTAGAATTGCAGCGATTATTGCGGCAGGCTAGGCCAGAATGGAGTAGGGATGCTGAATATTACATAGAATCCCTATTTGTAAGATTTATTAGTGGATTAAGTGATCCCGAACATGCTAAAGTTTGTGGTAGAGCTTGGGAAGCTGGGTCTTCCCTAGCAGATTTGTTCATGGCGATTGATCAACATGACAAAAAGAAGATACTTTTGGCTGGTATGATACCCCCTAATAGGGGGCAGCGCGTCTCTGGAATTGAACATTCCTTAGATGGAGACGATTCTTCCGCGGAAGAATCTGAAGGGGAGGAGAGAGTAGACGCCCTGAAATTCAAGGGCCGACAGAAATCTAACTCAACCCCAGCTTCCGGGAAACTTCCTAGTAGCAAAGGTTATTCGGAAACCCCCCGGAAACCCGACATTCGGGAGCCTCAGACTGAACCCAGTCAGAAAACCCAGACCCCGGAGACGACCACTCCGGATAAAACAAATGCGTCAGGAAACTCATTAAATACCTTAATGGAGTCCATGATTAAACGCATGAACGAGGTGTTTGATAATCAAACCAGGCGCCGCCCTAGGGTCGATCGTAACACTGTCCAGTGTTACAGATGTCAAGTCAAAGGGCACTTTGCATCTGAATGCAAAGCAGAGAAACCTGTTTTAAGAAGTGAGGTTTCGGGAAATTAGAGGGGGTTACCGGGGATGGCAGGACGGTAACCCCTGAGGAAATATGTCAGATTATCACCGACGTTGGCGGTGAAGATTCATTAGCAGTGAATGCGTCCAGCAAGAAGGGAGATGGGACCGTACATCCCGGAAACCATGAGGCTGGGGAGACTGGTACAACAGGCGCCCAGGGGTGCGCGTATGGGAAACCTAGTGCCAGTTTAGAGGAGTCAATAACCAAAGAGTTGGTTAAGGTTGGAGGAACCAGGCTTCCCCCGGGTCATCCTTGTCTGGAACACCTGAAAGGATGTGGATTCGACCTGGGCACTGATAGTGACCTTCACCGGTTTACTAGGAATCCCTCAGTAACTGATGGGAAGAGGTGGTACGTTTCCTGTTCTGTACAAGGAAAGACTGGGGAGTTTCTTATGGATACTGGAGCTAGCCACTCCATGGTCTCTAAGAGATTCATCAGCTTATTGCCGAATATGTGTGAGAACCTCACAATGAGGGTAAACGCATGTACGGCCGATGGTACCAGAATGAGGACATTTGGACGGACTTTTCTGATAATCTCTGTGGCCGGGAAAGAATTTGTTTGGGCCCCGACCATAGCTGAGATTGAAGATGATGGTATTCTTGGTTTGGATTTTGCGGCGCTTTTCGGTGCGACTTTGAATCCGAAAAGTGGGAAGTTGAAAATTGAATACCCGTATGATATGACCATACTCTGTAAGTTGAGAGTGATAAGTAGTGTCGCTAGTGTGGCACAGACTGTGAAGATTCCCCCGGGAATGACCTGTGACGTGTTAGTCAGTTCAGGGAGGCTAATCCAGAAAGGGTTAGCGGTAATCGAGCCGGATATGGCTGTATTGTCCCGGAAGGGATTGGAATCTGCGGATACCCTAGTAGGGAATTCCAGATGGACAGTGACACCCATTTCCAACCCCGGAAACTCCACAGTATATCTTGAGAAAGGCACTGAAGTTGGGAAAGTGATACTTGCGGAGGCAGTCACCGGTAGCCATCAAGACCTGAGGTTAGAAGAAGGAGGGGAAGAGGAATTGCATGAAGAGTTAACTAAGTTGTTAACAGGATCGTCCATAACGGATGAGAATGATCAGGAAGCCCTAAAGGCTATGCTGAAGAGATGCAGGCAAGCTTTTGCGGCCCCAGGGGAACCCCTGGGGAGAACCAATAAGGTATTGCATGAAATTAAAACCGGGGATAACCCCGCTTTTAAGATTCCTTATAGGAGATTACCCCTCAAGAAGAAGATTGTAGCTGAGGAAGAGATAGCGAAAATGCTGAAGGATAATGTTATTGTTCCCAGCATGAGTCCTTGGTCCTCCCCTGTGTGTATGGTAACCAAGAAGGATGGTAGCATACGGTTCTGTATTGATTACCGGAAACTGAATGGGTTGACTAAAAAGAACTCCTATCCCCTTCCTAGGATAGATGAGACGATTGATTCCCTGGGAGGGAATGAATGGTTTTGTACCCTGGATTTACAGTCCGGGTATTGGCAAGTAGGCATGAAGCCTGAAGATATGGAGAAAACCGTAATTATTGTACCACTAAAAGGGAATTGTTGGCTGTGATAGTTTATACTAAAAAGTTCAAACATTTCCTTTGGGGGTCCGATTTTACGCTAAGAACAGATCATTCCTCTTTGAGATGGTTATTGAATTTCAAAGATGCGGAAGGAATGATTGGACGTTGGCTAGCACACCTTTCCGAGTTCGGTTTGGAGCAAAGTCAGATCCAGCATAGAGCTGGGGTAAAGCATGTTAATGCTGATGCACTTTCCCGACGTCCTATCAGGAAGTGCGAAAACACCAACTGTGATGACTGTGGTCAGCATGAGGCTGTCATAGCCGGAGCAAGGATTCCCTTTGATATCAAGGGAACTGGGGTTCTGGAGTGGTCCATGGGAACCATCCGGAAATTCCAGGAAAAGGATCCTAACCTTAGCCGGTTGTTGGTATTGTTACCTAGGAAGATACGGCCCCCGCGGCCTGAGATTTCCCTGGAGAATCGGGAAATGAGACGACTAATAGCTCAATGGGCAGAGCTAGAGGTCCAGAGCGGAATCGTCTACCGGTGGAAGATTAATTCATCCGGTAGGAGAGTCCGGCAAGTGGTAATCCCCTCCGGTATGCGGAGGGATGTTATGTATTATTGCCATGGACACCTGACCAGTGGACATTTCGGGAAAAAGCGTTCCCTGGAACGTCTGAAAAGGAGATATTACTGGCCAGGGATGAGTAGTGATCTATTAAGATGGATTGCTACTTGCCCGGATTGTTGTAAAAACAAACCTGGGCCTGGGATGGGTAAAATGCCTTTGTCCCAGGAGTTGTTTGGTGTAAGATTTGCGCGAGTCGCCATAGATATTATCAGTGGGTTTAAAACTACCCCTGAGGGTAATACTTGTATGATGGTCGTCACTGACTATTATACTAAGTATACGAGAGTGTTCCCATTAGCGGATCACAAAGCCGCAACCTGTGCAAAAGCTTTTGTTAAAGGTTGGGTATTGCATCTTGGGGTTCCCCTAATGATGCATAGTGACCAAGGTCGGGAATTTGAATCTGATCTGTGGCAGGAAATGTGTCACCGACTGGCGATTTGTAAAACGAGAACAAATCCCTATCGGCCACAAAGTGATGGAATGGTTGAGAGATTCAATCGTACATTGATTCAGGTGTTGAAATCCCTGGTGAATGATAAAATGGATGACTGGGATGAGCAGTGTGATTATGTATGCCATGCATATAATAGCACTGTCCATTCTAGTACTTCCTGTTCCCCGAATCTATTAGTTTTCGGGGAAGATTTAATAATGCCCGCTGATCTGGTATTCGGGGTGGTTGGAATGAACCCGGAAACTCCCTGCCATGTGATGTTTGTGGAGTCATTAAGAGATCAATTCAAATATGCTTATGAATTGGTGAGAACTGAACTGCAGAAGAATGCTACCTGGCAGAAGACCGGCTATGATCTAGGCCTTAAGCCGCGACGATTCAAAGTTGGTGATCAGGTAGTAAGATTACATGAGCCGTTATCGACTCTGAAACTTGCTAGTAATTGGGACGGCCCCTTTGTGGTTACCCGCATAGTAAGTGACAGTACTGTAGTGATACGTTCATTACAAGGAAAGATGTATAAATCTAATGTAGCTCGACTAAGAGAGTGGAAGGGTAGAGATTTGTCCCTGGACTCGTATGAGTTGGAAGTTGATACTTTGATAGAGGAAAGTGAACAGCGGAAATTAGTGAAGGAACCTCCCCGGAAACGCGGGAGGCCGCGGAAGGAGGTTTCCCGGAAACTAATGGTGCAGAAGCCCGTCATCCCAAAAAGATCCGGGAAGAAGGCGGCTAATAAAGTCTCGCTGGCTGAAGGGAAAAGGACCCGGAAGAGTGTGGTTAAGGCTAAATCCACTCTGGAAAAAGCGTGTCCTAGAACCAGGTCTAATGTTATGCCTAAAAACATAAGACGCAGTCCCCGGTTACTAGCTAGGGACGGTATAACCTAAGCCGGTACACAACGAGTGTGGTGTCCTGTAATCTTGTTAAATATTTAAATGTTGTAATCAGTTATGTGTGGAAGTAAGTACGGTCGGAATGATCGTGATAGTCCCCCTGTCAAGGATCCCATGGGTGATGGACGGATAATCCGGTGAATGTGCTTTATTATGCCATTCATATATATTTCATTGATACTCTCGACGAGTTGACAGAGCGTAAGGATTAACACGTGGAATAAGGGTACCTGTTTACAATTGAACGCACGGTGACCTGGTTCCAAGGAACTGGGTCACGGGACGCGCGGGGTTGCGCATGCGCGGTGGCGCGCCTTATATAAGGCCCGCGGAGCGGCGGGAATCGCCAGTTGGGGTTGAGAGGCGGTCCAGAGCAGACGTGAGAGCTTGGACACGACCATTGTCGCAGTGGGGAGGTGGATCCCCTATAAATCCATCAACAAACACTTTTCTTGAGTGTGACACAAAAAAAACATGTCTTCCGAGACAGACCACCAACAGGTGGACCCTCTGCAAGAGGGCGACTCCGCTAGCGGAGGAAATGTGGTTGTTAATCAACCTGACCTCGTGGACCAGGAATCTATGGATTTCCTGGGACAAGGGGAGATAATGGACGTCGACGCTGACTCTCAGTCACCGCTACGCCCTGCTAATGTCGCCGCCAATTACTTGGAGGGGCTAGACATTGAGGCCATCAGCCCTGCTGACGGTCACGCTGATACCGGTGAAGCTGAGTATCAGGATCCGGGTCCATTGTACCATGGAGAACCGCCGGCGGACGTTGAAAAACCCCGCCCGGCAGTACCAACACTAGGAGGCTTCATGTCCAATTACGATGGACGTGAAGTAGAACTGCACGAGGACATGCTAAGACTCACGGCGGAGGGAGCTCCCCGCCGGATAGACCCGCTCACGAGCCAGGCGATATTGCTCTTCCTGTTAGTGGAGGAGCAGGAGGAGATGCCCCCGGACTGGTTTGTGTACTGGGAGGCACTCCAGAAAGGACTACGCGTATGCTACTGCTTACGACGAGCTGTCTTCGATTTACATATCGCAGACATAAAGCGGTTAATGCCCGCACTCCCAATTCTGTCTCTGGACCCGAATTGTGGGGTTGCCGGGATGTTGTTGACTGGGGTCAACAGATACCGGGCACGAATCGGGAAACTCCGAGAACCGAAAACCCGGAAGGAGTACGAGATTGCTGCCGCTAATACGCAGGGGGTAGTTTCGTACATCCTGGATGTAGCCACTATTGAAGACTACATGGATTCTCACAACGTCAAACGAGATATTGCCATATCTTGTTTGGTTGATGAGGCGGTTCGTACAGTACGAACCAGATCTTCCAGTGCGGAGGAGAAGGCGCGAATAAAAGCGCTGAAAGCCACACCTAGGGGGCGCGGCAGTAAAGGTGAGAGGGGGGCCTCAAACCGGTCGAGCTCGGCCGACAGTAACCAGTCGGACGAGTTTGTCCAGGAGAGAGGACGTCAGGCTCGCCGGAACGAGAAGGCAAGATTAGCTAACTTGCCGGACTCTGTGTTAGCAGAGGGATTACCGGAACAACCTTCCGGAGGACAGCCCGTTATTCCCCGGGCTGAGGAGGAGACGGATGAGGCTATGGACATAAACGAAGCCAATACTCCGGCGCCCTCCAACACAAACACCACCACCACCACCCCGGCCCTTGTGGCAGATATGACCGCCGTCGCGGGAGCAGCGGCCGCCGTGGCGGCTGCGCTGGTATTTAATCCAGCACGTCTCAGCCCTCTCCGTAGTCCGGCTCATTCGGATGCGGAAGAGGGAGAGGTTCCGGCTAACGCTGAGGAACCAGGAAATGCCCCAGAGGACCCCATCCCGCCTAATGACGTGATGAGGCGGATCTGGCAGAACGCGAACAATAAGTTTCGCGTGTTTATTCCCAATTCATGGGAACAGTGTCCCATTGGTCCTACCAATTTTGGATGTCCACTCGCGACCAACTGTAAGGGTCAGAGTGACGATGAGGATTGGATCCGGAATACCCCCCGGGACCGTCCTCCGTCTGCTTTTTATCAGCAGTGGCTGGATCAACTCAGGATCCTGCCAGATACTTACTATAGTAAGGAGCAGAAAGAAAAGCTTCTTTTTGCGAGTAACCGCTGGTATAGCCAACGGGAACGAAACTGGTGCCCGTTTGCTACGTGTGTAAACACGATTGGCACAGACAGAACCGTGTTTGTAACAAAACAACGGTTTCTGCGACACCTCTGTGAAAATCACATGCACCACTGTGTGGTGTACCACTGTGATATCACAGTAGGAAGGGAGTCCCAGCTTTGTAACGGGTGTTTAGAACCCCGGAGAGGTGAGCTCATGCGCCACATGAAAGATTGCCATAATATGGGAATCAGTGTAGCTCGCAACCGTGTGAATGCGCTACATGATGCCGTATGTGACCAGTACAAGTCACTCACGGAGGAACAGAAGGCTAAAATCCGGCCGGCAACTCCCTTCTACTGCGAGGTCGCAGATGGGAAGTTCAAAGCCAGGATTGCCAGAGTGGACGGACGACATAAGTTCGCCATGAATGACGAGGAATATACGGTGTTATGCACTACCCGTACTTCCCGCAGAGGTGGCGGTAGTTTCCGTCAGCCGGAAACCCGGGGTAGTTCCCGGGGGAAGAGCCGGTCCGCCCGCGACCGCTCTCGATCTCCTGCGGTATCACCGGGACCAAAACGGAGACATGCCGGATCCACTTTGGAGGAACTCGATAATTCCTACTATGGGATTTATCATGCCCCGGAAGGTCGCGACTATTATCGCGAGTATCCAGACCCGCTGTTTACAGACCGGAAAGATCGGAAACGTGATTCCGGTGGTCAAGCGGCGGCGGCTACCAACATGGAATACCGTTCTAGACGTCTGAGCAGTTCAGACAGTGCCAACAGTCAACCTGACTGTGGAGGTGCCCGGCCTAAAGAACCGGCTACCAGAACAAAGGCTTCCCTGCCTTTGACGTACCATCTGGGGACAACTGCAAAGCTAACCCCCAGGGACGTCCGGTCACCCACTACCCCAACTCGGGACATGCAGGGCTTGACCGTGAAAGCTGAACCAAAATCACTAATCTCAGTGGTAACGCCTCGGGGCATAACTGTCCCGAAGGCTGCAGCGGTTGCGAAAGCGCCGCAAGCGGATGTTAAACCCGTGATTCCTGCAGCCCAGGAGCCGGTTGTCATCCAGCCAGTCGCGGGTACCTCCCGTACGGAAACTACCGGTGGCGTAAAATTAAAATACGTCCCGATAGTCAACTACTTCTCTCGGGAAGAGAAAGCGAGCTGCGAAGTGGGACAGAGAATTGTAACGGAATTCCAGGAGTCCCAACGCGAGCTGGCGGTGGAATATAACACCAAGATGTTAGGCCTGTTCACGCATGGCCTAAAGATTGCCCACCGGGAGGAGAAAGCATTGGTCGCTGTCGGCAATGCTGACTACTTGGCTAAAAAGTCAAGGGAAGCTGCTTCAGGCCAAAAGACTGCTGAGGCCGCCGCAGGGTTCGTTCAGCAAGAGAACGAGAAGTTAACCAAACGGTTACAAGACATGAACGTAAAATTTTACGGGGTGTTCGGCGTGACTCTCGATACCTGGGATGGCACAGCTGAGCACGCGCTTGCTTTAATTAGGGCAAGAGATGAACCTTTAGGTTAAAAGACTAATAGAAGGTTCTGAGTCTATTTCTAATTTTTTTAGGAATAGAGGAGGAAACTATAATAGTTTCCGGATAGATTAATTGTTCTTTCATTTTAATCTGACGTCATAAATTGTTTATGACGGGGTTTCCCTTCTGAAGGGAGGGGCATCTTTTTAGATGCATATGGATCAATGCGGGGGGAACCTTCCGTGGAAGCTCTGGACTTACCTAACTACTCAACTCTCAACTATAGCCTACCGATGGGGAATCAGGACTCCACTGGGAAGCTACCAAACTAACGTCCCTGATACTAACTTTTGGGATACGTTACCATGATGTGTTCCTGATACTATTATGCTGAGTTATAAACTGTTCCCGTCCAAAGGATTACGTGTCAAACAGACAATGCTCGTGGTTCCAGTTCTACTTATATATTTCATGAACATTCCTGGAGCTAGGATTACGTGTTAAACGGACAGTACTCGTGGTTTCCAGCCGGATTATAGTTATATATGTCATGAACTTTACTGGAGCGAGGACGGGATACTTATCGATCTGTATACATATGAACTTACCTTCGGGTGATATTTATCCAAGAAACAGTATTAAGAAGAGGAGAGCACCTCACTCATTCGTCTATTAGAAGCGGAGAGCACCTTGACCACAACTAGATCACCAGTAAGCTATATTTAATTGTAAGGGTTTCCGGGTACACTGCCAGGTTACTCATTAAAACGTTTTTAATATATAAAATATATCATTATTATGTGATACATATCACCTCAGGTGTTCCAATAAGGTGTTCTCATACTTACCTTATGAATCGGGTTTCATAATATGCTATATATGAAGATTGTATGATCTGATAAGCTAGGAAACGTGGCTACCCGTAATGTTTATATGAAGTCGTTAAGACTATGTGTATATACTAAGTATACCGCAAGGTATTGTCGTGTGTGTTGACTCTGTTGTATGTTGCGAGAGATATTAATACTCCGGTTATATAATCGGATTACCCGGCTTAAAACAAAGGCTGTGGTTACTGTTATCCATTGTGTGAATGTTTTCATTAAATCACAAATCAATGTAAGACGCTGGTGGTTGTGAGTCCTTATCAGGACTGGTTTTTAATAACTTTTTTGTTCAACTTAAATATAAACACACCCCACGCGCATTTTTTTAATAACCGAGTAAGGTAACTTCATAAGGAAGTCATATCGAAATGTGTCAAGCCGTTCGATTGTATGTATGATATTATATTCACATGTCATAAAACATCTATTATGGTTGCTATTACAGTGTAATGCCATATTTATATTGAGTTTGATGATCTCGCTTGTGTAGTATGTCGTGATAATATGTTACGCCCCTAGTTACTGTATAGACAATAACTGAAAAGTCGTTGGTCTAAAGTGTTTTCTATATACTAGGAAAACCGTATATATATTCGTTACCACCTAGTTTTGTCTAGGGGGGGTAGTGTAGGGGCATGATATTACATATTAATCTCATACACGGTATTTCCGGGTAACGTCTGTTTACTCGGCTTCTCCACCTGGAGCTAGTGCACACAGTTCCCGGGAGAGGGCGCAGGTCCTCTTCAGGTAACCGTGTGCCACTCTCAGGTGGGCGGCCGACCCACCCACCTGGCCACGTGATCTAAGAGCCGGTGTTATATAAGACCCATGTGTTTACCTGGAACGGCAGTCAGTGCAGGCCCGACTGACGAGAGACTTCACATGTCCAACCGTGCGGACAGAGTTGTATGCTAAGAGTTGTATACTGACCGTTTCCTCTATTTATAGAGAAACCTGATCTACCTGTGTGTATTAATTCTACACTGATCGTTCCCTAGTAAAGGAACTAGAGTTGTTATTCTTGTGAATAAAGACAGATATATTCTCGCACCTGGAAACTGCCGTGATCGTTGTTCTTTAACCTAGAGTTAACTACGAACCACCACAGTATTCTATAATTATTATTTGTAGAAATAGTAACATAATAATACGCACATTTTACCAGCTTTCAGTACCCACTTATAACGTTTGCTTTCGTGTGAATGACCTGTTTAGGATGCGGTTGGTTCAAAATAGCCTCTGTATCTGTGTCTGAGATCTGTGTCACATCTCAGCTATGATGACTCAAACGGCGTAGATGTGCATGGTCTTCTATGATATCCATTTCATGTTTTGTATTCAACTGTAAACAGTTGGTTGCCATTTCTGTAGGTGTGCAGTTGAGTCTACTGTAGGAGTACAGTTTAGTGTAAGTAAATTGTAGAATCTACCGTAAAGCTAGAGTAGGTGCTGTAAAACTACACAGAAATTGTAGAATCTACCGTAAAGCTAGAGTAGGTGCTGTAAAACTACACAGAAAGAAGTAAAGGCGTGACCATAACTCCTCTACCAGAGTCAACTGTATTTGACTCTGGTAGCATACTTATAGTGACTTTGGTAGTGGTAGAGGGGTCACAGCTACCGGTACTCATTTTAAGAACATCAACAGTATAGAGCTTATAGTCTCCATAATATCATTTGTGGGTACAGAAAATAACCTCTCTTGAGTAATAACTTTGCCTACTTACTTTTCGCACATACCTGGCCTGGCCTGTACCCACACCTGTTGCCCAAACACTACCCTGACATAATTACACAATCAACCTTAGCTGCATGCCACTCATGTATGCACATAATTATCGATTTTGAATCTCCCTATTTTGATGGGTCAACTGTTGTCGACTCTCCAAGAACGCAGAGTCAAACTTATTTGACTCTCCTTTATCAGGGTCACATGGGAGACAAACTGTAACCCTTGCTGTCAGAGTAGTGGTGACTCCTTTACTTTTATACTGTGTACCTACACTAACTATTTACTGTGAAGTGGTTTGTTTACTTAGGATATCTATGATATGAATTTGTATGTCCATACACTCCTTTAAGTATCATGGAGTAATTACAGATGAACCAGTGCAATCTTTGACCTAGTGCAATCTTTGACCTGGTGTTATCTTAGACCGGCTTGATAGAAAGTGGATTATTTAGGGCAGATGAAGATACAAATGGGCAGGAAAGGTTAATGGATGAATGGTTGATTGTTGAACTCCATTCTTTAATTCTTATCCCCTCCCATCATCCACAGCCATTGGACTGGTCCCCACACCCTGTACTCCCCACACCCGCTACTGCTAGACATGGCAGTGTAAACATAGTTTTTGACGAAAAAACTTGAAAAATGCATGTGTTGCTTTGGTACCCATTAAGGATGATCCAGTATCAACATTCCAAAATTAGTGTATTTTCCTTAGGTGCTGCTATGGTAAAGATATGCCAAAAGGGGGCAGCTTATGTTAAAATGGCCCCACCTGAATAAAATCATTATCTTTCATTGATGGGGTTCACACTGCACCAAGGGCCCCCTAGTGATAAAATGCTGCATTGGTTAACATCAGGTCCAATGAAAACCTACAGCACAGGCATCCTGCCATCTGGTGTACAATATACCTTATGTAGGAGACCAAAGGGAGAGTAGAAAGGAGAGTGACCACTGGAATGAACAGCCAGTACACTCACCAAGCATAGACAGGCACCAGTTTGCTACAGCTTGGGGACTGCTGCCTGGTTGGAGACTTGCAAATCCAATGAGTGGCACACATCCTCTGATATATTTTTTGGTTGGTATTTTGTCTGTCATATGTTAGGTCATAGGCCAATAAAAATAATTTCACTGCTGCATTTTACCTAAATAATAGCTGATGGGATTCATTTGTATTTGCAAATGGTATGCACAGTTTGGAATTTTTGGTGACTGATTATAAACTTAAGAAGCTAATTACTAGCTTTTGAGTCCAGGTAGGAAATTATTTTACAATATACCGAAACTTTCATATTTTTGGGGAAACTTTTCTTTTTTGACCCATCTTGAATTTCAATAAATAAAATGAGTTAGGTCACAGCCAAAGTCTGGTGTCTTTTGGGGCCATAATAGGCCGCCAATGGTGGCGCTGCAGTCAGGTTCCCTGCCATGCCTACTACTGCTCAACTCAGACTGGTCCCCATCCTACACTCTTCTCTGGTTCGCTGCTGCTTGATTGACTCATACAAAGTCATGCAAAGTCCAAATCCCACACTACTCTCACTAAGGCAATAAAACAAGAACATAAAGTCTGGAGTAGGGAGCAGGTCATGATTCTAACAAAACAGATCTGGATCATGTCCCACCCAGTCAGCCTCACCATGGTGACATGCTTGGTGACAAATGCCAGCTGTTTTGGAGGTGAAGGGAGCTGTTAAAGTGGCGGTTCCCTGGGATACACATTCTCCAGTACAGG
Organism: Harmothoe impar; assembly: GCA_947462335.1. Lineage (NCBI taxonomy): Eukaryota > Metazoa > Annelida > Polychaeta > Phyllodocida > Polynoidae > Harmothoe > Harmothoe impar. The sequence continues at coordinate 10,509,292 of OX381721.1, read as the reverse complement.
GAGCAGCTGAGTAGGACAGTTCTCAGTATACATGTACCCACTCATTCTCCATGCTCCTATGTCATACAATCTCTACTGGTCAGGGATATGGCCCTACACCCCTAAAATAGATAGTGACATTGGACATCTCAGCCTAGTACATACAATTATATATATAGCAGTATGCCAAGGGGACTATCCCTATATGTTCTATATGTAGGTCTACTGAGTGTGTGTGTGTGTGGGCGGGGGGGGGGGCACTAGAGGTAGATCCCTCTGAATTTGGTACCATTATAGCGGGACTAAATTGCACCTGTTTTTTTTTGAGGGGGTGGGTGGAGAGGATATCCCCTAATAATTTCACCTCCTCTGTAAGCTTCTGTTCTGAGGGGCGCAAAAAAATCTTCAGGGAAAACGTCTGCCTTACCATGCCCCCTCCCAATGTTTCTCCCACTCTCCGGCGCCGAAGGCGCTGGTATAACATTTACAACAGCCATAAGCTTTTCCTCTTTGCAAAGATTCAGATATATTTGGAAGTGGGCTCCATGTTACTTATGTACAAGGTGTATGTACCCCGTAAGCCCCCGGTCTATACTGACTACAACGATGCGATAGGCATTTTCTTTAAGTCATTTGATTATAATGTATTATGTACTTATTACTGTCATACTGGACAGCAACACATCGTTTATGCGAGCAGTTGATGGATTCAAATATCACTTAAACCCTCGTAAAATGTAGAGGTTTCTAAGTGAGAATATTATGGTTTGGTGTATAAATGCTTTGGCGAATTTGGGCCGATTACCTCTGGAAGCCCACTATTCATCGTTATTATCATAGGAAAAAATACCCGTTTATTTGGAAATTTAAATCATACTCTCAGTGAAGTTCTCAAATTCAGGAAACCATCCTTGGTTAAAAAATTACTTAGCTGTCCCTTCGTCTGAGTCCATTGGAGTGTATTGTGATGATATTCATTACTTAGTAAACCTCTGTTGCAATTGGCACTATACTGTCAGAGGAACAACCACTCCCTGGTGTTGACTAACACCTGCCTCGTGAATAATGGGTAGAGCCTATAAGAGGGTGGTTAATATCCAAGTTGTCCAGAGTACATATGAAAGGTTTGAATGCAAAACGACATAAGCGCCATTTTAAAAACAGTAACAAAAGTCTGACAAAAATATAGATTAGGGATAGTGAATTTAATCCTCAAAATATTTTTCCAAAATTTATTATTTCTCATCTCATTAGGACCTACTTAGTATACACTCAGTTACCAAAGTACAATAATTGACTTAGGTTTAATTACTTATTGATACAACTGTTCACAGGTTAACTGTACTAGATGTACTAAGTGACCTGCCCAACCTGCACTTATACGCACTTAACCTCGTGCAGAAGTCCATTAGTGTTTGAAAAGAATATATTAAAGTCCAATAAAATATAGCTAAGCATTACGGCGCATATAATATTATTTATAGATCTACCGGTATACACAATTACAGGATTGACGACACACAGACCGTGTCAGGTCAATAACCCACCAATTATTCCATTACCACAAAGTTATGCATAATAGGTTCATACAACTGTAATGCCCGTATCATAAGCACATGGGGACGAACCTGCGAAGTGACTAGACGCCGCCCATTTTACCTGTATTCTTAAAAAGCCCACTTTTCCTGTAATCTTAATCAGTTCCCAGGCCTATCCTCTAGATGGCACCACTGTAAGTTTGTAACATTGCTGAATATATATCGGGGGCTCTGCTCCCGCACCCCCCCCCCCCCCTTTTCTTTCTCTCTTTTTTTTCCATTTTTGAAACTGTAGCAGAACTATAACCGAACCCATTCACCTCTAAAGGATAGACAATTAAGACTAACAGAAAAGACATACAGACTTGCAGACTTACCCATTCTACCTGTAATATTAGAGGCAAACAGTGTATCAAACTTTTGGGGGAGGGGCACGATTAAGATTACCGGAAAAGTGGCGATTCAAGATTACGGGAGGAATGGGCGGTGTCTAGCATGGGCGACCACTGAATATAAGCAGTGGTCTAAACATCAGGGGGGAGATCAAGTGTTCTAATTCATTGGAACAGGGTAAGCCACTGTGGTTCATTACACTGAATACCTGTGCCTACTGTGCATGGACACCTGCACTTTCCTTGCTCCCCACAGTGTTGTAGGTATATGCAGGCCATGTGCTTTAAGGACCGCAGCAATGTTGACACAAAGCAGAGGGGGGACTTTGCTAAAAGTGGCTCCATTTCCAGTTTAATGCATAATTGTGTATTCTGGATTGGGATCGTAATATTACTTATTATGCATAATCATGAGATAGTGGCCTTTTAATGCATCCAAATGCATGCATTTTTACCAGAATATGATGCTCAAAGCAGAGGGGGGACTTTGAGTTGACTACCCTGTTTCTGTAAACAGAAACATGTGACGTCCACCCTGAGGTTTAGCTAAGTAGGTGCCCGTGGTGTCTAGGCACTTCACAGGTTCGTCCCTTGTTGTGTATCGTAACGTTGGCCAGCAATACCCATTGACCCTCTATGCCATCTTGTATAGCCTACCGATGGGGAATCAGGACTCCACCGGGAAGCTACCAAACTAACGTCCCTGATACTAACTTTTGGGATACGTTACCATGATGTGTTCCTGATACTATTATGCTGAGTTATAAACTGTTCCCGTCCAAAGGATTACGTGTCAAACAGACAATGCTCGTGGTTCCAGTTCTACTTATATATTTCATGAACATTCCTGGAGCTAGGATTACGTGTTAAACGGACAGTACTCGTGGTTTCCAGCCGGATTATAGTTATATATGTCATGAACTTTACTGGAGCGAGGACGGGATACTTATCGATCTGTATACATATGAACTTACCTTCGGGTGATATTTATCCAAGAAACAGTATTAAGAAGAGGAGAGCACCTCACTCATTCGTCTATTAGAAGCGGAGAGCACCTTGACCACAACTAGATCACCAGTAAGCTATATTTAATTGTAAGGGTTTCCGGGTACACTGCCAGGTTACTCATTAAAACGTTTTTAATATATAAAATATATCATTATTATGTGATACATATCACCTCAGGTGTTCCAATAAGGTGTTCTCATACTTACCTTATGAATCGGGTTTCATAATATGCTATATATGAAGATTGTATGATCTGATAAGCTAGGAAACGTGGCTACCCGTAATGTTTATATGAAGTCGTTAAGACTATGTGTATATACTAAGTATACCGCAAGGTATTGTCGTGTGTGTTGACTCTGTTGTATGTTGCGAGAGATATTAATACTCCGGTTATATAATCGGATTACCCGGCTTAAAACAAAGGCTGTGGTTACTGTTATCCATTGTGTGAATGTTTTCATTAAATCACAAATCAATGTAAGACGCTGGTGGTTGTGAGTCCTTATCAGGACTGGTTTTTAATAACTTTTTTGTTCAACTTAAATATAAACACACCCCACACGCATTTTTTTAATAACCGAGTAAGGTAACTTCATAAGGAAGTCATATCGAAATGTGTCAAGCCGTTCGATTGTATGTATGATATTATATTCACATGTCATAAAACATCTATTATGGTTGCTATTACAGTGTAATGCCATATTTATATTGAGTTTGATGATCTCGCTTGTGTAGTATGTCGTGATAATATGTTACGCCCCTAGTTACTGTATAGACAATAACTGAAAAGTCGTTGGTCTAAAGTGTTTTCTATATACTAGGAAAACCGTATATATATTCGTTACCACCTAGTTTTGTCTAGGGGGGGTAGTGTAGGGGCATGATATTACATATTAATCTCATACACGGTATTTCCGGGTAACGTCTGTTTACTCGGCTTCTCCACCTGGAGCTAGTGCACACAGTTCCCGGGAGAGGGCGCAGGTCCTCTTCAGGTAACCGTGTGCCGCTCTCAGGTGGGCGGCCGACCCACCCACCTGGCCACGTGATCTAAGAGCCGGTGTTATATAAGACCCATGTGTTTACCTGGAACGGCAGTCAGTGCAGGCCCGACTGACGAGAGACTTCACATGTCCAACCGTGCGGACAGAGTTGTATGCTAAGAGTTGTATACTGACCGTTTCCTCTATTTATAGAGAAACCTGATCTACCTGTGTGTATTAATTCTACACTGATCGTTCCCTAGTAAAGGAACTAGAGTTGTTATTCTTGTGAATAAAGACAGATATATTCTCGCACCTGGAAACTGCCGTGATCGTTGTTCTTTAACCTAGAGTTAACTACGAACCACCACAGTATTCTATAATTATTATTTGTAGAAATAGTAACATAATAATACACACATTTTACCAGCTTTCAGTACCCACTTATAACGTTTGCTTTCGTGTGAATGACCTGTTTAGGATGCGGTTGGTTCAAAATAGCCTCTGTATCTGTGTCTGAGATCTGTGTCACATCTCAGCTATGATGACTCAAACGGCGTAGATGTGCATGGTCTTCTATGATATCCATTTCATGTTTTGTATTCAACTGTAAACAGTTGGTTGCCATTTCTGTAGGTGTGCAGTTGAGTCTACTGTAGGAGTACAGTTTAGTGTAAGTAAATTGTAGAATCTACCGTAAAGCTAGAGTAGGTGCTGTAAAACTACACAGAAATTGTAGAATCTACCGTAAAGCTAGAGTAGGTGCTGTAAAACTACACAGAAAGAAGTAAAGGCGTGACCATAACTCCTCTACCAGAGTCAACTGTATTTGACTCTGGTAGCATACTTATAGTGACTTTGGTAGTGGTAGAGGGGTCACAGCTACCGGTACTCATTTTAAGAACATCAACAGTATAGAGCTTATAGTCTCCATAATATCATTTGTGGGTACAGAAAATAACCTCTCTTGAGTAATAACTTTGCCTACTTACTTTTCGCACATACCTGGCCTGGCCTGTACCCACACCTGTTGCCCAAACACTACCCTGACATAATTACACAATCAACCTTAGCTGCATGCCACTCATGTATGCACATAATTATCGATTTTGAATCTCCCTATTTTGATGGGTCAACTGTTGTCGACTCTCCAAGAACGCAGAGTCAAACTTATTTGACTCTCCTTTATCAGGGTCACATGGGAGACAAACTGTAACCCTTGCTGTCAGAGTAGTGGTGACTCCTTTACTTTTATACTGTGTACCTACACTAACTATTTACTGTGAAGTGGTTTGTTTACTTAGGATATCTATGATATGAATTTGTATGTCCATACACTCCTTTAAGTATCATGGAGTAATTACAGATGAACCAGTGCAATCTTTGACCTAGTGCAATCTTTGACCTGGTGTTATCTTAGACCGGCTTGATAGAAAGTGGATTATTTAGGGCAGATGAAGATACAAATGGGCAGGAAAGGTTAATGGATGAATGGTTGATTGTTGAACTCCATTCTTTAATTCTTATCCCCTCCCATCATCCACAGCCATTGGACTGGTCCCCACACCCTGTACTCCCCACACCCGCTACTGCTAGACATGGCAGTGTAAACATAGTTTTTGACGAAAAAACTTGAAAAATGCATGTGTTGCTTTGGTACCCATTAAGGATGATCCAGTATCAACATTCCAAAATTAGTGTATTTTCCTTAGGTGCTGCTATGGTAAAGATATGCCAAAAGGGGGCAGCTTATGTTAAAATGGCCCCACCTGAATAAAATCATTATCTTTCATTGATGGGGTTCACACTGCACCAAGGGCCCCCTAGTGATAAAATGCTGCATTGGTTAACATCAGGTCCAATGAAAACCTACAGCACAGGCATCCTGCCATCTGGTGTACAATATACCTTATGTAGGAGACCAAAGGGAGAGTAGAAAGGAGAGTGACCACTGGAATGAACAGCCAGTACACTCACCAAGCATAGACAGGCACCAGTTTGCTACAGCTTGGGGACTGCTGCCTGGTTGGAGACTTGCAAATCCAATGAGTGGCACACATCCTCTGATATATTTTTTGGTTGGTATTTTGTCTGTCATATGTTAGGTCATAGGCCAATAAAAATAATTTCACTGCTGCATTTTACCTAAATAATAGCTGATGGGATTCATTTGTATTTGCAAATGGTATGCACAGTTTGGAATTTTTGGTGACTGATTATAAACTTAAGAAGCTAATTACTAGCTTTTGAGTCCAGGTAGGAAATTATTTTACAATATACCGAAACTTTCATATTTTTGGGGAAACTTTTCTTTTTTGACCCATCTTGAATTTCAATAAATAAAATGAGTTAGGTCACAGCCAAAGTCTGGTGTCTTTTGGGGCCATAATAGGCCGCCAATGGTGGCGCTGCAGTCAGGTTCCCTGCCATGCCTACTACTGCTCAACTCAGACTGGTCCCCATCCTACACTCTTCTCTGGTTCGCTGCTGCTTGATTGACTCATACAAAGTCATGCAAAGTCCAAATCCCACACTACTCTCACTAAGGCAATAAAACAAGAACATAAAGTCTGGAGTAGGGAGCAGGTCATGATTCTAACCAAACAGATCTGGATCATGTCCCACCCAGTCAGCCTCACCATGGTGACATGCTTGGTGACAAATGCCAGCTGTTTTGGAGGTGAAGGGAGCTGTTAAAGTGGCGGTTCCCTGGGATACACATTCTCCAGTACAGGGAGCAGCTGAGTAGGACAGTTCTCAGTATACATGTACCCACTCATTCTCCATGCTCCTATGTCATACAATCTCTACTGGTCAGGGATATGGCCCTACACCCCTAAAATAGATAGTGACATTGGACATCTCAGCCTAGTACATACAATTATATATATAGCAGTATGCCAAGGGGACTATCCCTATATGTTCTATATGTAGGTCTACTGAGTGTGTGTGTGTGTGGGCGGGGGGGGGGGGCACTAGAGGTAGATCCCTCTGAATTTGGTACCATTATAGCGGGACTAAATTGCACCTGTTTTTTTTTGAGGGGGTGGGTGGAGAGGATATCCCCTAATAATTTCACCTCCTCTGTAAGCTTCTGTTCTGAGGGGCGCAAAAAAATCTTCAGGGAAAACGTCTGCCTTACCATGCCCCCTCCCAATGTTTCTCCCACTCTCCGGCGCCGAAGGCGCTGGTATAACATTTACAACAGCCATAAGCTTTTCCTCTTTGCAAAGATTCAGATATATTTGGAAGTGGGCTCCATGTTACTTATGTACAAGGTGTATGTACCCCGTAAGCCCCCGGTCTATACTGACTACAACGATGCGATAGGCATTTTCTTTAAGTCATTTGATTATAATGTATTATGTACTTATTACTGTCATACTGGACAGCAACACATCGTTTATGCGAGCAGTTGATGGATTCAAATATCACTTAAACCCTCGTAAAATGTAGAGGTTTCTAAGTGAGAATATTATGGTTTGGTGTATAAATGCTTTGGCGAATTTGGGCCGATTACCTCTGGAAGCCCACTATTCATCGTTATTATCATAGGAAAAAATACCCGTTTATTTGGAAATTTAAATCATACTCTCAGTGAAGTTCTCAAATTCAGGAAACCATCCTTGGTTAAAAAATTACTTAGCTGTCCCTTCGTCTGAGTCCATTGGAGTGTATTGTGATGATATTCATTACTTAGTAAACCTCTGTTGCAATTGGCACTATACTGTCAGAGGAACAACCACTCCCTGGTGTTGACTAACACCTGCCTCGTGAATAATGGGTAGAGCCTATAAGAGGGTGGTTAATATCCAAGTTGTCCAGAGTACATATGAAAGGTTTGAATGCAAAACGACATAAGCGCCATTTTAAAAACAGTAACAAAAGTCTGACAAAAATATAGATTAGGGATAGTGAATTTAATCCTCAAAATATTTTTCCAAAATTTATTATTTCTCATCTCATTAGGACCTACTTAGTATACACTCAGTTACCAAAGTACAATAATTGACTTAGGTTTAATTACTTATTGATACAACTGTTCACAGGTTAACTGTACTAGATGTACTAAGTGACCTGCCCAACCTGCACTTATACGCACTTAACCTCGTGCAGAAGTCCATTAGTGTTTGAAAAGAATATATTAAAGTCCAATAAAATATAGCTAAGCATTACGGCGCATATAATATTATTTATAGATCTACCGGTATACACAATTACAGGATTGACGACACACAGACCGTGTCAGGTCAATAACCCACCAATTATTCCATTACCACAAAGTTATGCATAATAGGTTCATACAACTGTAATGCCCGTATCATAAGCACATGGGGACGAACCTGCGAAGTGACTAGACGCCGCCCATTTTACCTGTATTCTTAAAAAGCCCACTTTTCCTGTAATCTTAATCAGTTCCCAGGCCTATCCTCTAGATGGCACCACTGTAAGTTTGTAACATTGCTGAATATATATCGGGGGCTCTGCTCCCGCACCCCCCCCCTTTTCTTTCTCTCTTTTTTTTCCATTTTTGAAACTGTAGCAGAACTATAACCGAACCCATTCACCTCTAAAGGATAGACAATTAAGACTAACAGAAAAGACATACAGACTTGCAGACTTACCCATTCTACCTGTAATATTAGAGGCAAACAGTGTATCAAACTTTTGGGGGAGGGGCACGATTAAGATTACCGGAAAAGTGGCGATTCAAGATTACGGGAGGAATGGGCGGTGTCTAGCATGGGCGACCACTGAATATAAGCAGTGGTCTAAACATCAGGGGGGAGATCAAGTGTTCTAATTCATTGGAACAGGGTAAGCCACTGTGGTTCATTACACTGAATACCTGTGCCTACTGTGCATGGACACCTGCACTTTCCTTGCTCCCCACAGTGTTGTAGGTATATGCAGGCCATGTGCTTTAAGGACCGCAGCAATGTTGACACAAAGCAGAGGGGGGACTTTGCTAAAAGTGGCTCCATTTCCAGTTTAATGCATAATTGTGTATTCTGGATTGGGATCGTAATATTACTTATTATGCATAATCATGAGATAGTGGCCTTTTAATGCATCCAAATGCATGCATTTTTACCAGAATATGATGCTCAAAGCAGAGGGGGGACTTTGAGTTGACTACCCTGTTTCTGTAAACAGAAACATGTGACGTCCACCCTGAGGTTTAGCTAAGTAGGTGCCCGTGGTGTCTAGGCACTTCACAGGTTCGTCCCTTGTTGTGTATCGTAACGTTGGCCAGCAATACCCATTGACCCTCTATGCCATCTTGTATAATTGTAATTCCGAATTACGGTTGTAGTTTTGCCACTGTGGTGTTTAGGATATTGCAACATTGTTTGGTTAGACATAATGGACCGACCTGCACAGTCAGAATGACGTGTTTCAGGCAGATCCTCAACTGTCTGCTTATCCTTCTACAAGTACAGGGGACGTATCAAGGTAAGACATCTGTGTATAATATCATCATCTCATTGTTAATACATGCACATAGAAAACGGTCTATAATGAGTTATAGTCGGTTGACTATGTCACTTTTTTTTTAACCTTAGTTGTATTCCCGTATTGTGGCCATACGTGATGGCAAAATATGTGATTCCTAACCTAAACTATAATGACGCTGTCTTATTCCATAAAAAAGAAATGCATGATAAGGCCATCCCTATGATAAGTGTATCGGAGCTCAGAATGCCATACCCTTCATGGCAATTTACATAACAGCCTAATTCAGATTCAAGGGGTATGAAGTTTATAATCGATATAATGTGCATGCTATCACTCTTATCTCTTCAGCTTGTCCAGCTGGGTTTACTGAGGCCGGCCGTCACTGTTACAGGGTATCTAGCGGCCAGTATAGCTGGGGGGATGCCCATAATAATTGTATCAACTCGTATTCAGGCGTTCTAGCTACAATAAGAGGCGCGGCTCAACAAACCGCAATAGAGGCCTTTCTTAGCGAGTGAGTTAACATCACTTAGAGATTCCCAATTTTGATGATCTCTTGTGCTCCAAAGTTAGACCCTCAAGCACATCGCCTGAGTAAAAAAAACACACCAGATTCTATCCCTGTATCATTTCTTACCAAAATGTAATAATGCAAAACTGATGATTAACATAGATAGTACAAATTATTGTATTCTGTATTCGATTTGTCAGGGAATTTCTCATACCTATCAAATCAAGCATTCTATCTATAGTGATTCTATAGCGATAACACCCTCAGTCTAAACACATTAGAGTAGGTGCTATGATTTACTATTTAAACACCACAGTGAAGGGGTTACGGAAGATGTGTGGATCGGGCTGCGTGACTCTGGGGATAACACCGATTTCAAATGGATCTGGGATGAGTCGCTGGCAAATTACAGTAACTGGGAGAGTGGTGAGCCCAATTCGGGGTCTAGTAACTCCTACAGCACCCGACTGAAGTACTCAAGCAGTTTTAGATGGGGCGATAGCAGCAAAAGGACAACATATAGGTACCTGTGTATGCAACCAAGTGAGTACAAGTATAGTATAGTCAGACTCTCAGGAACTCTCACTATTAAGGTACATTCACCTGGAGTCGGCCACATACATAGTGAAGGACACTTGATTTTGTGGTTAATTTAAGCTTTTTGTTTGTGAATGATGGTAAAGTTCAAGTGGTATTCTTTCCAAAAATACCAAACCACTAGAAGTATTGTACATGAGTTCCTCAAGTCTCACTGTTCGTTTTAGGGTATGTGTCCGACTCATGGTAATCTACTCTAATGGGAAAATCTAAATTATTTTGGTATCTGTATGTCTGTCGTGTGCTAGAATCATGTGTTACTTTTGAGCTATGGAGCTGGTACATGCACCTCGGTAAAACTTGAAGTTGTTTTCTCACGTTCCACGCTCATAATATATTTCATGTATATATTATATTGCATAGGGTCACCCAAGCTCACCCAAAATAATATCCAGCATATGGCAAGGTAATGTCAACCAGTATAACATAAGTGCAGTGTTAATCTAAATTTATTCAACAGCTGTCTGTTCACTATTGACTTATTTTCAGACAGAAAGTGTTGCTTTTCAGGGGAGTTGGAAAATAATATCATCCAAGATTTGACAACTTTAACATTATATTAACACTTATATTGATATCCCACCTTTTTTGTAAGCCATCCTGGATACATTATCAACATCTGCAGCAGTGGAAAATGCCTGTTCTTGAGTGCCGACAACTTCGTATTAATCATCTACACAACACAGTAATAATGTACAGTGAGACCTTGATAAATCGATCTTTGAGTAGGCTCCCTCATTTATCAGTCATAAATTTATGGAATTACCCCTGATCACATCCATTCTAGTCATATATAATATTAGATACCCAGCCTTTTAGTAACCGGTTGTTCTTTTCAAATTCCAAAAAGGAGGGGTCCAATATAATAATTATCAAGGTTTCACTGTAGTCTGTACGCAGAAGCCTCTACACTAGCCAGTGAATCCTGACCTGTGTACTCGTCGGCCGATTCCCAGTGGGCACAAAATTCAATTCAACGTTGAATCGACTTTGACTCAACATTTAGTTAACATTGACTACCATTTATCAATGTTGCTTCAATGTTCTGTGCCCACTGGGACAAATACATGTATAAAGGGCTATATCCTGTCCATAAACTTGAATCCTGATTCTTTGTTATCGCTTGCCACATTTTATACACCCTGTACTTGATATTATTTGTCTTCAAAGTACATGAACAGTTCATTCTCTAGGATATTCTAGTAACAAAATAGGTCCCACCTGCAAGCTGCCGAACACTGCATAATGTAAGTATACATCAGCTGCTACACACTTAGAAAAGTCAGCGTTATTGTAGGTGAGAGTGGTTTTAGCGACAATAACGCTGACTTTTCTGTATAAGGAGTCACTATATCAACACTGAGGTATGTCCTTTATTATGTTGTATCACAGACATGGTTATTTTAATGATGAGACCACTGCGGTTTTGCCAGACTAGCAAACACTATCTGCTATAGTTGATATCAATACATTGCCAATATTGGAGAACAATCTGTACCGTACCTGGTAGAATTTAAACTGGTGGGAGCATAATAGAATAGCAGATTATTATCATTGTGTATCAATTCAATGAAAATGGGTTTACCAAATAAAGGTTCCATTTTCTTATAGTCCAGCTACAGCAAGTGGAATTCAGTTACAGAAACACAAGCGAGACATCATAACTTGTGAAGGCATTGGTGGTGGCAGTTTGCTCTTTGATGATCAATTTAGGCCAGTAGCACGATTCTCCTTATGCCTTTGAACCCAAAAAGTGACAGTTATATATTGGCTGAACCTGATGGTGCACTTGTTGAGGATGGACATGGGGTATGGATACTAACCATGACAATGCTTAATTAAACGATCTTACTGTGCCAGAGCAAACAGCAGTTGGTCTCGGCAAACGTTTACATAAAAACTCATAAGTAAAATTATGATAATATACATGTAAATTATTCTGATGAAATAACGACAAATAAGCTTGTCAGTGGAATGATCAAGTTTTGACTACATGTATATGCATGCTGATGATATCATTAACATTCGTTTTATAATTTATTCAATTCTGCTGTGTGGCAGTTCTTAACAGGATGCCATTCATTGAGCCTGAGCTTCAGATACTTCTGTTGAATAACACTTTAATTAAGATAATTTGGGGCACAGTTTCAATTTATCGTCATTCAAATCATTCTCTTTTTCCACTTGTAGCAATGTTGATTCATAATGCCCAGCGTCTATTATCATATCAGTTTGCGGAAGAATTGTTACTTTTGCCGGAACCGGAACGTCTTTGGAATACGTGAGGAATATGGCCAAGGAGTCAACCTACAACAAGGGAGAACTGAGCTGCCACCCTGTGGTGAAACTGGTAACTATGGTATACATGTTGACCTGCAGGTTCACAATGTCGCCCCCTGGAGGGAGTGAGGACAACCAGTGGTCGCAGAGTTCATCATTGGAACTCAAACACCATTTATGTTGAAACTATTTTATGTGACCATGTTTATTATAGGTCCACATAAATGTGAACACATGGATTCTTTAATGAACACCAGGACGGAACAGACTCATAGAGATTCTTCTAGACATCGCCAGTCTCTACCAACGTCTTTCATACCAGGTGGACAAGGCAACGGGTATATGGAATAGATGTAGGCGGACATGGAAGACTCTCCCAATTTCTGATCCGATTTCCATCATGTATCTTTCGTTAGCACCTTACCAGATCCCTTTATTTTCGACAACAATTAAAACCAGGATAATATCCCTCTCTTCCAATGATACTGTCCTTAGTCGTATATCAAGGTATTTTGCAAATAATTAGGCTGATTTTTTAGCGACGACTTCTCACATGGAGCGAATTCTCACACCGGAAGTGAACTGGAGCGGACCGGAAGTAATGAGTTTGGGTGACTCGACGAGGTGTGGAGAGTGGGATCGGGGGTGGTAGTGTGTTAGTTTGACTTTGGGCAGGGGAGGGAGGGGGTATTAATCTGGAACAGTCTTAAAAATCATATCGACAAGAAGTATAGCGATTGCTATCAGTATTGGATAATCTTAAATTGACCTTAATCCTGATATCGTACCAACGCCCCCACTCCCTCGACATTACTCACTGTTCATGGTAAAACATGCGACCTTGTATCTGTTTAATCAAGGCGAAACTGTTGTAAAAGGCGCCGATCTTCTCAGTTCCAAACTCTGTAACCTCAGCTACTATATATGTCCAGAGGCACAACACAACAAATTTCAAACAGACAATTCGTCCAAGTTTATTAACCATGCATTTAACATGATTCGGCTAACAAAAACGGGAATGATACAATCCAAGAAACTGAAAGCCAATATTCTTCATAAGATTACACATTTATTGTGGTTTGTCAAACGGAATTCACAATTTTACTAGAGTTAGATCTTTCCGCCTGTCCTGTGATCTGTACAAACTTAGTTCTTAAGTTTATGGGTACAAATTATAGGTGTGCAACACCCAAAGCGACAAGCCCTCTTACATCAATTGGGTACTGGGAAAGTCTTTAATATGGGTGCGGGTTATACGAGGGTGCGGGTTGTATGAGAGACATAATGATAATCTAAGGATACAGACTCAAGTGTTATTCTTGCAGAACATTTTATTTCATTTTCACATTTCACACAGTATTTCAGAGTACATTACAATAAATGCATACCTTGTACCAAGTATAATTATGTAACTTACACATTAATATGCCAATATCTAAAATAAACCTAAATCCTGGTAAACATTATCAACTCTATAGCATAGAATTCCGGGGGAGGAGGGGGGGGGGGCACTAAAATTCTTTTGACACGGGTGTGCGGCTGGCCCTTTGACAACCCTTACCCTTGGTGAGGGGGGTTTTGGTCAAAATATTTTGGGAAAAAGTGCCCAGGTTTTAGCAATTTTTCACAATGAGTAACCCTCAATGAGAGGGGTTTTGGTCTATAATGACCCTTGTTCTAAAGAATTTTGGCGAAAACTCCAAAATATTACCCATTTTGCTGGGATTTTGTTGAAATCTCCGAGCAGGGTGAGGGGGATTTTACAGACAGGGGCCATGGTCTGTATAGTTATAGAGTGATATCTGTATAATGCTTAATATGAACCACATTTAATTGTAGTGTCACGTTATTTCACATTTTGACATATCGCATTTGTATGGTCACTGGGACACATGTACATGGTAATATTTGAATTTCTTAGTCACCAAGTTACTATACAGTGTATGATCACCAGGGGTGGTTTGTATGATGACATGTGGAGCGACATCTGTATGGAAACATATCATGACCCTCGAGCGACATCACATTTTGTGTTTGCGTCTTTGCACACTTCAGTGGCGTAGGAAAAGGGGGGGCCAGGGGGGCCCCGGCCCCCCCAATCACTGAGGAAGGGGGGCCTGAATATGTTTGGGCCCCCCCAAAATTTGTCAAGACCTGTAATATAATTACACTATTTCCAATTTGTACCTATCCCGCATAGGGAAAAGGAGGGGCAGATAGGCCAATCAGAACTAAAGGGGGTCAAATACTACTTTTATATACAATTATATATAAGTGTGTATATGATACATCATGCATAAAAGCTGGTATTAAAAGATGGTTGGAGTGGGCCCCCCCTGGGCCCCCCAATAAAGATTTGCTTCCTACGCCTCTGCACTTTGTGTGTTTGCATGTTTATGTGTTTGTGTGTTTGGTCATTTCATGTTTCGCATTTGTCTCTTTTGTGTTTTGTCTTGTATTTCTTCATGTTTGTGTGTTTGGTCATTTCATGTTTTGTCTTTGTCTGTTTTGTGTTTCTCTATTTAGTCATTTGCATATTCCTGTGTTTGTGTGTTTGGTTGTTTCAAGCATTGTATTTTGTGGCCATATTTATGTTTAAACTTTCTGTGTTTGTCTGGTTGGTGATTCTAGTGTTTTACATATGTATAATGTTCTTGTGTTTGGCCTTTCCTGTATTTCATCTTTCCTGTTTTGTATGTGTTTAAAATATGCAAACACACACACACAACAAGTGCAATGTCACTTTCGGGCCACCGTAGAAACATGATGCATATAGTTGCATTTTTCTGCACAATTACGCTGCTACACAGGGTAATGTCTCATTTGACTTGTTAAATATAATGTATATACTTGTAAATTCTACCATGTTATCATGGGGTTAAATGATATGTAATCAAATGCTAATTACAACTATTGCCATGGGGTTTCTTAATACTAGTATGTCCCTATTCCCAGTACATGTCACATATAACAGTGAATCCAAAATCATGCTGTCGTGGGGTTTAATGATAATATACATTAACGCTGGACTGGTAACAAAAATAATCTATGTTATAAGAATATATTGTATCACTTCCCTAATATCAAGTTTATTTATTGGGATATGTATAGATCAATTGAATACCATTGCAACTATGTACATTTAAGGTCGAGGTATATATATACTGTATATTATGTATAATTAATATCGATGACGGAGGTGATAACCAGTCAGCATATCTTATACTGCATAACGTTTAATGTCACCAGTTTGAGTGAGTAATGCTGATATTACAGAAATTGATAGGATTTACATCAGCATTACTGACCAGTTCTATGTAGTCCAAGCATAGGATATGCATCACATGTTTAGGATCTTAAAGCTGGGCTGACAGGGAATAAGTTCAGCATTTTCCATACATGGACTAAAATAACAGTTCTACCAGAGGGCAGCAGTGTTTGGACAGGGGACCATGAGCATTGTCCAGTTACAACATATTCACCTTATCTTGTGCCTGTAAGAGCTGAGCTCCCAGCCCTTAAGAGCCCTCTTGTGACTGAAAACTGAACTCTATCCAAAAGTGCTTTTGGCCTCACTTCAACCATGACGGTCAAGCTTTAAGTTCGGAGCATAATAGCAGGGAGGCCCCAAGAAATACAGTTGGCTACACCTCTGAGGTACCTTTGCTATTTCCTATGAACGTCATTATAACATTGCACTGACATGCCTCACAACTACAAGAGTCCTCATTATACTCATTTACATTAGATGGTATGGCTTGGCACAGTTGGGGTTGAAACAACCTTCCTCCTTCCACAACTTGAAGTCCAGGCCGGGGAGTTCTTTGCATGGAACGCGCTCGTTGTCGTGTCCGAGCTTCTGCCCATACACCAAATTGAAGTCCCACGTACTGTCCGTCTCTCCAGATCTGGAAGTAGCACATGGGGGTGTTAGATTAAGTGGTGAAAGGGACTGATTTGGCACCGAAGAAGGGATATAGAGAAAGAGTGATAGAGGAGAGAGAAACAGACATACATACAGAGAGAGAGAGAGAGAGAGAGAGAGAGAGAGAGAGAGAGAGAGAGAGAGAGAGAGAGAGAGAGAGAGAGAGAGAGAGAGAGAGAGAGAGAGAGAGAGACAAAGGCAGTACAAGGGGAGACCGAGACCGACAAAGAGACAGAGAGACCTTGTTATCACACGTACGCAGAGAAAAAGAGTGAGAGTCAGCCGGACTCACATACCACAGTCAGGCATGTGTCGCCAAAACCAACCTCTTGTCAGTCTGACTTTGATTGTAAGGAGGCATTGCCGACTTTTCATACAAATGTGAGTCCAGCATTATGAATATATAAGTCAGGCAATGCTGCATGGACTCTCTATGGCTGACTCTAGTCAGTGAGTAGAGCTTACTTATCTGTAATTCATATTCTTTAGCCCCTGACTGAAGCACTCAGAAATCCCATTCAAATGATTTCACAGACCAACAGTCATTTAGGTATGTAGCAACATAAAGGTACATGTATTCAACTTCAAAATCCACAGGACTGCACTGTGTCTCCACCTGGTAGCAAACAAAAAAGGTCCAGGCTAACTGATCCTCACCGTAGAGTCAGGCGTTGGCTGACTGTGGAAAGAAAATCAGGCTGACTCTGGTATGAAGAATTGTCTTGCGTGACTATCATTTAAGGACTGGGCAGACTCTCAAAAGGAAGTGATTTTATGTGACCATCAAAGGAAGCTCAGCCTGACTGTTGTTTAATGGCGGTGAAAGTCCAGCTGACTCTCTCACCTGAGTCAGGCAGTGTCTGACTCTAGGGAGAGTCCAGCTTACGCTCACCTTTTTCTCTGTGCACATTTGCTTACACCTCATTTCTTATACTTACATCATTTGTGCCACCGATCTGGGGTGTGCCAGGGTGTTGGGCTGTATTTCGTCCACATCGTCCAAGTTCTCACAAAACACCTTCCCCGACGTGATCTGTCTGATGTTCTGTAGCTGGGCTGAAAGACAAAGAGCATTCAATAAATAGTGGCTTACTTTCTTATCACCAATCTATGATTTTACTGAATTTCCTTTTTAATATTGATGCATACATGTATCGTTTGCCGTGTGTAAACCTTTGCTGTAGTTCTTTATTCTCTCATGTCCTCTGTATAACATTGGTAGAACAGCGTACTAGTTGAAACATATTTTCTACCAGGTGTTCCCCTTCTCACCACTACTTGATAGAAATCACAGCTGCCGAAGTCAAGACTGAGAATACTTTTTCCTAGCCTGACTCTATTATTCTGTGTGATTTTATGGGTAGTGCATACATTATACATAGTCACGCTGCAAACTGCAAGATACCCCTGAACAAATCAGACAATGTGTTTCTACCAGGGTTCTAGATAATCAAAATACTTGGTTAATTGCCAGATTTAATGCAAAAATGGGGTACCGTGGTCTCATTTACAGTATACTACTTATTGTCTTAAGGAAAGGATTGGATAGGACAATTAGCCTACATAATTATACTTATTTAATTACCTTTTGTAAAGCCATTAGGTTTTTCCTCATGCCAGAAGCGGTCGCCCCGCCGCGCCCGGGAGAACTGGTCTGCGTTGAGGCAGGAGAAGATGGGCCCGGAGAGGTCCCCATCCATGGGTGTCTCTAACAGTCCTGCTACGAACAGGTCGACATCGTCCACGTGGTCATAGACTGCTGCCAGCTTGGCGCGCCTCTCAGCCGTGATAAACTCGAAGTCGTCAAAGGTGGCCGCTTTGGTGTAGCCACAAAATTCCAGCCACTTGTTATATGCTGGAAATATAATCAAATAAGGCCTTAAGGGCTGATAACGCAAGGCTCTAAGGGGCAGGTGCCAAGAACTTTATCATGGTTTCAAAGTTCTATTATAACCTTAAAGCGGCAATCTCACTCAGGGTCTACATGTGTATTTTCTAGTGCTGTGCTAGTCAAACACCGAGTGGCATAGTAGTGTTGAGAGAGCAGCTTTAAGGAGGAGATAATTACAGGGGGAATGAGAATAATTAGCACTAATAATTCAGCTGCTATTACACACCGGCAGATGTCACTACACTACTATAAGTGTATTTCATATAACCCCAGCATTTATCTAAATTCCTTATAGCTACCTGGGTATAGTGTTATAACAGAATCTTTAAAGGATAATTGACGAATAGTGCTGATTACCACTTTAATCATCGGCGCTATTATACGGTCGTGCCCCAGACAGAAGTATGTTCCCACACAAAAGACACTCAGTCTTACCAAATCGATACAGGTTCAAAATCTATGACTGGCTGACATCTATGACTGGTTGATTTCTATGACCGCATCTACCAAAGGACACCCCTTGTGGTGGTATATCCCTCTAAAACTGGAATATATCATGCCCCCTTTATGGTAGGACACCACCCTTAATTGTAGACCCAACTTGGGAGTGATCCGAGCTATCCAATCATAGACGTCCGCCGGTTAAAGATGTCAGCCAATCATAGACGTCAGCCGGTTATAGATTTTGAGCCTGTATCTATTTGGTGAGACCGAGTCAAAGATATGAGCAGATACTTATGCCTATATCTTAAACAAGCATCTTTTCGTTATCTGGCACTACTTATATTTATTATCAAATACACAAATTAAAAATACAGAGAAAACCACTGCCGACTACTAACCTGGCAGGCCATGGTCTCTGCCTCGTTCAATATCGATCGCAAGGAGGTCCCGAGCTGGCTTATTTTTCAATGACATCGGGTGATCGAAAAAGTCTGTAACTTGAGGATTAATGAAATCGTCTGTTAGCTCGGCAGAGGTCCCAATCATCCCAAATGCTAAGGCATCGATTGATGAGACATCTCGGTTTCCACTTCTGTAAGCTCTCTCTGGGTTGTTGTAAGTCTGCATGAAATGAAATAAATCAATAAGACATAATTTGTGGGGATCATTGCCCCTTATAATCCAGCAGGATCTCCCTCAGATGTGTGGCATAAAGTATGTACCCTTTTGCTATTATATTTCATTGATGATTTTAAGATTAATCTTAATGTGTACATGATTATGGAAAGAGATAAGATACATTTCTACATGCTCCAGTTTCAGAATTTCTGGCCCCATCCATCAAGTTATCTAAGGGGCAAAGCATCTGTGGCTGCCTGTATTGTTTTTTATAAAGGAGATAGACTTTACCTCACTGAAAACAGGTTTATCGAAGATATCATAGTATTTGTCTGCCTGGGAGACCTCATCGGGAATTTGTGTGTGGCCAAATCGGAAAGAAGCCGTCATGAAGACATTTGATACTGTGGCGTTAACACAGCCGTCGTACACTGAAATGGAACATACATGTATATAGGTGAGACTGTGACATACGGGTATTAAAAGTGGAATATAGGTGAGACTGTGATATACAGTTAATATAAATAGTAGAGTATATTATGCAGTTATAGGTGAGACTGTGACATACGGGTATAATGTATAAGTTCATGAACCGTAATTAAAATGGGAATCCTCTAGTTGGTAAGTTCACCATGATAAAGAAGTAATGTCATACAGGATTGTCATACAACCCTTTAATGACGACATAGTGCCTTACTATAATATGCCATTCATCGGCCGGGTGCGTGAATGCAGCTGAGTATCTTGTCAATGCTGCATTTAAGCATCATTTGAATATCATCCAAAAAGAGAATCATCATGTACAATGAACTCACTATCTGTGTAGCCAGTCTTCTGCAGCTTCAACTTCCATTTCTTCAGGTTTTTCTCCGACACAAGAAGGGGAAGATACTCATTGTAGGCCATGACCTGCAAAATCAAAAGAACTTATTAGGTCCATTCCTAATTGTGATATGCCATCTGTTGTTATGATGCATGAATGCGTTCTCACAGGGAGCTGGTTTGGTCCGTACAGGTCATATGAACCTGCTGACCAGATTTCGGCTGTGTTGGTTTTAAAGTTGGGTTTAACGATCTAAGATATATTAGTCTGATTAAAAAATTATGTGATACCTGTAATTGTAAGGCCGATATATTAGCATCCAAAAATTGACAAAACCAGTATTGTGTAACAAAAATTAGGGGGCGGGGTGGATTTGAGGGGTGAGAGGGAACATATATTATTATCGACCCCTTGACTCTATAAAATAATATATATGAATGCAACTTATTCTCTCTATAGCTCATATTCTTATAACTCCTGCTCCACTAAAGGGCCACTACTGCGCGCCCATACTATCACAGAGAGAAGAAGTAGGATCACTGTAACTCTCAAATGGGAGTCCAGCCCCGATCACTGAGGTAACTCTCCCCACAACTCTAAAGTGACTCCAAATCATTAGGGAGTCTTAAAGCAGAGTCATTATAGAGTCATTATAGAGTTATTTTAGAGTCCTGCTATTGTTAAGGAGTCACTTTAGAGTCCTGGGGAGAGTTACCTCAGTGATCACGTCGGGAGTCACAGTGATTCTACTTCTTTTCTGTGTGAAACTGGGAAGTTATTCCACGCCGCCAAAATGGTATTAATCCAAATAGTATGGCGTACATAGACTCCATGGATTACATCAGTATTTTGGAGGCTATACTTTTCTGAGTGTGTACCTGGAACTGTGCATAGTTGATCTTGCGGGCCTCCATGAATAGTCTGTCCTGAGACCAGCAGCCGCCGTTCACCTGGTCCAGGGCGGCAGCTATACGGTTATGTTCCCTCAGTAAGATGGTGTGGTACAGGGCCATCTGGGGCTGATCCTTTACTCGGGAATCCCCTGGAAGAGTTTTGTAAATATCATAACTAAATTGGTGATATTGCAGAAGTTGTAGCCTACCAACTTAATTGGGGTGCCGGTAGGTTCTTCAATGCATATTAAATTATTTCTTTCGTGATTAGGAATAGTGTTGGAATATGAAAAAAAACATATGCTACATGTATTTAAAAAAGAATTTCGGTTGCTGGTTGCCTTACAGTTGAAGGTGGCAAATATACCATTCTTTTATTTAATCTAAATGAGCGTTACTTTGATAATACCAACCTGCAAGGAAACACCTATGTTTCATCTGATCTCCACGGCAGTCTCCAAAGCCCTTCTGAGGCAGAAGGGGTTTGCCCTCCTTCACGTCCGGACCCATGTCTATCTGGTCATAGTCGGTGAAGTTAAGGTACCCCCGGAACTCTGCCAGCAGATAAATATAAATAGATACATGAAATGATATAAATAAGTGTTTGTATATGTCACACCTTTTTGTATAGCTACCACAAACACCTTTTTTTGAGACAACACATACAATTACAATAGATAACAATTGCAAAGTGGTTTTAACATAATGACTTAGAAATTGAATGTCATCCATATCACTAAATTACAGTTAAAGGCCATTGAGAATATCGTGTAATTAAAGCCCTTGCAGATACCTGTCTGGTTAGCTCGATGATCAGTTGAGAGCTAGTATGAGTATAAACCCCTCTTGGAAGAAATAACTTTGAAAACAATGGACCCTCTATCAAGACAGATCAGATGGAGTTGATCCCTAATCCTTTAAGAACAGCGAGTAACTCACCGGGGCTGTATTCATGCATCTTGGTGATAAGGGGCTTCATGAACTAAGCCAACATGCTTAAAGATTAAAATTTTGATATTACATTTGCATTAATAACACATTAGCTGGTGGTTAACCCGACCCCATTGCTATGTTACATACCTTTACGCTGGTCACGGACCCCGTCCATCTCCGCCTTTGTGTCTCCATACACCGTGCTCAGGTCAAGGTACGAACTGGCAAGGTTCGTCTGCTCTTTCATACCTAAAATAGTTAAAATAGGAAAATGAGAATTTCAGCATCTTGGTAACTTTCAGATTAAACTAGTTACTGCCTAAGATCAGCATGCAGTCAGAATTATGTACAGGTGTTTTTTTTCATTTTTTTGTCTGATGAAGACCTTTTTACTATAAAAGATAATCCTGCTGTTTTCCTAAATGGCGATGAAAAACTAGAAGTTTCAATCATTACCGTAATAAATTGTACAAAGAAGGAACTGTAACGGGTTGACTATAAAGTCTAACTGTTATTGTCGTATATCTATTGTATGTTGTATGATGTAAGACAACACGGTTCTATTGTGTTTAATAACTGTTTTATTCATCTAACTAGTATCGTCGGTTCGTTACATACACCGACTCCTCTAGTTCGGTTATCTATACGGTAGTGTACCGGTACCACCTTCGGTTACCGTCGGTAGTTGTTACATAAGCATTTTACATAACTAAACCTAACAGGTGGCGCTGCTAGTACGGTCACGTGGCTATGCAGCGCTGTATATAAGACGGCTACTTCTCCATTGGAAGTCAGTCAGGTTTGGGACTGTCGTGACATGACCACCCTGTGCTCACGGGCTTAACTCTATGCTATAGGGTTGCCCACTGTATTATATATCTGTTCTGATCTTGTATATCCGCTGGTTATACTTGTACTATAATACCCAAGAGTTACCTTTACAATAAAGTCGCCGTATATTAAAGTCTAATTTACCTTGTCTGGTTTTTGTACTCAAGTGTTACATACGTAGTAAGAGACCAACTACATTGGTGCCGTGACCACTTGATCGAACCGACCATTGATAGGGTATTAAATAGACTTACAGTATATGGATTACCTATACGATTTTGTCAGCTCGTTCAGCGGCAGGACTAAAACCCCTGCTGAGGAACGTGAGGAAGCCGTACAGAATGTACGCTTCTTCACAGGCAAATCCAATAGGCGGGAGAGCCGGGCAGCCTTGGAGGTGCCCGGTGACGACCTCTCCCAAGAAGCAATAGGTGATCCTATTGTGGAAGCCTTTACCAAAGGAGAGGATGGGGAGCAATCTCCAATCCCGGGACCCTTTGATATAAGCTCCAGGAGATCGTTGGACTCCCTTTCCACGAATCTTTTCTGTCCTGAGGGTCAGAAAATACCGGGTAGAGAGCCTAAAACTCTCGGCCCAGCTGCCTTCGGTTCTACACCGACGGTAGCAGATCCTTCATTGGATCCAGACACGTCGGTTTTCACTGATGGTGCCACTCCTACACCGAACGGTATGGGGGGTGGCGGGCTATCAAAGAAGACTAATGTGGCAACAGAAGCTCCTGGTAAGGGGTACCCGCCAGCAGTAGATGAGCCATCCAGTTTACCACTGGATGGGGACCTACTAGCTGCCATGGGTATCCCCACCAGGAAAACTGAGTTGCACGAGCTCGCGGAAGCCCGGAGGGAACTTGCTTCCATCAATCAAACTAGGAAGTTATTCCTAAGGGAGGTTGATGAGAAGAAAAAGTTCCTACTGGAACTCCAGAACGAGATGGCTTCCCACAAGGTGGAGGTTGACAAACTTTTGCACCAGAGGGTGTCCGGCGAATGTGAGGTTGCAAGCTTAACTTCCTTGGGAAAGGATTTGAGCACGCAGCTCCACTTAGCCAGACAGGACCTCGCAAGCTTAAGGCAAGTCAATCAGGACCTGAAGACGAAGTCGGAGAAAGTACCACCACCTTCCACGGTGGTACCTCCAGTCATACCCGTACCCAGTGTGTACACGACAGTGACACCTTCAAGTGTCCCGCCGCTAGTACACACCACGGTAACAGGTATGACACCTCAGATGGGGGCTAGCTATCTACAGACTCCGGTCTGTGGTGGCGCCTTTGGAGGCACGGCAACACCTCCAGGGTACACCCACCCATCTACTGGTTCAACGACGTTGAATCAGCAGCAGACCATGGTCTCAGTTCCAGTACCGAAACCCAGAGCTAGACAAGGCTTAACGCCTGTCCAGCGGGCTAAGTACGACCGGAACCCGGCTATTGAGAAGCTGGGGACAGACATCGTCCCGCGGGACATCGATGAACTGGATGAACGGTATGCTCCTTTCAACTTTGGGGAGATCAAACATCCTGATGCAGCCCGTCAAAAGGCCATCGATATTCCGCCTTTCACAGGGTCGCCACCCTGGAGAAAGTACAAAGTTCGGTTCAAGGCTATTGTGGAGAGCAATCGCTGGAACAATCAGCAAGCGCTGGTTGCTCTGAAGCAAGCACTCTGCAACGGGCCAGGTGAACCAGCCCTTTTGGCGTTCGAGAGAGTGAAGATCAAGACATTGAGCTCACTTGAAGAAACAGCTGAATGGGCGATTGGGAAGATTGGTGAGCATGACCCAAGGACTCAGCTGCTCAAACGTGTCCAACGCAAGGACGAGCATCTGAGATCCTACGGATTTGCTCTACAAGAACTGATATCCGAGTGTTATCAGGGATGTAGACCTGACACCCCCACTGTCATCCAGGAGTTAACCTCCAGGTTTGTCAATGGAGTCAGAGACACCAATCTCCAGGCATATCTGCGGGAGAAATGGCAGCCGGACTTATCTCTAGCTGACCTTTTTGACCATGCAGATGTGTATGACACCAAACAGGCTGTTTTTCCTAGTGGAGGAGTGTCGGCAGCTCCATCTGTAGCCCCGAAAGGAGCTCAGGTGGTAGAGGCCGCCACAAAACCACCTAAGAAAAAACAGCCCGCCTCCGAGGAGGTGGCGGCAGTAATGCCTGACAGGGACATGGAAAAGATGATTGAGGGTTTGTTGCGGAAGCACTTGGAAAAGAGCTCTGCGTCCACTTCTGATTCTGGATCTGGAAAGAGAAGGAAAAAGAAGAAAAAGGACACGAAACCTCAGCCATGTAGACGCTGTCAAAAGATGGGTCATTGGGCTAGCGAATGCAAAGCCCCTGCACCCGTCGCTGCTAAAACTGAAAAGGAGACGGAAAACTGAATGGGGCCCATCCTCTTGGCAAGGATGGCGCCCCCACAGTTAGCCATGCCTGTAAGGGATTAGTAGACGGTGTTAACTCTTCCATGAACCAAGGCCGCGCAGAGGCAGAAGGGTCTGTACAACCTGTAAGCATCTGGCAAGGCGGGGCTGGCAAGGACGAACGGAATCCGGAGGATTCTGTAGTCGCTGGCTTAGAGGAGTCTTGGTTAGAATCAATTGCCCAGAGCAGTGTGATTCAAGACTCCCCGAGCGACCCGTGTTGGGATTATCTCCTGACAAAAGGGGTTGCTATGGATGGAGGGGGAAGCCCGATGCTGACCTCTGAGTGTGTCCCTTTACGGGGACAGCGTTGGTACCTGAGTCTGGTTATTTCCGGGACGCGTGGTGAATTTTTGGTCGACACGGGTGCATCTCACACCTTGGTCGATCGTAGATTCATGGCCCGTCTTTGCAACCAGCCCGAAGCTCCGCTACTGGGAGTAAAGGCTCGGACTGCTACGGGAGATAGTATGCAGACTTATGGCAGAACTGTAAAACCTATGTTGGTTGATGGCAAGACATACTGGATATGTCCAACCATCACCGACATCACTGATGATGGCATACTGGGGATGGACTTTGCTGCTCTTTACGGGGTAACAATGAACACCGCAACGGGCCGACTTCAGATTAAACATCCTTATAAACAATCTGTACAGTGCGTTTTAAGGAATGGTTCTTCTGTGGCGTCAGTGGCACAAGACACAAAGTTGGCAGCAGGACATGTATCCGATGTCCTAGTCAGCTGCGTGGGAGTGCAGGCCAAACGGCCGGGAATGTTTGAACCAGAAGATCAAAAGCTCTCTGAGTTAGGTCTTGCTGGCTATCATACTTACCTGGCCAACGCTCGTTGGGGGGTGATACCGATTTGTAACTCGAGTAGTAGAGAAATCACTCTACGAAAGGGGACGCCTATTGGTAACACCACGCGAGCATATGGGGTAGACTCACTAACTACGGACTTTGTGGAAGTAGGTGTGGTGGCGGGAGACTCTTCCCACGAAGAGGCTCTAGCCAAATCCAACCTACCGAAACATTTAAGGTCCCTGTTGTGTGAGTCACACCTCACAACCCTAGAGAGCAAAATGGTGGCCAATGAGCTGTCGGAGTTATCTGACGCCTTTGCGCAACCAGGAGATCCTCTAGGGCGTACCAATACGGTACAACACCGGGTTGACACTGGGGACGCGCTTCCCAGTAGAATCCCCTACCGTCGGTTACCCATGGCTAAAAAAAGTGCTATGGAGGCTGAGGTAGAAAAGATGTTGGATGAAGATGTGATTCAACCTAGTGAGAGTCCATGGTCAAGTCCTGTGGTGATGGTCACCAAAAAGGATGGCTCCTGTCGATTTTGCATCGACTATAGGAAGTTGAACGGACTCACTAGGAAGAATGCATATCCTCTACCTCGGATAGATGAATGTGTGGAATCTCTGGGTGGGGCGAAATGGTTCTGTACACTAGATTTACAATCTGGTTATTGGCAGATCGGCATGGACCCCCGGGACCGAGAAAAAACCGCATTTTCTACCCATATGGGACTATTTGAGTTCAACGTCATGCCATTCGGGCTATGCAATGCCCCGGCAACCTTCGAGGCAATGATGGAAACCATGTTACGGGGTTTACTTTGGAAAAAGTGCCTAGTATACTTGGACGACATCATCGTCTTCGGTGGTTCTGTGGAGGAAACTCTACAGAACCTCCAAGCTGTGCTGAAACGCATCTTATCATATGGTCTGAAATTGAAACCTTCAAAGTGCAAGCTTTTTAGGAAGTCAGTTGAATACCTAGGTAGAATTGTTTCTGAACATGGCATCATGGCTGATCCTCATAAGATCGAAGTGGTACAGAACTGGCCTCGTCCGATGGACACGAAGGAGATACGCTCTTTCATCGGGTTTTGTTCATACTACAGAGATTTTATACCTGGATTCTCGAGAGTCACAGCTCCCTTACAAGAGCTGATGATTGGAGAGAAGAAGGCTAAGGCTAAAATAGTCTGGTCTCCAGCCGCAGAACAGTCTTTCAGTGAGTTAAAGAGACTCTTCTTAGAAACACCTGTTTTGCACTACCCTGCACCTGTTGGTAAGTTCATCTTGGACACTGATGCTTCTAATACAAGTATTGGTGCTGCCTTGTCGCAGATCCAGGATGGGCGAGAAGTGCCGCTGGCATTTTCGTCCAACAGTCTAAGCAAAACACAACGTAACTACTGCACAACCAAGCGTGAACTCTTGGCAGTGGTGGTTTACACAAAAAAGTACAGACATTTCCTATATGGTGGGAATTATCTCGTACGGACGGATCATTCATCTCTGCAGTGGCTCCTTAACTTCAAGGACGCTGAGGGGATGATGGGTAGATGGTTGAACCACCTCTCTGAGTTTGGCATGACGAATGAGCATATCATACACAGGAGTGGAGTAGATCATGTGAATGCGGACAGCTTGTCCCGCTATCCTATCCGGAACTGTCACCGTGTAGACTGCCGAGACTGTGGGTCTCACAATGCAGTGATTGCGTCTGTGGGTGCGAAAGTTCCTAACTGGACGTTAAATCACTTGAAGGATGAGCAGCTTGCAGATCCAGCTATTTCGAGGGTGTACTCCTTGAAGTTGTTGGGCCTGTCCAAGCCTGTTCGCCCCGCACTTTCGCTGGAATGTAAAGAAGTTAGACAACTGTTAGCTCAGTGGGATAATCTTTTTATACGGAACAGTGTATTGTGCCGCTGGAGGGTGCAACCTGGCAGGAAGAGAACAGCTCAGTCTGTAGTGCCTTTGTCACTCAGACTACAGTTGCTCAATTACTGTCATGGCCACCGAACTTCAGCACACTTTGGCAGACAACGGACTGAGGCAAAGATTAAGAGTAGATATTACTGGCCTGGTATGACTTTGGACATACGGCGTTGGGTGAGACAATGTCCCCAATGCTGTTTATCAAAGCCTGGACCTGGTATTGGTAAACTACCTCTAAGTCAAGAGCTATTCGGTGTTCGATTTGCCCGGATCGCTGTTGATATCATTAGTGGTTTCAACACGACCCCCCGTGGGAATACCTGTATGATGGTGGTACAGGACTACTATACCAAGTATGTCCAAGTATATCCGTTGGTAAATCATACAGCTGTTACCTGCGCAGAAGCACTTTTCGAGAATTGGATCCTCACGTGGGGAGGTCCTTTAATGCTTCACTCCGACCAGGGTCGTGAGTTTGAATCTCGACTGTGGGCAGAACTGTGTAGTAAAATACACATCTGCAAGACGCATACGAACCCCTACCGACCTCAATCGGATGGTATGGTGGAACGTTTCAATCGGACGTTGATCCAATGTCTCACGACAATGGTTAATGAGCACCGGGATGATTGGGATGAGCACGCTCGCTATATCTCCCATGCTTACAATGCTACCGAACATGCGTCGACGGGCTGTACGCCTAATATGCTCGTAATGGGTGAAGACATAGTCATGCCTAGTGACATGGTCTATGGAGTGCAGGGACACCAGCTCGAGCAACCCTGCACAGTGATGTTTGTTGAGTCACTTCGACAATCATTACGCGAGTCCTATGGAGTAGTAAGGGACAACTTGGAAAAATCTGCTAGTTTGCAGAAGGTGGGCTATGACACGGGCCTTAAACTCCGCCAATTCAAGGTGGGGGATAAGGTCGCGAGATTTAGCACACCAAATTCCAAAGTCAAGACCCTGTACTCCTGGGATGGTCCGCATACGGTTACTATGGTGGTTAGTGAAACTACTGTAGTAATACGGTTGCAAAAAGGGACTCTCACTAAATCACATGTGGCTAGACTCCGACCTTGGTATGGAGTTCCATATATAGATGACGGTGAAGATTCCCTCGGTGCTGGTCGAGTACCAGCACCAACCGACCCTGCGCTACCGAAGATACCGAAGGCAGGACCAACGGTCATACCGTCGGTACCGACGGTAGCGCGCCGAAGGGGTCGTCCTAGGAAATTACCGATTGAACCACAGTCGTGTGTTACCAAGCCCAAGCGCGGTAGGCCTCGTAAAAAAGGGTCAGCTGTGCGTAAAGGACTAACCGTAGGCACCGGTAAACAAAGCAAGGTGATACCTCCGGTGTCATCATTGCTGGACATACCGGTACAAGGTCTACGGAGGAGCACACGTGTCAGAGAGCGAGATAAAATTGTGTAAACATTTTTTTCTTACCTTGTTGACGACATTTAGCTGCTGGCTTGATTAAATTTCCCTGGACAGTTCCGTACTGGGCCGGTGGTCATTGGCCCGGTACTCGATCACCAAAACACAACGAGAAGAGACGGGTTATCCGGTGTGGTTATCCGTTGGAGGTAGAAAAGCACGTGTTCAGGGCGGGTGGCTGGCTTTGCCGATTAGTTCTAAGTATGGGATTAGTTTTGACCACATATTGCTTAGTAACACGCTGCTGTGTATATCCTCTAATGCCGGTATATCATTCCCGGGTTTTCCGGTGGCTCCGCCACGAAAATTGTAAACAACAGTCAGAGTTCCCACCGTCGGATATGCCAGACGTGGGAAGGGCGCTGCCCGCGTCACCTGATCGATTTCTCCCGCCAAATGAGCCGTGAGAAATTGGGTCACCTCGGCGCGTCTTCGAGACGCGACCCCTGATTGGCTGAGAAGCCGGTCAAGGGGCGGGGTCACGGGGGACGGGTGGGGTATATAAGCCCCACAGGCGGCCAGGCTTCTTCAGATCAACACGTTTCCCAGTAAACAAAAATACGTTATATAACGTTGAGAAAACGTTTCCTGGAGGTGTGGAAAACGTTTTAAAAAAACGGAAATATAACGTTATTTAACGCAAATTCGTTGACTCCAATTAACGTATATTAACGTTATACCAAAACGTTTGAATGTACAACCTTATTGTAACGTTATTTAACGTTTTCATACAATGGATTTTGACTAATAATAACGTTTTTAAAAGTTATTTTACGTTATAAAATGTAACGGAAAACCCTCCTATCAGTATAGGGTCAATTCATGTTGGGAAAATGTGACTTCTTCTGGGATTCGAACCTGTGAGGGTAGGCCTCATAGACCAGTGCCTAGACCACACAGCCATGGGGTCATTACTTCATTGATGGAACTTATAACACTTACTGAAGGATAAACTGCAAAATATACAGAGAAAAAGTAGGGGGTCGTTTGAAAATTAATTTACATAATAGGGACCTTTAGCAATCACATAAAAGCTCATTGAACGCAGACGTAGCAGTGCTGAAAGCACGGGATAGGTCTGAGTTAAATGAGCAGAATTAGAAAAAAAAACTGTAAAATAAATGGTAGTCTTGGGCCAATCTCAATGTGAATAGCACTGACCTAACCTATGTCAGCAGATTCTAGGGCACTGTTGTAGTCGTGGTCCCGAGGGAGACAACTACCTCCTTGTTTTTCTTACCTAACAGTAACCTACTATGAGCTTCAAGCAACACTTGCCACACTAGCCCTGGTCATAGGGCACTAGACATTAGATCCAAGGAATGCTGGTTCGAATCCCACCCATTCCAAAAGTCCTTTAGGTAGTTACCAAAATGCAAAAGATTATAGGGCTGGTAACCCTATTTTATATACCATACATACTGTGTCGATTTTTAGGACCAGGGTCTCGTTCATTCTTTTATTTTACCAATCCTATTCTGTTTTGTCTTAATACATTTGTGTGATACACCATAGCACTTTAAAAACGTTAAATAACGTTATATAACGTGGTAAATACAAACGTTTTTTTGCTGAACCATGTGAGAATGTAAAATAACGTTTTGCAAAACGTAAAATAACATTATATATTGAAACGTTTCAGAACGTTAAAAAACGTGTTTTGTTCACTGGGTTGCCCGTAGGGTAGCGTGTTGATCAGTGGTGCCTAGGTCTGCCCGGCAGTACCTACACTGTTGTTTTACTTGCTGTGCTACTAAAGGCTCGGGTGAGTGAACCGTGAGGTTCACCTACGCCTGAGCTAACAGTATGGCAGCCGGTGTAGATGGCACATGCACGGCCCCGAAGAAGGCTGAGGCCTCCGACGGGGATGACCGAGTTCTCGAGTCTGACACGGAAATGGACACTACCGGTGCTCCAACCGTCGGTCAAGGCTCGGCTTCGGTACCAGCTGAACCTAACCCTGAGGGGTCGGGTGATGTTGTTCCGAAAACAGAACCTGGTCTGGGTGGTAGTAATACCAACCAGGAGGAGAACCCTGCAGGGGGATCTTCTCCGAAACCCGCCGGTGTATTGGCACAAGAACCGACGGTCCCTGATGGTGATTCATCAGACGGGTCCACGGTTCGTGCTAAGACCAAACGGAAGCGGAAGCGTAAGAGGAGGATTACATCTTCCCCTGAAACTCCTGCTACCGAAGAGGTCGCACCGACTGAGGCAGATAGGCTCAAAGCTGTTGCTGATAGAGTGTCCAAGGCGGAAGCCGAGGGATGGTCTGTTGCAGAGAGCAGAGCCAATCGCCGCCTCCGCGCCAAGGCAGCGCATGTTCGTCTAAACCTGTGTCTCCGTGATGATGACCGGAAGAACCTGAGCCTTTCTGATTTACTTCAGGAAAATGGCAAAATGGCTCTTCCTGCACCTCACACGACCGAGGGTTCAGACGACGAAGACTGGTTGACAGGTGATTCCCACCCCATTGACTGGTACCTCGTGTACCTCAGGGCAGTGTTGGAAGGGAATAAACCTAACATCCATAGGTCATGCCGTCCCAAGCTGAAATATGCTTGGAAGAACTACGTGCCAGGGGATCCCTGCCCGTATGTTCGCTGTCAGCGCCTGAAGGGGGCTTCGACAGCTGCAAAACGGTGGCCGAACCTGTTCAAGTTCGCCCGTCATTTAGTAGAGAAGCACATGAATGTGCGTCCCTACTTGTACTGTGTGAGTGGGAGTACTAGTACTTCCTGCCCTGAGTACAGTGACGGGGAGCTATTCCGTTGCCAACGGAGGGCTGGTTTGGTAAGGCATCTTTGCGACAATAAGGGCGTTCACAAGCGCACTATTAGTCGTGGAGTTGAGGCTGCACTGAAGGTTTGGGGGTGCCACAAACGTGTAGGGAATCTACAGTATAAGTGGCGAACCAACAAACTTAAACAGTGGAATTACCTCACGGAGGCTGACTGGGAGAGATTGTGTAAGGGCGCCAAGTGCGAACAAACCGATCTCGGGCCAGAAACAGAAACTCCGATGCCCACTGTCAGAAAGGATACCCCTCCTAAGAAGAAGAAAGATCTGAAAAGGGGCCGCCAGTCATCCAAAGATGATACCAAAGGTGGACGTGACCGTTCCCGCAGTGAACCTGCGAAGAAACGTGTCGCCACCGCCACGGTAACATCTGAGGTCGACCGTAGCCAAACCGTCGGTACCGTCACGGTATCTTCGGTTGCATTGCCCTCGGTTGCTGATCAACTGCCCAGGCAGGAGAGACAGAAACTGGGTGATGCACTGGCTATTGTTCAGAACTCATTGGGTGACGAGCAGGCGGGTCAGGTTGCTGCTGACTATGTCAAGCAGTACAAGTGGAGCCAGAAGCAAAAGAAAGCTTCAGCTCCACAGGAGAGTATCTCACCTATCAGTGACGCTGAACAAGTAGAGGTACAACAGCCGGATAGGGCGTCAGCCCAGCCGACTGCTCCACCCCAGCACGGAGCAACCTCTGACCCCGCAAGGGATGACGAGGTGACTCCAGTACCTGAGCACAGGGCTGTTGACGAAGGGCTAGCAGGGTTACCTGTGTTGCCTGGAGACGGTCCTGCTTTTGACACTGGATTCTCTGACACTCTAGTCCCCGGATTTGAGTGCTACAGAGCTAAGATGGCTGAAAACGCAAGTAAGCTACTCCAGTTTCAGGTTTCTTTCTTGGAGAAGTCCTACTTTGAGCAGTACAAGTTGCTCAGAGAACAGGCTATCCGGGAAGGGAAAGCTTGGGTTGCTGAACGCACCAGAGTCCTTGCCGAGCGTGAGGCGAGTCTGGAGCAAGATCATGCCCTCTGGAGGGCTACGATCGAACAGCTTGAATCAAGGTTGACAACTTGTGACGCCAAGTTCTTCCGGCAGTTCGGGCTAAAGCTGACAGAGTGGGAGAGAACTGGTTTTCCAGATCTCCAGTCCAGGTTGGGGCTTGCCGCAAGGCCTGCTCCTCCTGTGACCCCGGTACTGTCAGTACACCCACCTAGGTATGAGATGCCATTTTCTTTCATGGCACAATCTACCCGGGTGGTCAGTGGCGGGGAGCCTACTGCGGCGCCGAGTACCCTCTCGGTAGCCCCAGGTGGAGCCCTTCCTCTCCAGGTGGAGGCTGCTGTGGTTTACACCACGGAGGCCCCTCCTGGAGGAAGTCCTGATGGGGAAGGAAAGCCATCCGGCGGTGTCCCTATGGACACCTAAGGATGGTCCCCTGTCAGGCCCTCTGGGGTGCACTGTTCCGCCCCTCGGAGGTAAAACTAAACCATCGACGCAGCTACACGCCCCTGGACAACCGAAGCAGACCGACGGTGCTGTCGTGACTTAACCTAGTCACTACTGCCACCACACTGGAAGCAGCCTGATGTCTTCAACCGTGGTTTACTACTAAGCCACAACCGTCGGTGCTCTACTACTGTCCAGGGCTCCTGATCCTGTGGTCACATTCTACTATTGTGACCTATGAACTATTATATGGATCATCCTCCTGTGATAATTATTTATAGGGAGGCACGGACCTACCTTTTTATATTTATATTTCACAAGAGATGGAAGTACTATACCGGTACTGGACTCTATCCATCTCTACCACCATAAACTGCTAGGTACTGGAGTACCGCCCCTAATAAGGATGACGATCTATCCCACCTTATTTAGGATACGCTAATATGGATTTTTATATATAAACTTTTCTACGCCAAAGGAAGTGGGAACTGCTATAGTTCCAATTATAAAACTTTTCTTCGCCAAAGGAAGTGAGAGCTATTATAGTTATATTATTTATATATAAGGACACTAACTCCACACGGATTCGCACCATTGCTGAATGAAGTAGGTGATGTGTTGAGTTTCCAAGGTGGTTATTTGGTGCCTTTACTTTTAACTGATACTAGTCTAGGACTATCAGTTGGACAGTTTTTATATCATGTGCCTACGGGACTATGGTTTGATACCAAAGACTATATTGTTGATATAAACTGTTATATACATGTTAACCTGGTTGTTCATGTATGTATGCCTGTTGTTACTATGAGTAGAAATGTTACTTGTTGATAAATAGATATACGTGGTATATAATGTATCCAAGAGGTATTATTATTATAAAACCAACCCTTCCTACATTCTAAAGGGGGGTAGTGTAACGGGTTGACTATAAAGTCTAACTGTTATTGTCGTATATCTATTGTATGTTGTATGATGTAAGACAACACGGTTCTATTGTGTTTAATAACTGTTTTATTCATCTAACTAGTATCGTCGGTTCGTTACATACACCGACTCCTCTAGTTCGGTTATCTATACGGTAGTGTACCGGTACCACCTTCGGTTACCGTCGGTAGTTGTTACATAAGCATTTTACATAACTAAACCTAACAGGTGGCGCTGCTAGTACGGTCACGTGGCTATGCAGCGCTGTATATAAGACGGCTACTTCTCCATTGGAAGTCAGTCAGGTTTGGGACTGTCGTGACATGACCACCCTGTGCTCACGGGCTTAACTCTATGCTATAGGGTTGCCCACTGTATTATATATCTGTTCTGATCTTGTATATCCGCTGGTTATACTTGTACTATAATACCCAAGAGTTACCTTTACAATAAAGTCGCCGTATATTAAAGTCTAATTTACCTTGTCTGGTTTTTGTACTCAAGTGTTACATACGTAGTAAGAGACCAACTACATAACTATACAATCCCATATTTGGTTAGGTAACATCTTAACAAAAGTCATAATTAGATTAGATTTTTTTCCGGTGGACCGTATCAATATATTTGAGAATTTCTCAATGAACCTTTTACATTTACAAATTGTATAATTCCTATAGCCATACGGTGAATTCCCTATACAGGGGACCCCCATCCCAGCTGGGACTTTGTATGGCAAGGGTGCATTCGCTAGGTTTGAGTAAGAAATCATGTGTCAGAAAACGCACCTCCGGTTTTGGAGAGACCAAATCGACAGTTTCATTTTTCATTGGGCCCTGGGCCATATTTCCCTCTTCTCCATCACATAAAATATAGCTGTGACTCCACTACCCGATTTTGTCGTCAGATCGGACCTATTCTCTATTCTCATAAATCGGACCCAAACAGATGTAAATATAAACAACCTTATGCTCTATGGTGTGTTCATATTTACATCTGTTTGGGTCTAAATTGTGAGAATAGGTCCGATCTGACGACAAAATCGGGTAGTGGAGTCCCAGCCTATGGCCGACCTGTGAAGAAACGGTCAGTTTAGATATGATATCCCTGTGGCCTTCTGACCATTTACTTACTATGGCTGGTAGCGTGGACCCGTTCAGACCTCTGGAAGCGGAGGCACATGGTAGGTGAAGGGGTGAAGGCCGGGTCCCCGATGGGTACTTGTATCGGGTTGCACTCTTGGTTCTTTGTACACTGGTCCTTACCACATATATCATCAGCTGAAGCACAAAACACTCCATTATCTCGGTGGTATTTTCATAAGGCCACTCAAAAAAAGAAGTTTCTCATCACCAAGCACTGAAAAATTTGACGAGCGTGTTTTTTAAAATTAAAATTTTCTTTTACTCGGGGCATCAATATAATACAGGGAAATTTGGACTTTTGGCGATCGATTTTCATGTTTTAGTAATTTTGAGTTTATTGATCAGCAAAAATTGTTACATGTATAATGCAAGCTCTACCTAGCTGACTGCATTGTTGACAGAATAAGCTTTAATTTGATACGAAATTTGCCAATATTTTGTCAATTTTACATATTTTTCATCAAAAACGTACAAAAAATAAGAGTTTTCCCCAAATCATGATTTTTATGATGCGCGCGGTGATGAGAAACAACTCTTTTTTTTTGAGTGGCCTAAGCAGAAATTCAGTTTTAGAAAAGTATTTTCTTCAAACTGTTTCTTAATTATTTACTCTCTGAGAGGAGTCAAATCTTCTTGAGACCCCTTCACAAATTTACCCCCTGATGTTAATCGAATTGCTATTTGCTTAATCCTATGTGTGTGGGATTCATACTTACTTTCCATTGGAGCTTTCCTCTTGCCAAAGTCATGTGACATAAACTGTCCAAAGGCCATGTGAGCTGAGGTGAGGAACTTGTCGAGTGGCTTAGCTGGTTTGTCGCGGAACAGTTCCACAGTCAGCATGCGGGCACTCGGCAATGGCTCATTATTCTGAGCGCACCGGGTGTGATCAAACGATTTAGCTGAGATGAAATAGAAAAGACACTTAAAAACCCTCACATGGAATGAAGTGAACAGAGCAACCCTATGTTCTAATAATACCACATGTACCACTAATCTCAAACTATTCGTTTCTTCTCAGAATTTTATTTTTGAGCCCATATCCACCTGTGAGGGTGACTGAGCCATGAACCTTTCTAGCCCCTTCCACGCGGTAAGCCAATATATTGCACAAAATTGCATTGAGTTACAAGAAACCCAGTGGTGAAGGGGTTAAAGCAATATTAATTCCGGTTTCTCTGCATGTTGGGCCGGCAAAATTAGTCCACGGGATCTCTGGAGAGCTTGAGCCTAGTATATCAGGATGCAATGGGCTATACCAATATCTCACTATATTGCTGGTGTCAGTGCAAACAAAGTGGTCGCGGGAACAAGTTCCCTTCCGTTTGATCTCCCCCTGTATCACTCCCAGGAATGAGATGCCCGGTCTGCGTGGTCAGAGCATCATAGATGGTGGAGTTGTTATTATTGCTCCAACAGAGAAGGCAAGATTGCCTTATTTCTAGTGACTTGCGAATGCTTAAACTTACACATGATGATCATAAGCAATTAACAAGGCTGTAACCATTTATTGTTCAATGTAAACCCCACAGATTAGTGAGAAATATGGATTTTGTAATTTCATGGTGATGCCCGTAACACAGTGCCACTGATGCCCGTAACACATTGTCAGTGCGTGAAAGTGATGCTCCGTACCACAGTTCTTTTGGTGTATATGTGACAAAACGTGGAAAAACGTGACATTAGGGGAAAACACCTTTATTAAAGTTCATGTCTTCAGCTACAATTTGATGTTTCAAGCATCAAAATATTTGAAATAATTGCCGAGAAATGACATCTCAAACATGGGATGGTAGGGACATGTAGGAATTCAGAATGGAATGCAATGTGATCACATAATTATCAATCTATTTTCAAATAAACCATATAAATCATAATTATTAGAAATTAAACCAATAAATGCATATTATTGTACATAGATTTGGATCTGGTAGGAATATCAGCATTCTGCTTTCAGTTCTGAAATCCTCATGGATGGGGCAATTGGATAGGGATAATTTGTATTCTAAAAGAATGAATTGATGGTTGCCATGGCAACCAAAAGTCAACAAATGGGCTAAAAATGACTAAAAACGTTCTTTTTACATTCCAAATGAGACCAATTTAGAATGAAAATATAATTTTGATAATAGCTTCACAAGATTCCTTGGGAAAAGTTAGTCTAAGGTCGTTTTCTCTTAAGCATTCACATTTTTAGGTTTATCTCCTGAAATATCATGTTTAGAGCATTTATGCCTATTCCCCCTCATGTTACGATTTCCCAGGTTTCGTCACATATATACATGTATGTAAGTGTTACTGAAATTGGTGTTTTTTTTGCCTCCATACTATTCCTATTGATTTGTATACAATAATAATGTAAGATAAGGGAAATGCAAATAGATTCCATTATACAACCACTTCAAAATACTAAACTAAGATAGCCTCATATAACTTCTAGGTAGGTAGTAGTATAGTGCAGATAATTGTATGCCTGAAATTGATTATTTGATAACTCACTATACACCTGTTCAAAATGGTCTTTCTGATATAGGGTAACCTGCCCAATTCCCGGACAGGTCCAATTCCCGGACGATTTTACGACCCAAAGAAATTTTCTCCTACTTTCCAGCAACTATTTTACTATATTTTGCTGTCTGTTATGGTAATTAAATTGTCACATTGCTCCCAGTGAGTTATTGAGGGATATTGGCATATGTGCTGCCCTCTGTGAGCAATGCCTGGAACTAAGGTAGCAAAACCCATTGAATTTTGTCCGGGAATTGGGCAACACTAAAAATCACTGTCCGAGAATTGGGCAAGGTAGTATGGGGGTTTCAAATAAGGTCTAACCAATAATTAAGTACAGATGAAACCGCAGTAAACATCCTGTAAACTGTTTTTACACATCTAGTAATTAAAACTACAATAAATGTGGTAATTCTGCCTCCACAAGTACAAGTTATCTTTAAAAAAGGGAGACTGTCCAGGAACTGGACAAGCCCTAACAAGGTGTCCGGGAATTGGGCAACTTGAAATTCCATACAGGGCCCCCTATAACATATACAAATAATAGGTTTTAGCTACCGCCCCTTTTTAAGATTGTTCTAAGGGGCCCTGTCAATGTATTCTGTAGAGTTTTAACATCAGAAACCAAGGTGGGTAACCTCAGGAGTGAGGGGAAAACCAAACTGTCCGGGAATTGGGCAGGTTACCCAAAGTTGCAGGGGTGCTTATACACAACAGTATGGTATGAGAAGTTGTGGTTTCCTATTTTCCTCTTGTTTGTCATAATCAGTAGATCGTAGAGGCTC
This sequence comes from Harmothoe impar, assembly GCA_947462335.1. Taxonomy (NCBI): domain Eukaryota; kingdom Metazoa; phylum Annelida; class Polychaeta; order Phyllodocida; family Polynoidae; genus Harmothoe; species Harmothoe impar. Next base: position 10,469,943 of record OX381721.1, on the reverse strand, counting down.
GGACTGTCTTTGGGGAACTTTTCTTGGGGGGGGGGGGGGGGAACCAAGCCCCCCGACTTCCACAACAATGTTATGAATGTCATGGAAAATTGAGATTTTTGTCATGGAGATGAGCCTCAAAGATATGCAGAGAAAAATCGACATGGGCTGCAAGTGCATCATAAATATTGATGAGAAGAAAATTACATTCAAGAGAAGGGCTGTTCCAAATCATAACCATGAGCCAGACTCATCTGCTCATGCTCCCCTGGACAGGGCATCATAGAAATGTGTTACGGGCATCACAACAAATGTGGCCAGGTGAGGGAAAACTGCCTCCAGGGGAGAAATGGCTTTTCAAAGTTCATGTTACAGCCTTTAAAATGAGATATCTTGAGATAAAATATCCCAAGTAGTTTTGCTGTGACTGCTTGTCAAACTGGGGTTGGTGTGTACAACTGAAAATGGCAAATAAGCTCTAAATCAACTATATCCTATTATGAATACTAATAATGTAAAAAATACAGTTTTGTTGAAAAATAACCAAAGACATCTGATGTTTTCATCATAAAATTGGTTCTAAAGGGAATTTCTGAGGTCTGTTTTCGATTCTGAGTTCCTTGTGAAATTTTCAAAAATATTTGTGGCAAAAAAATCTCATTTGGAATAATGGAGTGTTTCCATGGCAACCAGAAATTGCCATATATGCCAATTTTCCATGTTTCCATGGCAACAAATGTTCCTTTTGCAGTCCAAAAATGGAATGTTTTCAATGGAGATGGAATAATTCTAGGCATATCACTGGATTCCCCATGAAAAATTGGTCTCAAGCATTTTTTAGCATATTTTTCAGTGTTTTACCCATATACTGCCCCCTGGTGGCCTAAACCAGTACTAAAAATCCCCCCTGGAGGCACGTTTTCCCTCACCTGGCCACAAATACTTTGATATGTGGCAAGGGCATCACTGATCGATTCTAGGATGCCCAATACAGTAAATTTAGCCTCCTATTGCAGTGCAAATACTATCCAGATTGTTTGTATTGATATTTAAGCCATACCTACTGAGTTTTACGACCTGCCACCCCCAATAACACCATTAAAACTAGCAAAAACAAGCCTCCATTCAACCTACCATCCGCCATCTTTGATGCTCTGACCATGCAGACCGGGCATCTCATTCCTGGGAGTGTGTATGCACAGAAAAAGTGTTGGACACGCGACCACAGAATAAATCTCAAAATCTGCGCCAGAACTGAGGGGGTGTATGGCTGTTCCATCCACCTTACCTGTTTGTTGGTACCTCTGTCCCTATTAGTCTACATTTGTTATGTATCCATGGCGGTGGCCTCTGTTTGGTCAGTCTCTTGCTGCTCCAATCTATACCAAACTTGCTTAGTAAACTTCAACCTGATTGGCTAAAAAGGTATAGAGCTCCCCCTGTAGGAAGAATTAAAAAAAAAACCTTTTTAGGGCAAGACAAAAATTTCCAAAACATGCACAGAAAAAGTGACTGACCTGTGCAGTAGTCGGGTCTGAGCAGTCTCCCGAAGGGCAGGCCCTGCTGGCCCCACTCCTTGTTGCAGATGTTGTTACACTCCCCGGCCAGGGTACTGTACAAGCAGCTCACTGCGCATGCTGTTAACAGACGTAAGGAGGAATAAGTAACATGGAATACACTACAAATATATTGGCTAACTCTATGAATGATTTATTATAGTTTACAGGGATTTGTAATCTATGGTTGTATATGTATCTAATGAATTATACTTTATGGAAATAAAATATGAAATATGCATATACCAAGATTCGGGCATTCTGTTAAAATTATGAGCATAGTATACTATACAAATGTGTATCAGGTAAAGTAACAAGTGCAAATGACGAGAAGCAGTCTTTGCGAAATCATGCAGGACAGTGGCAATGTCCACCTAAAATGCCACCGGTCCAGCAGATTCATAAGTGCAGCTGGACCAAATGACCAGTCACATGTTGGGCTTTTCTAACATAGAAGAATTATGTTGGGCTTCTAAAGCTGAAATATGTTTGTCAATACACTATGTAAAACTACTTATCTATCCTAATTTGGCCATAAATGAATACAAATAAAAATGTATTTTTAATGGACAAAATTATTTTATACTTAAAATGCATAAATTGACAGATATGTGGCTATACGATCCTTCAAAATGTAGCCGGTCCTTCAACATTGAGAATTTGCAGGACCAAATGTCCTGTGGGATAAAAATGTTTTAAATTTAAGTACATCTGTTACAGAATCAAGTCAAGGGCATGCTACTACATCAATTAGGATATGCTATATATTATGCATTATCAAGGTGACTTTACCTGTTTTGATCTTTTCTTCATCTTTCAAATTAGCGTAGGAGTTGTACCGACACCCGCAATGGTTCCCCATGTTGATTGCTTGTACCCCTTCTCCTGAATCGAGATGGACATAGCACGATTATTTCTCTCCCATATCGCAGCAAACAAATGGACAGAGAGCCCTTAAATGTATTTCTAGGTTGGGATATGTGGTTTGACGTTGCAGTACTCACTTCACTACCAAGGTAATCCAAGAGCAAAAAATCAGCAAAAAATATAATATTATTTTAAAAATGTTATATTTAAAAGGTTTGAATTGAATTTCTAGGGTGGGGGCTAAGCCCAAAACCCGAATTAAAATGGGATGACAAGAAAAGAAATGACGAAAAAATGGGAAAGAGTCCAAAAACAATATAGATTAAGTAAATCAGTTGCAAACCTACCATTGTATTGTATCAAGAAGACACACAGACAGAAAAACAATGTTAGTCCTGGTGGCGTCATGGTCAGATGACCTTGTAGCATCAGATGAGTGACCTTGTGATCCTTGACAGGCTTGAGGGGTTGGGTGATGTGGCTGAGTGAACTCGTCTGGAATTAGAGCAAGGTAACTGTAAAAGAGTCTGTTTATAGCATAGGTTAGAGTTTCCTCTGCTACTACGTCACAGGGTGATGATTGGGGGGCAAACAAAGGCCTTCACGTGGTTAGGTATAGTTGTACCATGATAGATTCATTAGACCAAAACGCCACTATGGCCTATTAATGAATGAAACAGGCTAAATTTTGCTCTGGCATACATTTTTCTGAAGAATTCAATAAGATTACACAAAACATTCCATTTTTGTTTTAAATCTTCCATATACGCAACTTAAAAAGAATGTTTTGAAGCCTAAGTGGGTGCCTTTGTTGATATGTGTTGCCATGGAAACAAGATTTTTATTCCAAATCGAAGAAAAAAAGATAGCCATTGATAGGATGATTCATGAGGATTGCTACGGTCAAACCAGAATAACATTATTATTCCTAGATCAGATTTTATGACTTAAAGAATAAAAATGTATCATAAATTTCCAGTCATCTTAATAATGCTAACTAGATGGTGATAACTTGGAAAGTATAAGACTTGGAGCTTATTGGGAATTTGGAAGGGGGAATGCCCACACATGTATGTTCATGAAGCCATTTCTCAAAAACTTAAATAGATATCTTCTAGTGTAATGTATCATTGGAAAGCTTATGCCATAACTTTTAAATTTTTTACTTGGAGTGCCCTTTTCCCTTGCCTGTACAGATTATGTGTCATAACACATGTATGAATCCCTGAAAATATCTGTTCATTCAGGATGAATATAAGCTGGTTATATACATTCAAACAATGCTTTATGTTGATCCTATGCAATCATCATACAAGGGGAGAGTATTTAAGATTAATACTACATGGTTATTAAGATCAACTTACTTTTATCAAATGTTAGTCTTATGCAGGTGTTTCACAAGCTGCATTATTATCTTCAATTGTACCTAAGTATATGACCATAGATACAATTGAAACTTGTGAAACACCAAGATAAAATTTACATTGGGTGATATTAAGTTGGTCTTAGAAAACATGTAAAATTGATTGTATCTATTTTCTCCTTGTGAAACACCCCACTGAATCAGGTGTAGCGAGGAGGAGGTCTTTCCAGGTTTATTTAATGATACACCCCTATCCTAACATGGCATGAATAATCAATTAACATAAAAGAAGACAGGAGAATTTCAAAAGAAAATTTTGTAAGTGACGTATTTAAGTTAAATCAACATAACTTCTGCTACAGTCATATATGATAAACCTTTAGATCTATTGAATAAAAACCTCTTTCTGGAATGACGTAGGAGATATCCCTTCCCTCCACCATAATAGCTGCATTTATCCAGGTGCTCAGCCAATCTATGTAATGTGTCGTTCTCTTTATCACCCCCTCCCTACCCGATTTACTTTATGCACCAGATATTATACTGCACTATCATTGTTCCATTTGTTAACCAATTTTCCATTTTAGAAAGGGTAACCAAACTAGCACATTTAAATACCGCACGCCCTACAGACCTTTGAGAAATGCCCCTCGACATGGGATTATTAATGCCAAATAAAACATCTAAACTCAATCCAATTCTAACATCTCTAGCCATGAAACAAACCACTATTTTCATTAACTCATTAACTTATTCTCCATGTGATAAACTAGGACGGTGTGGGGCCAGTTTAATATTATGTGGAACGTTAGTACTAGTTAACACCATGAACGGCTGCTGGTGATCTTTGTGCACGATAAATGTGTCTCCCCTACTCTGTGACAATTATCATTGAACTATTATGTACCATTCTATCATTAAAGCAACCTGATTTTACAATTACTTCTAAGAACCTGATCATACTTCTTATATAAGAATAATACTGTCCTATATGTGCATACCCGTTAAAAGAAACACGTTATACAGTATTTTATAACGTAAATATAATGTTACAACGTTTCTCTAAGGGAGTGGTCATTTTTTAACAACAGAGCGGTTGGTGGATTTGGGGGGGGGACCAAAAATATTTGGACCTCTTGAAGAGGGGGGACCAAAAATAATTGGACCCCTCTTGAGGGGGGACCAAAACAATTTCACCCCTTTTTAGAAAAAAAGCCAGCGTGTTACTATAGCTCAAAGGGTACGGCCGCGCTCAATTTCAACTTGCCTGAGGCGGGGGGAGGGAAATCAAGAAAATTTTGACCCCTCCCATAGGGGGGACCAAACAAAATCCGACCCGCTCGCGCGAAAATCCACCAACCCCCCCATTATTAAAAAAATGACCACTCCCTAAGGATCTTTTTATGGCAAAATGTTATGCAACGTTTTCTGAGGATCTTTTTATGGCAAAATGTTATGCAACGTTTAAAACGTTTTTTTAAACGTAAAGTAACATGTTTTTTGGTTACCTGGGTCCCATAATATTAAAACCTGGGCAAATTGAAGAGCTTTGTATATGTATGTTCTCTGCTTGGCCATATTTTGATAGGATTTGATTAATATTTTACATCCACGGTAGGGTGTTTCAGAATGGCCAGTTATGATCAATCTTAAAAAATGGTTTCACAAGAAGCCTTTGGTCATTATGTTACTCATTACTCCATTCGTATCTATTCTTGGTCGAAAATAGAGACCTTACTCGTAAATGAGGGTATTTTAAGTAAATGAGGGTATTTTAAGTATTTCAAAACAATTTACAACCAATAATTATGATTAATCTTAAAAGAAAGAAGTGAGATACGAATAACATTTAGGTATATCATAACAAGAATTAGCGGGGAGCATTTACCATGACCCTTAGTTGAGGCATGCCATACATAATGATAACCCCTATTTTTCTAGTTGATCTTTACACTTTTCAGTGATCTATAGCACTCCAAGTTAGAAGATTGGTCAAAGCCATGTACATGTTCATGCTGGTACCAATAGCATCTCTATAGGGAGGCTGTTGGTCGTGAATGCATCATTTTTACTCGTACATACCTCTATAAAGATACGATCAATCGTACCTAGGTGTTTCACAAGGTGCACTCGTATCTTGACCATAAAATACAAGCAATGGGGTTAAATGCGATTGATAGTAAGGTATACATTGTGAAATGCTTCAACCTTTTCTGGAGATTTGATTTGAATAAGGTTTATTGGCCATAAATCATTACAATACAGATGCTTTTAAGGTAACAGCCAAAATACATACAACATATACAGAACAACATCACATCTCCTTACTCGCAATTTCTTAATATCAATCATATCTATCACCCTGCTAGCTCACCACTCGTCTAAATCACGTGAATAGTCAGTAAAAATGACGAGAAACACGTCAGTTTTACATAATAATGATGTAATTCAGACGAGTGGTGCTAGCAGGACAGTTGGTTCTGAAACACCCTACTGTTGACGGCAAGTCACTCCAGCCATTTTCATTAAGTTCAGAGAATAATCCCCACCTGACCTCCTCAGATTTGAATGTCCTTCCTTCCTTCCTAATATAGACAAATATAATGGATAGAAAATAGAGGTGTGCAAAATATTTAGGCAGAATTCCTAATATGTCAGGAGGCTGTTTCAGAGCAGACTCGTCAGTCGTCATATTGCGATTTTCGTTAACATTGCAATATTTGCAATTGACAAAGGTATTTGTAGCTGGCAAAATGTGGTATTTACATTGATTTTCTATAGATTTGTATAGGAAATTTTGTGAAAGAAATTTTACTAGTGATCGGCAAACAGGTTTCGTAACGTCACCAGTTCCCTACGACCACGTCAGTTGTTCTGAATGAGACTCCAGATCCTACAGGCTTACAAACAGGATGGAGCAAGTACACCTATTCTCTACCTTATTTCTAGGCCATTTTCAAGGGCCTATAATTCACAAATCGCCTGGGTTGAGGATGTGTTATTCTCTGAACTGGTTCTATGGGTTACTGGCACAAGACAAATATAATATCAAATTAAGTGTACAACAGAATTTCCCATATTGCTAAGCCGTCGAACTTGGGAAATACACATTTGCCTTTGAGCACGAAGGCAGGTTCAGAGAGCCCTCCCACCAAGACCAACCATTACAAGTTATAAGTAGTGCAAAATAATGAAAGGGTAATCAGTAATCCGATGATAACAGGATGATACCATTCCAACACCATGATAATTAGCATGTCTTCCATGGATTCTGAAATACTCAAGTCCAAGACTTGGGGTGACCCTGAGCTGAAGTACCTTTTAAATCCTAAAGTGGTTGAGATGGTTAATTTGGAATCAATGACTTGGGATGACCCTAGGTTAAAATACCTTTTAAATCCAAAAGTGGTTGAGATGATTAATGTTAAATCAATGACTTGGGTGACCCTAAATTAAAATACCCTTTAAATCCTAAAATGATTGAGATGGTTAATTTTGAATCACCAGGTTCCCATTGCCATGGAACCAAAAGGCCTCACCACTTCTGAGCGTACATGTACACTAATTTGTTGAACAACAAAGTCTATAACCGTTTGAATACTCACAGATGCGTTATTAAACAAATGATTCAGGAAACCAATATTGACACTGATAAGTAACCAGGGCCTTACCCAAGTTAGACCCTACCTCTACTCCAGGGTAGGAGAAAGTTATTAGTACCACAGTTGCTAATTATTCGGCTTAATTCTCAAACACCGAACATTAATCATAAGTCAACAGGTAAGATTCAATATACCAAAACCCTCAGTGATAATGTTCAGCAGTGATAACAACTCAATGATAAAAGGCAGAGAGACACTGGGGTATTTTCCCAGTACCAAGCCAGGTGACTGAATGATGTTCAATTAAGGCACTTAAGATGCAAAGGCAGAAGGCTTCTTCAAGCACCATAGCCAACCATCATGCCTGATGATATAAAGTTGTCTACTTACAGTTTGAGTAGGTGTAGGAATACAACTCAATGGACAACTGGCCACAGCGCCCAGGGCTGCATCCAAAAGGGATGCAGCACTAATGGAGTAGTAGTGCCAGTAAGAGTCTTTATAAGCCTTCTTGGGTACAGTAACAGAGCCAGATTTCCAGATTCTGGTATAGTTAGAATCTATAGAAATGGTAGTGGTGTGTCTGAACCCCAGGCCCTCAGTAACCAGTGGTAGACCTCATCTGCACCCTGCCTCTGCTGAACGCACTCTCCCTAACATCCTGCCCCTCTCTACACTATATGCCTCTCCTGCCAACTCCTGGCCCTGCCTATTTTTTTTACAGACTCTAATTCAGATAATGATGAAATATTAAAAAAAAGTCTGTGGATGGCCTTGCGAACAGGCCGCCAGGATGTGCCAAGATTCATGATGTCTGTAAGAGTAATTTCTGTCTGGGGAAATAGATCCCATTGTAAGGGCTGTTTGAGACATGCCACTTGGGCCCGTGGTACCATAATAGCCAACAACCATTCCAGCCCAACTATTTCCCTTTATCCGAGCTATTGTTGAAACCCTTTTCTCCTGCTTAACGTTGTCCCTTCAGTACCAGGGTCAGATGGGGAGCAGTTGATGAAATTCAATTGAGTTGCTCTGGTTGGATGCCCCTTGACCAAATATTGTGTACTAGGTGGTGAAGATGGATACATCATGCAGTCTGGGTAGGGCACAATGACAGTGGGACCTACATGAGCAGCGAGGCAACCATAAATGGCATGACACCATCACAGCATACTTTGTGTATATACTTGATAAAAATATTCTATTGAGATCCTGTCTTTCAGTATCTCCTTGGCATTGCATTCAAAAACTTCGTATGTAATAAGATTACTTTGCAAAAATAAAATTTCACAACAACAACAACAACAGCACCTTTACTACTTTCAAGATAATTCAGATATCACAAATCATCAAAAGAAATAAGCTAAATGCATTCCTTGGCTAATGTATAACCATAAATATACGACATAATGTGGTTGCAACGTTTATAAAATCTAAACCGCTTTTTAGTTACATAATCATATAGGGTCCATTATTCATGAGTTGATTGGCTAACTTTGATTCTAAAAAGAGCATTCTCAATATAGACTACTATGCACCCCACTTACTTCCACGAATAAGGCACCGGTTGCAGCTGAGTGCCTCAGCCATGGATAATCAACCTGCATGAGTGCCTGCTTCTCCATGTTTTATTCCGTTTATACCACAGTTTTAATATTTAAAAAGATTTATTTAAAATGTTCACTGTTTCACCATCTAAACTCATGTAAGTTCACATTGTGACGTCATAGCTGTGCGGTTATCCACTGCTAATGCACTACCCAGTAAACACCCTACATAATCCAAAGTAGCTCAGAGGTTTCTCTAGGTAGTTTTCAAACCAAAGGTTTGAGATTGGTAATTTTGGAAGGTTTGTAGACATAAAAACGTCAAGGTTTATTTACGTTCAACCAGCGTAGATGTCTGATTTACGTTTATTTACCTCATACAGATGTAAATCTACATAATATATCTACTTAGATCGACATTAAAAGACGTAACTTTTCAACTTCAATTGGGTAGGTGACTTCTCTGTGTCACACTAGGTGGCAGCACTATCAATTATGGAAGGAATATTACAGCTCTACAAATCTACCAACATTCATGCAGTAAATTCTTATTAATTATGAATTCAATATCATGCAAATAAACAATATTCAATATAAACGTGATATATAAAGGACAATATAATAAAGTATTGTGTATGAATATGTGATTGTGGCACTTTACTGAGCCGACACCACATTGGTGGTAATCAAAGAAATACAAAGCCTCTCTGCAGCCAAAACTATTCAACAGATCTATACTGTCAGGCTGTTGAGTTGAACTACAAGAATTATACTATATAGAATGACATGAGAGTGAAAATTATATGTCTGTTAATGGAAATTTGTCTGCAATATAAGACAAGTCTTTGTCTGCATTCCACTATGTAGAATTATATGTAGTGTGTTTAGACCCCAGTTGAACGTAGATTTACATCTGAGCTACGTGAATCAGACCTGTAGGTTTGAGAGTGGTAATAAACCTTAACGTTTTAACATTACAAACCTTCTAAAATCACGTAATTTAGACCAAAAATCAACGTAGATTTACGTCTGACCCATGTACCGTAAATTCCCGCGTATAACCCGCACCTCACGTATAACCCGCACCCCAACTTTGGGAGAATCATATAACCCGCATCTGGGGTCTGAAAATTGCTGTTTTAGTACTGTATTATACTAATAAAAACAGCCTCCAACAGACACCCTTTTATTCAATTGCACATAGTGAATCTTAAAAATACCCCCCTTTTTCAAAAATCCACTGACTTATTTAGGAATTAACACCCCTTTTTCTCAATTCCTAGGACATTGGGGGAGAGTGAAAAAACACCCTTTTCCCATGTTTTTGGGAACGCAGGTGCTGTACATGTACCATGGCAAGTGCAGGGACCGGGGTAGACAACCATCGATTGCACACCAAATACATACATTAATGATTGAGCTTGGACATGCTCTGGTTATCTGTCTCACCTCTCGTATTCCAGGAAACTAAGTATGGTGGACAGATAACAAGGTTTTTAGAGAATATTATGAGGAGAAAAAGAAATAGGTATATATACCAAGTATCTATGTGCATGGGAACCGGCCTCCTCAAGGAAAAACGGAAAAGGACTTCTTCCCAATTAACAAAAAACGTTATACAACATTTTGTAACGTTATTTAACGTTATATCACGTTTCTCTAAGGCTCCTCACTATGGCATAACGTTATGTACAGTTTTAGCACGTTATTCTGACGTAAAAAACAGCAAGTTATAGAGTATAATAAATAAGCACTTTTGGTATTTTAGCCGGGCAGACCACTATACTTCTGGAGCGCCCTGTGTCTGGCATGACACTTCCATCAGTGTAGAGGTGTAAACTCTGCCATAAGTCCACACTAGCGGGATTTTCCCTTGTGAGACCTATAACTGAAGCTGGTTCCTGGCCTGTCCAAAATCGGCAGTTTTAGGGGTATTAACCTTTTGAATGATTGTTTGGCAGTTGTCCAGATTGGGTGAGTGGTTAGGACACTGGCCTACCAATCCATAGGTCCTGACTTGGGGCCTCGCAGGACTGGAACTTCTTTGCAAGTGCCACACCAAGGTTAGGCACTCTGAAATACGCACTGCAGTGGTCTCAAAGTGCAGCCATGGGTGACACACAAAATTGGCTCTGCATTTAGGAGTCTGCCTGAAATGAGGTTCAGGGTTTTTCAGATTGTTCAGCTCCTGATAGGACTGTGACACTATGGAAAAGCACGCTGGAAAGCCCTTGAAGAGTAGTATCTCATAGTGGGCATTTAACATAGGTTTATAGCAAAGGGGGAAAATGACAGTTTGCGAAAAGTGATGGTCCTTTTCTACCCCATAGATAATATTGAAATATTACCCAGCCATGTGTAAAAACAAATCAGCCAGGTCCTAACATATCAGAAGATTGTGTGTACCCATCGACAGCCTCCTACATGGATGCCCAAGGGGTTTTCTAGACTGCCCAAATTGATGCACTGCAAGTACTGCTCTAGCCTACATGAGATGGGAATGTACAGCATCAAGATGTAAATAGGGTGTTTCATATAAATCTTATGTGAATTAAAGAATATCTTATAGCAATGTGGAAAGGGGAATAGTGTAGCTTTCCAACAGTGTACAACACACACCCTCAAATATAATATAACAGCCTAAAGAGATCCATATAGATAGAGAACTGGTATAGTGGCTGCATGGTCACACACCAACTACATGTATAGTATAGACCCACTCCAGTGGTGCCAATCTCTCACAGGTACCCCTGTGCATTTCTATAGTGGGCACTTGCTTCCACAACCCTCCCTGTTCTGGTCAATTTCTCCACTTCTAATTATGATAGAAGGATGAGTAAATATGTTCTGGAAAGCTGTTAGTGTGGCCAATAGCATGGCACAATAAAATACGGAATCTACACAATTTGGAAAATTTATCCAAGTGCCTACCTTGCCAAGGTTGGAGCACTCTGAAGGCCATAGACATAGTATCATAGTGACCTAGGTGTGGCCAACATGAGTGATTCGGTCAATAGCCATGGGAAGGCCCACCTCTTTCTGGAGGACCACAAGCTTAGCCCTGTCGATTGCTCCCAGTATTATCCTCAACACAGAGTTCTGGACCTTGTCCAATTTTCCCAGAAGCACCAATTGCTTACTTGAGAAGTATGCCACAGCAGTAGTCTTGGTAGGGGCCAGCTTGAGCCCCGGAGACAGACATTTCTTGTAAACCGCGTCAAGAGCTACCTGGGCAATTACCAGAGCCACATCATCAGGATATGAACTGAGAGTAGCCCACTTTAAGTCAGTGTGAAAAGACCCTTGTGAGGCCCATATCCCTCAAATGGCCCCTACCCCTCAAAATTGGCCCGTTTAAGATATATGTACCAGGTGAAGTCCCCACCTGCTAAACGGCCCCTAGCTCTCAAAACGGTTTGAGGCATAGGGTCTATGGGAAGTCCCTAAGTCACAAACATTTTTGGTGCGTCCCTCTCTCTCCCTTGGGGGACCCTCTGTCCTAGCTCAAGTGTGACCCTGAAATCCAGTACATACACTGTAAAACGTTGTTGTAAAAATGTGATGTAACTATACAGTACTTTAGCTGTAAAGAATATTACAGCAACTTTTGCTGTACACATACAATTATGTTTCTGTAGATACAATAACCAACAACCAGAGGGAGAGAGTAGAGAGATGGAAGACAGTACCATACTACACAGCTCCAAGGAGATTTCTTCACTCATATGCTATGCTCTATCAACACATAGATACTCATCTCTTCATAAGAAATGTATATAATTTATGAAGTTCATTTGTCATTGGCATCAGAGTGAGTTTCGAGCCTTAGCAGCTCCACAAATATGACCTGATCTTTTCAAAAGCCTATTAATACATGCTACACATAGGTGACTATCCCACTAGCTCAGACGGTAGAGCAGTGGGTGATGTAGTCTGAGGGTCAGAGGTTCAAGTCTCACAGGGAACTCTCAAACAACCTACATTTCTCCTGATGCAGTTTTTAAAGTAATATATTTTGGTACACTGAAATGTTACTTTTGAAAATAAGCAGAAGATAAAACCAGTGTATCTGTATAATCTGCAGGAAAGATGGTTACATTTACTTTGAAAAATATAGGGCATCAAGATTACACTCAAACTAATGGCAGTTCAGTGCTTATATAGTGCATTACTGCAATAGGATACTTTTCATATCAAGCCTTAAGTAGGGGGGGGATAAATCTACTTTTCTTTGGGGACAGGCTTAAACTATGCATTTGGGTCCAAAAACAGGGGAAATCACAAAAATATTTTTTTCAGACCCCCGTGACCCGTACATAGGGTCCGAAGATCGGCCAAATAGTGAGAAAACAGCCAAAATTCAGGCTTTCAGATTCCTTCTAAAATCAAATCATGACTTCATGAAAATGGTCAGAAACCTTCATATGGGACTCAAAGAGACCATTTAAAGTCATATTGCTGTGATTATAGAGGTGTTTCTTCCTCGGGGGAGGTAGTTCGTCCTCGGTAAAATACAGATAAATCAGCTATTTTGAAGGCATTTGCTCCCTTACAATCACATCCCTATACTGCCATAAAAGATCCTCAGGACACCTAATCAGGCAGATCAAACCCTTCCGGAGGGTCCCCTCTTTCTGTCAACTCCCCTCTATGACTCCCCCCCATCCCAGCATGCACCAGATGCATAGCATGCATAGCCATCAGATAACCCTCTCCCCCCCCCTTCGCCTCTATAATTACCCTATACTGAAATAATGTATTAACATAAGACCTGTCTGATAGTTTGAACATTTCTTGAGGGCTCCCTATTCCTGTTAACCACCCCTTATGACCCACCTTCACCCCAAACTAATAGCCATAAAATAACCCCCCTCCCCTCGGCTCCATATTACACAGTATAACCATCAGCCCAACCCTCCCTCCATGTGGCACAGTGCACAGCATTGCCTCTCATGGTATTATCATGCCTGGGAGTGGGACAAATGGTGTGGTTAAAAGAGGGCCCCCCCTCCAAAAAGAAAGTGAGCTGGGTCCTTGAGATCACCCTGGTAGGTGTATCTACTACAGCTGGTAGAGTGATACTGTACTTCAAGTCAAATTTGGGTTCAATATTTGGTTTAATATCAAGATATGTATTCATCTGCCCTCAAAGTTTAATATTAGGTTCTACCAACTTACCCTTTACCCCATATAGAAGATGGCATAGGTCTACCAAGAACCATGCCTATGTTATATTTTCATATATCTGAATATTATAGCAGCACCCTGAGATGTTGCATGTATGCTCGTCTTTGACAAAATCTGATCTTTAGCATTGGAAATGAGGTATCAGGGTTACCTAACCCTCCCCATAACATAATTGCAAGGTTTATTATTGACTTCAATAATATTTAGGGTTCAGAGTATTTATTTAACACTTCAGAGAATTGAATTAAATAATTATCTCTTGTCTTATGTCTAGGATACTAACCATGCAAGGTGTAGATTAAGAGATATGGACACCTTATTTGGAGTCATTTGCAGGTTCCCCTACCCCCTCACCCCTCTACCATCCATCATTCTATGCATTTAACCACTTGGTTAAGGAGGAGAGTCAAGGTTTTATTTATTGTTGTATCAGGTTATTAGTGATGTTAATATTAGATCTCTGCTATAACTATTATAGAATTACTATGTATAATAAGTGTAACAACATGAAGCAGTCATCTTGACCATGAGTACACATGGGGTGAGGTACTAGGCATACAATGGAGGGGGGGGGGGACTGTGATCATTGGTAGGGTAACTCAAAATGAATATAGAGACCTTTGAAAAGGGTATTATCTATCTGATCTAAACCCATTTTAGTATGTTGACAATTCAAATACATTGAAGCAAAGGCCCTCCAAGATTTGGGTTATATTCATGCAATCACAAGAATGTAACCTGTAATAGTCTCTTTGGGTCCCTTATCACTTTTCTGTTGAGGTGGTAAAGCCATTCATGCATGTGTGATAAAAAGATTATAAGAGGTCTGATGGTTGGAGTTCTTAGATGGACTGAGGTAGCCCTCCTCTTAAGGTGGGTCGCTACCCTTTGATTTCTTCAAATTCTAAAATCTATCAGAATGCGCCAATATTGCATAGCCAGATACATATATACCTTCCCTAAACTGTGTTAAAAATTTAGATTATTTCAAGCAAAATTGTGCATTTTGTAACACTTTAAATATTTGATTTAATGGTAACTGAAAATCTTTCTAATTTTCAAAAAAGTGCTAGTAAATTGCAGATATTTAATATTTAGAACGCTATAGATGCTATGGTATTGCTCGAAATGACCAAGGGTATAAATCAGGACAATTTTAGATATATATTTTTACCATTTTACCCATCATGCAGTGCCATATATAATTAATTTAGTCATTTTTTTGGCATTATTTTTCATTTTCAAAGGTCCAAAACCTTAAAAATATGCCCGGGACTCCCTATCAAAATTACTTCTATATGTTAGCAAATGATCTGAACTATTTTCTGAGAGAGTTAAAAAAAATTCTGTTAAGGTGGTTGCCTACTTTCATAAACAGGCCCATTGCGACGATTTCTGCGCAACTGACCTCTAGCCCCCTGTACAGCAGCATATCAAAAACTGCCCATTGAGGAAGAGGCGAACTCACAACCCCAGTGTGGCAGTTCTGCACTGATTCCATTGCGCCACAGAGGCTTGCCTGTTGGTGGGCTTACCTGTAACTACCTGTAGACTATCTCTCTATTTAAAGATTAGTATTACTTTTTATTTTCAATCGCCAAAACCAACCGAATTATGCATGGGACCATACGTTGAAATATATACTATAAATTCATAAAAAATCTGAAGTATATTATTGGGGAGTTTAAAAAAAATGGTGATACTTTTATTACCAGTTTTCACGAAATACATGAGTTCCTGGTCTAATGTTGGAGGAATATTTTTCTTTTTCAAAGTTCGATATTTCAAAAAGTAGCTCGGGACCCCCTACTTTTCTTTTCACTGTTTGGTCTCAAATTATGTAAGGTATATTAGGAAAATGTTTGGAGTAAATCTAGATACTTTTGACCCATGATAGACAACCACCTTAATACTGCATACTATTTTTAGCCAATAAGGCTACAAATAATGATGATTTCTTTGTATTCTTTCCCGAAACCCCATATTTTTACCCAGAATGCCATTGCGTAAAATTGTAAAATATTTTTTCCAGTAAAGGAGAACATATAGGCGTTTCACATGTGATGTTTTACATTTCTGTGCATAATGGTTGATATAAAAAAAAATCATGGAAGTTTTCACATTTTTTCTCATTTTCAGAAAAAAAACAAAAAACTTAAATTTTTCAAAATTCTATATCTAAAAAAGTAGTTCGGGACCCCCTATTTTTCTTTGCATTTTCCGATTCTATATAATTTGAACTTCCTGTAAAAAAAAATTGCGAGATTCTGTTAACTTTCAGTGACTTTGACCCAAGGGTAGCGACCCACCTTAATTATGTCTGTATAGGGTAAGGGAGGAGGTCTGGGCCCCCTCCATATCCCCCACCCCTCTTTTAAACACACCACTGTCTTACTCCCAAGACAGGCTAAGGTGTCTGTGAATGACTATTGATGTTCAAAGATCCTGATATTCTGAGTGCAGTGTAATATAGAGGCGAGGGTGGAGGGGGGAAGGGAGTTATCTGATGGCTATTGGTGCATGCTATGGTGGGGGGGGGGGGGGTAGGGGTCATAGGGGGTAGTTAACAGAAACAGGGGGCCCTCCACAATGGTTCATGATGGTGTTTTATGGCAGTATAGGGATCTGATTGTATAGGAGCAAATGCCTTCAAAAAAGCTGATTTATCGGTATTTTACAATGGACCCACCCCCTCCCCAGAGGGGGAAACACCCCTATAATCACAATAATAAGACTTTAAATGCTCTCTTTGGGTCTCAAATGAAGGTTTCTGACCATTTTCGTGAAGGCATGGTGAGGTTTGAGTAGGAATCTGAAAGCCTGAATTTGGGCTGTTTTCTCACTATTTGGCCCAACTCCGGACCCCATGTACGGGGGGGTCACAGGGGTCCGAATTTTTTTTTTTGTTATTTCCCGAGTTAAGGGTCCCAAATGCATAGTTTGAGCCTGTCCCTGAAACTGTACGACAAAATTAGCGATTTAACACCCCCCCCTACCTTAACACATGAACAGTCTAGCTCTAAAATTGCCCCCCCCCCCCAGAGATCCTGTGCCGACTTCTTTACCACTCACACTTAAGTAAGAGGTGTTTCAATGCACCTGATATGCAGGATTCACTGGTGTCATGGTCATGGTTCGGGACTTTGGATCGGAAGCTGGGGGTTCAAATCTCCAAGATGCCCAACGTTGAATATACATAAACCTGTGTTAGAACTCTTATTTTTTTATAAACATTTTAAAACATTTCATATGGATGTAGACTATTTGTAAATGGTTCATAACCTTTATGCAAGGTTCATGTAGCATTTTGTAGTGAGTAGAATGGATGAGTAGAAATGGTGCCAATACTGAGAGTTGAACCCCAGACCTTCAGGTCCGGGTCCACAGTAGATTCTGCCATAGGTCTACAGCAGGATTTACTGGAACCAAAGTTGCCCTAAATATTTGCTGTACAGGAACACTAGTTACTTCTAACCGTGTATGCTAGTACTTTCCTACCTTACGTCTAACCCCCTTCCTTGCCATGGCATTGAGAAGGACCATGTGGTCTACCAGCTCCAACGCTTTTTAAAAAGTACCTCCCATTGCTAATTCATGAATAATAGGATATTGTAAGCTATTCTCCCTCTTTGCACAGTGTAGGAATCGATTTACCCCTTCCTAATGATTTATTTCCTGCTTATTAAGATATTATAATCAGCACCCGCTATAATTCTGGTGAGGCCGACTATCACAGCCTGAACATGAACACCACATAATATATTAGCCAGACAGGCGGAAGTTAGATATGCCCTTGACTTCAATACCCTTCAATGCCTCTAATGTATGGAGGTAGGACGGTGTGCCAGTTCTTGCTTGCTCTCACAATGTAGCCTGTTCCTTGCAGGTAAAAGTGTGTGTGAGTTTGGTGACTGCCTAAATCTACTGCCTTAATCTCACGAGAAATTCCGACCTAAGAACTAACATGGGCATGCACATGGAGCCACCCGAGTTATCGCTATAAAGTATAGGCTCCATGAGGACACATGTAAACGTGCATATTTTTAACTAGGCAGGTTATACGCCGATGATTGTCTTCAAAGAAAACATCACCTGTTTTTATGATGAATTCCATCGATAGTCTTGGTTCCAATGAACAATATTTTGAAACATTTAGTAAAGCATGTGCTATCATAAGGGAGAACAGCAGGCTTATCTGCTGCAGCCCATGACGTCACCATTGGGTCAGATGTACCAGCCTGGAGACAAGCCAAACAACGTTTGTTGTGTTTTAATTAGAAATGTGCATGTAATGTACAACGTCATGATGTTATGTAGGGCACTTTGGTGGGGTTATTTGTTGCTGCCTGTGAAAGGAAATCTACAACCAGCGGAAAAAAGACTTTCAAGGGGCCATGAGGATGTAGACTAACAGTGCTATAGGCACTACTGTGGGGTGTTTCACAAGGGGCATATACAATTAATTGTAGAATTGTGTACAGGCAAGGGAAAAGGGATATTCAGCGAAAATGTCAGCTTTCCAGTGATATATTACACAAGAAGATAATCACTTCTAGTTTTTGAGAAATGGCTATTTGAATATGGGTGGGCATTGCCTTATCCAAAACCCAAATTAGCTCTAAGTCTCATAGTTTCCAAGATATCTTCATCTAATTAATGAGCATAATTATTATAATAATTAGAAAATGATCATACATTTTCATTCTATAGGCCATATATTTTGATCTACAAATGATAATTATATTCTGTTTTGACCATAGTAATCCTCGTGAATCATTCTATCAATGGGATTCTTTATTTTCTTTATTTGGAATGAAAATCATGATTGTTTCCATGGCAACACATATCAACAAAGACACTCATTTAGGCTCTAAAACGTTCTTTTCACGTTACAAATAAGGAAGCTTTCCACCAAAAATGGAATGTTTTGTATAAAATTACTGAATTCGCCAGAAAAAAGTACCAAAAAGGCAAATATAAGCCTTTTCTACCATTTTAGGCCGTGGTGGAGCCCCCTGGTGGCTAAAATTGGTACTATTCCCGCGGGGATACCCCTTTCTGCTTGCCTGCTCACAAGTGTTTCTATAGGAGGACTTGATTGTATATAACCAGTAAGACCAACATTTGGTTGTATCAATTGTATACTGCTTATTAAAAGTGTTTCACAAAGGTCTACAACCAAGATGTTAAGTCAGGGTCTTTGGCCTACAATTGAGATACAACTAATTTATGAGTGTTTCACAATGCATATTAGCGTGTAGTTCATACCATGCCCGCTAATATTTTCCTTATAGATTTTTTCAAGTTTTTTTCATGTAATATATGTGTCATACTATTACTACACATAAGAATCCCTGCAAATATCTGTTTATTCAGGATGAAAATAAACTGGTTATACCGGTTTAAACAAAACTTATGTTGATCCTATGTGATCATCATACAAGGGGAGAGTATTTAAGGTTAATGCTACATGGTTATTAAAATCGACTTACTTTTACCAAATGTTAATCTTTAGTTGGTGTTTCACAAGCTGCATTATTATCTTCGATTGTATCTAGGTATATAACCATAGATACAATTCAAACTTGTGAAACACCAAGTTAAAATTAACATTGGGTGATTGTAAGTTGGTCTTAGAAAACAAGTTAAGTTAATTGTATCTATTTTCCCCTTGTGAAACACCCCACTTGGATGTATTTGCCCAAATGGGGACGTCATGGGCTACAACAGAAAGGTGTTTCACAAGTAATATAATAATGTATGGATTGATCTATTTTGCTTATGAGGGGTCTAAATAAAATGCAGAATAGAATGATTCTTAGGATAATGGCAAATGTTTTAAAAGGATTGATCTATTCTGTGGTTCAGAATTGAGTTACGAGTGGTTCATGTACCACATAATAGAATGATCCTTTTGAAACACCTGTAATATCCATTCTATTTCTATTCTTACCCACCACTCATACCCACTATACAATATCCAAAATTTCAATTCAGGGTCAAACTATATATCATGAGAAAATGACAATAGAACAGTTGGCACTTAACCCAAAAACGACCCATATACTAGTTTTATGCCACCTATAATTATGTAGCCACAAAGAAAGAACATCAGAATTCCTATTTATGGTGAAAAGATCGAATATAGGAGATGGTATTACGTTCCCCTGTTTAGGCCTTTAGAAACACTTTCTTTGCACTCATAAGTTCCTTATGAGTCGTAAATATCACTCATAAGTTCTTGTGAAACACTTGCTCTAGTCCGCACTTACGAGAGATCATTACACTTACGACCAGTGTGGTAATAGAATGGTCTTAAGTCAAATACATGAGTGGTGGAGCTTGTGAAACACTTTGAAAAAGATTGATCTATTATAGCCGTTGTGAAACACCTTCCAGATAAGCCTGCTGTGCTCCCTTCACCCAGCTCATGTTCCACCAAATGTGTAAACATCGTTAATCAAAACCAATACCATCATCTAAAGCCATCATAAAAATAGAGTGGTATTTTCTTCTCAGATAATGCTTCAGGCAAACACCCAGTTATTTGTAGCACCTACATCAGCCTAGATCTAACACATAATAATGGGGCTGTTTAAGTAGACCACATATATTTTCAAATGCCATCACTTTTGCTGTCGACCTTGCATTCTTGGTTGTATATACATCCCAGCCAAGGTAGTTTTTACTGTGAGACAGAGGGTCGGGCTCATCTATAATTTTGTACTTTTTTAGGCCATTTTAGGGCAAGGCACATTATAGCGAATGGAAGAACCTCATTTCAGGAGTGTTTCTGCAATAAATATAGCCAATCCAATCCATGTATATCAAGTCCTGCTACCACTGGTCAGTCTTCATACCTCTACATCCTGATTTCATAACACCTCATGCACATATATCCTCAAGGTGTATACATGCTTCCCCTTTCTGCATGAGTGAGCCTCCTTATGCTTTTTGTTGTGCGAAAGTAGAGTAGTACAAAAAAGTAAGATCACATACTGGTGTCAACCACCTGTATCGAACAGCGCAGAAAGTTGACGGAAAAGTCCAAAAAGATTAGTAGGCGCTGAGAGATAATACATTTAACTATACCAATTAGTGAATCAGGACACTGTGGAAACAATTAACGGCACATGTAAGATTTCTCCAGTGATAAATATACAACTGTTTTAGCCCAAAAGATATTTTTTATTTATAAAGTACGCAGCCCTTCTGTACTCAAAGGTTATAATGCATTATTGTCAACCCCCTAATAGTTTTAACCTTAAAGGTCCACTATCTAAAGCATTTGGTTCCAAAATGCCTCAAAATCATTTCAGAATTGAAGCATGTGGTGATTTCCGCAAAGCTAATGCCAATTATACTATTTTTTTCCAGTGTAAAGTGTAAATTTCACACCACCTTAAAGCATAAAACGTTTTTAAAACGACTGTTATGGGACATAATTATGGCCTTACACTTAAAGGAGTGGTCATTTTTCAATAACATGGGGGGGGGGGGGGGTTGGTGGATTTGGGGGGGGGGGGACCAAAAATTTATCCCCTTTTTAGTGAAAAAGCCCGCGCGTTACTATAGCTCAAAGGGGTCGGCTATGCTCAATTTCAACTTGCCTGAGGAGGGGACCAAAAAGATTTCCACCTCCTCGCGCGGAAATCCACCTAGCCCCCCCCCCGTTGTTAAAAAAATGACCACCCCCTAATACTGAAAAAGAGTAGGAACCTCCCGCCAACCCCCGCCCTGCTTGGAAACTGTTTACTACACCACCTGTTGACAACAACATCCATGAATGCCCCCAGATACATCATAAGTTAGATCTCCCTGGCTGCTCTCTACATTATGTATCTATTCTCAGCCAGAACGATGCCCCTTTGACGAATTCACCCACTGGCCACCACCCAACAGCCACCACATCTTCCTGTATGCAAGAATGCACCCGAACTGGTGTCCCGACATTCCACACCGGTGACGTCACAGCATTATGCTTGTTACCTGTAATGTACTGTATAACTGGCGGGATGATATCTAAATTACACATGTATACCTTAACCTTGTTTAATTTATTTAACCTTTAATGTATAGAATGCCATTTAATCATTTAACAGTTTGAACTTGAGAAAGTCTCTTCTGCATAAGTCAATAGGACGTTTAACTACCTAAACAAACAAAGGTACGATATGGCCATACCCACCCGTGTAGACATGTCTCCGAAAGACGTATTTCGATCTGGGGACTTACTTTGACTTTTATTTCTATGTAATCTTTCAGCTGGCACGGTTTATATATCTGGGCCTCTTTCCAAAACTTCCCCCACCCATGACCGAGAAACGTGCAGCCTATAAGGCGTGTCCCAGTAAACAATAAACGACGTTATACAACATTTTGTAACGTTATATGACGTTTCTCTAAGGCTCCCTACTATGGCATAACGTTACATAAAGTTTTAAAACGTTATTTTGACGTAAAATAACGTGTTTTTTTGTTAGCTGGATGCGTTATCAACCAATCAGATAACACCCTACATTCACTGCAGAATTCTTAGGGTACATTATGTAACAACTTGTACCCATGTGACCGCTGTTATCAGTGCTTATCTCGCCAGTACCAGCTTAAATAATGGACGACCAGCTTATCCCCTTAATGCATAAATGAAGAGATTCAGACGGGATCAGTAGCATGGGTTAAATAACATAGATGGCATCTTAACTAATAGAAAACTGTTATTTTACATCAAAATAACGTTTTAAAACTTTACATAACGTTATGCCATCGTAAGAAGCCTAGAGAAACATTATATAACATTATATAACGTTATAAAATGTTGTATAACGTTTTTTGTTTACTGGGATAGATGTCATGATCATTAATTTCTCGCTCACCTATATATGACACAATGTCGCGTCCAGCTGTATATATATACATATGTACTTGATTTGGCACGGTATATATAGGACATGGCACTTGTTGGCGCATCACGAAAACAAATACACATCCCAGTAAACAAAAAACGTTACACGACGCTATATAACGTTTTTCCAAGGCTCCTTGCTATGGCATAACGTTATACAAAGTTTTAAATCCTTATTTTGACGTAAAATAAAGGTTTTTTTTGTTAGCTGGGATGACACTAATGGAACTACCTAAAACCATAATATTTGCATGCATGTCCTTAGTTGGGCGTATTGTTTCTGGTAGAAATGAGACACCAATAATTTAGATATGGACGTGTGCACGTTGAATTAATGGGGCCTATATTTTTAACATAACACAAATCCAAAGAGCGTATATCCAAGCAATGTAATGAGTAATGTAATGAGAAATCTCAGTCAACATCTCAAGGTAAACCTAGGATATATTAGACATCATGTGGTCAGTGTATGAATAGGCTCAGTAGACCTCAACACAACAATGTATATCAACTGCTCAAATTTATAACATTCAGTGCCATTCCTCTAGAACATATCAAACACAAATGTATACTTGATATGGTTGTAACATGTGACATGGATTAATTGCCACATTGCATGCTGAGCTGGAGAGGAAAGACATAAGTATAATGGTTAAGTACTTTGCCGTCAGAGGGGGTACGTGTGGTACCGGTGTAGCACGCAAGACTGTCCTTACTCTCGTTCCCAAATCCTTCCGAAGGAAGGCTCTGGTGACAGCCAGTATGACCTTGAACTTGGGATTTTGCTGGGTTTGGGCAATCCCTGCTGGTAGCTTGGAACCAGTGGACAGGAAGCAGAATGTATGATGGTAATTTTACCTGTATTTCCGATCATACTTTCTGGTTCCATTTCTGGTTCCTGTTCGCTGGTTCCAAGCTAACTATAGGGACTGCCTAAACCCAGCAAAATCCAATTTCAAGGTCATACTGGCTGTCCCCAGAGCCTTCCTTCGGAAGGATTTGGGAACGAGAGTGGACTGTCCTAGTCTTCAGCTCGGACTCGGTGCAATCGGTGCACCGGGTTATCAATTTTGACCTTTCTCATCGGAGGGGGGGGGGGGGGGTTACTAAAACAAATATCAAGTCGCCCACAGCTGCTCCACTCCGACTGTCGCTGGAGGGGCACCGAGATCTGGGCCTTGAACACCACCCTCCCCCAGGCACCCAGGTGAGACGTCACCCAGACAGACAGATGTATACAGGGTAGACTGGCAACTCATTGTTTGAAAGTAGTGTGAATATTCCAAAGGTTTGTTTAAATATGTCACATTCATGCATCATGCCGACCCTGATGCCGACCCTTCGGCAGTGTATCAATCTTGTAGGATCGGCATGTTGTTATAGCGCAGCACTGGCGGCCCTACCCAGTGGGTACAGATCATTTAATCAACATTGAGAACGTGTTGGCAACGTTGATTCAATATTGATTCAAAGTTGATTCAACTTTGAACTGAATTCTGTGCCCACTGGGTAAGAGCATTTATCAAATGTTGAACACATTAATTTGGTAATTACGGAATTAACCTGTGGCGATGACAGAGGAATTATACATCTATGTGTCATAACATCTGCACCGCACCACCCCTCGTTATCTGCCTCTTCCTCTATCCCTACCTCTGTATCTTCTCCCCTTTATCGCTTTTCGTCTCCTTCACCCTGTCTCCCCCTGTCACCCTCACTCCATGTTTTTTTCCATCCGGTCTCCCGTCTGTCCCTGTCCCTATCTGTCCCTGTCTCTACCCCTCCCGCTGTCTTTGTATCTGTCTCTATTTTTCTGTGTGTGTGTCTGGCTGCCTGGTTGTCTCTGTCTCCCTGTCCCTGTCTGTTTCTGTCTGTCTCTCTCTATCTCTTGCAGTATGACACAATAAAACACATCTAATTACCTCAATTACCCGAGGGAACGCAAGCACAGAAACCAGAGTTCCAGATTACACATGGTTCAGACATGTATATATATATAAACGTATATGATGTTTCAGAGACGACTTAAAGCACCATGGGAAGAAAATGGGTGAACTATGTTTTGTTATATACAGTGCTATACCATGATGTTGTGGAAAAGGGCAAGCTAATATCCCTAGCATCAACTAATATTATTAGTAGCCCACCCATTCCCCCCCAAAAAAAATTGTATTGAAAAAAATGTTTTGCTAGGAGCCCAATCAAAAAGACCCCCCGTCACCATCAGAAAAAAAACCAGAAAAGCAAATCACTCCTTATAAATTAAATACAGGAAAATCCTTCACAATATAAGTGCATGTAGAAGAACTAAGAATCACTTACTTTTAGAAATTCCTGTCAATTGTTGTTGATGCTTCCTCTATCTCACACTGCCTCTGTGTGTGTCTTCATACAATGCCATGGGGCGAATGGCCTCTGCCTCCGTCAGACATAGATGTATATATATATACGTATATATACATACATATAGATTATACCATCAGGAACACCAAATGGAAGCGTCCTTCATACGTCACTAACACGTCGTGGCGACCATGCGGAACGCCTGGAAGGTGTCTGCATCCCTGGGTATAATTTACCCTCCGTAATTGTTGAAAGTCGCAGATAAACATGTGATACAGATTAGATTGGTATTGTTAGGGTTATAGGGGAATCTACACTCAGAATTGCAGGTCCCACATTGCAAATGCTAAACCTACTTGCATTTTGGATTGAGTATAAGAAACGGGTGACCCTCTACATCGATCTTGTAATAGGTATCCCAGGGTATAGAGAGTTACAGTGGGGTGGCTAGATGCGTCCCCGCAGGGTAATTATGTGCAAAATACTGACTCCTTCATGTTGTCATCAAATCGTTATAAGAAAAATGTGGTTTTGACCACGGTCGGGTTTGCTGGCGCACCCGACCGTGGTCAAAGCCACATTTTTCTTGCATCCACCACGTCGCACAGAATGTCCTGACGTGGTTTGTATGATGAATGATTGATAGGCCCTATGTGAATTTTTATTTTAAGGTTTGAAATGATTTTTATTGCCAAGAACACCGAATATACATGTGGAAGTTATGACAATAAATGATAATACCTTTCATTTTGTTGCATATTTTTGTTGTCACATAGTAGATGAGATAAAGATGAATACAGGATAATATAAAGATGAAAATACAGTTTCCAGGATTTAACCAGAATGCAATTGCAATACTTTTAGGAAAATTCTTGATTGATTTCACATACAAGCAAAACATAAAGTAAGTATTATATACAACATCAGTAAACAGCAATACAATATGACAACACAGCACACATCAATCATTCTTACATTCGGTTCGCACCAGGTGTTCTCAACAATATGGGGTATACACAAAATTGGCAGATCTACACGCACAACACATTAGGAGCATGCAGTTATCAATATATTTCGACACATTAAAAAGACATCCAAAACCGGCCAACATGGAGATTCAGCATACACAAGTCTATCTCAGACTTGGGACTTTATAACTTTAAACTTTAAACCTTTAACCACAGGTTCACACAGGTTCACAGGTGTAAATACATTTGGTTTCTTCAAGTATATTGTGGATTAAAGATCCTCTTCCTGAGAGGGCGCTGAATATGGTGAGGTCTGATTCCCCTACTGTAAATAAAGGTGCCACTAAGCTTTAGGCTTTAATTCGACTTTAGTTCAAGCTTTAATTCAAACCCTCATTTGTTACTAAGCTACCATTTTATAGGGGCATTTCCCAGGGCTTGAACATTTCTGTTATGGCATATAGCAGGGCAGATTTGCACAGCACACAGAGATGCTGATGTACTTTTGTCTCCCAATGTATATACATTGTATGTATTGATATACCGTAGTGGCTTGAATAAGCGCAGGGGTCTCAAATAAGCGCAGGTCTTGAATAAGCGCAGGGTAAATGAGGGTATTGAAATGAAAATTTAGGCCATTTTTGGATCTTGAATGAGCGCAGGTCTTGTATAAGCGCAGGGTAAATGGTACCATCGAAATTAATAAGCGCAGGTGCGCTTATTCAAGCCACTACGGTAGCATGTTATGTAATCTATATATAGCCAATATGTGAGGCCATGTGCCTTCAACCTGGACTCTGGTGCAGGGGGGTTGGCACTGGTTGTGTGCTTTATGCTACTCTTGCTCTTATCAGTTGCTTACGTCGTTATTCATATCAACCAATGAATTAGTGGATCTCATAGAGTAAAGAAACTTTTTATATCTGAAAGTGTAGCCCTGAGTGTTCCACTTACAGTGATATACCTCTTAGGACTACACCACTAATGGTATGGGAGGGAGACTTATGTGTCTTCCAGGGTTGCAGGGGGGTGGGTGCTTTATACTGCTTTCGCTTTCGCCCTTACACCATTAATCATATCAACTAACTGTGGTTAGTGGATCTTATAGAGCAAGGAAATACCTCGGAATGAGCCCAAATATGTGCATGTATACACTTTCAAAAAATGGCCAAATATTGCCCGAAAATTCTTATCTTTTAATTGAAAATTACTTCAAATAGGCTTTCCCCCACATATAATACCTCAAAATGAAGCCCAAAGTGTCCTGATTACAGCGATGAAGATCCTAAGACTGTATCTCTAATGGTGTGGGAGTAAAAACAGTATATTATATAGACAGTGTGCCCCCCAGGGATGCATGGCTATATGTATACTCACTGACAGAAGGTCTCATTTTCCGATTTCCAGCAAACTTTGCAGTATCAGGAGGGGTATTTGGAATCATTATACACCTGATATGATACATTGGGGAGATGCAGATACATTAGATCTTTCCTTGGCATACTTTAGGTGATACTCCAAAAAGTAAAGAAAGGAGATCATTAAAAGCGAGGACACCTGGCTCCTAAGTACTGGGATACTTACATATAATTACCGTCCCATTTGTCTTCAAGACATTTACTCGTTCTACCCGCCTCTGCCTACCAACTATGATAATATACCTATTTTTTATTATAATGACATATTAGCTCCCCCCCCCCCCCAATCACACTAGGTGAGTTTGGTGAGTTTGCGCCAAATTAATTGGTTTGTGCCAGCCTGCCTACTACTTGAGACTACCCATCAGAAAGACCAAGCTTCAGTGAAACTTAGCTGGTTATTGGCACAACCTAGAGTCTAAGGTAGGGGACAGGCAGCTATATCCGCTCAAATAGAAAACTGATACCGAACCCACCTAGAGTAGAGGGGGCTTCAGTATATTCTATACCCCAAAAATTTGCCAAGGCCCTATAATATAGTATACACAATACCAAAACCATAGCTCTTCCACATGGGAAAAGTCGGCGCAGAGGGGGCTGGGCCCCAATCAGAGCTAAAGGGTGCTCAAACACGTCCTTCTATACAATTCCATCTGACACAGAAGGTGTTTCAAAAGGGCGCTATTAGAACAGAGTTAAACCAAGTGTTTCTAAAGCGGCTTCACTAGTAACAAATTCCTACTAGTGATCAGAAGGCACACTGCTAGTAAGTATATTCCTCACTCGTAAGTAGGTTCAAAACAAAGTGTTTCACAAGTATTTACTAGCGATAAGTACTAGCGGTGACTGCAATCCGACGCAACTTACGAGTGAAAATAAAGTGTTGAAAAGGCCCCGAACATGTGGAGATATGTACCATCACAGGTTTGTTATTTTTTCTTTATTTTTGCACATTTTTCAATTTGTTTTCCCCAGTATGGTAGTTATATATATAAGTAGGACAGATCAACGCGGTTGAATCCAAGTATAAATAAGCGAGTGGGCGTGGCCGTGGTTCCTGAGCAGCTCACCAGAGGGCGCCCCAGACTGACCTGATTTATGAGCAGCTCTCTGATTGGCTGTGAGTGGCTCAATAACAATGCGTCTGATTGGCTGCAGCTCGGGGACCATGGTTACTTCTTCTTGTTGGGCCCATACTATAAATGGGCAGTTTCATGGTTTCATGGCCAGTGGCCTTTGAATCTCCAGACCGTTCACACCTGTTTACTAATTTTAAATTTTATTTTTAATCTTAAGATTAGAATACAGGTGCTCTTGTAAAACGCTATTATTATATAAAAATAGGTTTTTGTGGGAATTTTTTACCCAATGGTATCGTTATTGCGTAATAAAGTAGGCTATATTGGCCTGGTAATATCTGATACTTGACACCAAACTCACTGACTTCTCAATTTGTTCACATGTATATACTCATAGTAATTATATACTCAGAATAATTATATTAATATATAATATATTGTTACTATTACTCAGAATTAATTATATTAATATATAATATATTGTTATTATAATATCAACAGATTATTATATTGTTGTAAACTATATACCTCCGCTTGGGTAGAAACAAGAATCCTTTATAGGCTGATTAATATATTCGTCAAGTTAACGTACATGTATGACATTTTTTAGTTACCGGTAGTAACTATGGTAACTCGTTTATATTTGTCTAATATAATCCAAAGCCCACAGCAACTATTTATACCACTGTAAAATTTGAACGGAAAATATACACTATTTAGTAAAGCAAACGCGAAACAGTAAAGTTATTCTTACAAGGTATGGTTTATTATTCCTTGTACGGGCAAACCGCTCTTAAATACCTCGTCTTGTTCCAAGAATCTATATATGGAGAATTTTGGTGGTTATCCCTGTACTAATCTATTGGTCTGTGTGCTCAGTGCTATTCCTACCTACACGCCGTTCCCTCTTTGAGGCTACGAAATCTTAGGTTGAATAATGTTGACTGGGTCCATGGAGAATATTATTTCTGGAATATTCCACGTTGCTACAAGTGCTGAATAAGTTGCGGAATAGAACAGAAAAACCACTATTAACAAAGTGTTTCCCAAAGAATATTCTAATAGTGGTATTACGAGTGACGAAAAGTCAATGAAATAGAACAGACTTTGTGAAACGCTTCGTTAATAGTGGTTTTTCTGTTCTATTCCGCAACTTATTCAGCGCTCGTAGGAACGTGGGATATTCCAGAAATAATATTCCTTTTGAAACACCTTCCTGGTCGGAGTCAATAATAGCACTAGAGTACACGGTATGCCAAGCGTGGAATAGGGTCACAGCACACTGCCCTCATTGACTGTAGTTATGTAGTTCGACCAAAAATCGAAATATTCGGAATATTTATGCTAGGTTGATGTTGATAAGAAAATATTATGCAGAAATGCACATCCTCCAAATAAATTACTAATTCAAATCAAAAGTTAGGGGGGTATAGGACATTTTCTACCCTTTTGGGCCCAGTCAGATTCTGTCATATGTACCTTTAAGAGCAGTGGCCGCAGTACAGGTAGGCTAAACAGCAGGGGCCATACTGACCACTCAAGGCATCATGATGCATTTAAAACATGGTATTTAAAATATATAACCTTATAAAGCTCTCAAGGTTGAAAAGTCACCTTTCTACTTCATCTATACTATAGCCAAATATGCCCGCCCAATAGTATTAGTGTGTTCCATCAGAAATTAATTCATTGTTTCTAATAAAAAAAAACATGTTTGTTGGATTGGTGAAGTTTCCTCATGGCGAGTCTGATGTGCCTCTCTCGGCGGTGGGGACCAATATGGCCGATCCCCTATCCCTCCCCACCCACCACTGCTTCCAGTTCACGATGCGCTCACCAGGTGGGGTGGGGGAGGATGAAGTTGGGTATTATTTATCCTTACACAAAGTCTGTGCCATCCTTTATGCATCACATAAATATCCTCTTCCTGACATGCCTTTGACTGAAGTGGTGCATACTGCTCCTATTGAAACTGTATGTGCCGCAGCCTGGCTATACTAGTTACGGCTTGTAACTCTCAGATGGGGCCGAGGGCTGTCTGAGAGTTACAGACAGAAGGGTCAGTTTCCTACTGGTTGTACTTCTCCTAACCAATCATGTAGATTTCTGATTGGCCGTTTATGCTACTAAGTAACTAAGGGCCTTAATTGGGTCAGGTGAAATGGACAAATAACTGATTATAGTTGTGTCTAGACCAATCACTAGTGGGTTCCAACATTTATACGATGTTCCTCTTTAATTTATGGGTCTGTATGTTGCATATTACATCCAGGGGAATGCGAAGCAAAATCACCTCGCATTTGGACATAAGTTCCCAAAGGTTTCTGGACACCTCTATCCTATACCCACAACGATAGTGCTCGTGGGTATTGCAGGCTATACTAGGCTATACACACAGAAGTAGCACTACGGACACGCTCTGCTGACTGTATGAGACTCCCTACCAATAGTCAGCAGGTAGCGTTTTACCCTATAGCCACCTCACACAATATGCCAAGAGACATAATATGTACACTGTAGGCAAGCTGGCCCCAACTCGCGCTTGGACGCGTCCGAGCAACATCGCTGGTATTTAGGAGGCCATGACCGTATCACTTCCCCTGTATATTGGGGGGGATTCATACGTGGTACCCATCTGCACTTTTAATGCAACAGCACCAAGCGCACAGGAACTATTTTAACCAGCAACCTTTGGTGCCAGCGATGACGCTCGGGAAACGAGGTCGAGGTGGTGCGAGCTTCCACTGTAGGTTGTTTGACAATGCGACTCGCTGCTGACAGTGGCCCAACAGCGATCTTATGTCAAAGCAATATTGAAATTCAGAATTCAAAGTCACTGTTGAAAAGGGATTTGAGGAAGTGTTTCAGAAGCTCCAAACAAAGATCTCCGCCCTTAAAGTATTTCACACAATCTACCTAATTCTAGATCCACCAACAATTTTATACATTAATACTATGTCCCTTTAAAGTGGCATAATCACCGAACGTTTCCCACTCACAATTCTAGTACTGTTCTAGTCTACTATGTGGTTAAGTGCGAGTGGTGAGAATGTCCCTATGGCCGCAGTACAGGTAGGCTAAACAGCAGGCCCGCCACACTGACCACACACAGCCACAGGTCGCAGGCAGGCCCGTCACACAGGCAGCACATGCCCTGGCCATACCTTCCCCCAGTCTGTATTTCTGTGGGGCCACTTTTTCTGCCCTTTGGGGGAAAATGTGGCAATAGATACAACTAAAATATTCATTGTGTTTATAAATGTAGTTTATATAGAATATGTTGCCACTCTTCCAAACTGGTGATAATGTAAGGATCAATGGATGTTGAAAGTTGGGTAAATGCACACTGTATAATGGAATCTAGGGTTAACAATTCCAACATAAAATGTATATATAAGAAAAGCCCATTCTGTCTGCTATGTTATCCTTAGAAATTGTGAATTTATATTGAAATTAGACCTCATTTCCCCCCTGAATACAAAGACCATGTATGCCCTGTAGGTATTGTAGCCCAGCCCGCATTGCCTAGTTTGTTAGCACCACCAAAAAATAAAATGCATGGTTTTGATTTAAAACATGGTATTCAAAATATATCATCTTATAATATAGAAAGAAGACGAGGTAATCTTTCAAACAAGATACTACACATGATAATGTATGTAGAAAAAGGGGTGAAATAATTCATCATAATCTGCCCTTCTTTAGCACTATGACAGATAGGGAGTGGCCAAACGGGCTGGTCACCGAAATGCCTACTAACTGGGTCAATAACAATAGTACAGTAAAGCAAGTTTAGAATAGAATCAAAGTGCACTGATCCATTTTTAGTGGAGATGAAATATGACCCTGAAATCAAAGGAAGCTGTTTTTTTGCAGGAGTGTCCTGAATAGTCCCATGCTTGGCTTTTTAAACATAGGTATTTATGTCAACATACTATCAGTGGGGTCGAATTTCAAACCATATCCATCAGACGTTATCCACAACATACACAAAAGTTGAGCCTGTTCATAATAAAGAACACACATCTGACATTTATTGAAAAAGTGGGAAAACATTAAATTTTAGGTGTCATGTGGCTGCAGAGGCCTAATTAGCTTGTCATGACAAACACAAACCTTTTGATGAATGCTTGAAATATACCACACTTAACATTATTTGAGAGTTAGCCATCATAGTGGTGCTGTTGCTATGCAGAAATAGTAAAATATGCCCGTTGCTAGGCAAGCTTTGGGCCAGTACATACATAGATGTACATCATATGATATATTTACTTTAAAACATCTCTAGATGATCTTCATAACATCCCTATGTAAATTGTAATGCAGCTGTATTTGGCACTGTTACTACAGATCAGTAGCAAAATATGCCTGTTGCTAGGCGACCATCAAGAATACAAAAAAATAAACCTCCCCACAAGATTGTCTATGCTTGATTTAGGAGGGGTAGGTGTTGTTGGGAAATTGATAGCTCTCTTTTTCTATGAGAGACAGAGCCCCATGAAGCAGTAATTACACTAATTAACCTAAAAATGGCTCAAATTGTAGAAATAAAAAATGGAGCGGTATCCTTTTTTGCACCTTTGAAACTATAGAAATCAAACGGTCACCAAATTCCCACGGATGGGAATAGTAGTAGCTGTATGGAGACACCATGACAGTATTAGTGACAACTGACATCCGTCCTTAACCCAAATTCCAAAATACCCTAAAGAGGGTTGCGTTGGTTGCATGCATGGGTAAGTTCATCATCACGATACACCGGATGGTGAAAATGACCTTGAATCAAGCTTGGTTAAAGGGAAAACTATATTTCGTAGAAATGCTCCTGGGAGGCGTTTCACCGTATCATCCAGAGGGTCCGTATGCTGCATTTTTGCATTTCTGTTCATTTTTGCGTTTCTGCTGGAGCAGCCGTATGTATAGAAAAAAGATGCGGAGGGCCGTATTCACATACAGCCGGCCACACATACAGCCTGCCATAATTGCATTTCAGCGGAGCACATAAATTCTGCATCTTTGGCGTATTTGGACCCCAGAATACGGAGGGATAGAGGGGTGGTCCGTATGGCAGAAATCACATAAAATGGGTTACATGTAGGGCTGTATGTTGTAAATAGGGTCCCCATGTTGGTACTGGACGTGTGGGCATGGTGTTGGACGTGAGGAGATGGTGTTGGAAGGAGTTGGTGTGTCCATATGTGTCTAAATATTATGACGTCACAGAGGGAATTCCCTGTGGGGGGGTTTCCCGGAATGTAGACTGGTTTTGGCACATTTTTCTAATTGAGACAGGTGACCATGTCCGTATCTTGTGAGAGCCGTATGTCGAATGTTGTATGTTGTATTTTTTCGATTGTTAATATTCCCGTTATTAGTAATGTCGTACAGAGGTCTATATGTAAGAATCAGTGCCCCTTGTCGGGACGTGTAATCCGAGGATTAGTCCTGCCTAACAAACTAAGGTATTTCTCTGGCTAAGTGCTGGGTTGTCACAGCACTAATAGTCTGAGAACCGTGAATATCTGAGTCCCTACCTAGGGACTCATGTGCTGGTAAATTAGAATGAGTAGTACAGAAATGAAATTTTACATTTTACAGTCTTCCCCCTATCTGACCTTTCTAAATGACTCAAGTTTGCTTGTGTGTTGTTACGCGCAGGTATATGGTCATGTATATTATATGATCATGACAAAGCAGTTACAACCTTTCTCCACCACGTTGGAAACC
Source organism: Harmothoe impar (assembly GCA_947462335.1). Lineage (NCBI taxonomy): Eukaryota > Metazoa > Annelida > Polychaeta > Phyllodocida > Polynoidae > Harmothoe > Harmothoe impar. The sequence continues at coordinate 10,435,402 of OX381721.1, read as the reverse complement.
TTTTCAGTTATGACTTTTCTCCACTGAGGTGATTATTTGCAGTATAAATGATAATATTGTGTATTCAACTGATACAATTACATTGTATATTGAATCCGTGCATTCTGCCCACATAATGTATTTTCATCAGTGTAAGAAATCCAACCAATCAATAGTATAAAACGTAAATTTATCACTTTGTGTCACGTTATATAAGATATATCATATATATATATATATATATATATATATATATATATATATATATATATATATATGTATATATATATGTATATATATATATATATATATATATATATATATATATATATATATATATATATATATATATATATATATGAAGAGTTTGGTTCCAAAACGCAATAAGCGCCATTTTGAAAAATGACACCAACTTTGACAAGTGTGTAGGATAGGAAAGGATAAATGCAATTTTGAAATAATTTTTCTTCAAAATTCTATTTTTCATGTCCTTAAGTCCCTTCTGGTATACACATTATATCAGAGGCACTATATTTGCCAATATCGTAGCCTTAGAGAAAGCACTACATGCTTCGATTCTGGAATGGATTTGTTGCGTTTTGCAACGAAACTCTTCATATATATATATGGGTGGGGGTCCAGAAAATGTCCATTTCACAAATTGAGTTATTTTTAAAAAATAATCATTTTAAATGAAGAGAATGTATTGGGATAACTACATAATTGCAAAAAGCCCAATGAGTACTAATAGAAAAAATATGCATATTAATTATAATTTCATGATTTTTTCAGATTTTAGCTACTTTTCAGGGAAAAAATGACCAAAAATCGATGTCCCCTGGAAAAAATCTGACTTTAACGGAAATTTTCTCCAAATGATATTAGATTTACACTTTTTGCTTGTAAGGTTTATGACCCCTAAAACACCCAAATTAGGGGGTATAGAATTTCACTCAACCTAAATTTGAATATGGACATTATGCCAACCTGGCCCCCCTATTATACCCTAGGATGTCCAACACATGAATTTTCACTCATGACCTCTATAAAGTTTGGCGTTGACCCTAGGATAACTCTGGAGAAATTATGAATTTTCTTATGAAATCTGGCATGTCTATTCCCTATGTCCAGCACTCTAGACCCAAAATTGTTGCTTTGGGAGAACCCTGAATGAAGTGTTTCAACTAAAAACCCTCATTTTTAGGCGATTTGACCTACTTTTGGTGACCTTGACCTACTTCAAGGTCAAATGTTTTTTGAAAATTTAATAAACCTATATTAGGCCTACTTTGACCCCAATAATCAAAAGAATAGCTACTATATTTCCTGAAATATTCACAATTTATTGAAATATAGCAACATTTCTTATTTTGTGTGACCTTGACCTTTGACCTTGACCTTGACAAAAACCCTCCGAATATTTTTTTTTACACCCGCCATATCAATAATCCTCAAAACCATAGCTTTCCAGTGATATAGGGTGTTGCTTAGTATATTTTGGTGATGGGTGTTCACCTACTGCGGTCTGCCCTGCTGCAGCACTACTAATTCAGTGAATCAAGTTCATAACTAAAATATGTCATCATATTGTTTCACTATTCTCATGTTTATGATAATATCTGGTGAACGTAACACAATTTTGTTTCATTAGTAATTGTATTTTTCAAACTTACATAGAAAAAACAGTAAGAATATATATATATATATATATATAAAATGATTTTTTAAAAATGTGTGAACAGTACTGGAGCATGTTCTGTTAGCACGAGTTTCCCTTGTGTAAAAAAAAAGACCACATTCAAACTTAAATGCAGGCACAAAAAGGTAGCTCTAGCTACTACTGCATGGCCCCTCCTGTGTAGTGTATATCCGTGTAATATATGCATAGTGTCTAATGCTGATTCCCTTGCTTGATACGTTAAATACTGGATCACCTTTTCTACACTAGGGGTCAGCATTAATTACTATGGATATTGATGGTCACTCATGGAGAAGCAGTCCTTTACATATACAGTTGATGTGTACTTCTATCACCCCTTTTATCTATGGTGGTTTAATACACACTTGCCTTCAGGGTTAGGCAGGATTCTTTATAGTTTGGGATTGAGTTTTGCCCAATGATGCAGCCACTCCAGATGATACAGGAGAGTGAGTTGTGTCACCAGTGTCACAAATGCCAACAGACGCTCTGTTCCAAGAATGTATGTGTGTTTATGATACAATCATACCTATTTACCCTTTAAGGACGGATGTCGCTAAAAGATGACATTTGTCTACTCAAAATGTACCAATGCAGCCCAAGTAAGTTACTTGGTGGTGCTGCATTGGTGCATCATGCCGACGCTATGGGAGTGTTTCAACCCATAGGGTCGGCATGATGCATGAATGCAGCCCAGGCGAGTTACTCGCCAGGGCTGCATTCATGCATAATGACGACCAAAGCATTATGCATTAGTGCATTATGGCGTCCTTAAAGGGTTAACTTAAGAGGCCTAAATAATAAGCATGATAGTTATATGATTAACATAATTGTAACCCCGTTTCCGCTTGGGGAGTATAATTGCCATATTTACCCAGGTATGGGTGAATATCCATTAATCGAAATTAGGATCAGTAAATTTGGTTATATAAGTTTTACCTTTGGGTACGACATGATAATTATGAGAGTAATATTCATGCCACGTGAGTGCAATTGGGTCTTAAAAACAGTAGAAATTCCATACATAGCATCACCCATTTGCACTAAAAAGATAACTATATGCATTCTTAGAACCTGGATATATAAGATTTTTCACAACTTGGGTACTTTCACAGTGATCCCGACTAGCATGAGCCAAGGCATGCTATTATGGGTATATCTTGTAAAGTGTTTCGAGTAACACATTCTTATTCCGCATTAGCTAGATGATCACTGTACAGCGCCATCTTGTCTGGTACCAGTGCTCTTTCCTCTGCTAGCTATAGAAACCTGCTGATTAGCTGAAATTGACGCCATAAGCTTTCCAGTGATATATCACCATAGAAGATAACAATTCTAGTTTTTGAGAAATGGCTTCAGAAATATTTTGAGCATTGGCCTATGAGCTAAAAGTCTCATAAATATCTCTATCTAATTAGCCTAATTGTGTGCAGACAAGGGAAAAGGGTCACCCAACAAAAAAGGCAACCTTAAAATTAATGTCATGAGCTTTCCAGTAATGTATTACACTAGAAGATAGCCATGCTAGTTTTTGATAAATTACTTCATAAATATGAGTGGGCATTGCCCTATCTAAAATTCAAATTTAAGCTCTAAGTCTCATAGTTTCCAAGATATCTCTAGCTAATCAGCATATTTCTGATAAGTAGAAAGTTATCAGCCTTTATGTTATATATCTTGCTCTAAAGTTAGGAGTCTTATTCTGTTTTGACCACAGTAATCCTTGTGAATCATTTTATCAATGAGCTTCTTTGTTTCTTCCATTTGAAATGAAAATCATGTTTCTGTGGCAACAGATACCAACATGGACACCCATTTTAGCTATAAAATGTTCCTTTTACATTCCAAATATGGAAATATTTCACCAAAAATGGAATCTTTTGAGTAATACTGCTGTATTCTACAGAAAAAGTACCCAAGGTCAATTCTCAGCCCGTTTCTTCAAGTTTAGGCCATAGTGGCGCCCCCTGGTGCCTAAAATAGGTACTTATCCCATGGGGATACCCCTTTCTGCTTGCCTGCTCGCAATTATGATAAGTAGAAACTGATGGATACATTTTCATTCTTTAGGTTATAGATTTGACCTAGGAATGGTAATGCTAGTCTATTTTGCCTATAATAATCCTCATGTAGGGGCACGGATTCCCCGTACCCTGGTGGTAAACCCGCAAGGGGGTATCACTCGGGTAATCCGCTCCCCTCTGTGCCATACCGATCCAGTAACGTGAGACACGGTCTATCTGATAGGACAAGGGGATGTAGCTCAGTGGTAGAGCGGTCGCTTGGCAAGCGGAGGGCCCCGGGTTCGACTCCCGGTGTCTCCAAAAACGTTGTTTTCGGAGAAACCGTGTCCCTCACACTGGTGGAGACACCGAGCATGCTCGGTGAAAAAAATGTTGAGAAGTCGGCAGGTAGCGTTCTAACTTGCTGGGGATTGGCCACCTGCTGGCGGTTGGGAAGTTGGAGGAGCAGGTAGTGAAGAGTCGGTCTCCAGTACGGGTAGTTGGATACGCAGTTAGAGACTTGGTTACAACAGTGATTGGCTGAATCGGTATGGTGTGGAAAACTTCCATCACTGGGAAGTCAGGGTATCTCAACAACTGCTTGATAAAGCCCCATTGGGACCTTCGGTCTCCAGTGGGTGAGAATGCCTGGTTCTAGGTGCCTCTATATACTCCGGGGGCTGGGACTCTCTGTAACTGCTTGATAAAGCCCCTTCTCAGAGGGAGAGAAAGCCCAGGGTTGGTAACCCCCCGGAAAATCCGAATATAGAGGACGTGATGGAAGCTGGTGGGGGCAGTGTAGGGGCACGGATTCCCCGTACCCTGGTGGTAAACCCGCAAGGGGGTATCACTCGGGTAATCCGCTCCCCTCTGTGCCATACCGATCCAGTAACGTGAGACACGGTCTATCTGATAGGACAAGGGGATGTAGCTCAGTGGTAGAGCGGTCGCTTGGCAAGCGGAGGGCCCCGGGTTCGACTCCCGGTGTCTCCAAAAACGTTGTTTTCGGAGAAACCGTGTCCCTCACACTCATAAACATTTTATTGATTAGCTTCTGTGTCTTTATTTGGAATGTAATTCATGTTTCCCAGACAACAAGGACACCCATTTAGGCTTTAAAACATTCTTTTGCACTGCAAATATCGAGACTTTTCACCAAAAATTATTTTGTGTAATATCATTGTTTTCTACAGAAAGAAGTACCGTAGAGCAAATGTTTCATTGATTTTAGGCCATAGTGGCGCCCCCTGGTGGCTAAAATCTGTTCTAATCCTGCAGGGATCATCCTTTCTGTTAAGTATTATATATGAAGATAAATTGGGATTAATTTGGTTCACCTCTGATAGGTGTTACTCAACATAGATGCTTATAACATCCATTTATTTGTGGTTTTCCCTCCCCATCGGTAGCCATTTTGAAAAATAGCCGAAAACCACTGTTCCAGTAGGATTTTCTTCTGGAGCAAGAGAAAATATTGAAAGGTATGCCCTTCCCTACACATGGAAGAAGTTTGACACTTTTGTCCGCCGCAAAACTATTTTTACCCTAACAGCCCTGACTACATTGGGTTTTCTTCGTGAATAATATTACTATTTCTTACCAACTATAAAAAAAGATATGTTGCCTTGGCATGGATTTGAACTTATTACCCCTGGATTGATTGGCCAGTGTCCTAACCACTCCCCCAATGCAACCAGGTGGCATGAGAAATATTCAAATACAACTGATTCAACACCATTTTAGATTACACTATAAATATTGATCTTGTGTAAAGGATCTTTAAAACCGAATTGTATACTATCACAATTTTTGACCTACCAAAAATACATTTTAAAATTATGTGTGAACAAAAAAGCCTGACATGGATTTGAACTCATGACCCATTGATTGGTAGGCCAAAGTCCTAACCACTCCCCCAATCTGAGCAGATGACCTAAGGACCCACAATAGAGGGCTATAACTGAAAGGTTTATGACCCCTAAAACTCCGATTTTGGACATGACAGGAATCAGCTTCAGCTAAAGGTCTCACAAGGTAGAATTACTGCATCCTGCTAGTGCCCTATAGCATGGAAGCATGTTACCTATGAAACAGGCAATACTAACTATGGAAATTAACATTTTTAATGCGGAATCCTCTAGCCCAGTTTGCTGAGAACTCGAAGTTGCTCAACCAGTTGCCAGTGCCAGGGACAATCCCATTGGGGATACCAACAACTCTTTAACAACTACAGCTTGGAGGGATCTGAGGTGGAGGAATATCATTGATGCTAGCCCAATACCCAAATAAAGTTGAAACAGATAAACACATAATATCTAAACAAAATGGTATTCTAAATACTTTGGGACCTAAATACCAACATTTTTCCTTGTGTCCTTGTCACCAAAAAGGTGTTTAGAAAAGTGTTTAGATTCGAAACACTTAGCCTCAGAGTTTGATGCTCTTTTGTACCTATCGTATCTCAGATATAATTGCATACACCTATACACATGTACCAGCATACCCTATTCTATATCGCTTAGCCATATACAATCTATGGTCACCAGCATACTATACTTATGAAATGACCCATACCCACACAGACCGCACATTCACCACACATCTAATATAGTCAAGGTATGCTGATCAGAACTATGTTGAAGACAGATAAGTAACACAATGATCTGATTCTCTATCCTACCCACCAAGAGGCACAATACACCATAGAGACAAGGATCACTCCTCAGGAAGATAAGATAACACAATGATATCGTTATCAGGAGAGTGGTTATCGACCACGATCATTAGACCAGGGAGTAAGGTCCGTAGTAACAGTAGTTTAAGCACACCTCTGTTGTGTGGACATAGACAATCCAGACGGAAACCTAGACGTATATACTACAACTATACAGGTAGGTATCATCTTAATATAGCCTTTATATGGAATACACTCTTAGAAATAATTGATTACTGCTAGTAAGAATTCCAGGCATTCATAAGGTTCTAACCCCCACCTGTTTTAAAAAAAAGTTAAAGGCTCTTTAGAATCAGATTAACAATGGTCGCGGAATCAACCATCAATCACCATGTATGTGAAAGGGAACCAATAGCTACTTGTAACTAGAGGTAGCTTTATTATGTGTAGAATATGTGATTTTGCGACAGATTTCCCTTAATCAGTTAATGCAAAGGACGTGAGCAAAACAACATCACAGAAAGGGATGAGACTATAGATATAATAAATCAACAACTGCTAGGCTGAACTGATCGCGCTTGCATGTCCGTTTTAACGAGACGGGAGGAGAGAGAGATGTCAGGAAAGATAATTAAATATCAATGTTTTGACACAGACATCGACCAAACACCTGTTATTAAGGAAATGATCGATACAAGTCATGTCTTCCAACTGGACCTAAACCATGGAGTTGCTGCCCGCCATGTAACAGGGCATATACCAAAGAAACGACCTTTGCCTCACATTATGTTCCCAACACACTCAGAGAATCTCGTGAGAAGTTGGTTCTGCTATTGTAACTTTGCTTGTTCCTGGCAAGCTATTGTGTATGTGTATGTCTGGTAACAAGCTACATCTTGCAAGAGATTCCGAGCTCAGAACTAACATGGTTACGTAAGCCTACACTGCTTAAACACATTTGGGCATGGGGGCCGCCATATTGGGGCAGAACACCCCTGGCGGCCATATTGGATTTGGCATAGGACTATGGGTCTTATCTGCCCCCTCTACACCCCAGAACAATGGCCACTGATATTAAAGGGTGATACCTGTAACCCACCATATATCTTGACCTCTATATTGTCCTTCTACATATAAAGCCTGATTAGTCCTATCCTGACAAGGGATTACCCAAAATGCTAGAACGATGTCAGGAGCCTTTTTCCCGATAATATGACAACTTGTCACAGCCTTATACGGAGCCACCAGAATTATCGCCATCTATCCTATTCTATGGAAAATTAAAAAGCGCTGCTCATTTGAAAAAAAAAGTAATGAGATGCCTTCCAAGGGGCCGGTGAAGGTGGGGCATACGTTTATCTACGGACATACTATAACTATAAATAGTAACCTATAATAGATAGATGGTTCACACGGTGGGTCTGTGTATCTGTGAATCTTTGTATCTGTGAATCTATATTATATTATCATGTGTGTTCGTGTGTATTCCACGATAATTAATTACCAACTAACTATAATACATTATGACTACATCCACCATTAATCATATCTACACTGATAATAAAACCTATAGTCAGTACTGACTATACCACCATATTTTGACCCCCGTAGTCAGGTGATTACATATGTTAGTCACATATTAGTCATAAAGGTAGTCAGTAGTGACTATATGTGGATCACACAAACTGATGATGTCACAGGAATGTGTGCACAGGAAACAGTTAGGATTCAAAATTGAAAGCTCAACTGACTTCAGGTAGGCACATCTTATTCTAGCTAAACTACTCCTTTACACATTTCCCTGTGGATTAGCTCTTGTGTTAATGTTGAGTATATTTACTTAAGGCATCATAGGACACATGCATTCTCAATTTTGATGGAAGTATCATGTGGTTTTGTTCAAATTCTGATCATGTAACTGTGGATCTCTAGGCTTCCAGACTAGAATATACAGAAGTTGACTGTGTGAAGGGTTATAGTGTGCCAGACATATGGCCCATGCTCATCTACTTTATCCAATGGTGCTAAGGTAGGTACCCCCGGACATCTACCCCCCGGACATCTACCCCTGGACATCTACCCCAGACATCTACCCCTGGACATCTACCCCCTTTGGCACCTATTCCCTTAGGACTCTACCCCCTAGGATATCCACCCGCTTGGACATCTACCCAAGACATCTACCCCTGGACATCTACCCCTGGACAATACCACCTAGGAATCTACCCCCTTCGGCACCTATTCCCTTAGGACTCTACCCCCCTAGGATATCCACCCGCTTGGACACCTACCCCCGGACATCTACCCCCTGACATCTACCCCGGACATCTACCCCTTGACATCTACCCCTGGACATCTACCACCTGAGAATCTAACCCATAGGACATATAGGTCCAGGGGGTGGATGTCCAAGGGATAGATGTGCTAAACATGCTAAACATTTATGCTAAACATTAACACCTGGACTTCTACTCCTGGAAATCTACCCCCTAGGACTCCCCCCCCCCCCTAGGACTTTAATCCCCTTAGACATCTATCCCCTGGACTTTGACCCACTAGGGCATCAATTCCCTTGAACATCTACCGCCTTTACACTCTAGGACTTCTACCCCTGGGGACAGCATCCCCCTCCAAATGCTCATGATAAGTCATATCATGTGGAGGTGGTAGATTTCTCCATGGACATCCGACATCTATCCCTGGACATCTATCCCCTGGGAATCTACCACCTAGGACTTATATCCCCTTCGGCACCTATCCCCTTAGGACTCTACCCCCTAGGATATCCACCCACTTGGACACCTACCCCCGGACATCTACCCCCTGGACATCTACCCGCAAGGGCATCCATCCCCTTGGACATCTACCCCCTTTACCCTCTAGGAGTTATAACCCTAGGGACAATAATATCATGTGGAGAGAGAAGATTTCTCAAGGGACATTGGACATCAACCCCTGGACATCTACCCCCTAGAGATCTACCCCTTAGGACTTTTACCCCCCTCGGTATTGATTCCCTGGGCTTTTACCCCCTTAGGACTCTACCTCGAGGACTTCCACTCCCTTGGACACCTACCCCAGGACATCTATCCCCTGGGACATCTATCCCCTGGGAAATTTACCCCTAGGACATCTACCCCCTAGGACTTCTACCCCTGGACAAAAGTCCAAGGGGGTAGATTCCCAGGGGGTAGATGTCCAGGGGTAGATGCCTGATATCTCTAGAAGAAATCTACCTCCCGCACATGATATGACTCAACCATATGGGTATGTGGGTGGGGGAGGTTGATGTTCTTAGGAGTAGAGGTCCTAGAGAGTAAAGGGGGTAGATGCCCCAGGGGGTAGATGTCCAGGGGGTAGATGTATGGGGGTAGGTTCCAAGGCAGGGGATGTCCTAAGGGGTAGAAGTGCTAGGGGGTAAAATTTCAAGGGATAGATGCCCATAGGGGTAAAAGTCATAGGGGGTAGATGTCCTAGGTAGTGGTACTTGGCCTGGGGTAGATGTCCTAGGGGGTAGATAGTAAGCCCTGGGGTAGATGTCTTGGGGGTAGATGCCAGAGGGGTACTTGTCCTGACTTATTGTCCTGCCGTCTCATGATGGACTATATCTATTAGTCAGTGTGACTACTTTAGAGCATGAAAGCATTAAATTGATAGTCACTTGACTATATATCCCAAATCAGCTATTTTAATGCATGACTATAGGTTGACTATATGACTAACTTACTATAGACATAGGTGACTAACTTGGTATAGCCGTTTTTTCTACGTTCACATGACTATAGAAATGTAGTCCGTAGTGACTAACATTTCCAGGGCCATTATTATCAGTGTACTCCACCCTTACGGTTTCATTCCCTAGATAGACGATCCTGGCTAAGGCATTGTCCTGATTATCTCTGAGACTTATGGGCTTGTCAGGAGGGAGATGACACACAGGGGCAGTGATGATAACATAAATCATATAGAGATATCATTAATTAGAGTGCATTAGGCTGACACAAGAACGTTCCTTATACCCAGAGTCACAGCCACATTAGGCACATAATTATTATCAGCAAACTTGTGCCCACTGTTGTCGACCTTGTGCCAACCAAAGGCAATACAATTACTTTTTTTTTGTTTGTTTCAATGAGCTTGCACAATGCTAATTAATTCAAACGCTCTGGACCTTAGTATATTGTGGCCATGCCAGGCTAGTCGTGTGGACATTGGTCAATACTGACCAACTGGTGTTCAAAAAGTATATTAATTACTGAGGTAAAACAAAACATGACTGATGCCTTACTAAAAAACCCGTTAATAGCCTGATACTCATAGAAATGGAAAGATTATGGTGAGTTTGTCAGTACCAACCAACTTGACATTATTAACTAATATAGGTGGACAGATGAGGAGAAAGGGCCTTCCGAGGTGAAATGTATGTTTTAAAATTGAAGTCATAAGCTTTTAAAAGAGGTATCATAGATGGGAATATCCCTTCTAGTTTTTGAGAAATTGCTTCATGAATCTGAGATGGTGCTACCCTTGCCAAACAGCCAATATAGGCTCTATCTCTTGTTGTTTTAATTGTATTCCTTTATCTTTAGATTACCATGATTTTGCAAAATTTCACGTACTACCTAACCACTATTTTTCATATTTTTTATCATAGATCTGGATATAGAAATGACATTTACATTCTGTTTTCAGTGCAGATCACCCCATACACCTGGAGTCAGGCGCATACCCTTCGAGGACTCGTGGACAGGGTGCGCGTACAGAATTCGATGACTTTGTCACCTCTGGTCCCTAAGGGGGGGGGGGAGTAGACTGAGTACATTCGGACACCCATTACCTCCCTGTTTGATAGGCTGTACACGGATCAGATTCATACACCATGTGCCCGGGGGGGCCACTTCCTAAATGATCTATAGTAACTATGTGCGTACACAAAATCCCGGGAGACGGGTCCTTTTTGGGCCCCACTGACGGGTCCGGCCGGACCTGCCTTTAGGGGTCCCTTTTGGGTCATTTTAGGGCAAAAGGGGTATGTTTTTAAGCCAAGAATATCTGGCCAAAAAGTCCAAAAGTTCTTGTAGAAAGGGGTATATTTTTTCCCAAATTAAGGGTGGTATCCCGCTAAAAGGGGTCCAATTTTCGCCGATTGAGAGTATCCTGACCAAAGGGGGTCGACTTTGGCCACTTCAGAATGGTGTCCAACTAAAAGGGGGTTGATTTCTTCACATTGTAAGGGGGTATCCCGCCAAAAGGGGGGTGTTTTGGTGTTTTTTTTGTCCCGGTAAAAGGGGTCCAAATTCAGGGTGATGTACGCACATGGTATCCATAATTATGAGAGTGCCCCCCCCGGGACCATGTGGCACACTCCCAGGGTCCACGCCTACTAGTAAACACCGGGGGCCTCTCCCTCAGCATTACTGACTATGTGTGAACACGATTCCAAGGGAAAGGGTATCTTTTTGGGCCCTAGGCAAGGGCCCGCGAGGACCCTTGAAAAGGGGTGCTTTTTAGGCAATTTTGGAGGAAAGGGGCTACATTTCAAGGTAGAGTGACTAGAAAGACTCTCAGATGACAATTTAATCTACCATTTTGCAACTTTGAAGACAGCTTTGTATGTTTCTTGCAGAATGGGGCAAAGTTTAGGTTTACATTTTTGGGTCATTTCTACCATTTTCATTAATCACTTTTTCCACCATAGAGTTTTCAGTGTGGGGAAGTCAGTGAATAACTTCTGTTCACGTTTACATGTGTATGGGATGTGTATTCATGTGGACATTGGTGTAGCAGTAGAGGTAGCTGAGGGATAGGTGTCAGAAGCCAACCATGAGGGGGCGGCGGGGGTAGCTTTAGCACCTCTTTGTCTGGTATAATAAGTGCGCACCCCCCCCCCCCCCTTCACACGTCTACATCTACGTCCAGTAACCCCTAAAATCGACACGGCGACATGGCCTGGATGCATGGGAGAGGAGGGCGTACACTGAAAAACTCTGGACAGCTCTGGAGTCTGTACGGTCGTCTTACAGGACGACCCTAGGGTCTTCTAAGTGAACAGCATAGAATCAACTAGCTTCAACTCGTCAAATTGACAACCTGCCAGGTTACCATCCCACAAGACGACCCTAGACTTGTCAAGGTCGTCAAACTAAGATAGTTGATGCTGGCCTAGAATAGCCACAGCTGGGGCTCATCATTGCATAATGGTGGTAGGTCTAGGGTTTCAAATGTATGAGTTTGGTCTGGTTCCAGATGACAAGATTATTTTATCAATTTGTTTAAATACATAGCCACATATGGAAGTGATATTTAATACACTAGTGCCACCAAGGATTTACATAATGTATCACCAAGTCTTTACTGAGAATAGGCTACTCTCCAGCAATGGACTGTAGGCTTGTGTGTGTATAATACCAATATAAGGTGCATGCACCTACTTGTGCCCTGGTGAAAGACACAAAAGAGGTGTCTTCCTTCTACACATGTGCTCTATTTTTTAAATGTTGTCAAAAGTATGCATTCTTTACTTTATCTTGCTTTTTCCCTAGGTACTTCACATAATCCTCCATATTAACATATATGTATTGTAATACTCAGTATTATATCAACATAGGAATTAATCAATTTGTTCCCTAGGGTACATATTTATGCTAGGTAATGGCCACCTGCAGGGAGAATGGTGAATCACTTCTAGACAAGTTTAGGGCTGGCATATGCCAGGTAGCTCTAGATGGGTCTTCTTACTGAAGAGTTTTGCTTGCCAGCCCCTCTCCTTGTCAAATTGACAAGGCAGTGCCAGGTTTGTCGACTCTGGATTTTTTCTGTGTAGGTGTGTAGTGTGAAAGGCTGTTCAAGTCTCGACGGACATTAGGATGCTACCAGAACCGGAAGTTAGCCCCACCCTCATTTCAAAATTCTGAATCGACAAAAGTGTTTTGAATACAATTTCGCTCAGGGAAAGTCATCCTGTAATATTTCATTTCTATTCAAGGTATAGAATCGATGAGAATAAATGCAGCTCACTGTTGCCTTGTCACTTGTGTATGCATTTAATACAATGTATGAGGCCGGTATACATTATAAACAGGCATGTACCTTCGTAATGGTGTATCATATCATAGAGATATGCTTCATATATCACGGAACCATTCAGATTTGTTCAAGTTCCAATTTAGAAAAAAGTCTAGGCATGGGGTACTGATACCATGTGTGGTAGTCTGATACTGTCCACAGCCTCTAGGCCAGGTAGGGGCAGTTTGGGGCGGCCTCACCCCTCCTACAGGGCCGCCTCTAGTGCCACAAGCGCCGCCCGCATTGCTCCCGCCTCTAGGCACCTCTAGGGCAGGTAGGAACACAGCACGGACCCCCCACCCCCCTCATAACCATAACAATACCGAGACACTCTTCCCCGACACATATGACGTTTGCAATGGTTGTTTCCTAACCTTTCTTTATATCCTTGATCATATACATTTTCTGAATCAACAGATGTCTTTAAAACACAATTCCACTCAGGAAAAATCATTTATCTATATCTAAAAAATCATTCTTTTATAGTTTCAATGGGAATAAAGAAACCGGTTTTCCACTGTCATAGTATAGGGGGTGAGGGGAAGGGGTGGCTGAGAAGCAGTGGCAGCTCTTAAGACTCGACAGAGGGCACAGAGTACTTGAGGAATTTCAAAATTTTCGAAAGGATTTATACTATGATCTACCATTTCGTAATACATAGATCATATGACAAGACAGGGGTCATGGGTGTGGGGGGGGGGGGGGGGGTTAGGCCGAAGAGGGGCCGGATGAAATACGGGAACACGCAGTACTGCATTGTGGCCGAATCACATTCGCAGACACGCCGTCCCTGAGGACGGGTTGGTGCAAAGTCAGCGAATTCTGTACGCGCACCCTGTCCCCGAGTCCTCGAAGGGTATGCGCCTGACTCCAGGTGTATGGGGTGTGCAGATATCCCCATGGATTTCTCTAATGGCCAATTTTCACATTTTGTGGTCATTGCGATGCCCCCTAGTGGCCAAACCCCAGTACTAAAAATCCCTCCTGGATTTACCTTTCTCCTCAGCTGCCCACATAGGTCGGTCGTATATATGGAGCCAAAAAATGACTAACTAGGTTAATTACTATAGTAAGTTGTTAGCCATCAAAGGCGGATCTAGTATTGGGACATGTTGGGTACATGTTGATTTTGAAGAGTGTGTATAGGGCAGATGCTCTACAATTTCTTCTTATAAAACACTTAGGATTTGCCTAGCTTATATAAGGGTCGACACTGACCCTTATATAACCCGACTCGTACCGACCCTTATATAACCCCAGCAACTTTTAACACTGTTAATCGGTTAATAACAGTCTCCACTGTAGTCACTACTGAGTAGTCCCGGGGATTGAGCATTATGCACACCATAAGGGCCATGCACACGCAGAGGGTATAAGTATGATTGTTAATATCAGCATAAAGCACAGGCTTTAACTGAGTACCACGCGTATGCATGCTTGGAGTAGATCAGTAGGTATGACAAATCTTTCAACTCTAGATGGCCCTACTGTACCATGTGTGGAGCCCCGGCTTTCAAGTCGACAAATCAATCTTGATAAAGTAAGCGAAACACGATGCATACTATACCTCTCTATGATTATACCCCATAGTATTGTACGTATTTCCCTCATATCTCGAAATTGACAGTTTTATCATGATGGTTTTATTAATAATCAAGGAGAGTTGTACGCTCTCATTGCTGGTAGGCGTCAATTGTCGGTGGTTGGCGCTCACGGCCCAGATCTGCTGGTGGCATACACACTGGTAGTAGAATACGGAACTGGTTCCCGCCTGTGTGAATACATGATTGTATTTATGTATATCAGAATACACTGGGTAGGGCATTTTATATATTTATTCACATCGGAACAGTCAGTGAGTGAGGTTTAATGTCCGGCCCCATTATATTAATCATAGCTCTTGTTATATGTTTTCTCTCTGTGCATTTACGAAGGCTGTATAGAGAAGATTAAGGATATAAATTACTTTTCTTCTGGTCAATTAGAAGAGTTTTACAAGAACATTCTGGATAGGTGTTTAAATAGCTACCCCTCTATATCATATAATTAAACCAGGGCATTGATTCTCTTGGTAATTGATGTATCTCAAATTGGATATAAATCCCTGATCGACCGTGATTTCGTCGGTCGGACGAGATTCACTCGTAAGTTTAACATTGTGAACTTTTATCCGCCAATGAAATCACGGACGGCTCTCTGTAATATTATGTATTTTTCTGCATTCATGTGATATATATATATATATATATATATATATATATATATATATATATATATATATATATATATATATATATAAAAATATAAATATATATATATATATATATATATATATATATATATATATTTCTTTAGATATACTCCAGGATACCTCGTCCTGGAAGTGTTATACCACATAAACAAGCGCTGTGTATACATGTTGTCCATCATATCATGATTATATAAGTATGTTATTGTATAACAATGTTGTACTGGTTTCCAGACTCACCCGACCTTTCAAATTATATAACGTGCATTTAACTCGATCTCAGACAAATACCCAGACTTATGAAACAGGGTAAAGGGCCGACACGTTTTATGTCGGGAAATAGGGGTCACGGTTGGTAAGCATTAAAGGCCAAACAGATTATATCTCTGTTCCGGTAACAACCAACTTGGCCAAAAAACTAGAGTAGGTTAATCGATATCTTTTTAGGATAATATTCTTAGGATCATGAGATGAGTTGAAAGCTAATGGTTATCTAATAGTGTAGAACCAACACACTGACAACCTATAGATATGGTGTTCAAGAGTGATCACTGGTGACGACTTTAGGGTGATCACTGTGTATGTGTCGAGAGTGCTTTCCCCCTCATCACTAGGATGATCATAACTGTTTGCTGAGGGTGATCAGATAATGATCACACTTCTGACCTGCCATTGTTTTGTGGACTATGGTGTTTTTCCGCATAATGATATTTTCTTTTAAAAATAATTCCCCCTCGTCCCATCATCAAGCTGCATCTGAGAGCACATCTAACAGCCCCTCCTCACACTTGTAATTATGGTAGTGGTTCAATACACAAATGGAGTGTCTATGTTTACACACACATATATGCTTTCGTTAATTATAGTATGATTTCCTTTAAATTACTTGAGTCTCAAACGTTCCAAAATGAATAGTCTCCATAATATATCTACCATTTTATAAACACCCATGATCAAGTCTAGTATTGGTATCAATCAATAGATCACCTGGAGTAGCTGCTGTATATTATATTGTTGTGTAGTACATGGGTAGACACTAAAGCCCAAAATCCACGGCGGCAGGAACCTGCGTTAAAACGGTATCGCCCCTTTGCCGCCAATATTTCGCCGCTATTTCACCCTGCCGGGTCAGTTTCGCCCCTGTAACGCCGTGGACTTTGGCGGCACAGTAGTCCAAGATTTTTAGACTTTAAGGTTAAACAAAATCGGAACAAGCCAATTTTTGGACAGAAGATGCCCAGAAGGGTACTGAACCACATACTAAAAGTCCCCGGACATCCTCCTTGTGCTCGCTCGGAAATTCAAGATGGCGTCCAGGATGGGCAATATGCACTATTTCCCTCATTTCTTTTCTATTTTGACTTTACATTGGTCAATTTGAAGTTTACCTAGCCCCCCAAATTCAATTTCAAGTTTTCAATGGTCTTATCCTTTTGTTGCTAGGGCTGGTGGTTGCCTAGCAACAGGTATTTCCTATTGGATTTACCTAGAAACTAGGGCAATTAACAGTCAGAAAGGTATTGTACCCATAGTTACTGCTTCTAAAGTGACCCCAATGGAGCAACGATGATATAACTGATTTGCTATGGTCCATTGTTACCTAGCAACAGCAGATACTTACCTAGCAACCACATTGAAAGAGTGTATTTAGCTCTTTGGAAAATACTTTGGCTTTAAAAAGGGCCATCTGAACATCACCTACCCCCACGATCCATTGGAAGCTTCATTGATGGTTACATTTTTGTGTCGCTAAGGCAAGTGGTTGTCTAGCAACATACATTTTATATTATACTCCTAACCTAGAAACCAGTCAAATTATCAATCAGATATATTCATCTACCAATGCCTCAACCCCACGACATGTAAAGGAGGGTACTGAAATACATACTAAAAGTCCCGGGAAATCCTCCTTGTGCTCATTCCGGAATTCAAGATGGCGTCCAGGATGGGCAATATGCACTATTTCCTTAATTCTTTTCTATCTTGACTTTCCATAGGCCAATTTGAAGTTTACACAGGCCCCCTAAACCAATTTCAAGCTTTTCCATGGTCTTCTCCTTTTGTTGATAAGGCTGGTGATTGCCTAGCAACAGCTATTTTGTATTGGATTTCCCTAGAAACTAGGGCAATTAAGCGTCCGAAAGGTAATGTACCCATACTAACTGCATCTCAAGTGACCCCAATGGAGCAAGGATGATATGTATGTGTTGCTATGGTTCATGGTTGCCTATCAACAGAAGATATTTACCTAGCAACCTAGAGTGTTCATGCCTCTAAAATAGAATTTGGCTTTAAAAAGGGTAATGGTAGGATCACCTACCACCACAAACTATTGGAAACCTTTTGGGTGGTGTCATTATTGTGTTGCTGAGGTAAGTTGCCTAGCAACACATTCTATACTGTTATCAATGAGAGGCATACTTCTACTACAACTACTACATATAAATGGACCTCAGATGAAGTGGGATAATGAAATGTGTTGGTATGGTGTGAAGTTGCCTAGCAACATCAGATATCTACCTCTCAACCAATGTATTATAAAAGTATTTTCCAAAGAGCCAAAATACACTCTTTCCGAGTGGTTGCTAGGTAAGTACCTGCTGTTGCTAGGCAACCATGGACTACAACAAATCATTAATATCACCCTTGCTCCATTGGGGTCACTTTAGATGCAGTAAGTAGGGAATATGAATATGAAATGCCTGTTGCTAGGGAACTACCAGCCCTAGCAACAAAAGGATAAGACCATGGTAAAGCTTGAAATTGGTTTAGGGGGCTAGGTAAACATCAAATTGGCCTATGAAAGTCAAAATACAAAAAATAGTGCATATTGCCCATCCTGGACGCCATCTTGAATTCCGGAAGATTTCCTTGGACTTTTAGCGTGTGTTTCAGTAGCCTCCTGGGGATATTTTGGGGGTTGGGATATTGAAAGATAGATATCTAGATAAATATTTCTGGTTTCCAGGTTAGAATTTTGATATAGAGTGTATGTTGCTAGGCAACCACTTTTTTTGACAACACAATAATATCACCATCAATGAAGCTTCCGATGGATTGTTGGGTTAGGTGATCTTCAGATGGCCTTTTGTGAAGCCAAAGTATTTTCCATAGAGCTAAATACACTCTTTCCAGGTGGTTGCTAGGTAAGTATTTGCTGTTGCTAGGTAACAATGGACTATAGCAAATCAGTCATATCATCGTTGCTCCATTGGGGTCACTTTAGAAGCAGTAAGTATGGGTACAATACCTTTCTGACTGTTAATTGTCCTAGTGTCTAGGGAAATCCAATAGGAAATACCTGTTGCTAGGCAACCACCAGCCCTAGCAACAAAAGGATAAGACCATTGAAAAGCTTAAAATTGGTTTAGGGGGGCTAGGTAAACTTCAAATTGGCCTATGGAAAGCCAAATGAGGGAAATAGTGCATATTGCCCATCCTGGACGCCATCTTGAATTTCCGAGCGAGCACAAGGAGGATGTCCGGGGACTTTTAGTATGTGGTTCAGTACCCTTCTGGGCATCTTCTGTCCAAAAATTGGCTTGTTCCGATTTTGTTTACCCTTAGGTCCTATTTTGAGCTAAAAATCTTGGACTACAGCCGCGATAAAGACGCGGTAGGGCGAAATGGCGGCGAAATAGGCGCGGCAGAGGGGCGGTACCGTTTTAACGCAGGTTCTTGTCGCCGTGGATTTTGGGCTATACACTGGCCCCCCGGGAGCCAATGGCCTGTAGTTTTGGTCCAGGCCCCTAGTTTTCTACAGAGTTATCTTCCTATGGGCCCAGGGGAAAGGGGAAATCTATGGAAAACGGACCATTCTGGTTAATCCCTGATATAAAATAATAAAACTGGGCCCGCAGTGGAAACAGTTAGTGTCCACCCATGTAGTAGGGACCCCTAGTGGCAAATTCATGTCCATCACAGTGATCACCTTAGGTCATCAACAAGGCATGATCACCCTAAGGGAGTGGTCATTTTTTAACAACAGGGGAGGGTTGGTGGATTTTCGTGCGAGCCGGTCGAAATGTTTTGGGTCCCCCTGCAGTCTTCTCCCATGGCTGGTCACATTATTCATAAGATGTGAACCTACCCTTGTACTCTGGTAAGCTCTCTCGCAGAAGCTCTGATAGCCACTCATAGTAAATGATATTCTGCAAAATAATAACAACAGTGTTTCATAAAGCTTCATCTAAAATGCCCCGCTGTACTATTATCCTGTTTGAGGATAAAACGTTACTCTTTTATGTTGCCATGATTTATTTTCCCAACAAAATATGGTCAAGTACACGTTTGCCATTTGCTACCATAATATTATTTTCCGTTGCGAGACACCATCCTGAGCTGATTTCAAAATGAGTGTACCAGAAAGCATATTTAAAACAAGGCAGGTAGTTTGGTCACATTTTTCCTGTTTTATGAAAAACGCCCTACATGTAGGACAGTAGGGAGTAAGTGTGTGGGTGAGTAATGGATGTGTCGCACCATTTAACAACTAAGGGAGTGGTCATTATTTAACAACAGGGGGAGGGGTCGGTGGATTTTCGCGCAAGGGGTTCGAAATTTTTTTGGTCCCCCCGTGGTAGGGGTCAAAAAATTGTTGGTCCCCCCCTCAGGCAAGTTGAAATTTAGCACGGCCGACCCCTTTGAGCTATGGTAACGCGCTGGGTTTTTCGCTAAAGAGGGGTGCAATTTTTTTGGTCCCCCCCTCAAGGGGTCCAAATTCTTTTGGTCCCCCCCCAAATCCACCAACCCCCCCCCATGTTATATGTCTATCATACCTTGGTTTTCAGTGCATCTAGTTAAGTCAGTATCAGTTTTTGTGGTACAAGAATTCCTCCCTTCCAATATTTCACAGGAAGGTAGCAGACAGCCATTAGGTATGTCCTATCCTATTTGGTGATGACCTACTTCAGGGAAAATCTAAAAGAAAAATCGAAATACATTAGGGTGGGGCAAAAAAATCCTGACTGAGGGCCTAGCGATCTCAGCGGAGCGGGTAGTACACGGCAGTACCGATAGGGGTCACTAACTTGGGGCCAAAATGATAGGGTCGTTCAGGTTACCGTAACGGAACTCTATTAATTGGCCTAATGTGGTTTATATAACTAAGACATTTGAAACCAGGTTGTGCCCGATTCAGGACAGATGCAGTGTTTCCCCTGGCATATAATTGTGACACAACATGGGAAATGTACCATTACGGGGATTTAGTGTAATAAACAGCCACTAGGTGGCCACCAGTGCAGCAATATACTGTTATCCTAGTGACTTATCATCTTAGTTATGGTAACTTTCCCTTGCCCGATTTTGATGATCATAATCTCAAAATGATCACTATGACCTTCTCTTCCCAACAAATATTAACATGTATTTGTGTGATTTGTATATTATCTGTAGAAATCATGTAAACACTCAAATAAGAAGCAGAAGATCGTGTTAAATAGGTATGTCTAGGAGCATGGATTGCAACCTTTATGCACTGGCGTTACGATATATAGCACGGTGTACCAAATACAGTTATGTGAATGTCCCCATTTAAGCCACTCCAAATAATATCCTTGTTTCTCATCACTAAGCCATGAGAAATATGACGAGGGCGCTATTTTGTTCCCAGGCTGTCAGGGAACCAAATTTACATTCTAGTTATCAAGAGATTAAGGATCTGTGAAAGTTGTACAGATGCATGTTTCTCCAACCCATAACATATCCTGCATATACCAAATATGCTCATATCTGTCTAACTCTGTCATGTTTTCTCCATTAAAATTTGCAAAAAAAAAAAAAAAAAAAAAAATCTCAGAAAGGCGGTTTTAGGGATAAATCTTACAAATGAGTCCAATCTAGCTGACTGGACTCACTCATTCCCCAAGTCTTCTCCCTATTGCCTCCCGCTTGCTTCCTTTACCACACCATGATTTGAAGGTTGAGTATTTCTCAAAATCTCCTCTAATCATTTCAGCCATGGATAACCCCGCAATGGCCGCCGACCCTTCTGACCCCCACCCAGCCCCAGCCGGGAAGGAAGGCGGTACCCACAGCTACGTTGACGTAGGTGGCGCCACCGACCCTGGAGAAAAGATGGTGGCCACAGCGCCGTACGCAGGGATGGGGAAAGATGACCTTTTCCGTTTTTCACAGGTGATTATAGTCGTGTTTAACAGAATCTGTATTGGGTCTGTTATGGTCTACCCATACTCTCGTTCCCAGATCCTCCCACACAGGAAGGCTTTGGTAACAACCACTATGACCTTGCACTTAAATTTTACTGTGTTAGCAATGTTCGCTCCCCGGGGTTCGCTCTCTGACGTCGTGAGGCCATTTCTCACCAGTACTGTACATGAATTCCAGAGCGGTCAGTTTTGAAAATAAATTGATTTTAAATATTTGCCATGGCAACCACCCAAAGTTGAGTGGTGCTAGCCTTGATAGAGGGTAACATTTGATTACGCCATGACTTGTTTCAGAGGGTTTAGGTAAAGATGTAATTGTAATTGTAAAGTTTATTCAACGTCATCCATTCGTATATCCAGAATGCCATGCCTTTCAAGATGGCATCGACCATTTAGAAACAGAATTAAAACAAGCCTCCTATTGGAGTGAAAGCAAACTACAGTGCTTCTTGATTAATGCTTCCCTTGTCTCATGCCTGATGTGCTAAACAATGGCCATGTTTTGAATAATTAAACTGGCCGAGTGTGAATCTGACATTTTCCGCGTTTTTGGGACGATTTCATCCGGTGCAAGGAATGCCCCTACAAAACATCGAGAAATAATATCACATAAGGAAGTAGAGCCGACATCATTCTTATCAAACATGACCAGATGCACATTAAATATAATTAATCTACATCTAGCGGTACATTGCATTTAATATGTCTAGGGTCCTCCTTTAAATCATTGAAAATGCATGCATCACGTGTATATAAGGATCAAGGGTCAGGGTGATTCATGAATCTCTGCAGATTCCCTTTTCTGATAATTCAAATTCAAATCTTTGGAGAAGTCTGCATTAGGGACTCAATCATTACCGAAAGCTCCAAAAGACCTACCTAAATATTATGCTCATGTTCAAGGCACATATGCCATACCTTGTATTATTGATAAGTGGGTGGAATATCATAACAAGGCTATATTTAGACATAAACTCAATGTCCATCCCCAGAAATAGCCTTTCCTTCCTTCAATTATCTTGTTTATATCGGTACATAAACCTGGTTTGAACACCACAAAGAGCATCTTAGTATCTGTAGAGGATCAGTGATAAAAACATGAAAGGTCTGTCCCTTTTGGTCTCCTGTGCCCTGAGCTGGAGGGTAGGGGTCAGCGAGGTACGTGTCTACTGGTCAATACAATGTACTAGAGGCTGACCCCTGCACAGGTAATGAGCCCCTAGTCATACCCCCTTACCTGAGTCTGCAACCACCCTCAGCTGCCTATAGGTTCCCTCCCCTACACACATAATATTACCCGAATGCTAAACCCTTTAAACGGATTATTCAAAACGCATAGATAATATTAAAGGCTCGAATTATATCCATTGCTATCATAATTATTGTAAACGCTTAACAAATTTCGCAATATCAAACCAGAGTCGTAGTCTTTTCAAGTGCATAGCCCAGTATAACATTATTATGGGCTAATTTGTTCATTTTTGGGCCGAAGAGTAACACGGATGACCTTATTCAATGTTGTTTCAAAACTTTGAAGAGGTAGCTCAGTGTGCTTAAAGAATATAATTTCAAGTTATGAAATATATTTAAGTTACCCTTTAAGGATCGGACTATACCCTAAGTTTCATGATCATTTCCTGTCTTGAGCACTGGTGATTAACTCGCCAGCGAACTTAAGCTTTAAGCGACATGTCGCCCTTAAAGGGTTAAAGCACTATGTTTCACTATGTCCAAGGACCTGGAAACCATTGGCCTGATCACGAAAACACCGGGTCAAAAATACCGGGTAGTAATCACTGCTTACAAACCGCCACGCGGCAACACCAAGATTGCATACAAAAAGCTGTTGGAGATGACACTGCTGCCGCTGATCGGCAACAAAGACATATGGATCCTTGGTGACTTGAACGTGAACACTCTATACCATCACACAGTGAAATACCGCTACCTACAGTCCTTCCTGCGTAAATCGAAATTGGACTACCTGCAAACAGGATACACGCACTATCATCCCAGGGGGGCGTCCATACTGGACCACGTCTACACCAATTGTACCAAGGTTGCCGACAATGGACTGATCGACGACAGCCCCAGCGACCACATGCCTGTATACGTCATCAAAAAACAGTTACCATCGAATAAAAGAAAGAAAACCATCACAGGGCGCTCGTACAAGAGATACAACAAGACCGACCTTCAACACCACATGCAAAGCACTGACTGGAGTGCCTTGGACAACCCAGCGACAACCAGCGAAGCCTACACCAAACTGCTTACTACACTGGTGGAGTATCTCGACCGCCATCATCCAATTACGACCTTCAAGGTGCCAGACAGTAAGCGGCCAGTTTTTAAAGAGAACGTCCTTAAACTGGTCAGAGAGAGAAGGAAGGCCTTAAGAGACGCTAGGTATATACCCCGTGGCATCTACAACCGCCACACGGCGAAGGCCCGACGTCTAATGAAGTCAGTTGAAGCCACAGCATTGGCGAACCGGAAAAAGTTGATCCTCGAGGACCTAACCAGGTACAGGGATGACCCGCGCAAATTCTGGAGTGTCCTAAAAGAGTTATGGAACGGCGATTCCGAGGAGGAACCGATGTCACTCGTAGACAACGAGGTTGAGCCCATCCCAACCGAAGACACTGCCACATTTGTAAACCACTTCTACAGTACCATAGGCTCGAAACTGGCTGAGAAGTTTGATCGTCCTCCACCAGACGACATAACAGATGACCCGCCTGTTCAAGACATCCCCCTTGCGGACCGCATGGTATTCAACAGAGTGAATGAAATGGAATTGGGAAAACTAACCAAATCCATAAACACAACGAAGTCATCTGGAATCCCTAACGTCAGAACACGCATCGTCAAAGACGCCCTACTAAGTGTACCTGCTGTAATGACAAAGATCATAGACCACAGCACACAAAATGCCGACTTCCCGCCAGATTGGAAAACCGGCAGAATCATCCCGCTACCCAAATCAGGAGACCTACACATGGTGGGGAATTGGAGACCGGTATGCTTACTGAACAGCTGTTCTAAGCTATGTGAGAAAATAGTCCACACCAGGATCATCCAACACATGATTGAACGCCAACATCTATCAAAAAACCAGTTTGGTTTTATTCCCGGCCGCAGCACAAATGACGCAATCTTTCACATAACAAAAGACTTACTAGAAGCCATGAACAAACGTCAAGTCTCTGCGGTGGTCTTTATAGACCTCCGCAAGGCTTTCGACACCGTCAATCACTCGATACTCTTCAGAAAAATGTTCACATACGGTATCACCGGACAGACCCTAGATTGGACACGCAGCTACCTAAACGCGCGACAGCAGTACACAACAGCCAACAGCTCCCCAACTGAACCCATCACCTGCGGCGTGCCCCAGGGATCCGTCCTGGGGCCGTTGCTGTTTCTGATATACGTCAACGACGTCAAAAACTGCATACAGAACAGTAAAGGATACATCTACACTGATGACCTGGCACTAGTGAGCTCAGCCAGCTCCCCAGCAAGAGTCCAGACATTACTGCAGCTTGACCACGACTCTATAGCCACCTGGAGCGCCGTGAACCAATTAACAGTAAACGAGGACAAGACCAAAGTATTGTGGACGTACCCAGCCACATCGCCTGTTGACACGACCACCCTACCAATAACCATGAACGGGAGGTTACTGGGGGTAGTACACTGCTTCAACTACTTGGGGGTAGTGATCGACCGGCACCTGTCCTTCTGCCAACATCTGAAGAAAGTGATAGGCACTGTGAGGAGTAAATACGCCCAGCTCTGGAACACGCGTAAGGAGACCGACAAACAGACAACGTTGATGATATACAAGACAATGGTGCTGCCCTGCCTTGAATATTGCCCACTGATTCTAGACAGCGGGCCTGTATGGGCTGTAACCAAACTGCAGACTATTCAGAATGATTGCCTGAGGATCGTCAACAACATCCATGACGCACGGGAGGCAAATGTAGCCGAACTACATCATGACTCGGTCTTGGACATGCTTCAACTAAGACGGAACAAACAGTTACTCGTATTGATGTTTCGCAGGTCCAAATGCGAATACAATCTACTCCAACCCGCACGTGCGTTGCGCAGCAACAACAAGCTGAAGTTAAGACTGCACCGCCCGCACAAAACCAGCTACATGAACAGCCCAGAGTACAGAGGCTCCAGACTGTGGGACCGCCTGACGTCAGCCCAACAACACAGCCTGGGCGTTAAGGAATTTGTGACATGCCTGAAACCTGCAGACTTGACAGCCCTCGAGCGCATTTTTATATAGTATAATACCGCGTAACACAGGCCATCCATATGTCTGATGGACAAACACTTGAACTGAGGACAAGGGTCTAACCCACCTCTAACATTCACATCTAGTGATATAGTGTTATATGAATATCTGAAAATAGTTAACAATTGGCATAATATGAAAAACGTCTGTATTGTATACGATTTATTAATGCCAAATAAAAAATCTAAACTCAATCTAAACTCCTCAAAAGGGTCAATCGCTATATAGACAAAGGCCCATGGCCAGAGGATATTTTGGTATTGTTCCCCCCGAGGTGAGGCTGGGGCAGTATCCCACGAAGCCACAGCCAAGGGGGGAACGATACCAAAACTCCTCTGGCCATGGGCCTATGCCTTTATTTCATGTTTTTTACTCTTCAAAATATGTTTAATTGCATATAAATCACCATAACACTTTGAACAAGTGATGATGTCACAGGCCATGTGATACGGAAACACCGTATCCCATGGGAGGCATGGAATACGGGATTCCCAGTACTTAAGCATAGTGATAGTCGTATATCCACCATGAAATATGACACCATTTTATGTCCCCCACAGACGCCGTTCTGGAACCGGCTGCGGCTGGGGTGCCTCATCACTTTCTGGCTGGCCTGGTTGGGGCTGCTCGTCGCCGTGGTCGTCCTCACCATCGTCATGCCCCGATGTGCAGCGCCCCCCACCAACACATGGGCACAACACACCGTCATCTATGACGTCTACGTCCCCAGCTTCTACGATGCCGATGGTGACGGCATCGGTGACATCAAAGGTAAGAGAAATAACTGTTTGGATAAAGAAAATAATTAAATCAGATTTACAGCTAATCATGTATTATGTGTGTAGTCCTTTGCATGAGCTACTCATGCTGGGTTTCAGACTAGTCTGCCAGTGCTGTACGTAGGGCTACAAAGATCATCTGCGTGCTCTTTCAGAGCAAGTGACCAACTCGTAGGCAAATTTTGATGTGACCAAACAACCACGAGCGGCAGGGCCTTTCACAAGAATTGAAATCTACAGAGAAGGAATGTAGATGATTGCATATCGACTTTCACATAAACCGTTGTCAATTGCAAATATTCCCCTTTTGACGAAAATCCAAATAATTATAACGAGGTACGAATCTGTTCTGAAAGAGCACGCTGTGTGGTATCAATAAAACAGAAAGAAAAACAAAGGGGGAGGGGAGAAGGGAACGACAGAGACAGGGCCAGAGACAGAATACGAGAGTGAGGGACTGGGAGACAGAGAGATGACAGAGAAAGAGGTATACGGGTATAGGCCTTCATCCTTCCACTCAGCGCTGCACCAACACCCACGTACCCATGTTGCACTCGGGTTGTTTACCAAATTATATATTCACAAGGTCACATTTTACATCACGTCAACATATTATCCTGCCTCTGCTGATAGAAGTATTTTCCCTAGGAGGGGATTGATCTATATGGCTTTTTTCTAGGGGGGGGGACTCAAAAGATTGGACGCCTGATGGGGTAGACAAAAAAGTCACCTCTTATTCTGAGCGAAAAAGCCCTCCTTGCATTTCTAAATGCTAAAACCTGTCAGCCCTTATAACTTTGAACGCTCCTGGGGAATCGGGAGAGTTTCATGTGCTTATAAGTCCCGGTAGCTAACATAATTAAATAACATTATTATATTAATTATTGCAGTTGTCGAGAAGCGTATAATATAATTACCGGTAGCTATATAATTTCATAGGTAATTAATTATTATAATATTATTATCATACTATGAGGAAGGATAGTGAACACAGGTTTGGAGGAATATAGGTGCCGGGCATGCACCGTACAATTAGCCCTTACTTTATTACTGGAGTATCATATTTATATACTGCAGTTTACAGACCACTTTATGTGGGAATAAATAACACAACGCAGTGTGTCTCACAATAAATAACCATAAATAGTAATAACAATCAGTAAATACAATCACAGATATCTTACAAATATTCTATAAATATTCATAAATATTCTAACATTGACAATTAATTTTTGGAAAATTCTTAAAAATTCGCCAAAAATTCTAAAATTTAAAATACGGGTAGAGACAGCACAGGGGGTGTGTCTTCTACAGCTGGAGGTGGGCGACTGACGTCCGTTACGGCTACGTGCTCTTATGTAGTATCATGACAACAGATAGAAGTATCTACGGCAACGGCCCGGGGCGCCATCTTACGGCCCGCGGCCGTACTATGGCCAGAGGCGTACAATGCGCCACCTCTCGGGATAACGGGGAACCACGGCTTTGCGAACGACCGGGGAAAACTGCCACGCCCACCTCTTGATTATACATGTATCACCGGGGTGATACACTCTATAAGTCCCGGTAGCTAACATAATTAAATAACATTATTATATTAATTATTGCAGTTGTCGAGAAGCGTATAATATAATTACCGGTAGCTATATAATTTCATAGGTAATTAATTATTATAATATTATTATCATACTATGAGGAAGGATAGTGAACACAGGTTTGGAGGAATATAGGTGCCGGGCATGCACCGTACAATTAGCCCAACAACCCGCCAAACACATTGGAACAATCCAACACATAGAAAAAAGTGTATGCAATTATACATGTATGACAGGTATACAATAAGCATTAATAATGCCAACAATACTCAAATGCATAACATATTAGGATAAACCAGCTAAGTACACGGTGGGCTCTCTATCCAACACAAGCATCTCATTTCTGGATTGGTGTAGGTATCTATGAACCGCTGAGGAGCGCCAATTGCCTTTCAACATGATATCTCTAACAGACACACCAAGAGACTGAAGCATGGAGGCCCCACCGTGTCTTAGGCTATGAGTACTAACGTTACCCACAGGCAGACCAGTTAGAGCAGCTAAACTTTTTAGTCTGTTATTAAAACAAGGGTAGGTTAGTGGAGAAGAAAAATTTCCAAGATGGACCCTAACAAGGGGGTCATTACCATTTGAAGACCCTAGAATTTCCACCAACTGGGAGGCTGGGCATAGTAGTGACCCAGGAATTCTCTGTAAAAATACAGTAAAGGGTTTTTTACAGAATTGATCAGTTTTTGAGGAGACAATTTTGATAGAGACATACTCTGGGTACACAGAGACATCCTTGGCTCTAATAGTATGAGGTGAATCTGTTACATGGCACTGGCGCAGAAGGCCCCTGAAGCATAAGGTAGCACCAAGTCTAAAGGCGTAATCAATGGGGTCAGAAAGATCCAAGAACTCAAACATAGCCAATAAGTCAGTTGCCGTGAGGGGGTACCGTGAAGTATCACATACAGAAATATGTCCTCTCTCGATTCCATTTAAAGTCTGTTTTAATACAAAACTATGACTGTAATCTGGATAACCGGACATTTTTTGATGGTACCAGACAGCGGACAAGTAATTGCGGACAGAGACAGGGGCCAGCCATCTAGATAGATAGGTAGCATAGGTCCCAGCTTGAGAGGCACTGCAAGGGAAAGATTTTAATTTATACTTTTCACAAAATTTATTGTACCTTCTCAACTGGGTTTGCCTTGCTACCCTGGTGGCTCTGGCCTGAGCGCTCTCCGCCAACCTCCTCTGCTGGTCCATCAGGCGTTGAAGGCTATTCACTGCAACACACATTTAACATGTTACTCAGACGTAAGGTTTTAATACATTTAACATCATATCCCTTATAGTCTAAGCGTGACAATTGGTCCGCCAGAACATTATCTTCAGACCTTATATATGTAGCGAATAAGTCAATATTATTAGTAAAACATAGCCAGAATAATTCTCTGAGCCATTCCATACACAACTTATTTTTGCTCCTACCGGTATTTATCATAGCAAGTACCTGCATGTTGTCTGTTATAATGTGAAGCCTAGAATTTTGGTACAAGTGACACCAACGCTTCAGACCTACTAAGACCGGCCAGAGCTCATACACATTTATATTGTCTTCATGTACTTTAATATTGACCATTCTTGGCGAGAACTCTCTGTGAGCCGAGGAAATACCTTTAACATCAGGCCTGTCCGGCTTCCAAAAACCATAGAAATAGTCACCACCCATCCACGCGCCGAAACCTCTCTTAGAGGCGTCTGAGACCAACGGGATATCATATAGGGGTTTACGTATTATACTTCTACAATTGAAAATTTCACAAAACTGGAGCCACCATTCTAAGTCCAGTATAGTCTCTCTATTGAGAGCAATGGTACCGCCCTGCCTGCATTTAGCACATAGGTCAAATAGCCTCCTGCTAAAAGTTCGCCCCCCCCTAACAATTTGCGAACAGAAAGACATTAAGCCTCCTACTTGCTGAAGAGCCTTTTTTGATGCTCTCTTAGTATTAAGGCATTCAGTTAAAATATCTTTCAATTTGACAATTTTTTCCTTAGGGAGGGTTAACTGCATAGCTACTGAATCAATGGTGATCCCCAGGAAGGTTGTGACGCGGCTAGGGGCGGTAACCTTATCTAATGAAACAGCGAAGCCTAGAAATTCCATGACCTCTATTAGAACATTTCTTTGCCTTAAACATTCAGATTCAGTGTCGGCAATAACTATAAAATCATCAAGGTAATTAACCAGTCTTTCCACACCATAACCCTTAGTAATAAGGACTAGAAAATTCGATAAAGCATCGAAAATTGAAGGGGCACATCTCAACCCAAAGCACAAACGGTTGCTCTGGTACCATTCTAGGCCAGCCCCCATATCCCAAGCAAAACCCTGAAATTTCACATGTGGGGCAAATACATTCACAGTCCTAAAAGCTGACTTGAGATCCACCACAGCCATCCAGTCTCCCTTGTTTAATACCTCTAATACATTATTAACAGATTTATATGTAAAAGGTACGAAGGTCTCTTTCATATAATTATTAATTGAGATTTTATCTGGCATGGAACAGTCGGTGATGGGTCTTAGTTTGCCATTGGACTTTGGTACCCCCCCCATAGCATGAACACACTGGGGCCTGGACGAGACTTTTGATATCAGACCATCGGCCAGTTCCTCAGTGATCAAAGCACACATTTCTTGGTGGAAAGCTGGCTCCAGGATAGAGCTGTAGTTACCACATGTATAAGAAGTATCACAAGTGTCGTCAACTATTTTAAAACCTTGCAAGACCCCCTCCCAAATATATTTGGCCTTATGGGGTTGGTGTGGAAAGACATTAGCACAACCTGATATAAAACTAGCGAAACGACAAGGTCGCAACTGGGAAATATTCCCACCCACATAGTGATCACAAGTACATGAGCCACTTACACATTTAGCAAATACAGGAATGGTAGGCATATCTCCCACCCCGTCCAGATAGTATAGTGGTTGGTCATTAACAACAGGATCACATGTTAACCGGTCTATAGTAGTATTAGGGTTGTTTTTAATTGCATTAAAACACGACAGCCTATCACCCACAGGGGTAGGGGTCGGAGCGCTGGGAATAACCAACAGCTCACCCACTGGAGCAGGAGAGAAAGGGACAGCATCTATATTTAAAAGACCGGTACAACTGCCCCCCCCCTCACTAATAACCTATTTGGCTTGCTTTGTGGTCGAGCAGCTGCTGGAGCCGTGCGAGGTCGATCCACAGAACATGCACTTATGGTGGTATTTACATGGGGAATCTTTGCAGCCCTCTGCTCTATTAAAAGCGTAACAAGACCTTTTTGGCTTAGACGAACCACCTCCTGCTGCTGACCTGGAGGATTTCTTAACTTCTGCTACCACAGTAGAGTCGTATGCAAAATAGCGGAGTGCGTCGGCATTATCTACCTCACCAAAGATTTCAGGCCCACCCACATCTGCCCTTAACCTAACAGACTGGTCATAGGCTACTAAGGCTGAAAGTTTATATACTTTAGTCATACTTTTGTCGCATAACATGTCACAGTGGCGCAATAGGCCTGTAATATCATTTCCCTGTTCAGCAACTAGCTTAATGGTTCTAATATTGACCAACAACAAGGCCTCAAATGAGTCTATCTTAGTGTGGCGATCAATAAAATTAGCGTGCTGATAGGGGTGATTACCTCTGCGTCTAGGAGACCTGGGCGAACGGGATCTTGAAGCTTCATAGGATGAGCTGCTCCTCGAGTCTCTGCGTGGAGAGCGCTGGCGGTGCCTGCCCCTGCCGCTGGCCGACCTGTCGTGGTTCAAACGATCTACTGATGCTTGGACGGCGCCCAGTACTGAAGTCATCTGGTGGAAGCCTGCCTCCACCCTCGCCATACGCCTGTCCATCTCGAGGGTCGCCCTCGAGTGATCCGCCCTCGTTACTGCATCCCCCTCATTCGTCTGGTCAGGGGCCGGGCCCCCCCTTCTCCTTGAAATTATTGGAGAGGACTGGCATCCACCAGCCCCGGAAAAGCCCTCGGCCCCTCGTTCAGTGGTAGCCGCCCTCGGGGTCTTTTTAGGTGATTTCTTCTTCCCCATCTTGTCTCGAGTCCTTTCTCCCCTCGGAATCTTCAAATAAATTCTTCAAATCCTTCCAAATTCCCTTTAAAATACGGGTAGAGACAGCACAGGGGGTGTGTCTTCTACAGCTGGAGGTGGGCGACTGACGTCCGTTACGGCTACGTGCTCTTATGTAGTATCATGACAACAGATAGAAGTATCTACGGCAACGGCCCGGGGCGCCATCTTACGGCCCGCGGCCGTACTATGGCCAGAGGCGTACAATGCGCCACCTCTCGGGATAACGGGGAACCACGGCTTTGCGAACGACCGGGGAAAACTGCCACGCCCACCTCTTGATTATACATGTATCACCGGGGTGATACACTCTATAATGTCATCTATGGACGCCCCCTCCCACTCAATGTAAAAACATGACCATCGCCAACATTTTTAATGACGTCAAATTTGTCAAACTATTTTGATAAATCAACTTACTACATGACTATGTACCTTTACCCCAGGAGTGGAAGAGAAGTTGGACTACATTCAAGGTCTGGAAGTGACGTCACTAGCACTGAGTCCTGTCTATCTGAGTGGCAATGACGTGTTTGATGACGTCATAAATCATACAACCATTGACTCACGTCTCGGTAGCCTGGACGACCTCAAGACGTTGGTGAAGGAAGCACATGCTCGAAGTAAGTTGATGACATGCTATTAGCACTGCCATAACAAGTGCAGTAATATTATATGGTGTTATTAATTTATTGAAATATCTATAGGCTAGCAGCAAGGTAGACTCTCGACCCATGGAAAGTCCTCCTAGTATGTACCCAGTCATCCTTTTAGGTGCAAATGATACCCATTATACAGAATAGAGGACCTACAATCTTAACACTAATTAAGACACCAGTAAAAGGACACTAATAATCATTATGGTTAAATCATCCATTTTCACCATACTTCATGTGTATTTACCTCATACTTTACCATGTGTATGTACCTATTATTATAGATCTGAAGGTGCTCTTGGACTTCATCCCCAACCACACCAGTAAGAACCACACCTGGTTTAAGGCGAGTGAAAGCAGCAACAACCAGAGCAGCAACCCCTACTGGAACTACTACACCTGGGCACAGTGTCCTGGGGGCTCAAACCCACCTCCCAACAACTGGGTAAGTGTAATGATAAAGCACTGGGACTTGGTAAGTGTAATGATAACACACTGGGACTGGGTAAGTGTAATGATAAAACACTGGGACTGAGTATCTTTAATTATAACACACTGTGACTGGGTCAGTTTGATCATAACACTAAAACGTGATAAGTGATATCACAACACACTAGGACTGGTAGGTGTACTCATAACATACTGCATGGACTGGGTAAGTGTAATTACAATACACTGGAACTGCGTAAGTGTAATTACAATATACTGGAACTGGGTAACTGTAATCATAACACTACGACTTGGTAAGTGTAATGATAACACAATAACTGGGTGAGTGTAATAAAATGCACTACATATGTAAATGTATTAAGAATACACCATGCCTAGAGAAGTGTATTAATATCACAATAATACTTGTTATACTTCAGGAATATTTTAGTGAATAATGTTGCAACATGTCGCGAATTAGTCAACTGAATTGCTAAGTCAATGTAACAAATACTAATGCTTGAAACTGTATATTAAACTCTACAGTGCAATGCCACAAGTGATCTGGGAAACTAATGTATTTATGAATTTCCGAAATGCCAGCAGACAATACGGTTGTTCTGTCTAACCAAATGATTATAGGAATATCTTTTTATGGTTTATGTTGTCAACAGCTGTAGTGGATACATTCTTTTGGAGGTGTTCTAATCATTTATTGACCACATTAATATACACGAATATTTCCTCGTTGTTCATCATCACGGTATATGCATAAAACTTTCACAGGATTCCAGATTACATGATAGGTATGATGTATGTGTGTACACTGTTTACACTGTTTGGACAAATGAATTACTCCGTTGAATTTCATCAATGGTTCCCCACTTGACCTCCTCAGATTTGAATGTGATTCCTTCCTAATGGAGACACATAATAAATAGAGGCACATGTGTAAAATATTTAGGCAGAATTCCTAATAATGTCAGATCCTACAGGCTTACAACAGGGTGAAACAAGTACACATTTTCTATACTTCATTTCTGGGCCATTTTCAAGCGCCCATAATTCAAAAATCACCCAGGTTGGGGATGTGTCATTCTCTGAATTGGTTCTATAGGCCGGACTCCACTAGGGCGATACAGGTACCTGCGAAACAGGGCGTTCTTTTGGGTCCTTTGTTCTCAAATAGATCGCCCTGTTTCGCCCTGTTTCGCTCTGTTTCGCCCTGAATGTCGCCCTGAATGTCCCCAGGAATAGGGCGACATTCAGGGCGAAACAGGGCGAAACAGGGCGAAACAGGGCGATCTATTTGAGAACAAAGGGCCTAAAAGAACGCCCTGTTTCGCAGGTAGCTGTGTCGCCCTAGTGGAGTCTGAGCTTGAGGGTTACTGGCATAAGGTAAATGTATGATAGTGCACAACATAGAATTTCCCATATTGTTACGTAGTCAAACTTGGGAAATACACATTTTCCTTTGAGCACGAAGGCAGGTTCATATGTCACATCTAAATTAGCTATCAGATCAAGCAACTCTCTTCGCCCCCGGCGGTTAGCCTGACTCCGTAAAGAGAATCAGCCAAGCCAATTATCCACACCAAAGTTAACCTGACTCTGGATGGAGAGTCAGGCTGAAACTACTGTGCCTGCTACCAGTTGGAGATACACTCTGAGGATGTACATTGGTGATTGTCAGCTATGAAACTATCCTCATTCATTCATATACTATGAGGATGATTCAGAAAGTATATTATGACATGCTAATTCGATGCATAATTGGCTCATTGTCAAACACAGTGATATATTATCAAATAATTATGTTTGACATGTTGGATAATCAATGACAAAATCTTTCAATCCACGTACAAAATAATTTATCCACCCTTCGACCTTTCAGGTATCGGTGTATGGGGGCTCGGCGTGGGAGTACAGCCCGACGCGTGGGGAGTGCTACCTCCACAACTTCCTATCTGACGAGCCGGAGCTGAACCTACGCAGTTCTATGGTGCAGGAGCACCTCACGGTGAGTTAGTAACAGTTCAATGGTACAGGAGCACCTCACGGTGAGTTAGTAACTAAGGGTGTGTTCGTCTATTAACTATAGGTGGGCAGGGCCCCCACTTTTTCCTATGCGGGAAAAGTAGAGCTGGAGAAGTCTGTTTATTTTCTTATACACACACACAGAAAAGTGAGAGTCATTGTCGCTAAAACTACCCTCACCTGAGGGTCAGGCACTGGCCGACTCTCAGGTGAGGGTAGTTTTAGCGACAATGACTCTCACTTTTCTGAGGGTGCAGTATGAGCAAATCCTAGACCCCTGCGCTCTCCCCTTACAGAGACAGGAGTAAATAAAAGCTGTGCACGTTGTCTATTGTGTGCAGACATTAAATTCCCCTGGGTGCTAGTGAGAAAGGCACAAATAGCACAATAGGCACCCCTTGCCCGCTAAGTAAATAGGAAACTATCTAATTTGTCCAAGGTCCATACTGCCAACATAATGGAACTGCATTGATTGGATCTAAGGGTCTAACTGGGTGGTTAGAACGATTGGATCTAAGGGTCCAACTGGGTGGTTAGAACAGGAGGGAAGAGACAGTCTTAGGGGCTGATCATTTCTTTATCAACGGGGAGGGGGGGCAAAAAAGATTGGACCCCTGGATCGGGGGGGGGGGGGTTAACAAATTTGTACCCCTCTTAGGGGGGTCAAAAATATCTAACCTGTTTGGGCCAAAAAGCCCGCATGTAACTATGCGTCAAAGGGCCTGCGTGTGCGCCGATTTTCGACCCAATTATAAGGGCGTTGGGTAAAGAATTTTGAGAAAATTTCATAAAAGATTTT
Organism: Harmothoe impar; assembly: GCA_947462335.1. Classification (NCBI taxonomy): domain Eukaryota; kingdom Metazoa; phylum Annelida; class Polychaeta; order Phyllodocida; family Polynoidae; genus Harmothoe; species Harmothoe impar. The sequence continues at coordinate 10,398,852 of OX381721.1, read as the reverse complement.
GTGCACTCAGTGCAAAGTCCCACCTCCCTTAAAAAATAATCACTCCCTTCGGATGGATTGAGAGAATGGTGTAAGATTGCGCAGGACCGTGGAGGTGACCTACACAGCACCACAGGCTGTGTGAGAAGGACCTGAGATGGGTTGCGAGTAAACTCGGAGGATGAAACGTCCAAAGTAAGGTCGAGCTCTGAGATTGGTTCATATTTGTATGCAGGTCACATAGCAAATTTTCCAACTTTGGGTTTTACCGCAGACAGAAATGAAGAGTTTGGATGCAAAACGACATAAGCGCCATTTTAAAAGTGGGGACAAAAATTGGACAAAAATATAGATTAGGGATAGTGAAATATAATTCTCAAACTATTTTTCCAAGATTTATTATTTTTCATCTCATTAGGACCTACTTAGTATACACCCTGTTACCAACCTACAATAATTGACCTCAGGGTGTGTCTCCAAAAAGCACTACATGCTTCAATTCTGGGATGGAGATATGTCATTTTGCATCCAAACTCTTCAAATATCAACTAAATTCCAATTCAGGACAGTTACATATACCATGATATATTGCCATGAAAGCCATGCAATCCCAATGTTAATGTGAGATGATACATAATTATCATAGACCACTATGCAGAGGTGTACATGTATATTTATTACTCGTGGAATACTACTGTCCCTATATGATTTTCTATAAAAGCAAGGTCATAATTCATTGCCCTGTGAAACCTTCCCAGTATGCCACGGCTCCTGACGTCATCAATTAGAAAGAACAAAATTCTCTTTGGCAATTCCCCGTGAAAATATAAGATACATCTACTTCTTGATGTACTTGATACTATCCGCAATCAAAGATAATGTTCTAGCTGTCAGGTAGGGAAATGTGTATCAAGGCACTGTCTGGAATGGAGGTTCCTGACTATATATAATATAGCATACATTCTGTCTGATATCCATCCTCTTCTTTAGACTATTCTTGCCCTTATCTATATCTCTATATATTTGTATTTACATGAATTCCCAGGCACCATCGACGCAATGCTGGGTGCTCTTTCAGAACACGTCACGAGTTCGTGGACGTTTTTTCCTGTAGGGCTTATAGTGGACATTTTATTCTCATGACTGACGCATCTGTTCTGAAAGAGCCTCCCGGTCCTGTTTGAGAGTCTCGTCACACTTTCGTCGGAAATGTCAAGAGGCAATAGCAACTAACTTCTCTCTTATAGGCAAAAGCTTTTTCATTATGACGGTGAAGTGCATTTGTTTTAATAGGTATATGAGTTAAAGAAACCAATTGATTGGGAAGAGAAGCATTTATATGAAATAAGAAAAATTAAAGTTAGTACATCCGATGATTTTGGCTGAAAAATAGATAATCTCTAAAATGACACTGTATGATCACAAATGTCATACTCTCCTTCATAGCTATTCCATCACTTCTTATTCCTTGTCATTTTGGTGAAATGTGTAGTTATTGCCCAATGTAATGTTGTGGTCATTCTGTATTTCTGTGCTGACAGATTGACATGGTTACATGGTTCAGTACTGTTAACAGTAGTAATCTTTAGATGTTGTTATTTTGCTGTCAATTGTCTTGTGGCTTGAACTATATCACATGCAAATGAAGAAAATTACAATGCGTGATAAGCTTCCCTTTGTCAAATCCAATAATCATTGAAGTGGTTATTACTGAATTATTCGATGGGAACAATCATGCATACCCCCTACAAAAATCATTAATTTGCCTCATGTTGAGCGGGTCTACTCCCATCAGGAATGATCATGGCCAGACGAATTATTTTGTTGCAAAGTTCAGGAAAAGAAACTAGGTTGGGGTAGGCAGAAGCAGATGAAGGGCCAATAAAGCAATGGAGTGGTAATCAAATACTAGTAGGAAATAGAACATAATTCCAATCCCACAGTCTATTTTATGCACTTAACAAAATAATTTGCGCTATACACGGTTATATACTTTCTATTATTGTGTGTATATGTGACACGATCTGCGAAAAGGGACCTTAGTGCAGTGTACAAAAGGGACCTACTGCAGGGTACACTAAGGTCCCTTTTGCCAGTACATGTCAAATATGTGACAAAACGTGGGAAAACATGACATTAGGGGAAAACACCTTTATTTAAGTTCATGTCTTCAGCTACAATTTGATACTTCAAGCATAAAAATATTTGAAATAGTTGCTGAGAAGTGACATCTCAAACATGGGATGGTAGGGACATGTAGGAATTCAGAATAGACTGCAATGCGATCACATCAATCTATTTTCAAATAATCCATATAAATCATGATTATCAGAAATTAAACCAATAAATGCATACTATTGTACATATATTTGTATCTAGTAGGAATATTGGCATTCTGTTTTCAGTTCTGAAATCCTCATGGATGGGGCAATTGAATAGGTATACTTTTTATTCCAAAAGAATGAATTGATGGTTGCCATGGCAACCAAATGTCAACAAATGGGTTAAAAATGGCTAAAAACGTTCTTTTTACATTCCAAATAAGACCACTTTAGAATGAAAATAGAATTTTGATAAAAGCTTCAAAAGAATCCTTGGGAAAAGTTAGTTTAAGGTCATTTTCTCTTAAGTATTAACATTTTTAGCTATATCTCCTGAAATATCATGTTTAGAGCATTTATGGCTATTCCCCCTAATGTTACGATTTCCCAGGTTTCGTCACATATATAATTATCTTATCCTATTTTCTATCTTATCTTGCAACACTGTAATTTATTCATTATGATCGAAAACACACACTTAATTGCAATGTCAATACTTATCCTGTATTAGGAAATTCTACAATACTGGATAAACGAGGTGGATGTTGATGGTTTCCGGATCCGTTCTGCCTCTTTCCTGTTTGAAGACGCTGATCTGAGGGATGACGACATGATACCTGGTTGTAATGACGTAAGTATCACACAGGGCAATCAACACTGACTGGGTCTGGAGGGTCTTTCAGAACAGACTCGTCAGTCATCATAATTGGAATTTCGTCAAAGGGTCTCACTAGTGTAATATTTTGTGTTGGCGACCATGGCAAATGTGTGGATCCCGAGTGGTAGTCAAATGAATATTGGGGCCATTTCATAAACTATACTATACACTTTACAAAAATGGCGAACACTATTTACTGTAGAAAAATGGCAAATATGTCCAATTCTATTCTCTGACGATTTCATGTTGTGAAAGAAATTTTACTAGAGGTCGTCAAACAGGTTTCGTCACGTCACCAGTTCCCTACGACCACGTCAGTTGTTCTGAATAAGCCTCCTGGGACCTCTTTCAGAATGACTGCCATATCTGCCGGGGTACATAAATTAGGGTTTGACGATGACGATCAGGTTGATTTTTCATTATCGACAACATATTTGACGGCCCGGCAGATACGGCAGTTGTTCTGAAATAGGTCCCAGTTATGGGATGATTGTAACAATCATTCAGAACAGACTGGTCAGTCGTCATAATTGGATTTTCGTCAAAACATTTCATGAGTGTAAATTTAGGTGTTGACGAGTGCACTCTTAGCTGGCAAAAGTATAATTATATTATAAGTGGTGGTCAAATGAGAACTTGGGGCGTTTCACAAGGCAAATATATATATATATATATATATATATATATATATATATATATATATATAAATATATATATATATATATATATATATATATATATATATATATACATGTATATATATATATATATATATATATATATATATATATATATATATCATATATGTCTATTATACATATAATAATGTCCCTGCCATCTGATGATGTTGATGCAAACACACAAAATTAAATTTTTTGACGATTTCATATTCTGAATTTTTTTTACGAGTACCTCACTCTTGATCGTCAAACAGGTTTCGTCATGTCACCAGTTGCCTGCGACCACATCAGTTGTTCTGAAAGAGCACCCACCATTACTACAGTGTGACTGGAAACAATACCAAGCTAAATGATTTATAAGTATGGGAGAAATAATAACCCTTTACAAAGCGCCATGAATGGGTCACAAATGATCAATACAGAAGAATGTGTGCGCCAAAATAAATACTAGTGTCGTCAGTATGACGTCACCGCTGTTAGCATGACGTCACTCATGTATGGGCTCAATGACCTGTGTGAGAAGTGAATTACTGCATGATGTGGGCCTGGCATAATGACTAGTGAAGTAAACTCAATTAGGAGGCAGTAGAAAGGTCAAATACAATAGATACACAATGCACGGTATAACAATGCAGCAAATAGTAGAGGCTATTTCCATCGAGTACATGGATGTAAACAAAAGGGAATTAAGCTGGTCAGGTGAGCAGACCACCAATTATCCTCGGTAGTCTCTCAAAATATGCAGGGACCATCTTATTTAATACACCTGTAACACCAAGGGATGTAGATATACCAACTGTAATAGTAGGGCACAGTTGGAAGTGGGGAATTGGATAGGGCATCTAATGTATAACAAGGATAAAATAAAACCCTTTACTACTTGAACTTGAATGGATGATGTCCTAGAACGAGATTTGGGGTGGTTGACCGAAAGGTAAATATAACACATAGATATATAGCACAACAATGTACAACAATGGCTATAAGGGGGTGCAGCAGGAGGACAATGGCTGCCGTATTAAGCATATCGGGAGACAAACAAAATAAGGGGGTCAGGAGAATGGGTTCCGAGGATAATCAAGAGGTAGACAAGAAACATAGGTGGAATTAAGCTACTCTGAAAAATATGGGGTATAATGTAATAATGGATGGAAACAACGGACAGGCAAGACACTAAATACCCCTCCACATCTAATGTTGTCAGCTCGTCCAAATACTGCTGGATTTGTAACCTTTCTATTCGGAGTACTCCACCACTTATGAGCCATCCTTCCCCATTTCTGACTAACTAATTAGTACCAAACAGCAGATAATTACTGTAGGTGAGGCCTTGATTGAGGCAGTTTGGCAGTGGGTATAGTTAGACCATAATGCTAAAATACTTATTTGTTGACAGCCTTCACGGTACGACTGCCTGAAACATTCGCGGACGCGTGGACAGGAGGAGAATTATGTGCTCGTCAACCAGTGGCGCAAGGTACTGGATGGCATGGGAGGAGAGAGGTGAGTTACTCTAAAGCCTAGGTTCCACCGCTTCATACTTCTAGAATCTAAAGCGTTAGTCTTGGCTTGTCAAAAATGATCACTTGTGCTGCAATTCTTATGAATGGTTTTGGGTTAGCTACAGAAATATGGAATGGCATACAGAGGAAATCAAGTGACCTTCTCATAGCTTCTTAATGGAATAGGGGCTTAAGTGGGTTCTCCCTAGTGGAGCAGTCAAGAATGTAAATATGTTGGTCATCAACTGTTTTGACAATGTGTCCTCCATTTGAAAGGACTGTATACTTAGTCTACATAAAGGGTGTAGGTGGTGTCAATGTGTTCTGTATGTCTGTCCGTCCTAGAAGAACAAAATTATTATACAATATCCCTCTTAACAATATTGAAACGGTGCACTTACATACTATACTATCACTAAAGATACGTTTGCAGAATCAGATAGAGATTGCTAAAGAGAGAGACAGAGATAGAGAGAAGGAAAGAGTAGAGAGAGAGAGAGAGAGAGAGAGAGAGAGGGAGAGAGAGAGAGAGAGAGAGAGAGAGAGGGAGAGAGAGAGAGAGAGAGAAGGAAAGAGTAGAGAGAAAGAGAGACAGAGAGAGGGACAGAGAGACAGAGAGAGAGAGAGACAGAGAGAGAGAGAGAGACGGATACCTGTTTAATATGGTCTACTTTATTCTTTTACAGAATCCTCGCAGTAGAAAGTAGTGACGGAGTCAACCTGACGGCGTACTTCTACGGTGGGACCGCATTGAACGGAGCCCAACTGCCAATCAACATCCAGCTTTCAACGCTGGACGCTCAGGCCAATGCTGACAGCATCCGTAAGCTGGCTTCTGATTGGTTGCAGGTGACACCGACAGGAGGCATTGCTGACTGGGCTGTGAGTAGTACTTATATTATGTGTAACAAAATGTAGTTGTGTGGTTCCTGTTGCATATGTTTCCCTACACCATACAATTCCGATTTTGATTGAGATTAAATCCGCCATCACACAAACATAGTCAATAGATGAGCAGACCACCTGCAGTGGAATACTGCCAGCAGCATATTCTCTACTAGACAATGGAATAGGATTTTTTTTTTAAAGTGTTTTATTGGGTTAAAATAATACAATTACAAGAATGCATTATACCTAGCTACCGCGCATTGCGTTTTTTACGCTAGGGCCCTTTCATTTACTATTTCATATTACATAATTCTCATAAATTACAGTATGGCTACCATTATGGCTGTCACATATTACTCACAGAGAAGGAGAGTACATCTCGTCTGTCACTAATAATCTTTTATATTAAATGATGAGAGATGAGATGAGATGAAAAGTAGTGTACAATTATGTCTTTCAAAATGAGTAATATGTCATTTTTTCAATAAAAAGAGATTCTTACATAAAACAATCGTTGTAATTCTTCTTAATAGCTAGTTTAAAAGCCTTGAGGTCAGCAATCAGTGTATATTCAGGTTTCAGCTGATTCCATCTAGATGTGGCTCTATATATTGCACTTCGTAAGACTATTGGTTTTAATGAACGTATCACAGATAGCCTTATACCTTGGTTTCTTCTTGTAGGTAAATTCCTATTGTCAATCAGACCAGGGATCTTAGTGAGGGTATGAGCAAAAGCTAGCAGATGTATATCACGTCTATCCCCAAGTAGCCTACAGTTGCTTTCATTATGTAACATAACCGTATTAAATCTCGGATTTTTTCCCAATTTAACTTTATAAATAATCCTTAGAGCCTTATTCTGCAAATACTGTAGCTCTTGATTTTCCCCTTTATTATCCCTATCCCATACATAATCGACATAATCAAGTGTTGGGAGAACCATTGTCTTATATACATCTAGAGCAACCTCCTCTTCCACATAGTTCCTTACTCTACCCAGTTGTATTATCTTATATCTAACATTATTAACAGTATTTTTGCGGTGGGTTACAAATTTCAATTCAGGATCCAAAGTGAGGCCTAAATATGGGAAAGCGTCTACCTGTTCTAGTGTTATATTATTAAGTACAAAAATAGGCTTTTCTTTATGTATATTATTATAAACCATCCACTGTGTTTTCTTAGCATTAATAGTCAGGGAATTATTTATACACCATTGTGATACCTTCCTTAGGGCATCATCCATTGCATCGACAGTGGTTGTACATATAACGGCATCATCCGCATACAGTGTAATATTAAAATCTGCAACTTTTGCAAGTGAATTAATGTAAATAGAGAATAAAACAGGACCCATTACTGAGCCTTGGGGAACACCATACGTTATATTTTTCGAGTTAGAAATTATGTCATTAGCTATTGTGCGTTGTTTTCTATTTGTCAAATAATTCGAGAAAAATTTCAGAGTTTTTTCATTAAGTCCTAAAGCTGCTAATTTTTGTTTTAATATTAAATGCGAAACTGTATCAAAAGCTTTCTTATAATCGAGATATAGGCAGTATGTAGGCTTGTTAGAAATAATATTATTAATTATACTATGTAGGTGTTCCCCAATGGCAGTTTGAGTCGAGTGCCCCGAGCGATATCCATGCTGGTTAGGACAGAGTAGCTCGTGGTCTTTCATATATTGCTGTAGGCGGGTACATACTATTTTCTCTAATATCTTACCAGGTAGTGGTAAAAGACTAATTGGCCTCAAATCATTCACATCTAAAGAGTTCGGCTTCTTATGAAGAGGAACCACAGTAGCACTTTTCCAGCTATCAGGGAATGTATTAGTGTTCAAACATCTGTTGTAAAGACCTAGAATCACATCAGGAATAGACTTAAAAGCATCCTTAAGTACATATGCTTTCATGTGTACAATAGAAGAGGCTTTATTAGTTTTAATATTATTAATATGTTTAATCATGTCTGCATAGCATAGCGGTTCAAGAAGATTAACATCTCTACCGGGTATTCCATACGGTGCAGGTTCGTTCTCATTCAAATCACCAGGGGGCAGCGCCTGTGCCAGCTTCTCTCCCACTGTCGAGAAGAACTCGTTAATATGCTCAGCGCAAGCATTATGAGGGACTAAGAGATTTGTTGTATTATTTCTTAATTTAATTAGAGTTGCAGCAGTTTTATTAGGTAATAATTTACGTATCCCCTCCCAGAATTGTGTAGGATTATCCCTTTTTAGTACTAAAAGCTTCCCAATTTCTGTTTTTCGACTATCAAAAATTAATTTTTCAGTTTTATATTTATTAAAGTTAGCTATTCTCCAGTCATCCTCATTCATGGTGCGCTTAGCAATAACATATAGTGCATCTCGATCCCTCATGGCCCTAATAATAGGGGGGGTTAGCCATTCCGGTGTATATTCCGGCAGTACCATTCTTTTAATGGGGCACATTGTATCAAGACATTCCTTTAAAATACATAATATTGATTGCCAAAGTATCTCTACATCAGTGTGAATAAAAATGTGTTCCCAATTATATTGGACCAGCATGTTTTTATACGTTAAAAAGTCATAGTTTCTATATGACCTGGCCATGACTACCTTCTTTTTAATTTTATTCCTCGTGCATTTGAGTACCATGTATATGGGAGTGTGGTCTGAAATGTGAAAACCTATGGTACCTGATTCTGACATATTATGTACATTGGTGTAAAAATGATCCAGTAGGGTGCCAGAGGCAGGCCTGGTGATGTCACTAATGGTTTGAAACACCTCATTCTCTGTGCAGAAGTCATCTACCTTGGCCTCCCCTACGTCCTTAGCATTAAAAAGGTCGACATTAAAATCTCCCATATATATTATTTTTCTATTCTTGGTTACCGGTACTTTGAGCTCAGTCAATTTTTTATATATTGCATTCTTATCATTTTGGGCGTCAGGTGGCCTATAGCACACATATATTTTATATTTAATAATGCCTATTTCTAAATCCACACATAAGATTTCATATTCGTCTGTTACACTAGAGGATTGAGTATCAACAGTGGCAACATAGCTATCTCGTACATATAAAATTATGCCACCAGCTCCCTTGTCCCTCTGAGGGTATCTATCCATCCTAATATATTGATATCCTTTTACAAAGAGGTCAGCATCCTTATGCGTTGGATTCAACCATGTCTCCACAACACCCGTAATATCAGCACTCATAATGATTTTAAAAGCATTAACCCTTTTATGATAGATAGACCTTGTGTTCATACAGGCTATACGTAGGCCTTTTCGGCTCTCGAGCTCATGCAAGAAAATCATTTTATATACATGTACGATACACTAGGTCTATGATGATTGTGAAATGAGTGATAATGATGGTGATAATTATTTCTTATTGACATCTCAGTTAGGTATGACGGGCTTACGACACAGCACGCTCTTGTAGTTGTTTTAGTATTTTATCTCAACAAGTTAGACTTATGAACGTATGTACATGAGATGTTGTATAAGTGTATGGAACAAGTAATAAAACATAATATTCAAAAATATAAGCGTTATTATATACTAATACATTATATGGACCTGTGATAGGTCTCATTCTTAGTAGACATTTCTCAAAAGTGATAGAAAAATAACTTCAATAAGGGTGTGCTCTGTGTATACTGAGCCCAGTTGGCACCCTGCCAGGCCGCTGCCTTCTAGTGTTGTTGTGTTCTTAGTTAGCAGTACCAAGTTGCCCTCCCTGTGGTTATGTAAGATCAGAAAATATTGACCCACTGGCCTATACAGTAACAATCAACATATCCAGTCTAACCTTAGAGGAACGGTTAGGCACATTAGCATGAACAGTATCACTCTACATTATATGCAGTTTGTTTTGTCGTATATCTCAGCACAACACAATAAAGAGTTAATGATTCTAATCGTTCATTTTTTTATGAGACATAGTCTTATCCTATATATGAGACAGAGGCATTACGGTATGCCATTACCATATGTTGTATATCGTATTATTATACTTTTGATGTGGAAGCACCATCATTGTTCTTCTTGTTCTTTTTGGGGGAAAAGAGTTGATGGCCAAGCCCCATGATCTTCTGCTGTAGGTTTAATGTCTCTTGACTTTTCTGTACCTGATCTTGGTTCTTTTTTCCTCCCTTTGCCCTAGCGCTTCTCTGTGGCCGGGGGGTCATCTTTGGTGTACTGTCACTGTTAATTACTGCCACATCAGCAATTTTCATGGGGGGTGGGGGGGCGCAGGTGAGCCATGCCTTTTCTGTAGGTCCTCCATTCGTATAGGTGCTTTTGCTGGCTGGGGGCTGGTCACAGTGGTTGCAGTAGGAGATACCTGAGTGATCACCACTGTATCGGCCGATATTTGTCGGCCGATTTATTTTGTTCTAAGTTATTATTTTATTTTGGGTTAATAATGCAATTATCAATTAAATTTAGTGTATTCCAATTATTTACTGTACTATCAGTCCAAATAAAATAATTCAAAACAAAAAAAGCAGCTGACAAAACCTATTTCCTCTGCCAGTGGAGGACCGGCTTTACCAAAACATGGACAGATAGACCCTCGTCCATCACTCATCCAGCAAAGCCTAGCATTATGACCGATAAGTGACAGATACACATCTGTCAGAAGTGAAATTCTCCCTTTAACTAATTGCCGTTTTTCAAATATACACCTGCTACACTGCAACATACTCTAGCCACACCCTATTCTCATCTGGGGTGTGTTAGAAACCCATGTGCCTTAGCATTATTCTGAAACAGACCCTGGTACGTTGGAGAGCACTTTGGGGGTGGGGGATAAGTGGTGAGCAAGCATTATGTGCGACATGTCGCTCCACCTGGTGATATCTGGGGCAAAATACATCCGCCAAGGTCTGTGATTGGTCCTTTGATCTATCGTGAGCCCCACTCAGGTTTCTTACATACTGGGTCTGAAAGATATCTTGCTTGTGATTTTTGTGTCAATATGGCCCCGAATCAGACCCTCAGCCTGGTAACAGTGTGTAAGTGCCAAGAAAAAATATCCACATTCCTTGAAATCATAAATGTGGCCTGAAATCAGTGCCAATCATCAATGGTTGTTCACTCATATCGCGGACGTTAGGAAGTGGTCATTTTTTAACAACAGGGCCCAGGGGCAGGGGGGTCAGTGGATTTAGCGTGCGAGCGGGTCGAAACCTTTTTGGTCCCCCCACGGGAGGGGTCAAAATTATTTTGGTCCCCCCCTCAGGCAAGTTGAAATTGGGCGTGGCCGACCGCTTTGAGCTATAGTAACGCGTGGGCTTTTTCACTAAAAAGGGGTGCAATTTTTTTTGTCCCCCCCCTCAAGAGGGGTACAAATCTTTTTGGTCCTCCCCTTCAAGGAGTCCAAATCTTTTGGGTTCCCTCCCAAATACACCAACCCCCCCATGTTGTTAAAAAATGACCACTGCCTTATATTGCCTTCCACGTATATAGGTCTAGAAATACAAACAAATATCAAAAGTATGAATAGGGTAACATAGCCATGAAATGGGCACTAGGTTATTGGTACCACCAGCAGGCCTCTAACAACACCAATTTTCGGTGTGTTTAAATGCATGTATTTCCTTCTAGTATATACCCTCCACCAGCTTCATTGGTAATTGTCTCAAGCGTCCAAGGTGTATTTGATGACCCAGGGATTGTTTTGTAACCGTTTTTGGATTGTTTCCTACATGTAATACAGCCAAGCAGTTTCTTTTGTTCAACCAGTCAACTGTGGTATAAATATTGATAAAAAAAATTCTCATAACCAATCTTACCTTTTTCAGTCATCTAGTTCTGAGGTTGGCCGCCAGGACCAGCTTCCTTTTGCTGCTCTGCACATGCTCAAGATGACACTTCCGGGTACTTCCTTCAACTATTATGGGGAAGAGTTGGGCATGCGCAATGGTAACCATAGTGGGACACCAAGAGACCCGGCCGGACTCATAGACCTGGTAGGTATTACTTGAGTACTGAGAGCCTGAGTTAATGACCCTTTAAGGGCCACTTAGTGCTTTAATGCACAACACAACACCCTTTGTCGATGTGATGCATGGATGCAGCTCTGACAAGTAACTCCCCAATCCTTTCAAACAGCATGCCAACTGTACGGGCTTGATACACTCCCATAGGGTCGGCATGATGCATAAATGAATCCCTGGCGAATTACACACCAGGGTTGCATTCATGCATCATACAAGGCACATAAATGCACTATGCGGCCCTTACACTTAGCTTGGTGTCCAGGCTGGACCATTCTCCCATCTGGTCTGCCCTGAGTTCTGCAACCTCCTACCCTATGTCCTTTTACCGGACAGTAGTCACACTCCAGTTCTATGCACTGGCACAGATGTGCTTTGTAGAGTCAACTTATGGATTGCCTATTAAGTACAGTAGCTACAGTAGCTGCAGGTGCAAATATCCGACCCTATTGTAAAGGTAGGAGTCAGATATACAGTGTATTAATGTTTATATTAATGTTAGGCAATTCATGTGGACCATCCAGCCTGAAATTAGACGATTTAAGCCTTGAAATAAATACCATCCATATGATTGGTCGGACTTACCTTTTTAACCGATGTGCCCTTTCAGAGTTTTTCGCGGGACCCATACCGTTCGCCAATGCAGTGGAGCAGTGAGAAAAATGGCGGCTTCACAAACTTCACTGAGCCATGGTTACCACTCAACGATGACATCACCCAGGTTAATGTGGAGGTGTGTTTATTACTGGGATTTATTTTTTTATGAAATACGGCAGTGCCATTGACTTAACCAAGGAAGGCCATATTTCACACCCCCTGTTAAATAACCCATGGCCGTATCTAACGGCCTGTGACATCATCAACAACGGCGGTTTGTTTACATTTGAACAACGCAGAAAGAAGCCATTTTAGCCTTTCTGGGCACCCCCCTACCATAATTTCGGTATTTTGAATAGGAAAAGATAAAAAATAAACACAAAGGTGCACTCCTTTAAGTCTTTTGACTGGGTTATTTCACTTGTTGACCATAAGGCCGCATTTCACTCGACCTGCGGCCTCTTGAAATACGGCCCAAGGTCAACAGGCCAAAATCGTGCACCTTTGGCTATATATCTTACAATCTTTCTTATTTCACTTTCTCTTTTTCTGTTAGGGCTATCAGTGTAGCATAAACTATGAGTAAAACCTGTCAAGATGATCAAACCTATTAAATCGATGATAACAGACATCAAATAACTCAGCACCTGCAAGGGGCATGTATGGTGTTCTTTCTTTCTTCTTTCTTTCTGCTCTAAGAAAGCATCAAAACTAATCATGTCCGCCGTATACAGTTAGAAATACACCCAGAGCAATGTGTGGACCTAAGCAATGAGCCTACTCCCCAACAACTCCCCAAATTACAGTATTCTCTCATTTATGATTACCAGGCACAGCAGGGTCAGTCGGACAGCCTGCTGACTGTCTTCACGAGTTTGGCAAAACTGCGAAAGGATGAGGGGGCACTGCAGTATGGGGACTTTTCGTACGTTGTGACCACCGATAACATAATTTCCTACACCCGCCAGTACAATGGGCAAAACAGGTAAGCTTCTCAACCCTATACTCTAGAGAACATCTCTGTGATCGGGATTTTAATTAAAGAGCAGTGAAAACTTTTATTCAAATCGCAGTAGACCTGCTCATGCTAGTAGTAATTAGTAGGTGAAACTGTCAGAGGTAAATAAATGAAGCGTGTATTATTGAAGAATAATCAACCTTTCATTAAATTCTTACATAATACAGTTGGTGCAATTAGTACACCACATTAGGACTCAAAAGAAAATCGATGCTTGGACTTATCTAATGGCTCTATGATGAACTTGAATTCATGAATGCCACAATAATTGATGTAGAGAATTTGTCCACTATAACTTTGATTAGTGACATCATAGATGCACGTAGTAGATTGCTTGATGTGTACAAACTGAACCAGATACACTTTCTAAACACGCAGTATGTCTATAGGGCATTAGCAAGATGATCAGTGGATAGCGCCATTCCCACTGGTACTAGGTCTATTCCCAGTACTCACAGCAACCAGCTTAGCCAAATCTCGTGGCCGAGATTAGGGTACAAGCAGGATGCAGGTATTGTGAATAGGTTGTAGATGGACACTCCTAATGTCACCTGTGTCCAGTATAGTGTAGTGGTTAGCACTGTGGATTTATGATGCAGAGTACTTGAGTTCAATTCGCTTCCAGGCAATGCCTGCTAATCAAATTCATAAGTAAAGCAATTTTGGAAACAGAATATATTATTCACAATACTAAAGAAAATTTAGAAATATATATTTAAAGGACATACTGTTATTTGGCCTGGTAGGGATTTGAACTTGGGCTCCCAGCATTATGAGTCCACAGTGCTAACCACTACACTATCCTGGACAAGGTGATACAAGTATTGTCCAGTAACAACCTATTCACAATACCTGCACCCTGCCTGTACCCTAATCTCGGCCACGAGATTTGGCTGAGCTGGTCCTTGCAGAGCAAAGGGTTATGACTGTTAACAGTGGTCCAAAAGGTGGAGCCACTGTATCTCGCTAATGCGGAATAGGAGGTGCTGTATGATTCAAGTTACTTAATTAGTTCTGAATACAGCTGTCAAGAACAGTCAGAAAACGTATTACATAAACTTGATTAGTGTAATTTCTGCAAGAGAAGTATTAACATGAAACATGACACATATGACTGCTATGCCTGTCAAATTGGGATCGTATAAAATGTCAGCCCCTTTGGTAGAAATGTCCTTTCGATATTAAATCTTTATTTGACATTAAATATTTGACCACTCAGATTTGTATTTCAAGGTTATTTCAAGGTTTTTTACATTTAGGCGGAATACAAAATGTTTTTGTTCACAAAGTGTACATTTACTTTATACAAGTTGGCAAGAGGTATTATACCTGTGGAAACAACAGGGTTTGCGATGTATTAATAGAAAGATACACTGATAATTAATCTAAATGCTCCGGGCGTTAGGTGCATTTTCCATCAGCCAATTTGGACGTGCTTTCAGCTGCTAGATGGTCCAATCGGTAGGTAGAGCCATAACAACTCACTGGTATTACACTTGGGGTTGTGTAGTTGTTATAGCCCTCCCTGCCAATTGGACGACCTATCAGCCGACAGCACGTCCAAATCGGCTGATGAAAAATGGGCCTTGGTCCGAAGTGGCTATCCCAGGTTAGTAAAGGGGGCATTGGTCACTACTGGTCATGACCAACTGATATTCAAAAATGACTGAGGCAAACAAAACATGACTAATGCTTTACTCAAAAAGACTTAGTCTAATATTCATAGAAATGGAGAGACTAACCTAGATTGGTAGTATAGGGAGCAAAGTATGACTAGCTAGGTTAAGCACTATATGGGGTGCAGAGGGGTCCCCCATGAGGTCGGAAAGTCGCTGAAATTACGGGGTCCAGATCGAAAAGTCGTTTTTTTGGATCCTTTGATCTATTGTCAATTTTGTCTAAAAGTCGCCAGGGATCTCTTTCAGAACGACTGCCGTATCTGTCGGGTACATGAATTAAGGTTTGACGATGACGATCAGGTAATTCGTCAAAACCGTTTCACAATATACCATCGTCAAAAGTATGAAGTTAACAGTGTGGCCTACATGACAGTAAGCTCATGTATAATTCCCTATATAAGGGGGAGGGGGGGTACCCAGTACCCATCTCTGTGTCATGTTTATGTTATAGTTCATAGGTCTCTAATTTCTATACTATGTGTGTAAGTTTTGCCTAAAGCCAACCCCACAGCATATACGCAATTTTTCATAAAAGTTGTGAAGGGGGGGGGGGGGGATTTTGTATTGTGAATCACCCCAAATATCTAGTTTGACGACCAGTGAAGAGCCATTGAATTGCCGCTGCCTAGACCCCTCGTCAAGTTCATTTTTACCATCGGCAACATATTTTGACGGCCCGACAGATACGGCAGTTGTTCTGAAAGAGATCCCTGGTCGCTTATATCATTGCCTTAGGTCGAAAGTCGCCTCCAAAACAGCCCAGGTCGCCAGGTCGCTTTTGACCCATCTACAGCCACACTATAGTCACTCAGTTGTTAACCAGTACTGACTAAGGTCTGAACATCAGTGTAGTAGATGTAATATGTACATGATCAACTGATGATGACTATGACGATGCATGATTAGAACCTCAGTAACGGCAAAGTGTGTTTATATTTCCAGTTTCATGGTTGCTATGAACTTTGGTTCAGTAGACGAGACCCAGAACTACTCGGCAGTCAACTCCACCATACCCAGCGAGGCGGAAGTCGTCTTGGCCACGTCAGATGACGTCACAGGGAAGGTCGGTGACATGACGTCACTTACTTCCCTAAAATTAAGGCCTGGGGATGGTATCCTCGTCAAGTGGCCATATAAGCGATAAAGAGGAGGATTCAAGAAGGCATGACGTATTCAATAAACACACATTATGATATACTGTAGAGATATATGAATCTAAAATATAATGAGCACTGCAATCAATTTCAATAAAGGCACGAAGACTGAATTGGACACTAGAGAGCTCTAAAGCCGTCCACGTCAATCCTAGATTAATTAATTCCATTGTAACAGTATTTTCACATGAAGTCTATCGATGTATAGAGAATGAAAAAAGTGGATCAGTTTATTGGCACAATCTGCCACCGTTGAGCATTATCCGTGACTCTATTCTTCCACACCCTGCTTAACCATTACAATTTACATCTAAATAATATTTCCAAGTGATTTTGACCTTTTGGAAATCCCTAGCATCACAGTAGATGCCGGAGTCATGGCTGGTTTAGTAAGTTTGCTAATTCAGGAGGTTTGATTAAAAATAATTAGAGCAACCTTTGGGTCAGCATCCATACCTATAACATGACATCAGGGAGTAACATTTGAAAATGCAGAGCTAACGCAGCCATGGTATAGTTCACGAGAGCAGAAAAAGGTCGAAATCTAGGCATCTGCTTATAAATAATCATCAAATGTTTACTTGAAAACGTCTCTAAGGTATATTCAACACCATACTATTTATGGCTTTGGTTTGATATATTTAAATTGATTAAACTAATTTCGCGCCCTCCTCTTGGACCAGTGAGAGCCCCCAGCAGATAGCGTCTATATCAAGAAGACACTACATTCGGGGGTCTCTATATTCATTAGGTATTTAAATCATCAGTTAGCTCTAGTGAAACAGTATTGCAATAATTTGCAAGAGACCTTTAGGATAATGTATATTTATTGCCAGACTAGAGATGTGTTGCATAGAAATGATATCATCGGAAAGATGAATCTATAATCTAGGTATCAATGAATAAATCGTGCTTTGAAATCAATCTGTGTTTCATGTTTTACATTGACCCTTTCGTGCCCAGAAATATTTTGACAAAGTTGAATGTTTCACATCATCATGGAAGATTGTGTAACAGCTGAATATTTTGTTCTCGCATGTTTGTTGTCTCGTTCGAAATTGTATGTAATACCCCCTTCATTACTGTGTGAGAGAACATTATAACTAGGGTTACCATGACAACCACAAACATGCTTTTTACTGATATCAAAATGATTTAGCTACTCCTTCGAGAATGTCTGGTTCTGCTTTGGGAACAGGCTATTTTGGCATGTTCGTATTGTGCACCACATGAAGGCACGCCTACTGATGATAAAAGAAAATGTACACCATGATCTTATAATCAACAGGGAATAAAATCATAAACACCGAACTTGTTGATATTTTCAACAGTTTTATCAATATTCCTCAATCAACTCTTTAATTAATCTGCCCCACACATGCCAAAACGCGCATTTTTGGTTTTAATTCTGTGTGTATTTTCAAATGGTGTATTTATGTAGCTATCTTATGATCGAACCACATATAGGGGGGGGGGGAGAGAGGTAAGGGTAATGTTTATAGGTTATATGGGATCTTCTTGCTGCTTTTAGTAATACAAGAGAAAATGCGGTATGCAAAAGAAACTGGTCGTTCCTTCTGCTGGTTGGGTGCAATGTGTGCCTTGTAGCCGAATATCCTCACGTTCTGACGGGTACAGCCAGCCCGGTGGTGGCTAGGTGGTTACACTACCTTGTCATGCCCTTATATCTTCACAGGAAGAAGAGCCCATGCTTTCCTCCGGCTGGCATAAATGTGCACTCTACGCTTTTTACAATATGTATGTAATAGGTATTGCATTGATATGTAGCTTTTTGCTACGGAAGTACTACATCTCACTCGAGAAAATCGTAGTGGTATCTAGTAATGATACCCCTCTTTCCGCTAATTTTTCTTACAGACAGAAGGCTTTGAGAATAGAATATATATCATTATCATATGTTGGACACAACTAGAACGAACAATATATAGTCAACCCCAGAGCGTATGTAAACGATTAAACAAATGACGATTTAAAAAATCCAGTATATCTGTATACTGTACCTTAATAAATTATGTCAATATTATATTGCAATACATTGACGAATATGTAAAACGCGACCACCGACAAAATAAAGATGTCAAGGACATCCCTGCAGTCAAACTCGTATAAATTTTATTTGTATGAAGATGGGTGAGTGGCCAGACTGTGGTAGAGGTTTTTCTATCGTACATCTAAACGCTAGGAGTATAAGAAACAAGAAAGCTGGTATTAAAACTGAATTGAGTAATAGACAAATTGATGTATTACTGTTCTCTGAAACTGTAGTCCAAAACTTCAATTACCTGGGGATAACAGTGGATCGTTTCTTGACTCTAGCTGCACAAGGAAACAAGATTGTTGGCCTGGTCAGAAGACGTCTTGACCAATTGTATCACATCTGGGTGAACACAGACCCAGCAACCACGTTCGGTGTCTACCTGATGATGATACGGCCCATCATGGAATACTGATCATTTGTCATCGACAGTGGACCTGGATGGCTAGCACCAAAAGCTCCAAGTTCTACAAAACGCGGCTCTGAGAATTTGCGAGCGGATCAGGAATCCAAGGGAGGCCCACGTAGATGACCTACATGAGTTGTATCAACTGGAACCCCTGAAGAAGCGCCGAGACATTTAATTGCTCAGCATAGTGTACATGCATGCACAGAATGCGGAGAACATCCTAGAGCCAACAAGACTGCTAAGAGGGAACGTCAAGATACACATCAAACGAGCACGCCTGAAAAAGGATGTCTATGCAAAGGGACCACTATACATGTATAGAGGCATTGACCTATGGAATGAGCTGTATCACCAAACACAGCACAAACCCAGCAAAGAAGCCTTTCAAACAGCTGCGAAAGTAAACTTGAACTGAGTCAAGCTCTGGCTCTGCTATCAGTAATCTGTAAATTAGTATACTGTCATCTGGACTAAAAGTTGACCATGATATCGATCCATGCCAATGACTGACTGAATTATCATTGAGAGGTTGATAGAGAGTAACGCATATATTGATATCTATGTTATATCTTTTCTTCAAACATTAACTCCAAAATGAGTTAATGATATGGACACAAATGGCCTTAATAGGAACAACTCCTTACATATATTGTAGATTATTTTGTGCCAATAAAAAATACAAAACTCAAACTGCAACCAATGAAGAAACACAGTTTTTTCAATTTCAAAGAAGTAACTTGGGATTCTATGAACAATTTCTTTAGCTATAAAAGAATTGGCTCAAAGCATTTAGAAATACAAATTGACAAACACACTTCCTAGAACAGATTATTGCAAAAAGAGAAAAACCTTCCAGGTCTAGTAAAAAAAACTGTCCATAAATGAATCCAAGACCAACGTCATGGTGTTTCCTGCTGCCCCCATATGCACTCAAACGTCTCCCAAAAGCAACAGTCAAGTTGAAAGATACTCTTTTGAAACAAGTTGTTGCCTATAAATATTTAAGCATTATTCTAGACCAAGAATCAAATTTCTCTTTTCACGTAAACGGTTTAATAAATGACATCAAATTCAAATCACAAATGCCTCATCATCTCAGTAAAATACCACACAAAATCCTCCTCAGAGTTTATATATCCTATGTACTTCCTCTCATTGGCAAAGCTGATGTTTTGTATGGAGCAGCAAATGCAGACGTTCTAGAAAAACTGAAAAGAAAGCAAAACAAGACAGTTTAAAGACATGTATAGGTTTAAATATATTAACCCCTTCTATTGAAGTTCATTGTCTACACTGTAAAAAAGGTGTTTAGAATCTAAACACTTATTGTGTCCGTTATTTTAAAAACGTGTAAAAGTGTTTAGATTCTAAACAGTGTTTAGAACAAAATTGTTTAGATAAGTGTTTTAAACACTTATTAGCTAAACACTTTCAATAGGTGTTTAGGTGTTTAGATTCATAGAAAATTGTTTAGATTTATAGAAAAGTGTTTAGATATATAGAAAAGTGTTTAGATTGTAAACAGCAGAATATTTATTAATATATGTTCTAATTCCCGTACACTGCACTATTGATGATGTGTCTGCCGACAGCATAAGGTTGAACTATGAAGGGAAGCGTGAGATCAAGTCGGGAGAGTACAATGTCATGGAATGTGAATATGTTATCCGGGTTGTCATATTTTGTGGGACCAAACTACAGACCTTCTTGGCATCGATAGTGAATATATCAATTGAACAACTCCTGATTCACATGACTAAGGGCTATCAAAGCAATTTGCAAAGCCGGTAAGTCATAATAGGCCATGCCAGGATTATCAGCATAAATCATGTACAACGGCCGTGAGCATGACTGTATGGTCATTAATGTAAATTATGGGAGAATAATCATCAGCTAGGGTGCAAGGTGAGGCCGTTGTACAACATTCGACAGCCCCAATGGTAATTATTTTGCCTGAGAGGGGAATCTAATATAATTCCCAAAGAATAGTTATCTGGTGCCTTACTCTCTGCTGTCCTTGATGCCTCTGTTGTGCCATGTGCCATGTGCCATGTGCCATGTTCCATGTGCCATGTGCCATATGTGTCATGTGCCATGTGCCATGTGCCATGTGCCGTGCTAACCTGTTCACCCCGCGTCTGTCCACTCCCTGCCTGCAACCCACGGTTACTTCTCAACCGCCACCCTGCCCGCCTGCCTGCCTCCGGCCCACTGCATAAAAATTCCAATTTAAGTCCATTCAATTGAGTTTATTCTAAATCTACCGAAAATGTCATATCACATGTAAGCAAATTAAGATTGATTTTGTAAGTGTTGAGGTTGGCAGCTCTGCAAAATGTTCACTCAACCTTACGTCTCTGCTTGCCTGCCTGCCTGCCCCCCTTACTCATTGAACGCCTGTCTCTCTTTCCTCATCCCTTCCAACTCCAATGCGCACCTTGCTGCCTGTCTCCCTCGCTGCCCGTCACCTGCTTTTCTCTTGCATACCTCCCTGCCTCGTTTCTCCTATCCCGAACTCTCTGCCTGCTCCCCTCTTCTACCCCGTCCCTTTCTTCTCCCACCCTGCCTCAGTCCCTCGTCACACGTAACACTACCAAACATGCCTACTGGTCTACCCCAGACACGTCCATTGACCATCAAACACATATCAAATTAAAAGCTGAAGCCGCCTCATGGCTCCTAATTAGACTTTAGTTAGGCATCAATAACTCTAATTAACTACGAACTTTCAAACCCAGTAAGGGAAACCTTCATTATTCGTGAATTATCGCCCATTTCAACGCTCTGTCGCAATGGTCTATCGTGTAATCTAGAACTTTGATTAAGGAAAATATCCATTGCGGGAGGTGTTTTAATAAAGCTCAAGTCAGACTTGTCATGGAGAGAGGAACATTAACACCGGACTCACAAATTGAGGTCCCCATGAAGCCAATAAGTGTCTTTTCTGATGTAATCTAAACGAGGTACTGAATTTGAGCTAATACACTTGAGTTCCTAACCAGGTGGGTAGTAACGACATTGAATATCATCTAAAACTTATGAATTAGAGGTGAAAGCCTAGCCAATTGCCTTGTATGGAATAAGGTTCGCTGGGGATTATAATACTGTCTGTGTTCCCAAATTTTAGCAACAATATTTCTTTTTAAATCTACTAAGTTCCCATTTGCCCAACAATCTGACACTATCAATGTACTATTTCGATCATAATTTCGATCATAAAGTCCGATACGTACTTTACACTGTACTTCTCTCTATGAACACCTCCTGAATAGCTCGGCGCTATGCTACTGATACTCTGGCTGTAAGGGAAATAGGCAAGGATTTAAAATCTGTTGAGAATAACTGTTTTCACCCCCGCCCCAAGGAAAAGGGAAACGCCTAGTTAACGGGATCGTTTATCAAGCGAATAAGATCTAGGTCATTTGAGGGAGATCCAGTCTCACTTAAGATCTGGCTATAAATGCAACAAGAGAGTCATTAATATTGTAACCTGAATCTTGAATTTAATTAATAGTTTGGTTGCATAATACAGTACCAATCATTTTACCCTATTGTATTATGACATGAGTTAAGAGGTAAAGGGTGTTTTGAAGAGCTGACACACAGATTAACTTTAATTGTTTGTTAATTAGGATTTGGTAATTAACCATCACTAGATCAGCAAGGCTGGAACAATGCAGGTATAATTATGTCAAAAGCAGTGATTATAACTCATTTTATCAGCAGCAATATTGTATAAGTTGTAGAGTTTATGTCATGCAACTCATGCAATATTCGATGAGTCAACATGTTGATCAAACTTAACTGAGGATCCAGGGTACATGTATTCCTCGAAACGGAGGCCTAAATATTACCTAATAAACTTCATAGACACTGGAAGGAGTTCCAAGAAACCGTTTTAACGAAATGGGTCGGAAGTCGCACTTTGAGGAGCCTAGATATAGGCTGTTAAAGTATTATAGGGTGGAAAAAATTAAATTTTTGAAATTTTTTTTTTTTGATTTTTTTTCTTACATATGAATAGGTATCTTCTGGAATACTAAGTTCCAAACCAGATTTCAACTCCCATTATTTCCAAAATTATGGCCCTAGGATTAATAATTGTAATGTCTAATATAGATAAAATCTAATTCAAATGTTAATTATCTCATTTTTAATAAATTCTCAATTAATTCAACAAAAAAGTATAAAAAATATCGGCAAATGGTCAAAACTGGCCAATATACTACATGTCACATACCAAATGAAAGCTCTTGATAAACTGTAAATGGATATGGCAATATCACAACATTTTTGATGTGCGACTTCCGACCCATTTCGTTAAAACGGGTCACAATCATGGATTATTCTATTATGCATATGAGTGGTGCAAATATAGAATGCAATCCTAGGAAGAATTTCAAAAGGAGCAATCTTAGAATGGAATTGAAGTGACAGGATATATGCCTAGAACGATGTCTTTGCTCTAGTGCAACTATCTCACGTTTTGCATAAGGGGGACTATCTAACACGACACTTTCTAAATAGAATATGAAATACTTATCATATATGGGAAGATAGCACTAGGAAAATAAATATGTTGACAAAAGAGCAGGGAATGGTATAACACCTCCCAGAGTATGTATTGCTCCAAACTCTACAGGAATAAAGTATTTCCCGCAATCAAACTCCTCTCACCCGTGACTACGCCAATATGATGAGTATTCTGAAAAGGAAATCTGCAATAAACTTTCTAGGTTTGCTAAGATCAGGAAATGGCTAACACAAATGCAACATTACAAAATATCATGTTGATGAGCTTCATAAATTATGTGAGATAGAAGCTGTCCTGCGTAGGATGGAAAGCTGCTACTCAGTCTAATGTATACAAGATCACAAAGATTAAGAAGGGAAAGTGGTGAAAGGGATCATGTGAGACAAGAAATGCTAAGAAGGTAAACTTTGAACTGCCTAATCTGCATTTCTACAAAAGATCACCATTCTATAGAGGTGTGATCTTGTGGAACACGTTGCCAGCTGGTTTCCAAATGGCAGAGACAAAGGTGAAGTTCAAATTTTAAATTGACAAAATCAAAGATCTAAGAACCAAATTACAACCTGGGGGCCGAGACACAACTAACGAACCTTACGTTAAATTAGTCATTAAAGCAAGTGAGCGAGACACAACACTTTTTGCGTTATTTTTTAAACTCCGAAATCGTCCAAAATTTGCGTTAAGAAAAAAAACCCGCGCAAAGTGAGACAGAACGAAGACATGCGTTATTTCAATGGCGTTGTGATTTTTCATTGGCGGTAAAATCGGCCAAATATCCAGATGGTATTTTTTCCACTTGGATGTCGTAACGCAAGTTGAAAAAAATGGGAACCAGTGTATTTTTTTGGAAGAAAAGGCGGGAAAAAGAGATAGTGCAGCGTCTCTGTGTAGTCTGCAATATGGCGAGAGCCAGGGACAGCCTGGGCAGGACCCGCAGGCGCTGTAAAGTTCGGTCGTCGCCTATTTCCTTGTACAGAAAGGACGAATTCGTAGCACGGTACCGATTATCCAAGAAGGTCGTGTGCAGTGTGGTCCGTAGGTGGCGGAAACATTCTTATGCAAAGGGCCTACCTAATGGGGGTGGGCTCACCCATATCAACCGGGTAAGTAGACAATAAAAGATGAACCCCTCTCCTTTCCCACCTTCAAATATTCTTTATTTCACCTGCTGTTTCCCTTCCCCCCCACTTTTTTTTTTGTCTTATTCCCTCATAAATATTCCATAAAAAATAAATGGTATACACAGTACGTCCCCCCCCCCATACAACCCCTTACAACAGAACACAAAATGGCATAATATAAATATAAATGTTATATCTCTTTATTTAACCAACATAGTGATAGTATAGCATCAATATAATAGTTGAACAATTTTCTTTTTCAGTTTTGCTTAGCATTGCGGTACTTCGCCACGGGGGCACTATACTCCGTCTGTGGAGACACGCAACACGTTTCCACCTCCCTCGTCGGTCGGGCTGTGAGGGACGTGAGCGACTATTTCTACCAACACCAGGCTCAATACATTCGCTGGCCAGAGACCCTGCAGGAGAAGATACAGAACGCGGAGAGGTTCTACAACCACAAGAAGGCCAAGACCCCTCAAATAATCGGCATTGTTGATGGAAGCCACGTCGCGATTCGCAAGCCCAAAGTTAACGAAAGCACCTACGTTAACAGAAAATCCTACCACTCCATAAATGCCACGGTATGTGTTATCCCTTTTAAAATAACCCCTTCCTTTTTCTTCATATTTTTTTACCATGTGATGGTGTCATGAAACATGCATTGTGTTAAAATAAAATGTAGACACTGTACTATAGTATCTGTCTGAATACAACTGAACCTTGACTATTATATTACAGTTCATCTGCGACTACGACAGACGGATAATCCCACATTGACCCACGCTGGCCTGGTTCCGTCAACGACGCCTATGCTTTCAAGACCAGCTACGTTGGCCACCAAGCTAGGTTAGGGGAGGATGGAGAGGATGGGCTGCTGGGGAAATTCGTTCTTCTTGCAGACTCTGGGTGAGTACGTCATGTAAAATAAACAATGTACTTTTAACCCGCTACACCAGTTTTACTTGTCATATCATACCACATGTTACCGTATATTAAATTAATATAAAATAAATCCAATATAACACATGGAAACGGTACCATTCTGTGAAATATATGACACTTCGCCCAGGCCATTTATACAATAAAACAGCGGCATTTTTCAGATACGCGTTGCAGAAGAACGTTTTTGTTCCATACAAAGTGCCACGCACCGCTAAACAGAGAAAATTCAATCGCTGGTTCAAAAAGCTTCGGGCACGCATAGAAAAGAGCATTGGCGGTGTGAAACAACGACTACGGTAAGTTAAGCTGTAAAACAGTCAGGTGCGCTAAATAACGCAATATAACAAATCATATTTAACCCGGGCCACTTGATGTAAATAACTTTCTTTCTGTTGTGCAGAGTCTTTACTTGCATAGCAGTGCATATGATACAGAACCAAACATGGCAGTACAAGGTACAACTCTTCCCCCTGCATATAGAACAGGTGGTGTATGTCAATAGTTCAGTGCAGTGTAGTACATATAGTCTGAGTTCCACTGTGTGTCATACTTTCTTGCAGAATTCTTGACTCCTCCAGCGGATACCTCATGCACGACCCCGTGCGGGCAGCGAAGATCATTGTCACGTGCTGCTGTCTGCATAACCTCGCTATAGACCACGGCATCGCTATCAAGGAGCACCCGGACGATCCCTGGACACCCCGTATGGAGCGTTTGGAGCAGCCCCCCCAGACAAGGCCGGCTGATGTGGCTCACCAAATCAAGGCAGTGCGAGACGCATACGTTGAGAAGAACTTTTAATTTCTATTTCCTCTGTGTATGATGTATAGTGTTATTCTTTCCTTTTTTTCTTTTTCCCCTTTTCCCCACTCTCCTGCTTTCTTTTTCTTTCTTTTTTTTCATCCAATTTGGTATTTTTTAAAATGGCTCCCTTCTTGGGTTTACTGGTTTTCTTTTTCTTTGCAGTGTGATGTAGTTCTTGCATTTTTTCAACTTGTTTTTCCTCTTCCCTTTGTAATTCCTTCTTCATTTTTTCTCTTTTGACCCTGAGTTCCAAACGTTCCTTTTTTCTTTCCTTTTTCATTTTTTTCTCATGCATCTGCTTCCTTTTTAGTTTTTTCTCCCTCTCCACTCTGCGGTCATTCTTATCCTTGTAGTTCTTGGGAACCCCAAATTTCTCCATTTGCACAGCGCTGTAATCTGGCTTGTCTGCCCTGTCTGGTTCCCATATCAGCTCGGTGTTCTTCCTGCTAGGGGTACGCTGCCGGTGTCCTATGTCAGCCTCCTCTATACCGGGTATGCCTGTCACAGAAAGGAATGTTCCGGATATAGTGTGTCACAATGTAAAGAAATGTAAATCATATTTGTATGACACGATTTAAATAAAGTATGTTATTTTTTTAGTACAACGCAAACTGCGTTGAAATACTGTGATATGTTTAGTGGTTGTAAGAACATTAAGTATTTTACATGTGGAATGAGATGCGTTGTTGTACATACCTCTTACTGCCTCCTCCCGCAGGTAATCGAGAGCCTTCCCCTCTGGCTGCTTCAGCTGCATAGATTTCTTTATTACACCTTTCCCGGTGGTTGCGATAGCGAACTTCAAATCGGTGTACTGAAAAGCATCATAGCATAAAAGTAAAATACTGTGAAATGTTACGGTATTTCATTGTAACTCATACTTCTTTAATATATTTACTTTCATCGCACAACGGGCAGAAATATAACGAAAGCACATGATATCTTAATTTTCTGCTATATCTAGCTAGCTGGAACACAGCGTTGTACGTTATAATTTGTTACCAAATAACGCATGTGTCATTCATTGAACATTACTGTTCAGTTTTGCTATATGACAGCCAAAACACATGGCGTTAGGCATTAACGCATCTGTATCACATGATACTTTTTCTGTACTATGTACATACTGTAGGGACAGCCGACATGGCATGTTTAATTTATTTATTTCATGCAAAGAAGCACGTACCTTCTTTTTCACTCGTTGTGAGTAGTCTGCCGTCTTTGTTCTACACTGGTGGATGGTACGATGTGTGTGGGTCACGGAGTTGACATAAGCTGTATATAGGAAAGGAGAATAATTGTATTGTCATACAAAGTGTTGTATAAAATAAAACGCTAATTTATTTGTATCACTTTACTGCACTGTGTCCCTGTCTTGATATTTTATGACAATGTTATTACTACATGCAAAGGGAGGGGTAAAGGGATAGCCACAGCAACACTACTCACCTGCTACATCCTTCCATGCCCTACGCTTGACATCCTTCCCCCCCACCGGGCCCATCAAAGTAATACTTTATTGCGTCGCGGTTGACGTTCACTGCAAGCATAAGGTTGTCAACCTCCTCTGTTGTCCATCGCGTCCTTACTATCTCCATGTCTGATCTCATGGGCCCCTTCTCGTCAAACACTTCCCCCCCTTCCAGCAACTCGTCCTCTTCCTGCCCAATATCTGAGAGGCTGTCCTCATCACTGAGGATCTCCCCCCCAACCTCTGTGTTACAGGAGGTGTTGTTCGTGTTTTCTGCAGCAGCTGGCACATAATTATAGAGGTGGTCCACCCCCTCCACAGTTTCAGCTGAGTCATTGGGGGCCAGGGCAAGCCCTGCTGCAACAACAAGTGGGGTGATGATCATCTGTTTTTTCCTCCTCCCATGTTTCTTCTGCTTTCCACGTTTCTGTGACAATGAAAAGAAGAAAAACCCTATTAGTAAACCTATACAATATTGGCGATAATTTAACGCAACTTGTCGACTTGCGCTAAGGACGTTAATTTTTGAAAGCGTTTTCCCATGGGAAACATGGAATAAATGCAAGTTATTTTACTACCTGGACGTTCTCTGAATGGCTGGGGACAAGGGGGAACTTACCTTGTCTACCTTGTGTGTCATTTTATCCTTATTCTTCACCATTTTTTGTCCGTGAAGCTGTAGTGGATAACGCAACTGAATACGGTACGACAGTGTCGCTACCTAGCGGCAAAATGTAGAGACGGACAGAATTGGAGTAATGTGGCGCCCCCTGACGTGTAACCCAGCTGATATAAAAAATAGTACTGTCCCATTCACTGTGATTGTGCATGCATCATGGCTTTTTTCCTGTCCTTTCCCTGTTTATAATCTAATCTGTATAGCCCGAAATAAATCACAATATTTTTCTGAACAAAATCCAAATGGAACACGGTGGGTATGTGAACGGCGTAGTGGAATGAAACTTTTATTTTATATTTCAACCCCTTTATTGGCGTTGACAAAATGTTATCTCACGTGGTGTTTTCACAGCATCAGGTGAAGTTTACTTTGGTCAGGGTATGCTATACAGTACCATGTATCCTATATGGAATGGCAACATGGCCTGTGTGAAAACTTAATGTTCTATTTCATGCATCACATAAAATTAAATGTATATACTGTCATGAATACAATTGAAGAAAATTCTGCGGACTGTTCTATCATGTCTGTTAAGCCCCGTGCTCCCTTTCAGTGGGCGGAAAGTCATATCCTCACATTAACGCAATATACTGCAGAAAGTAAAAAGGGACCTGAATTAAGGGTCATAACTACATGGGAGATTAAAATAATATGGGAGCTGTCCTCCTTCAATGGAAATATTACCTACACATAGTCACGTGAGGTAGGATAAACGGTAGCAGCACACAGATTTTGTGGTCAACGTTACTTCAGTGTAACATAGTAAGGTTGATGCCTAACAAAACATCCCTTGGATAAAATATAATAACGATACAGATACAATGTGCTATACTGTAATGTTCGGTAATTGTCCTGCCAACTTTAACTCTGTCTTTTGTACAAAGTTGGGTAAAACATATACTAAACGGCAATTAAATACACATAATGATGTGAACAAGTGCTGTGAACCGTCCCGCTGTATATCACAGGAAAATACTGCGTTAAGTACAACACCACTCAACTAGCTGAACACTTAACGTCTAAATAGAGTGAAAAAAACTCCAAACTTGGTTACGCTAAAATCTGCACCACTTTTCAGACATACGGTGTATGCCCTGGCTATAATACACAGTAAGTTATCTTGTTTCTGTCCTTTCTCCCATCACTGGCATGTACCACACAATTTTATCTGTTCCTCCTCCTTCCATATGAGAGAAATGAAGGGGCACAAACTGGGGTCCACTTTATGTCACTGGTTCTTTTTTTTTCTCCTTGGCAAACGTAGGCGGGTGTTCTTGGCCTTCTTAGTAGCCGGGGGGGATAAACAGACCCAAATATTGAAGTGCCTCAGCACCTTGCTCCGCACCGAATTGAGGCACGGTTTCCTTTTGCGCACTGTCCGGCTCCTCCTCTGCTTCAACAAATGTTACATTGTGCCTTTTCTCTTTCCTGACATTTTGCGAGGCAGGGATGTCGTTAGGGGAGTTTGTGCTGGATGATGCAGCCACCTGTGAATGGCCCACAAGTATGGGCTTCAGTGTTGCCTCTGTTTCAGTCTGAACCTCTTCCGTTGCTCCGACCTCTGGTTCTGTCACCTTTATCTCCTCTATCGAGTCCTGTGGGAGAGGTTGCTCTGTCCCCCGTCTTTCTACTTGCTCTTCTTTCGGATTAAGCTGCAATATGTCTTCTGTGTCAGAGCTGTTTTGTTCTACCTTCACCTCGCGCTCCTTCTGTGGAGCAGCAGCACTCTCCTCACTTTGTACTGGGCCCGGGTTATCCTGGGGTGTGTCTGCAGCACCATCTGCCTCACCACTGTCCTCTTGTTTCTGTGTCGCCGTCTCATCTTGGGGTGGGTGTGCACCGTCCCATGCAGCCTGCAGCACTGGCGGCTCGTTCTCTCCATCAGAACTTGCCTCGCCCTCATTCTGTGTGCTAGTGGAGGGCACGAGCCCCACGTCGGACCGCCAGACCATGTCCTGCACTGTAACACACCGGAAAATGACGTGGGTTTTAGTGACAGGAAGACATTTTGGCACAGCAGTATGAAAGGGAAAATAAAACGGTGTCTCTCTTTGTCATTAGTGATAAAACAAATCCTGCTACATCTGCATATATTTTAACTTGACTGACTTTTACATGATACATATACTATGCTTTTCACAGGGTACGGTGGAAAAAGCACAGTATAATGGCTGGCACCTATATATAGCGTACATACAACTGTATTTAGAATTTAAATTGGGGTCATATGAACATGGTTCATATTGGGCAGCAGAGTGAGGTACTGTGCCTCGACATAAACATGAACTACGTGTTAATTCCATTATGTTGGCCCTGGCGCTGTGCTGTAACGCACAGAAAATAGCGCAAATTAGGTGGGATAATGCAAATACTCACAGTTTATGACCCGTGTCCCAACAGGAACCTGAATGTTCTCTTTGCCGGGGGGGGGGGGGGGGACTTGAGCCTGTGCTGCGACCCTCTGCTGTACAACACCATCAACTACCCGCAGCGTCTGATGTATCACTGCGGAAAGAGAGAATGTTTCATTAATTTTCAGGTTTCCTTCTATTGCGCTATGTACACTGAAACTGTTTAATGTGGGTGATGAAGGTGAGGCGTTAAGGCAGTTCTCACATTTTAATTTAGCGCGGAGGACAGTGGCATTAAGTTTTAATTTTATTTTCTAGCAGCAGTATTGGAACAGAAATAATGTGCAGTATTCTACAACTATTTGGATGGCCTCTTTTCCTGCTGAGACTTACCGTTTAACATATCATGCACTGTTGAACTGAGTATCCCATGTTTATTCAGCATCGAGTTTTGGTTCTTTCCTAAGAGACGTCCTGTCTTTGCTATGTCCGCGACTGCTTTCTTAAGAATGCCGTTGCTATCGGATTTTTGGTGCTGCATTAGAATTTTGGCGATGTCACTTTGGTTCTTCACCACGTTTGCAGTGATCTTACTAAGGCGGTCTTTCTCTTCTTTCATGGCACTGCATACGGTCTTAATACCAGTTAGAGCCTCTGCAATGTCGGACGTTATGGACTTAAAAATTTCTTTGTCCTCCCTGCGCTCCATTTCTACAGAGGTTAAGAGACTCTGCATTGTGGCCAGGATTAAAGCGGGGTCTGGCACAGCCTGCTTGGCGGGGCTGGGTGGTGCAGCACTGCTCCCTGCTGTGGTGGCATCGTATAATAGTTTCTTCTTAGCGGATCCTACATCTGCAGTTCTGGCGTTAATTTGGCAGGTGTCTCTAGGAGAGCGGCGCAGGCGGGGTGGTGGGGTAATGTCAGGTAAGTTGGGCGAGGTCTCGATGGGAGTGGCGGTGAGGTCTACTACGTTGCTCTGCTTTGAAGTCGTTGGCGTGGAATATCGCACGGTTACCTCGTCTTCCGAGTTGCTGATGATAGGCCGCTTGCGTTCTATCTTCACCCCCTTTTTCACCTTGCTGCTCTTCTGCTCCACTTTCCCTGTTTTCACGGTGACTTTTTTTACTTTGGGGTCCGCCTTTGTGTGTTTGGGGTCAGGTTTCGTCTTGATTGCAGGTGCTTTACTCTGTTTTTTGTCCCCTTCACTGTCCTGTTTTACAGTTTTGGGACGTGGGGTACTAGGACGTGGGGTACTAGTTTTACATTTCTTGGCAGCAGAAGGCGGTACGGTGCTCCGTTTGTTATGGGTGTCAGTGCTGCCTCCCTGGTTTATTTCGGGATATAGTATCACCCCGTTTGGGCCCACTATTTCCTTTTCCTCTTTCCATTTTAAGAGTAAAATCTGGAGAGGCGTACAGCCTTTTTTCACCTTTTTGCCGCTCTTTAGTAGTTCTAGTAGGTGCTTGTTCTGCAATATATAACAGCAATAACGTCAGGAATGATATGCGGTGTTCCAAAAAGGACAGGTTGCGTTAATACCGTAGTACTATATTTCCCACATACGGTTAGGATAAAACAGCAGCATATTATTTCAATGTCATGGGAAAAAGGATGTAAATGGATAGGGAGGAAGGGGGAAGAAAAGGGGGGGGGATGGGCCTACATGATACATGTGATAAGTAAAAAAGGGAAAGTGGTTGCAGTATTTTGTATAGCTCACCTTTTTTTTACAGCTGCCGTAGAAATCGTTGATTTGCTTCTTCATTTGTTTCACATCCCTGCCGTTATTCGCGACGGCATTCACTAGGTCTGAAAAACAAGGTAAATGTTTCCTTACTTCAAATACCGTATAAAACAAAATATAACACAGAATTACTTTGTTTAACTTGACATAAGAAATGGAGTAGAAACAGGGAAAGAGAATTGCATGTCACTGAATTGCGCTAAATAATACACGTTAACTGTCTGGCCTGTGTCATGCCATGCCACAGTAGAACAAGTGAGGTCCATATGCTGAGTGTGCCTACAGTACATTGCGTTAATTTTTTTAGAACGGTATCTATATGATATTGCTACTTTTGGGAGATACGCCTTAATACAGTGCGTGATAAAGATTTTTTCCCTACCTTGAACCTCCTGCCAAGCCTTCTCACGGTCCTCCTTCTGGTTTTTGGACCTGGACTTCAGGATGCTCTGGAGGCGGTTTACATTAAAAAAGAGGGTGAATTGTTCACTAGCATTCCATTTTATGTTCCTTATTCTCACTGTCCCTTTGGCCGTATACTTGGCGCTACGGTTGATGCCTTGTCCTTCGTCATCCTCGCTCCCTGTTCCCTCCTCTGCCTCATTCTCACACTCTCCTCCTTCTTCCTCCTCTTGCTCCTC
Organism: Harmothoe impar; assembly: GCA_947462335.1. Classification (NCBI taxonomy): domain Eukaryota; kingdom Metazoa; phylum Annelida; class Polychaeta; order Phyllodocida; family Polynoidae; genus Harmothoe; species Harmothoe impar. Next base: position 10,365,613 of record OX381721.1, on the reverse strand, counting down.
CCCACCATCGTCCTCCTCGTCATCCTCATCGTCACCGTCCTCATCATTTTCAGCGTACTCCTCCCCTTCCTCCTCCTCTTCTCCACCCTCCTCCTCTTCTCCTTCTTCTACTCCACTACCTTCCTCCTCCTCCTCCTGTTCACTTTCTCCCTCTTCCTCATCGTCTGACGCGTCGTGATCGTAATCAGACTCGTCCGCCTCCGACTCCTCATTGTCAGAAGCATTAGAATTTTCGCTGCTTGTGTCCTCAAGATCCACCGATTGCTCGGTGTCGTCAGACCTGGTATCTTCTATCTCATCCCTTTTCAGGGGTTTCTGCAAAAAAATAATTTAAATACGGGTCAGAATGCAGTGGGACAAGGTGAACAACATAGCACAAACATTCATCCTGTCCCCCAAAACAAAGCAATATGTTTAATGCTGCGAACCCTCCCTTGTGTGATATACCATGCTCAGACTAAATTTGGGTTTTGCAGTACGTGTATTAATGTGGGTATTATTTATACTGCACGGGGAGAGGAGGGAGGGACAAAATGCATACAGCGGTGTCATGTAGTACTCTATATCGCAAAGTCACTCAGGTTATAATAACTTGGTTCACATGGTACCGATTCCAACAGCGAAAAGACAGCTTGTTTGGGTTACGGGAAGCAGAAGACAGAGCTAGGCCATACCTAAATGCGGTGTCGGGACCGTACCGACCCACTCCGGCACACCGTTCACCAAAATCCACCCATTATCGCCCCCTATGTCCCTTGCTCAAACCTCGTTAACTCGGTGTATACTGCATGACAAGTCCAAAATAATGCACAGGAAGCTTCATGGTTATTAGTTACATCATGTTATAACACACACAGGTGGGAGACTTACCTTTGGTTGGACTTTAGGCATGTTTAGGGGCGATGTGCTACTTTGCCGCCTTCTCTGGCGAGCACTCAGATACCGTACCGGAAGTGGGTATCCAGGTCATGTTACACTGGTTTCCGCGGTACAGCTGGCGTTATTTCCCGCCTTAGCGCACTTCAGGCAAAAGTGTTGGGATTGCGTTATTTCTTTTGCGGTATTCACAACGCCTTGCGCTACGACATCTAACAGAAAGTTGTGTCTCGGGGGGGGGGGGTTGAATGTACTTTAATATTAGCGGTATATTTTTTTTAAATAACGCAATTGAAGTGATTAACGCCGCGTTAGTTGTGTCTCGGCCCCTAGATCTGATGTTTCTGATCTGATGAAATGTGCGGTTCATCTCGCGTTGCCTCAGACTCTTCTTCTCTCTCTCACATTAGCCTGCTGACATGTTACAGCGCTTATTATCATTATCATTAGTCACATCTTGGTACTCTTCTTGCTCATTTGCCTGTTTTCTCATCTAGTTTGGGTTTGATTTGAGCCTGGACTTAATTGAGTGGAAAGAGAGTACATGTTTATGTTGATTTGAATTACTCCACCACTATCATCATTATTTTTATCATTACTTTTTTGTGTCTTCTTATCTTATCGTCTCTTCTATGTTCATGTTTAATCTGAGCCTTACTGACTTGTTTACAAGTATTAAGTCAAGTTCATGGTTATACTATTGCATTTACTATAAATATTATTTCCTCAACACAGCTGCTACTTGTTACATAATCTCCCTACTGGTCATACACAAATAGACTAGTCCCTAGAGGATATGTAATTGTGTCTGCATCAACATCTGCAATGGCACTTATCAACATTGTATACACTCATATTGTATTATTCATATCTTTTGATGCACCATGTTTTACATGTTCGGTCACAAATGTGCTTTAACTTACATATGCCACACTAGTGGTTATTGGTTTGTACGACATGAGCGCTATATCGGAGGATTATGTTATTAGCCTTAGTAGGGGTCCAAAAATGTTTACCATTTTAGGTGAAATATCCTGCTGGCACATAGGTTGTGTTGCCTTACATATGCACCGTCCCCCTACGTTCGAATGAGAATGGTGATTATTCAAGACTGAACATATTCCAATAAATACCGCTGTACCCCCTTGCTTATGTGAGACCTCGATGCATTAAAAATCCATGACAATACGGTAAAACCCCATAATGTTTTTTAAATATTTTCCCCCCAGATGTATTAATGTTCACACAAGGTACCTCATCACACCACTAATATCCCCGCATAGCCAGCTTCTTACGATATATGTAGAGTCAAAAAGAAGAACACTACATGTAGTACAAAAAGGAACAAAATGCTGCAAAGCCTCTATAATGACACATGGCTTTGAAGATGTGCAGAAGACAAAAAAAAAGGAGAGAGATAGTAAGAATGGATATTATGGATAGCTGACTTCAGTGTATCCGGGCTGTTGTGTCACTATGAACCAATTAAACACGTGCTGAAAAGAGTTCTTCTGTAGTTTGGCCTATAGGTATATTGAGCACTGAGCATGTTTCTGACATTTCAGTGTTTTGCAAATGACGCAATTCAGCATTTGGTGACAAGTATTGAGTTTGCTTGGTGCAGGCTATTCAACTGAGCAAGGTTGTCTAACAAACACCATGTCTCATGTGACGATGGGCCAAAGCTAGATATGGGGATCGCTCATATCCAAATGCCAATCATGAAAGAGTGAAGAAAATGACTCAAGAGAAACTCTGACTGAGTGAGATTTGGCCTGGGGAAGATTCAATCCTGGTCTAGGTTGATAACGATCGTCGTCAATGTGACGATATGTGACTGATCTTTCTTTTTTTCGAGTCAAAGTCAACATAATGATCCATTATGATTATTATGTGGCCATGATACTGAATTCCGACCTGTCATATATCTGCCTAAACATTGCAGAGTGGGAAATGTTTATGTGATCTTGTATTGGCCCGTAGACCACCAAGAAATCGATGTATTTGAACAATAAAAACTGTTCTGGAAAGTCTACTTTTCGAAGCATGTGTGTTGTGAGTAAGCAATTAGCTCCCTATCCCTTTCAAATGCTCCGAGTCAATCCAAACAGTACTTGCTGAAATTATACATCGGTTGGAAGTATAGACTGAGGGGGCAAGAACACTGGAGAGGAAAATGCTTGATCTTGTGAACCATTACTCTAGAGCTGGTTGTCCACCGATCGATTTAATCGTGTTTGTCGGCTGTTTGCTTCTTATGTGGTATATTTGGATTAATATTATTAGGAATCTAAGGCGCGTATGTTATGCACAACTTCTGTAATTGTTTTATTTTACCCAAAAGAGTTCCATTTAAAACAAGAAAAAAGGGCCGACAAACACCATTCCGTTGGCCAGTGGGGAACCTGCTTTTAGAGACATGGGAGTGGGTACACATTGAAGCTGGTTGTGAGGACTACCATAGGGAGTGTAAAAGCTGGAGCATATAGTCAGGCAGCAGTTGGGAGCTTGAATTCGCAGCTGAAACACCATATTGGCTTGGCCCCAGGGAATTTGACAGTTTGGTCTGCTCAATTGGTTTGAGTTAAAATTGAGCCAAATTTCAAAGCGTTTCAAAGGCATTTTAGTTTGAAAAAAGTGTATATATGTTCAGGGTATGCCTCACACACCAGCAAATTAGCACCTAAATCCAATAGTTGACATGGTGTTGAAAACCCAAGGCAGTCTGCTTTGAGAATAGACCAAATTCGCCACATCGATATTTCGATGCATCAGGATCAATAATTATTTGCAGTCGCGGCCATATGAGGCCGAATTTCACATTTGTTATGCATATTTCTCGGTCAGATTGCATCTGATATAATTTCTTAATGCGTGTGATGCATGTGATCCATATTGGGAGTTTTGGAGTCCGGCAGAAAGAAATGTTTTGAACTATGCTGCAGTTTATACTTTTTTTTCACATTGTTGTAAAACTGCATTTTATTTTCTATTTTGTTGTTCTTATGTAGTTACCGTCCATGTCTTTCCGTCATAGGTCATCCTAAGACGCAGTATTTATATTTGCATGTGTCTGTCCCCTCCCAGCGCATCATCAACCTACTGTGGATATGATACCATATAAAGGATAATAAAGTTATACATGAGATACTTTTGAATGTGAATAGATAAATAAGGTTATCTGCATGTGAGCAAATGGGACTGTAGATGAACTATAACATTTATACGATGGAATTGAAGCCCATGTTGCTAGACTCCTGTGCCATGTTCCTCCCAAAATGATGCTCTTTTGTTAAATGGCATATTATGGCTTGGGCTTGTCCTAGTGGCATATCATGTGCTGTAGAGTTAAAGGTTAAGACTTTTAGGGCGGGCTGCTGACAGAGTTACTCATGTTGTAATATTAGACATCACGCATATTGCTCGTTAAAGCTGGTTTGAGAGCTGTTCTTACAGCACAGTTAGTTAGATGATAAGACCTGTCCCAATTTGAAGAGCAGTGGGAAATATACATTCTTCTATGTTTAGGCCCCATGTTATAAAGACATTTTATTGTCACATATTATGTTGTTATCTTTACTGCTACTCCAGCTAGGTTAAATAGAGAGCCACGGAACATGTAACTCTATCTATTTCCGAAATGGTCCTGGATTTGATTTGTCCCTCGGATAGGTAAATTTGATCTTTTTCTTTTATTAGTCCAAAATGTAATGACCAGTCTCAATGCAAACTGACCATTATGTCTTCCCTTACAATGTGGGGAGTCCCCATCCACGTTATAGGATCTCTCCCGACTATTGCCCATTCTCTAGGATGTCACCTGACACTCGTGGAACTGCACAAGCTGCGATAGCTACTACTCAGAAAGTGCCACAGAGAAAATAAGTAGAATCACTGTGACTCCCAACTTGATCACTGAGGTAACTCTCCCCAGAACTCTCAAGTTACTCCCTGACATTAGCAGGACTCTATAATAATTATAACGATTCCTTTACTTAAACTCCCTGATGATTGGTAGTCACTTTAGAGTCACGGGGAGAGTTACCTCAGTGATCGAGTCCAGACTCCCATTTGGGAGTCACCGTGATTCTACTTGTTTTCTCTGTGTGTTGTGAAGAGAAGCCAGTATGTCTGACCAATACCAACTTCTGCAGGTAACCGTGTCTGAACGTTGGAGTAAACCTCTGTATTTATTTGATGTGTCTCAATAATATATGCATTTCCTGTGAAATCACAAGAAATTAAGACGACTGGCACCTATTTTCAGCGTCCCTTGTTAGAATTGCAGTTTATAACTGACATCACACTTTGGCAGGACGTTATGTATATATGTCTGGATCTCAGACACTCTTGTGGCACTAGATACATAGACAAGGATCACCGAGTTTTAATCTGTTGACTGGGTTATTCCACGTGTTGATCATTTGGCCATATTCTGGCCTCATGGAATACGGCCAATGATTACATAAATTACATACGTAGCGGAGTTCCTGATCAAGAATGGCATCCAGTGGACACAGAATTCAATTCAAAGTTGAATCAACGTTGAAACGACATTGAATCAACATTGCCAACTAGTTGTCAATGTTAAGTCAATATTCTGTACGCACTGGGCTCGGTGTTCTTTTGTGGAATTATTCTTGTAGGACATAGTGTTATACCTCCTTCTGTTGACTTGCAGTCCATACTGCAAAGGGCCGAAACGGATCTCCAGCGTGTTTCATATTTTCAAACTCTATTGATATATAAAATTGGCCGAATGCCTTTAATGCCATGGTTCATGTGATGGGTTAATGGATAAGCGCATATACCATGTTTGTAAATCATGAAATATCGAGAGGTGTATGTACTCTGAATACACATGTATATGCCTTCTGAATATTGTTTACTGAATTACACGTCCAAATTATAATCACCTGAATTATACTTCCAAGTTATTGTATTCTGAATTACACGTCCAAATGTTTGCTTTCTGACTTACACGTACACAGCTTTAAATTGAATTAATAATAATAAATTTGCTATTAGCTCCATAGAACACTGTTGAACCCAAGTAATCCCTTTTGCTCTTGTTTAAGATGGGTTAGGAGCTATTTTGGAATTAATTCTTTTTTTTCAGCTACACAATATATTTGTATCCATAATGCCATCATGGATACGAGTACTAAGGGTATCTGAAAAGAAGTCGACCCCAGATTAGCTCCCAACCCATCTTTAAATTAATCCCAGACTTTTTCATTCTGTTCTATTCACTCATTGACATCCTTTATATTCCCTCGTATACTATCCCTGCACTCAGACTCTTTAATCGACAAAACTCATGAAATGATGCAGTAAATTTTAGGAGTGTTTATTTAACAACATTTCACAGGTCTTTTACACACACAGGCCCAGAATCAGATGTTCATACTCTTCTCTGTGATGACGTGCATGATAAACAAAGATGGCGACGTAGCAACAACATAACAAGGGGATGACGTCACGTCAGGATGTTGGCTGGTACCCATCATGTGCTGCGCTGGTTGCTGGAGACGTTTTGCGCTTGTTCCGCCGTGTTCTTGGGATGATCACGTGATCAGAGATCTCAACTCTTGTGTACAAAAATAGGGATGGACTTTTTCTGTTGAGACTTCTTGAGAGGTGACTTTATTTTGAGAGGACTTCTTTTTTCTGAATGGTGTTGTTTCTGTATGTGGCTGCTGCTATTGGTGTTTTTTCAGCTGCTACCACATGACTAGTTTATGAAATACTTTCTCAAATGTTCGTAATTTGGTGTTTTCTTTAATGATAAATCTGTCCAAAAATATGACGCGCTGTACAGTGCATCGTTGCCGTTGTACGAACCTGCAAATAGACAAAAAACAATGGGGGAAATTAGATTATATTTCTTAACACAATCAAGATTGTAGAACAATCCAACAGCAATGCCCTGTCTATTTGAATTATTTAATGACTAATTGTTCACAATACATAATTAAAACACATATCTACGTGTTCATCGTGACAATGTATCATTGATGTTATTATTAAACGCACAGCAGAGTTCTTACAGGCCAACATTATATCTATGACCTGATGTGTGCTAATATTCATACAAAAACAAACGCAACAAATGCACACTCCATTATCATGTTTATACCGTCAATGTACTGGATGCTTCTCCTCCAATGGGAGCTCTAGACTGTCACCTTTCAATCAGATAGGCCTACTGATTTGTGTAATTAAATTCCATATCTCAACATAAAATCATCCCTTTATGTATCGTCATGCACCACCTTAATTATTTTACAGGTTATTGTCTCCTCACATCCCACTGTAATATTTACACTGTAAATCATAATAGTAGGCACACTGCAGTACCAGTCCTACACTAGAACTGTAGATTTTAAAGTGTACCCTACACACATGATTTGCAACTGTTTACAGTGTGGGTATGCCAACGTTTCTATCTGAACTTAAAGCGGCATAATCACCGAGCGTCTCCCATTCACATGTCTAGTATTGTTTTAGCCTACTATGTTGCTGAGTGTAAATGGTGATATTGGCGTTTAAAAGTCAAAGCTGGTAAGGGTTTAGTTGCTTGACTCATACATGTATTTTATGAAGGAGCAGCGTAGAGTACCTCATGGGGAAGAGCCGTGTTATCAATTACTACCATCGGCAGGTTTCTCACGTTAGAACGCAAAGCGAATAGCAAGTGATAGTAAACAGAATCTGACTCCTCGTGAGTAGTATGAACATGGCGATTTATATCTGGCTCCTACCTCACGCCACTTGGCTTATATTGATACTAAATGATAGGCATCATATATGCATACCTGCGTCATATAACTATACTTTGAATATCCCAGGCAGATGATTTTGGTTCAATATTTTGTTGCAGATATAGTCACCATACGTTTCAGGTTTAGAGGCATATGGATGCCACGGCTACTGCTTTGACCTTAAGAAGGGTTCGGTGGTTGTAAGACTGTTTTAACAATTAGCAGTAATTCTTGACCGATGCTGCAGTCCAATCAACTAGGAGGGGGAAGCTAAACCAAAAACGTACTATTTGGGCCTAATCCAAGGACACGAATCTTTGACCATTGACAACCTTTCCATTGATGGAATAAGAAGGTATGTTCTTGTGGACACAGTCTTTGGTGTTGAAATTATTTTTAGACAGGATGCAGAATTTTACCGGCAGGACCAGCTTTCCAATCAAAGCGGGTCCCCAGGTAACATAAGTACATTGGGCCATGATTGGGCCAATATACCACTTAAAAATGGGCCAATATTGGCATTTTGATATTGGCCCACCGCTGGTTTGACCGCTGGCCGAGTAATGGCCCATGCTCGGAAAAAGGGATATTGATTTTATGTTGGCCCAAAGGTGGGCCAACATTACAATGTTTTTACGTTATTCCAAGGTTAGAAATTAAACATCGGGGCAACCTTGAAATACATATGTCGCCCCAACATATGATTTTCAATATAGGACCACTGCAACAATCACCAATATTGAACAATACTATTTTTATGTATATAATTGAATGTGCAAACATACTTAAGACATGACTGTCAAGTATCATCAGTTTAGAAAAAGCCATTTCTGTCTTTTTAATCCATCTTGATCTCTATCCCAAATTAGTTAGACACCATACAAACTGTATTACTCTCATTTAGGACTTATCTAACTCCATTACCCACACATGAGGTGTCTTCAAGTTACTTTTGACAAATTCCCACTGATGTCATGTAGTAAATGGCACTTTTAGGTATCAAATATCATCAATGAACTTCCTCAGACCTTTAAACATGTAGAGCACACTGGGGATATCATTTATAACCCAATATGATGGTAAAGTAGGAGCCATCCTGTAAGATATTCTTCAGGCAACATTGAATCCCCCTGGTGTAGATCACAGCCAATATTGGACAAGTGTAGTTAGAATTTATGTTGGTCCAACATCAGCAATAATATGATGGCCCTGAGATGTTCCAACACTGGGCCAACACTGGGTCAATATCAGCCATATCAAGCATGGACCAGCTCTGGGCCAGCGGTCAACCCAGCAATGGCCCATTGCCGGAATTGCCAAGGGTGGGCCATCATTGTAATTTGTATGTTGAACCAATGTGTGCATTACTTACAATGGGCCATGGTTGGTATAACGATTGCAATGGAGTCGATCATTGCCGACATTGGCCCAATATACCCTTGCTACCTGGGTCTCACAGTTCAGAATCACCAAATACTGTGATACATTGTTTGCTGACTGCCTCCGACCTATAAGGAAGCTGACATTAATACCAAAGGAGACCTTAATACCAAAGGAGCAACAAGGTAATCATTTCCTACTTATCTTAGCATGGTACAGGGTGATATGTTGGTTAAAATATCTTCAATCGTATCTAAAAGGCCTGATAAGACCTACATATACCACTATGGCTAAGCACTGGGTGGGTAGAGGGCGGGAAAGGGGCCATCGCCTCATTCAGGGTGCTCATTGCCTATGCATGAGGGAGTAATATTAAGAGTCCCCTATGCCAGGCTTACTCTGCTCTCACCGCTCTTGTTACTATTGTCATTTACAGTGGGCTTAATGCCTCCCATCTACAACTTCACCCTACTCGGCACAAATGTAGAGGCCTTGAAGGAGCATCTATTTGCATTGATGTGTGAGGAGTGGATGACAAAGAACATAATCAATGAATAAGTAGCACCTTTAGTGCCACTGTGAACGGATCACAAGAGATACTAAAATTCGCATGTTATAAACAAGCCATGTTACAAACATGGCGTTAGATCTGATTATTATTTGAGCAGGACCAGTAAATCTTTTCCATAATTGTTTATATTGTGCCAGGAATATGCCCCATGTACATATATCATGTTCTATGAGATTGTTCTGTGAGGGCCATGTTGTCCCTGGGGTGACACTGACCCATATTATATATAAGATACAGCTAGTATACAATCAACCTGATTAACCATAGAGAACTATATTTCCCCATGCAGTGTATCATCACGAGAGGTAATTATCAGGATGGTGAAGGCAGGTGAGCGATGCTGGACTGATTATTGGGTAGCAATGCACTGGAGGAGACCAGTAGGAGGGTGGCCCCAGATGGTGGTGTGGGCTTCATACTACACAAAGTACACATGTAGCTGGGAGCCTCAACTCTGAGCATGTTTGCCCTGCTCTTATAAGGTCCTCCAGGTCATGGGAGGGTGATATTAAGTAGGGGAGAGCAGCAAGGGTTCCGGCTGGGGCACGGTGGGATCATGGTGTGTTGCTATCGGGTCAGTTCTGCAAGGGAGGGATGGAGGGAGAGAGGAATGGAAGGAATGCGGCAAGGAGTGGGAGGAAGGGAGGATGGATGAGTGGGACGGATTGGTGTGTAGAAGGAGAGAGGTGAGGAAGGCAGGTATGAGGAAGGGAGAGAGACGTGCGGGGGGGGGTACAGAATGTGACGAGGCAAGCTGACAGGAATGAAAAGAGAGGGCTAGACATGTAGGAAGGAACTTAAGGAAGCCCTGGGGGACGGGTGGAGTACACGAGGGAGGACAGCAGGTAGAACGGCAAGGCGAGGGAATGAGAGAAGACCAAAAATGGTGGATCTGGGGGTTGGGTGGGGGCTAATATCTGGTATAGAGAGAGACTTAGACTGTAGATGTGTAGGTGTAGGTGTTGAGGAGGGGGGGGGTTATCGGGATTGGTCATGGCCTGGAGAGAGCAGACCCTGGGTGTGTGTACACATGCCTTGGGGAGAGCTGGGGAGGGGTGGAGGAGCCTGGAGGAGTCTGGAGGAGCCCTAGGTGTGTGTTACCTGTCCTATAGTGACGTGGGAGCGTGCAGAAGGGCTAAGTATCTGGAGAGTGGAGGGGGTCACACCTGTGAATTACTCACATCTCAGGTGAAACCAGATACCCCCTGGGACAGAGTAATGGACTACCTACGTTTTAACTACATGTATAACACATCTGTCCTCTGGGTTTACTCTCGTTTGGGTTTGCTCTGCATTGGGTGCATCAAACATATAATAGTAAAATCACAGCTATAAGCTTAGTTAAAGAAAACAGTTGGATTATTCTAAGGATAGCACAGAGGCACGCCAGTATGCACTATGCCCGTTTTATCGGCATCATACACGAATGTAGCACAGGTGAGCAACTCATCAGAATTTCGTTCATGTAGCTCTGGTGAGTGACACAGCAGTACGGCATTCATTATCATGCCCACATGAATACTATTCTACACGAATCCTTGAGGCATCATACCGTCCTTACTTGCCAAGGCCGCATTGCTATATCATGCTGACAAAAAATGCCTCATCGCATCTCATATTAACCACCTGTTCTCTTTCATGTTCCTAAAACGAATTTTACACCTATCAATCGTTAATCTCGGCTCAATATAAATTTGTGTACCCCCCCCCCCCGCCCTCAGTGTCTCCCACACTTCCTGCCTCGCCTCTCACCAAACCTGTATCTCTCCCCTAGGCCCAATGCCGCTCACATTGTGCCGACGTCTGCACTTTTGGGGAGACACTGGTTTGACAGATGGGCGGAAGGAAGTGGCTCTCATGGGACTGATGCTGATAATTGTGTCATTATGAAGGTGAATGGTAAGAGTTTTATTGAAACAATCCGGGAAAGAAGAAGTGCATTCACCTTTTAAGTTTCGGTTGGTCGCCAACAGAAATTACCCTCAGTTCTAAGAATAGTACAGTGCTTTCCTTATAAGCAGATAAATGTATATCTGTTACGACATAAGAACCTTTTAGGACAAACCTTCCAAACCACTACAAACATGGTAGTAAAACTTTGAATAGCATGGAGGCAATGTCAGCTAGTCCTTTTTAGATATTATCATCAATAGGGTTGGCATTATGCCTTTGGGATGATTCCCCTGAAGTCACATTATCCAAGGAATATATTTCCAATGTATTGTGTATTGGTTATTTAAGTAGAGTTTGTATCTATGAATCTTATGGGTTCAGTTAACCTAATAAGTTAGGGGTGCGATTTGCATTGTTCAGTTCGCATGTGCATTGTACAGTCAGGTACAATATTTCATGCAGTCAAAGATTGTGTCTGTACCTGGCACCTGGCCAAACTACTTCCCTCTTACAACCCAAAAAGGATCATCTTCTCTTACCATACCCTGTGGGCGATAGGACTAGATCTCGGAAACAATAGATGGCAATAGGCTGGGGTAATTCGGCCTTTGTGTCTCACATAATGTGGCTGATAACCAATGAGCTGTGCCCCATTGTTACAACTGTTTCCATCTCTTCTGTGCCAAATGATCTGACCTTGTATTTTGGGAATATTTCAGCGTGAGAATGCCGTTCACTGCTCGACTGGCCAAATATCAGTGAAGCCAGAACCTGAACATGAGCATATTGCATAAATATAAAGGTAAGTTTTAACTTCAAATAATTAGAACTGCTTCTAAACGTATGGTCCTTTTGGACAAGAGGCCCTGGTTTTCCATCGTTACTGAGCTACTATACTATGTCAGGATATATGGTGGCTGTGTTTGAGGCCCAACTCTTGCAACCCGTGAAGTAGCAGTCGGAGTGGAATAAGAACCGGTATACTCACTGGCCAGCCTCTACAACGAGGGTGGGGGTTAACGAGGATATTCCACTGTTCAACGGACAAACACTGTGCAGTTCCTCATCTGTTTCTATGCTTAAATCATTCTGTGTTGTATTTCTATGATTATCGTCTCATCTTTGGTCACACCACAATGTACTAGTCTTACATGGTATGTGGATTTGTTACAATGTGCAAGCCACCTATATGGGGGTGCAGAGGGGTCCCCCCCCCTGAGGTCGGAAAGTCACCGAAATTAAGGGGTCCAGGTCACAAAGTCGCTTTTTTGGACCCCCTTAAGTATTGTCAATTTTGTCTAAAAGTCGCCAGGTCACTTTTATTATTGCATTAGGTCGAAAGTCGCCTTCAAAACGGCCCAAGTCGCCAGCTCGCTTTTGACCCCTTTGGAGCCACCTATATGCATCTAGATTGAACACCGTATCCCACACACAGTTGAACTAAATGCCACAGTTCCAGAACTGACAATAATGTTGGTCCTGCAACAAGGTCTTAGTCACAGCAATATGGCACTATGAGACCTGGCACCACCAGGTCTGATAGGTAGCATGGGAAATGATACCTCAGTCTTCATATATAGCTACCACCATGCATGTCTCCAAACGTTGATTACGCATGGCATGCCTGCCCTCTGAGTTCTAAGGTGGCGTCTGTGGACTTACTGCCTTGTGTGACCACTAACAGGAGGGGTTATCACTAGGCTCTGATTAAGGAACATAGTTTGATGAATGGGGACCTCTAATGTAGGTACACTCAGAGGGAGCGCTCAGTACTCAGCACTGAGCTGCTCACACTTGTATGAGAGAGCTGCTCTCCTAGCTAGGTCCTTTACGGTACTGGCCCCACTTGTGGTGCAGTTGTGAAACTGTTGTAAATTTGATTCATCAGTTACTTTGAAGGCAAAACGCTTGCTGTCCCTTCGGTAACAGTCGGAGCTGAATGAGAACCTGTGCTCTGGGTCTTCATAAAGTAGGTGGAGTTTTAGACCCAACATCTAAATTAACTAACACGTAATGTACTCCTAGTCTGTATAATTATATACATTCGTTACTCTTTAAGGGAGGTTGTTTTGTGCACACCTTCATAAACAGTCCGGCTCCATATTTAGAAAATCCTCACTCTCAATTTATAGTCATGCATTTGTATTTCTTTTTCTGTACCAACTGATCCCCCAGTGCCCAATTATGAGCGGAACTAATGTCACCTGAAACATTTTTTATGAGTTTTTTCCCCAATATTTGGATTGGATTCTCTCAATGATCCACTACTGAAATCTAACAACAATAAAATTGGATATTGGAACTGGCTAGTGTCTTTTAGATAAGATAAATTGCTGAATATTTGCCTTTAACCTCACCCTGTTTCTTTCCCCAATTTCCCCCGATGGGATTCTCTTGCCTGACTCGTTCTCACTCCCTTTCTGTCTTCAATTCTATAATCCTAAGAAATATTGTTCTTTCTTTCTTTCTTTCATTCTCTATTTTTCTCTCTCACATGCACCCCCGCTCCCCCCCCCCCCACTCATTTATGCGGTCTGTTTCGCCAATCTAAGTGCATCCTCCTAGTGTGACCTGCTGCAATTTACATCATTACCTCACAATCCCTAACTAGGCGGACATTCATATATGACTCCCCTCTTACATGATCCACTCAGATGGAGGGTTAATATATGGCAAGAGCAGCTCAAACATAGGGACTTGACCAACTCCCCTACCATTACCAGTCTGATGAACTCGGTTTGTGTAAAGGTAAGGGGTGAGGGTCAGGTCGTATATGAAAAGGACAAGATATTGCTGGGGCTATTCTTAGCCTGAGTCGTTGTATATATATATACTGATCACTTAGTGATCACCAATTGTATACACTACATTATTATTGATTTCAAGAAAGTCAGTAAACCTGAGTTTAAATAGAATCATATAAAAACATAACAACCTGATGACCATTGCCCAGGTTGGTAGAAATACAGTCATGCTGACTATGCATTTTAACTGTATTGGAGTGTGCTTTGCTCATAGAATACCCAACTATGAATTGCAAGGACAACATGCGATAACAATGTCCTATCAAGGCCAATAGTTTGTATCATAACCTTTTATTAGATAAGGATTTACCCCCCAAAAAAGAAAGAAATTCCCAAAATAAAGAACTCCCTTATTGAATAGCTCAGATCCATTGAGTTTGACATAACGCTAGATAAGAAACATACACTAAAAGCCTTTAAAAATCTATTCCTAAGAAGATGAACAGAATGTGGACAAATTCGTATAATTGGTTTCAAATTGACCATCATTACTGAAACTAGTTTAAGATATTGGATAGAAACCATCTTCATCATCCTTATTGAGGGGAGGGACCTGTTTGATCTTTGATATATGGGGCCCCACAGACGTGCTTAGGTCACTAACGTCACTCAAGGTCAACGTATGGCCATGGATGACATTTAAATACCCATGATCCATCTTGTGTAATTACCATGTGATTGCCTAAAGTAGGTGCAATTCAATTATTTTTTCTTAAAGAAAATTCCCTTAAAGATTTCCAAAATGTATTAATAGCACTTTCACGGTCAATGGAGTAGTGAAAATACCTCTATTTCTGTGAGCTGCAACATAATCCTGGAGCATTTTATTCATATTATTT
The DNA here is from genome assembly GCA_947462335.1 of Harmothoe impar. Lineage (NCBI taxonomy): Eukaryota > Metazoa > Annelida > Polychaeta > Phyllodocida > Polynoidae > Harmothoe > Harmothoe impar. The sequence continues at coordinate 10,350,486 of OX381721.1, read as the reverse complement.
TACATATGGAGGGCTATAGTGGCCAAACTCTGTTGTCTGCGATCAATGAGGAAGCCGATTACAGGGGCTTTGAAGATACTCTTTGGAAGTTGGGCTTTAGATAACGAGCTCAATGATGTCAATAAGTTATTAGGAAAGTGAAAATATTGAGGCATAGCTGTACTTTTCCAAATCAGCAATGATGACGTTTCATTTAAAGCTTAAGCTGGTGAGTACAACAGATTTAACAGACTGTGGGGATATACTATGTTTCCCTTTTTCTTATTTCAACATTGCAATATGCATGTGGCAGTTCTTACAGATCCTTTCCAGCAAATATGTCTGGCGGAATCATTGTGCAGGTGTAGGATGTAGAAATTATTCCATCAACTGTTAAGGGCACACAGACCATGACAAGGTGGGGAGATGTTATTCAGCATTCTTTTGTTAAAGGGAAGTATTCAAATGAGGGTATCCTGTGTGGGCTATAGTCCATGTCTTTAGCCCTTCAGGAATATAAATGATCAATGGTTTACCCCTGAGTCTGGCCCCTACGCTGAATACTACCATATAATTGGCCTCAATTAACGCGCAAATAAAGTTGTCAGACCGAACCCATCCAACAATTGCGGATACGTATATTCACAAGAGGCAGATACCCCCTCCCTCAAACACCATATCCCTACTGCAGTCGAGGATGGGGGGATTTATTCAATTTGTTATCGTATCTATTTTGAAAACTGCTTTTGGGATTAAATAAGTTTTGAACCAATTAGTTCGTCCATGCATGCCTTATGATTGTGGAGGTGTACGAAGGTAGTGCTGAGTGTGTACAAACAGAGCTCACCTTGATGAACGGTCTGTACGCAAAATGAGTTAAGCTAAGGAAATCAAGCTAACGTTAATTCAACGTTCAACTAGTGGCATGATGTTGCCAGTACAAAATCAAGGTTTGCAAAATGTCATTCTTTCCGTATTATCAACTACATTTTTAAACATTGCTGACATATAGTAACATCATTACCAGCCCAAATTCAACGTTTAATCAACATTGTAAAACAATTGTTCCAACGTTCATGTCAGCTTCAGCATTAAACTGCTGGCATTGAAAAAACATGACTTTGACTTAACCACCGCCCCCATGAATTATGCCCCTACCAAACTGAGGTGCTGCCCTAGGGCAGCATAATGACTACCTTGGTACTGCCCTTGGTTAGCGGTCAGGGAGTACAAACTGGATAATGGCGATGGAAGTTCACATTTTGCTATTTAGTAAAAGGCAGTAGCGGGGTTTCAAGCTTATTCCAGGTGCCCTGGAGCAGGAACGGCTCTTAAAGATTTACTGTTGAATCTACTTTGGATCAATGTCAGAAGACATCGTCATATAGATTACCAATTATTAGCAAGGTTCTATTATTTTAAACGTTGCTTCAACGTCGGTCCTAGTGCTAATGAACATTTTATCTATGCCTGTGCTTACATGATCACGATTGTAAGAAGTAGAGTCACTTGATTTGAAAACACTAGCTTCAAGCGTACTTATCTAACAAAGAAGGCAATATTAATGAATGATTTTGTCTGACATTAACTCATCATCAATGCACCAAATGCACTGAGTAGAAAGGTTGAATTTCCTTCATCATCAGGATGCATCTTAATCTTAGCTTTACTATGTACTGCCTTATTGCATTTATTTTATCGCAATTCCTGGCTCAGAACTATACCCCCACATCTCTAAAATGCCTGAGAAGGTGAAGCTGCATTTGCATTGAAAGTTGCTATGGAAATTAAGACAATTTATATCAACAATTCATCCGCCTCAGAGAATGATGATCCGCGGGGGAGGGGTTCAACATTAAAATTACAAACAGAAAGCACGACCTTGGCCTCACCGCATGATAATATTATCGTTTCTGCGTGGGTGCTAACATCAATTAGAAAGTAGCGTTTTTATGCTCATCTTTTGCTTCAAATGAGTTTTTATTTGGCATGAATACCTTTGCTTGGGTAAAATCGATGTGACAGACAACACTGCTACTGACCAAGGACTGACTGCTCGGCTATGCATAAGCATGCTACACTGAGTTTCATCGTGGAAACCAAACTCCCGAACCTCCACACAGAATATTTCTGCTGAATTTCAATGTATTTATCATTGACAGATCAATCTAATATTTTAGACATTCTGTTTGCAATCTGTAATGTAATCTATGTCCAAACAAGAAAAAAAGGGAGCTTAATTTCATAGGACACTTTGACATAGCACCCACATGAACTTCCCATTTAACTGAATTTTGACGTCCTGAGTGACGAATTTCATCTTGATAACCTCATGACATATTCCTGTTATGATTACTTCTCTTTTCGTGTTTTTATTTGGGGGGGGGGGTAGTGATTATTTTTCCAGTTTACCCAGGTTGCTATATTACGACAATCAAGAGTAATGGACAACAAGTGTAATAAAAAATCTAACCATTATTTTCATTCTATGATTCACTGCAAGGTAATCCATCAACAACAACAGTTTCACCTAATAGTGGGTGGGCTAAGGCCCGCTAAACAGCTATTAGCTTACAACTATGGAATATTAAGAACTTTATCAACTACATCGCACCCTTGTATCTCCTTCTAGGCTACTCTTATATCAGATAAGGGACTCATTAGTGTGCTGCATGGAGAAAATCTGCCGTTGAGCACCTTAACAACGCCCCTTAACGCCTACTCCTGTACCTACCTGCACACACCCACCGTGAGAAGGGGCAGGAGGCAAGCTGAAGTGAGCGCAGATACTTCACTAATTAATAGCAAAATAGGGGTCAAAGATTGTAGTGACCTGCATGTTTACAAGGAAGTGGTGGTTACAAAGGGTGGTTTAGAAAAAGCTGGGGCGCCCAATGCACACACACCCACGTCATTCATAACAGGAGAAGTGTAGAAAACAATTATGTCTCTCATTTATTACACAAAAATCTTATATGGATCAAGTGGACCATTTAGCCGATTTTTCTTTGTGTTGAACTCTTAAACTAATCATTATCTTGGCAATTGATGACGTTGCTGCAGGTGAAATTGTACTTTTCTTTTCTGCACCTAGCATATTTTTGTAAGTTGACTTGACTCACTTTTCCCCACCATCATATAGGTATTGGCCAAGGAAGGCCTAGATGACCTCGCATTTATACAAAATATGACTCTATCATTGACGCACACTACATTGACAGCTGATATTCCAGGTAGATTCTGAAATTGACAGTGACAAGGAGGCCACTCCAAAAGAACATGTTTTTTTCGATCACCAAGCCATGGAAAATATGACATGGGTGAAGCCTTATGTTTTCTTTGGTGGAGGGGGGGGGGATGCAGACGTGTATGATTCCCTAGTCCATTGCATCACAAACACTGTAAGCTTTACCTTTTCATTTTTATCATGTCTGTCATTATAAATTGAAATAGAAAACGTCCCCAAAAGATAGTTTTTGTGATGCACACCTCGACAAAGGGCAAGTTGTCTTAAGAGACATATAGACAGAAGAAGTTGACACTTACTTCTTAGTCATCGTAGACTCCCCATTGCACGCATGTGGTGTGGATCATGGCGCAGAATCGGCTCGCCTCGGGGCGCCAGTCGAGTGCAGCGTTACGCAGATCAGAACTGGCATAACTTCTCCTGTTCATCCTGTTAAGACTGGATTGGCTGGACCTGCGCTTTCCGAAGAATAAACCTACAAGAGAAAATAGATTTTTTTTCAGCCATGCATGTTATATATTGCAGATTCTATAAACATGAAGCCCCTATATTCTATCTGAGGGGGAATTAATTTTGCAATGTGTTGTAAAGTTTTAGTAGTTAATGTGATTGTCATAGATATAACTTCATTACGTCCTCAGCAAAGCCCGATGTGAGCCAAAACAATGAGATACCATTGGTATGAACATTTATAAGCTGTCTATTTCGAATCAAACATTAAGTGTCAATCAATTTCGAATACTAAATTTTATAGAATTCAATACCTGCCTTTATATCTATATGACATCATAATTGTATCCATGAATAGTTCGAGAATTTACTAATCTACTTCCATATAATTATGTATGTATATAACTTTCCATGTAGACCCCCGAGACCTTAACAGTCTGTATGGATCTGTTCTGGCTATTCATTTCCCACCACCTAACAAGTCCCTACCAGTAGCTCCAACTTCAGCCCTACAGGCAAACTAGTTTAAAGGCGGAAGGCCACAACCACTTGGGGAATTAATGAGTAATTAACAAAGTTTGGACCTGCAGCCTCTCGGCCACAGGGGAATGAGCCTGGAGTGGGAGTCATGAGCACCATTCACCTTCACCGACATGGCATTTCCATTTGGATGCTGTACGCTGTAGTTTAATCATGCAGAAACATTGTGCAAGGGTGTAGGGGGAGCCACAGGCGGATTTAATGTGTTTGGGGCCTGTTTTGTGGTCTAAAGTTGGAGTCTATTGTGTTCTACATTATGCGAAGGTGTCCCAATCAATGCTGTGTCGGGGAAGGTATTGGTGGAGAGGGATACACCCGCAGAGGGGCGCTGCAGTGCGCTGTGCGTTGTAACGGATACAGTTCAGTTTCAGCTGGCTGGTTATTTTACCTAGCCAGCTGCTGGGGTCCAGGGGGGATTAGAATACTTATTGACATCCAATGTAACTTATTCTCCCTCACAAAAGCCAGGAGCTGATAACAAAATATCTTGTTCTCCCCTCCATGTACAATGTGAAATACTGGCTGAACTGACGTCCTCTGGGTCGTACAAAAATAGACGTCGTGAGAGAAATACTTGGGAAGTTGCCTTATTGGACAATATAGAATGTGAATCGAAATCTGGAAGATTCCCAGCTTCTATACAGCAAATATGTACATAGTGAATTTAAATAAGAGAGATATTATTCCTAAGGATCAAAATGTCCATAATCATATACCTTTATCGCACAATCACTGTACTGTTGCTGATCTAACGCTACATATTGAAATACATACACGTGATTTGAGTCCCACTTTCGACCGTTTTACTCTTAGACCCTCTAAATCAACCGAAGATGCAGTGAACACTAAGAGATTCTACGCTATTTCTACACCCTATAACAGAAAGGAGCCTACTATAAACTCAATCGATATGCAGTAATTGGGTTGCAGCAAAACAGGAACTGCTAAGGGTTTAACTTTAAGAGATATCCCTCGTGATCAGACATTATTTTTGTCCTTAGATAAAATGAATAGAATTTGAGGAAAATCGAAAACGGCTTTATCATAATTGATCGATCGCTAGAATGTGCCATTTGCTGTTAGAGCGCCGTTTTAATCTTTTATTGGTGATCCGATGAGGAAATGTCAGGGTTGAGATCTGGCTGTGGATGCTATTTCTTTTCTGGCATCGGTATTCAATATGTCTGTGGTCTTCCTAACAGCAAGGGTCATAGGTTAAAATAGCCGGCAGGGGTAAGATACTCCCATCAAGTTAGGCCACGGTGGGTTGTCTAATTGTGAGTGACAGTTTAAAACGACATTCCTCTAAGGATTGCCTGCAACGTATCTTTGATAATAAGAAAGCAAGAGGAGTGTGATTGTCTGATGTTATTTCATCCTGTAACATGAAATCAGCAACAAAAGTCGATATTTCACTGTCATTGTCTTTGCTCTTTTACCAACTATCTGTATCAAAACAAAGAAATATAGAATTTGAAAAGGGAATTCAAGATCATTTCAAAGACAATAAACGGTTCCTTTTTGTTATTATATAAACAATGGTGAAAGACATTAATTCCTCCAAGAATAAGTGGCTCTGTTCATACATGAATGGAGGAATTATCTGGTGATCTATTACGATTTTGAATGCGTTTTGAACGGCCTTGAAGAGAGAAACTGAGAGTTGTATTCAAGTTGCGCAATGCATCAGTCGGTGGCATGTATTGTGTGACGATTTGTATGATGTTAATGTGTATTTTGGCCGGATTCCACTGTTTGATTTTAACCTTTCTCATGTGTTGCATTCCGGATTGCACTAGAGCTATTGTTAACAATCTTTTTTGATTTAGCAACCGCCATTTTTAGTGGATGTATGCATGATGGTTCCCCGATACAATCTTCAAAATTTCCATTTTGCAACTGCCACTGTAGTCAGATTGCTTCAGATAATTTCAACTTTGACAATCGGAGACGATCGGCTCTGGCAGAGTCTGTGCACGACACTCCACTACACAAATTAGTTGTCAGGAGAAGCAGACGTTTATTTTATGGTTATGCCACGATGGTCTGGCAGATTTACTTTCGTGAGAATGGACCAACAAATTGAGTAGTGGAGCCCCAGCTAACCGGGACGCCAATATGGGTTTCCCATCTATTGGGAGCTATATTTACGAAACTTGATTATAGGCTGATAGAAACATTATTGCCTATAGTAGCACCCCATCTCGAGATATCGTTTTTATCAGCTCTGATTCAGTGAGTAGTAGTGGAGTGTCATTTACAAAATTGATACAAATCGTTAATAAGGGAACATTTACCCCCAGAAAATAACACTTGTAAAGGCTAGTGAACGACCGGCTTAACTCAGCTGAAATTGGCAGAGAATTAACTGGCATAAATCCGCCCACACCTAACCAAGCCCACATCTAACCAATTAGGATACTCCATAAGGACAATGCTGAATGGTTGCCGCACTGGTTGAGGGTGTTAGCATCGTACACAATAGAATCTGGCATTGAGCCTGATCCCAAAGCCACAATTTCCTGTTCCTGTGTTTTGCTCTTGGCGAGAGAATTGGCCTGAAATCGATGTGTTATTCATAATGCTACTGGGGAAGGGGGGGGGCAGAGGTTGATCCCGTCCACCTCTCTCACAAACAAACAAAAAGCCAGCAAAAAGGTATTGTCATTGTATCCGATATCAATTCAAAACCACTGCAAAGCCGGTCGTCCACTTGATGATGAAATGGATTTTGTGGTGCAATATTTTGTTTGAAATGATTATATTTGAGTATAATATTGTATAATTAACCATATGAATGTGACACCCATATACTATATGGTTAATGGTACATTCCTATTGAGAGTTGTATTATTATTTACACAAATAAAAAAAATCCCATTAATTTTCATCTGCTGGTGGACTACCAGCTTAAGGGTGTTGATAAAACATGGGAAAAGGGTAAAGGATGTCGTCGTTAAGACTCACCTGTTGTGTCGGGTAGTGCATCTTCCAAAGGCTCTGCGGCCAGGTTTTGGATTAGCAGACTTGCGCACAAGATGGCGGCTAGGACGACTAGTTTGGTGTCCATGTTCTGAAAGAGGGAAATGCACCTTAAATACATATTATATGGAGAGCAGTATTATATGGAAGGGTGCAATAACTAGATCCATATAACTATTTTTATATGCTTCATTTGACACCAAATGAACACATGTAATGAACACAGGGTTTCCCTCAGCGAGTCCCAATTTCATTGCTTCTCTCTACTTTTGCAATAGACCGCATTTCAATGCGTTTTGGCAACTTTTGCCTTTTTAAAATATTATCATTGCCACATGCTAACTCATAAAGAACAATGAAAATGGGAGTCTTGTTAATGAAATATGCCTTTGAATGCATGCATCGTCCTGATCAAGATATGTGGCCAGGTGAGGGAAAATGTGCCTCCAGGGGGGATTTTTAGTACCGGTTTTGGCTACCAGGGGGCAGTATATGGGTAAAACACTGAAAAATATACTAAAAAATGCTTGAGACCAATTTTCTAAGGGGAATCCAGTGGCATATTTAGAATTATTCCATCTCCACTGAAAACTTTCCATTTTTGGAATACAAAAGGAACATTTGTTGCCATGGAAACATGGAAAATTGGCATGTTTGACAATTTCTAGTTGCCATGGAAACACCCCATTATTCCAAATGGGAGTTTTTTGCCACAAATGTTTTTGAAAATTTCCCAAGGAACTCAGAATCGAAAACAGACCTCAGAAATTCCCTCTAGAACCAATTTTATGATAAAAATATCAGATGTCTTTGGTTATTTTTCAACATTTTCAATCTTTTACATTATTTGTATTCATAATAGGATACAGTGGATTTCGAGCTTATTTGCCATTTTCAGTTGTTCACACCAACCCCGGTTTGACAAGCAGTTACAGCAAAACTACATGGGATATTTTAGCTCAAGATATCTCATTTTAAAGCCTGTAACATAAACTTTGAAAAGCCATTTCCCCCCTGGAGGCACGTTTTCCCTCACCTGGCCACATATGTGAAATATACATTCAACAACCTTAAATGTGGAGTATGTCGGTCTTAACTGCAGAAGTTCAATAAGGCTATGTATACAATGTATCATGATGACAAAAATACTTATTTTCACCTAGAGTAAGTAAGGTCTGAATGTATCTTGGGTATGCTGACATGGCATCATCAATGTCACGTGTCTAGATACAGTAATATAGATGACTTCAGTTATTAAATAATATGTCATTACATTACTGTCAGCACAATCACCTCCGCTGAAACAGACTGACTTCAGAGATGATTATCGTATCCAACATAATAAGCGCCCTTGGCGATTAAAAATTATTTTGAGTGGAAAAATCTGCCTCAAATATCCACAGCTTCCACTAGCTGCTATGCCTTCATACTTGGCTTGGCATTAACACCTACATAAAGGTTCTGGGGAAAAAATCTGAAAAGGGGAGGGCGCTTAGTACGTGAAATACGGTTATAGAATTGAGACTTTCAGGCGATGCAGAACCCATGCATGAACCCGTATCCACCTGATACTTAAAGTAATTAGTAATGGACTATGCACAGGGTGTATATCCCACAATGTGTGGCCCACGCAATTCCTGGATTCTAGGCATAACTATGGTTACCCTGTACAAATATATGATATTCCCAAAATTGGCCGGAGTTGCCTATAGGGATGGGTTCTGAACACGTCAATTCGAGTATAAACATAAGTAAATTGTCCCAAAATTTAACTTTTAATTTCCCGTGAACCTAGGGAGTTATTAGCAGGCCAGGAAAATCCCGGGCTTTCCCCAATGCAGGTAGAAAACCCTTCCTAGGCATTTTAACCAGCATGGGGAGATCTCCCCTCACTTAAGATAGCACCCATGTCGGCGCTCAGCCCTTATCTCTGCAGAGATAAGAGATTAGGGCCGCCGCCGGTCCGCACCTCCAAGGGGGATTCTGCCACCAAGGGGGATTCTCCCAGTGGGATGGTGAGGGAGGGGTGAGGGAGGGGGGGGGAATCCACATATAATTTACCTTATTTTGGCCGGATTTTGCATTTAAAACCATTGTAAATCACGGAATATAAAACTGATATAAAAGCCCATCCACATATACCTAGCCTACTGTATTGTCTACCTGTTTATGAAGTAATCATCATCCGCAAATAATGGTTAGATATCAGCAAATTGAATTTCCTAGTTGAGCCTAATATTATATGTATGTTGCCCCAGGATCAAGGGGGAAAAAGCCCTCATTCAATGTTTCTCCTTCAAGGGAATAAAGGTAGGATTTGCCAGGCCTGATTAGAGAGATCTAGATCTTACAGTATAGATCTTAGAAAACAGTTCATTTTACTGCCAGTTTCTTGCACGCAATACGCAAAGGGTATCTTAATAAGTCGCAACGGGTGCTGAATCATCATCTGCCTCTGTACATATTAAGGGTTCCATATTAAGACTTATCATAACCATCGGCTTTTCTGAAACTTTGAGGTATAAGCATTCAAATTTCAAACACCCTTGTTCCTTGTTCACAGAAGTATATTGCGAAAGTATACATAAAGGAAATTGGAATGGAATTTCATCTCACCAGGAGACCCAATTGGAATTTATCGGACCATTTTCAATGGAAATAATTATTTTGTTTCATGACGCTCTTTACATTTACCATGGAGGGAAATGAAGCTGGCAAATTGATATGCATCTATATAACAATGTTTACTTTGCATGGGTATCAGCGACCATAAACGGGTCGTGAATGTCACAATAGGCTCGGACTACATTGGAGGCAAATGTCTCAACCTATTGCCACGATATTCAGAGAAATACCACCTAAGTAAGATTCATTCGATTGGACCATATATGTACATTGTATTTGTAGGTAATTAGCATACTAAGCACTATATGTGGACAGTCGAGGGAAAAGGGTCCTCCAAGGTAAAAACTCAATAATAAAATTGATGTCATCAGCTTTCCAGTGATATTCTTGATTCCCAGGTACCACTTCTAGTTTTTGAGTACCGGCTCTCTGAATATGTGTGGTCACTGTCCAATCTTAAATACCAATAAGCTCTACTTTCCTTTGGATTAGAGATATTCCAATCTAATTAGCATAATTGTGCTAATTATCAAATATCCAAACTTTTTTAAACAATTGGTCACAGCTTTTGATCTAAAAATGGTATTTACATTCTGTTTTCAGCATAGAAATTGTTTTGGGGCCTTCTTTCATTCAATTTTTTAAATTTTTCGATTTAGAATGAAAATCATGTTTCCATGGCAACCAACATGTGCAAAAACACCAATTTAGGCCCAAAAACGTTCTTTTCCATTCCAAATATGGAATGTTTTCACCAAAAATGGAATCTTCTAACGTGGCCTATCATATTCTACATAAAAAAGTAGTATAGATAAGTTTTTGCTATATCTTGGTCCTTTTTGGCTATATGGAACCCCCTGGTGGCCAAAGTTGGTACTAAAAATGCCCCTTGGAGGTCCCTTTTCCCTTGTTGATCCACATATTTCTTTGTAATAGTACAGTTTAAATTTAACTAACAAAGTACAACTAGAGAGCTAATAATGCATTGAAATCTACATTGTCTGACTCAAGTTATTTGGTCGCCCTGGGTGAATCTACCCTAATTATAGCCGAGATCGCCTAGTGGACATTGGCCTTCTGATTATCTGATGTTTGTGGTGGAAGGGGCACTACATCTTTGGCTGTACACAACCTGTCAGTGTTGAATACATTGGTGGCAGGAGGAATAGATAAGAGCAACAGGAATCGAACACCTATCTATACTCAATGAGCACGTGTATGTGGGTAGGTTCTGTTGTCAGTTTACTCATTTAAGGTCCGCATGATATGGAATGTGTGAATTAAGCACTTGTTAGGACTGTATTCACACAACATGCCGACATCGGAAATTATCATTTATCAAACCTACTCAAACATATACTGTTACAGCATCGTGATAATATTATACTGGCAATATTATACTGGCAATCCCCCAATAATAAATTACTTCCTACGCCCCTTAACTAAACATGACAAGATTATACATAATTAACCAACTCGCCGATATCAAAGGTCAATTAAAATGCAGGCTCATTTATATCTCCCTACGCTCAACGTATTTCTGAATGTGACAAGTTCATTTCATTTGAAAATGATCATATCCCATAATTAGAAAAAATGAAATAGAAGACACTAATAATATAGACTGTCAGCAAGGGGAAGTGGAGTTTCAGTCACTGAGATACATAGCATCCTGAATTATTCCCTCCTTATGAGAAACCTTTTTACATGCCATTCATAATCTCATAGCCTGCTCAAAAAGGCGTTTCACTAGTGAAGAGATGAGTACTAAGTAGCATGTGGAGATGGTACAATTATAAAGACAGGGCCTGTTATACCTAATGTACGATGTGCAATTATTGTAAAAGTCCATGGGAACTCTCATTTTATTCTAAATATAATATCTCCATAACTTAAAGACTCACTACAGCTTGTGAGCAGATCAGAGTAATATCTAGTTTGGATATCCCAGAATCAATTTATGAAGTGGAGGAAGTTTATTGTATTGCATATAACCTTTAGGGACACCGAAAAAAGGTTTCCATTCAGCAAAAATTAGATGACCTTACTTGTGTCCATGCTTAAATTATAACGATTATGTTCGTCTAACTTATTTGAAATGATAGATATGCAGATAGATATGCATATATGTACGTTTATACTATTATGTCTAAGTACGCTTTTCATGATGAATCGGCTTACTTCGAATAAATATTTATGATTGACCATTATATAGTGTACCAGTTCATAGAAATACATAACATTCATCCAGCTAGAACAACTGCCAAGATTGGCCACACTGATGACCGAATATCGTCAATCTGTGGGGTCGGAATGAGGACCCAAACTCATTTGATAAGCTCGATACTCGTGACAACCCAATGGTGACTTAATTAAACAGTACTATTGCCCGTCGAGATGACAACCTAAAGTCGTCAGTTGTGGGCTTAATCTAAGACACATACAGTTATTTGCTTTTCTGAAAGTATTTATTTGAATTTATATGTGCGAAATGGACTGCCTCCCTGACATGGGGTAGTTGTTTGTTCACGGTTTGTACATCAAATAAACTATAGATCTGTCTGAGTACCTAATAAGAACTGTTTTTGCAGGACTAAACGTATTGAACATTGTGTACATATTCACCCTTCTACAGTTCTACTCGCCGCCCACCACTCATCTTACTGCCTGACTTATATATTGCTGTTGCGCAAACTATAAAGTTGCTTTTACTACTTTTGTATTCAATTCTAATAAACGCTGTTGGATCTTAACTTGATGAAAACATGGCGCAATGTGTAGTGAGGAATATGGAGTTAAATTTGTATGGGGAGTGACATTTCTGAGCTTTAACTTGAAATCTATGTTATCGCGAGCATTCATAAGTATATGACTTTGCTGTCTGATTTTTGTTTTTTGACATAGCAATGCTGTGAAATGTGCGAGAAAATTGAATTGTCAACAAATTCAAACTTAGATTAGCACATTGCAATAATCAGATTGGGAGTAGGACCGTTAATCAAGGCCGCAATTTCCTACTATGAACGCCCAATGATCTACGTTGACACATTCTTTGGTTGGAGTTTTCTTAGTGGCCCTTCCGCAATTGACTGTCTTGTTTGTTGAAAATACCCAAACCCCTACAATATACCCGAATATAATATAATTACTTTAATACAGCAAGGGACATAATCAGTAACTTTGGAAGTTAACGTTGAATGTATGAATCTTAAGGTACCTTAGATTGCCTATATCAATTTCTAACCATCTGTGGAAAGTGCATGTCATTTGAGGCTAACTGCACAAATGAGCTGAAAGCTTAGCTACGCTGAGTCCTTCCTAGGTAGCCACCCATGAAGTGGCTACTTACGATTGACTCAATATAGCTCACTGTAGCCCCAACAAATTAGCGCCGACTTGTGCTCACCATGCCCAAAGCCAGCTATCTTAGTTAGATTGTGTGGGCGCAAGCCTGTCACAAGTTGACGCAAATCTGCTTGGGGTGTAGTGCTTGTTGTACAATGAGTAGCGTTGGTCGCAGTGTGAGTGGAATGCAGAGTAGTATACTGGAAGTGAGGCTACGTGCAGGCAGCATCGTAAGTAGTATACCAAAATGGTTATTTTACCATGTGGTGGTAAACGTGTCAGGAAGGTAATCTTCAAAATGAAGGACCCTTGGAACTCCGATTCATCCAACAACGATTCCGTCAGAATGCATAAACTAATCCCAAGTTGTGTAGACATGCATCCAGAGGCACTTAGCTGATCTGCTCTGACTGAGAAGATTTGAAGTTAATACAAACCCATTGAGGAGAGCATGGTGCCTCCAGGTTGATGTTCAATCACCTTTTTGATGCACTAGTGTATTGCAAACGAGTAGCCGCATTAGTGCATCATGTTGACCAATTGGTAGTGTATCAACCCCATGAGGTCAGTATGATCCTTAAATACAGTACCATTCATTATACCGACAACACTATGAGGCGCAATGCATTAAAACACTCTGCTGTCCTTAAAGGGTTAGCGCATGTTCTGTCTACACAGCATGCTGTGTGCTAAGAGCTTACCTTGTGTGTGGCTGGTGTTTGCTGAGTGGTTGCTGGGTAGGAGGAGGCTGGAGGAGGAGACAAGGGCTGGAGGAGGTGGTGGTGTGTTGGTGGTAGTGGTGATAGTCGTCGTTGTGTGCGAGATGACTGCTCCTAGTGTTCTGAGGCCGATACTCACCGCACCCAGCTTTTATATACTCCCTCCCTCCCTCCTCCTCCAGGAGGCCTGGTACAGGTGGGGGTGGGCAGGAGGACGTGCTTGTGGACAGGTGCGGGAGGGGGTGGGGGTACTGGGCGTAGTGGGGTAGGGTGGGGTGGGACCTGGGTGGGGGTACCCATGGAAGTGGGCGGAGGTAGGTAGGAGGGTAGGAGGGATGGAACAGTAGGTTGTGTGGGTGGAACGAATAGAGGCAACTGGAGGAGGAAGGAATGGAGAGAGGGGGGAGGGGATAAGGAGGGAGGAGAGGAGGAGGGAGGGAGGGAGGGAGGAACTGATGATGTGTTTGGTTATGAAAGTGTGGGTAAAAGAAATAGGATGGGCGAGTAAGGACGAGAGGAAAGAGGATAGTGACTCTTATGTACGGGTAGAGAGGAGACAGCACGAGGGAGTGAGGATAGCAGGAATGAGATAAAGGAATAGCATAGCCGGAGAGGTCCGGGGGAGGGACCTCGGGTTTGAGTTTAATTATTTTATTGCCAATGCATTTCTTGGTAAGTTCTTCCAATATGGCCAAACATCTTAAATTCATAGAGACAATACATCACAGGACTATACAACAATATGAGTAAACAATCGTGCATTATCACATTCTTGAGTACCAGAGTCACCAAATATCCACAATCCCTACATGTCACACTTTACTTATTCTGGAGGAAATATTATACAAGAACAAGAGAATACTTGTACGAGAGAGACAGAGAGAGGAGAGGGGAGGTATAAAAGGAGGGAGACAACGAAATACGTAAATAAAGGGAATTCAGGGCAAGCGTACCAGCTATCAAATAAACCAAGACAGAAAGGTAGGCAGATGGAATTACAGGTAATACGATAAAAGCGCTACAGTACAGTGAGCTATGGGGAGGGGAGGGGGTTGAATTGGAGGGAGTTACCTAGCGGTGAGAGTGAGGAGGAGTGGATCAGAGTTTATGATGAGAAGAATGGAGCTAATTAGTGTGTGAGAGTTTATCTTGTCATGTCCTTACTACAAATGGACCGGAAACACAACACCCCTATTCATCACGTCACAACGCTCCTTCAGCTACCTTCCGGCTGCGCACGCACCTGTCTCCCGTGACGTAGCAGCGTCGCGCATGCGCTCAGAGTGAAAATGCTCACACATGCGCACATCCGACAAGTGTGTCTTTAATTAAAGAAATCCCCGCCAGGGGACAATGAGCGGAAGGACTCGTGTAGCCTGTCAGCCAATCAGAGACCGGCGACGTGCTGCGTTCGAGAGCCAAGCGCAGCGCGGCGGTGTTCGAGGATCGATGCATGGTGGATGAAGATGTAGTGGGTACGTGCGTCCTGCCCGATTGGAGAGGGAACGGGAGAGAGAAAGAGGAGACAGATAGGGTGGTAGTAAGACACTTACTACACCGAGGTGGAGAATGTAGACTGGGGGTACACCTGACAAAGTCTACATAAACCGTCTACCCATATTCTGCCGCCATAGACCAATGCACCAAGATACTGTGACTACTTCTGTGAAAGAAGTGAGAAAGGCGTAACTGTAATGAGATTTCTTATTTATGTCATGTCCACTCTGTACCCTGTATCTGTTTATGACTATTCGAAAGTGAAGAACTGTTTTAATTATTCATAGTCAGAATGAAGCCGAACCCTTTCACCAAAGGCCTCCCTATTTCCTTTCTTACGTTAGGATTGAGGCATTTATTGCCAGCAAGGGGGGGGGGGGATGAGAGGGCATGGGTTCACATTTGACCTTCGGGGAAGGGGGTCATAACATTGGCTATTCCAATGCCAGGCTCTGACGGCCGATGCGGCCGCTATTCGCACGCCCACAGGGTGCGAAAAAGGATGCAGCTACACTAACTTCTGACAGTGTAGCGTCTGCATAATACTTCTTATTCCCACACCATATACAGTGTGCAATACAGTTCTTATTGGCACCCTATGCTATAGTTGTAGGCCTATGGGGTGGCAATTGGGGTGTGAATTTATAGTGTGTGAATTAGAACTCTTATTCCCACCCTGTATGGGATGTGTATAAAAGTTGTTATTGCCACACTTAGTCTTAGGACTACAGGGATTCCAGGGAAAACATTCCAATCTTAAAATCAAGTCATCATCTTAAAAATCAATAATCTTAAAATTAATTATCTTAAAATTGATAATCTTAACACCAGGCCTAGACCCCTAGCAGAGAAAAAAAGTGACTTGTCCTGGAACTGAACTCTGGCCTCCCACACAAGAGGCAGGCACCATACCTACTGCTCCATAGGGGCTATTGGTAATAGCCATGGATTTTTACATGTAGTCTTTCCTGCACCCTACTGGGTGTGGGAATAAGGATCATTATTCACACCCCATGGGTGTGGGAATAACAATACCTATTTGCACCCTCTACAGGGTGTGATGAACAACTGTATTCCAAACACCAATCCACACCATATAGGCCTATGTAGGATGGCAATAAGACCTGTAATGCAACCCTATATGGTGTGGAAATAAGAACTGTTTTTCAGACCCTACCCAGTGTGTGGATAAGAACTCTTATTCGCACCCTGTGGGCGTGCGAATAGCGGCCGCAATTCGCACGCATGTGGCGTGCGGATAGCGCTTGCCGGCTGGGCCCCCAGAGTCTAGTATCGGTACAAGTCCAGCATTGCCCCACTCTACATTCGCATGCTGTGCTTTAGAACGTGTGTTATTTTGGAGACAGTTCAAGAGTCAGCCTGACCTTAGCTTTTTTTCTCCATATTTGTTGACCTGGTATGTCATGTTATTTTCGGCTAGTACTGACCGAGTAATTTTAAGCTATTGTATTTAGCATGTACATACGTTATGGAGAATTGCATGGTGCTGTTGGTGTCTAGTTCTAAGCATTCTTACTCTATTATATGTAATCTACCATATGTAATTCTAGTTACATGTTTGCATCGAGTGCAACACGCCAAGCTTGCACTCAAAGTCATCTTCTCGTATCAGTGCCTATGATAATTCACTTTTGATATATCTTACCTAAATAAGATATTTATGTCTTTATGAATAAATGCCAACTTATAATGAATGATGTAAGCTCTTAATAATGGAAAACGGAAGGTTATTTTATCAATCATTTGAAGCATAAGAGGTGTGAAATATCAAGGGTGATCTGTCTGACATTATATCGTCTTCTGATAATCAGAACTGGGATCTCGATTTGTGTTGTTTACAGTTGTTATTTTTCTACGGGGGAGTGAAGAGTACGTTAAATAGAAGAGATTTCCCAGGGGCCTATACAAACAGAACTGGGTGTCAAATAGGAATACTAAACTATACAGTGAATAAACTGTGTACAATCAAATACATACCCTCCCTAAAGAATTCATGACAGTAGATTAGACAGCATATTCTATCCTAATTCACCCTTATCAACGTTTTGCTTAATGTCATACTTTGACATTCTATATGAATATTCATGAATTCTTACTTAGAACATAACTATTCATAGCATAAAAGTACTGTAAACACAGGCATTGCACATTCAAGGAATCTTCCAAAGTGTGAGTATTTATAGCTACTAGTTTGGGACTTATCTTTTGGTTGGATTATTAAGGTTGCATTTACTGGTTGAACTATTAAAGCCGCCCTGTCACTACTGGGTCATGCAATGCTTATCGTTATTTGGAACAATGGCTTATATACCCTTGGTGAATGTTCCACTTTAACCTTTTATGGATAGCATAGTGCTTTAATAATTATGCTCGGCCCGTGTCGCCCTACTGAGAAACTCGCCAGAGCTGTATCCAGAGATGCAATGGCGGCTAGTTACTCCCATACATGCATAGTATTTGATGCGTTCCCAGCTAACGGAAATACGTTATTTTACGTCAAAATAACGTGGTGAACGTTATATAACGTTTTGCCACAATTAAGAGCCATAGATAAACATTATATAACGTCGCTTAACGTTTCTTTTGTATGTTCCATTATGCACAAGATAGCGATGTACCAGTGCTGCATTGATACATCATGCCGTCATTATAGGAGTGTATCAAAATTGTGTCGTAATGTTGATGTTTGCTAACCTGATTGGTATCGACGCAGTGCCGTTACAATATACCCGAGGCCATAGGGAGTGGGCGGGGCTTTATCATAGATTATAACATAACTTATAAGAATCGGTACCAAACATCTCACCACACATTGATACAGACCTTATGTCACTGTAGGAACACTCAAGAGATAGCTGATCCATAATAGTGGATGACTGTGTTTGTAAGCAAAGCTACAGCGGGTGATTGCACAGTATTTATAGGAAGCTGTAAAGTTATGTGTTGGTGGCTATGGCCATGTATTATGTAGAGCACTTAGGGGTTTTGGATAATAATGGTGTGTAAGAGCAGGAAATAATGATGTTATGATATGGATGACTAGACTAACTAGATTTGTTTACATAACAAGGACTAGGATAACTACAAGTACATGACTAGGCTAATTACGTTAATGGTGAAGAGGATAGATGAACGTACGATGATATAAAATGAACACTCATTGCCTGTTTAGGACCTTTATGTGATGTGCATTAGTGATATTGGTAGGCAGATATAACATAGTGCAAGAGAAGCATAACAGAAGAAGAGCCAGCTGGATGATTGAGAAGGAATTATCCCATAACATGATAACAAGGATCATGTTCAATGGACTAGGCTAACTATAAAGGACTAGGCTAACTCAAAACATAAGGCTTGCAGCTTAAACCTTGGATGGCTAAATCTCCATGAGCATGATGTTGTATGGTATAGGGTGTTCACAGCGGCCTACCACGGCCCAGACAACCAGCTGTTCTCCCCTCTATTTACACTCATGTCCCATTCATGGCTAATTGACTCCAATAACTACAGATATGGTCATACCATTGGAAAGCTATGGTTTCATTCTACACAATGTATGGGTTATGCAAAGATTTGTACATTTCCACTAGTGGTTTTATATGAATGAGTAAGTAGAAACTGGGGAGTGTGTGCTCCCTGTGCAGGCCCACAATTTGGCACTAGTAATTGATAGCTGCCCAGCAGCTGACCTGTACTAAGATATATTTCTGGGAGAGGCTATTTGTGCAGTCAATTCAGAATTGATCGGATTGTAATGCTAAGATATAGGCCTACATTTACATATATCCCACATGTTATATGGACTACCAGATCCAGATCTACAGCAAAATATTTCATAAAAGCTATGGAATCACCTTTAAAATAGAGGGGCATAAAAGTGTGGGATCATACATTTAATTCCCATATATGTTTACTATCTCCTGTCTGAAGAACAAAGTGATTGGAAAAGAATTGGCCCCCAGATTTACACTTATGTGGATCTACCTTTTCTTAAGAGTAGTACATTCCCTATGTAAGTCACCCTCCACTGCACCTGGATCCCTGCCACTCACACTGTAGCAGGGGGGTGCTATTTCAGGACCAATCCACTGCATGGTTAGACAGGGCTCTCTTGTCCTCCCAAAACACCTTACTTTTTGCAAAGAAAACCTAATTTAACTATGTTCTAGTGGTGGTAGATTCACAATTCTTTCAGAATTCTCTTAGTTAAGATCCTGTCTATCTATCCTGTACAAAAAACGCAACTTTTCTGCACTCAATAAAAATGGCCTGAACGCCCTATATGGTATGCTGAGTGAGTCACTGCTGAGCTCACAA
The DNA here is from genome assembly GCA_947462335.1 of Harmothoe impar. Lineage (NCBI taxonomy): Eukaryota > Metazoa > Annelida > Polychaeta > Phyllodocida > Polynoidae > Harmothoe > Harmothoe impar. Next base: position 10,330,764 of record OX381721.1, on the reverse strand, counting down.
AAGACACACCAGAACTCACTTGTAACTGCCAAGGAACAAGATTTGTATGAGTATTAGGTAGCCTAGTCCTTTTTACTCAGTTAGTCTAGTCATCTCTTCTCACAGCAGACTGAGTTAGCCTAGTTGCATCAACAGAGCTAGCCTAGTCTTCAAACTTTATTTCAGGCTAATTTCTATATGATTGCATTGATTTAATGAGGCTAGCAATTACTTCATAACCACATATACCTAAACTAAGATGCTACCAGCTATCATGTTAGAATATCAAGTATTTACATTACAAATAGACAAAATCTGTTTCGCATTGCTCGCTCGCCATCAGCCATTGTGGATCAGCTAACTCAAGATTCCAGGTCCAGTGTTTACGGCTGTCCCTACAGTGCTATATGGAACCCATCAAAGAAGTTGTAAATAACACTTATGAAACAACCTAACGGTGCATCGAGTTCACATCTCTGTTGTTCACTGTCATATGAAACTCGTAATCAGTATAAACCATGACTGATCAATATACAATCATTATTGTTCATGGCAGGATTTCAGTAATCATAACAGTGACTGTCCGTTCACTGAACCCATTAATCTATTATTCTATTGTTGTACAATCGTGACTTAAATGTGCTAACATGCCCCTGACCATGACTTCTATAATCAGGGCCTTAGGTCGGTTGTCCGCTGGCCAATGGAATAGTGTTTGTTGGCCACTTTTTTCTTAAAGTGTTTTATCTGGGTAAATATTACAATCATAAAAGTAATGCAATACAGCTAGCAAATACGCATGGCATTCCTCATGATATTTGTAATAATATTAAATTTTACACAAATAACCACAAAAGATTATAAGGGCAGTGTTATTAACACACACAAATTAGCAGCTGCAGTTTATCAGTGTGTCGATTACATTGGTAATAGATACCTTAGTCTTCTTTTGTATTGAATAGCAACCTGATCTGCAGAAAAGACTCGTGGTCTGATGCTGACAATAACATGGGCAGCTGAGGAGAAAGGTACATCTAGGCGTGATTTTTAGTATTGGGGTTTGGCCACTAGGGGGCATCAAAATCACCACAAATGTGAAAAGGGGCCAAAATTTGCTCTAAGGTGATTTTCTTACATACACAAATAATGGCTTTCTCCAAAACATTCCATGGAATGTAATGGAACATTTTGAAGCCAATATGAGGCCTGAATATGCCTTTCTTCTTTAAACGTGTTGCCATGGTAACCGCAACTTCCGTCCAAATTTTGAAAAATCATGATGATTAGATATAGAAATACAATTAAAACAACAAGAGATAGAGCCTATTGGCTGTTTGGCAAGGGTAGCACCATCTCAGATTCAATTTTAAAACATAAATTTCACCTCGGAAGGCCCTTTCTCCTCATTTCTCTATATTGCAGAACTGTATTGCATTTCCCCAGGGTCACACCACATGGCACAACCATTAAATAATACTTCTTGAATTGTCGATGCCCAAATATAATGTGTTCTATTTTCCCTACAGAATGGTAAACATGGGATGCTATGGCGTCCATGGTGTATAGAACCATGTAAAAGCCACATGTGTATTCTATCAATAATGTCACGTAAAAGTCACTTTGCTAATGTGTTTTCCCAGGTGAAATTGTATGTCATTCATTAATAAATCGTGATGATAACACCATAGATAATGTCGGCATGTTTCAGTTTTTGTCCGATCATCACTCAGTGAAAGTGTATCTATGAAAAAATCAAGGCGGTCAGCATCGATTTACGCAAAAGAAAAGAAAGAACAACAACAGCTTTTGACGTCATGGGTAGAACATGAGCTGTGAGGCCCCTAAGTCTCAAAAAGCCCCTACCCCTCAAATATTTGTGGGATAGGGGCCACATTCACCTAGCCCTTAGGGCACACCTAAAGTCCCTAAATGTCAAAAAGCCCCTATCCCACAAATATTTGAGACATAGGGCCCACATTCACATAGCCCCTATCTCACAAAAATTTGAAAGATAGGGGCCATTTGAGACATAGGAACGTGACAGGCCCCTATCCTACAAAAGATCCCTAAGTCCCAAAACCCCTATTATGGACTATTCATACTTCTGCAGTAGAAATCATGCCTCACAAGAACACAATCATTCAAGGTTTGGCCAAGAGAAATAGAAAGAAGAAGGTCCAATTTTTTAATCCCCCCCTTCAGACAGGTCGGCCCCTTTACCATATGGGTATAGATATTTTTTGCTAAAAAGGGATACAACTGTTTCGGTCCTCCACCCTTAAGAGGGGTCCAAATTTTATTGGTCCTCCCTTTAAGGGCTCCAATTTTTGTTTTCCCACCCCAAATCCACCCCCCCTCCTGTTGTTAAAAAATGACCCCTCTTGTTAAAAAATTGACATATTTTACACCCCTCCCGACCCCACTAAACACCCTGTAATTAATAAATGACCACTCCCCTTCCTTCTTGGGGAGCTGTGATCTACTATCAAAAGTCTTGACCCCACTTGAGACGGGAGGGGATGTTACTAAGGGTGGGGTGGTAGTGGGATATCATCCAATATCCTATAAATGATCTATCTATTGCACATATTTAGCCAAGGGGACATTTTTAGGGATAGTGGCTATTCGTGACTTAGGGACTTCACATGGTCCCTATGTCTCAAACCGTTTTGAGAGATAGGGGCCATTTAGTATATAGGGACTTCACCTGGTTTATCTCAAACAGGCCAATTTTGAGGGATAGGGGCCTTTTGAGGGATAGGGGCCTCACATGAGCCAACCCACAAGGATTGAACGTGGTATATGACAATAGTCCAATGTTCCACCAATACTTTTTTATGACATTTAAAACCCTTGTATGAGGCTTGTACTCATAAGTGTTATCATTAGTTGTTTCATGAAATCATGGATGTGCCTGGGCAATACCACCTAACATCATATGGATCAACATCACTCATATTGGATTCATCTATATTTGAATACCTGTACTGTGTTTAGAAAATCACTCTGTGAAATAAATACTTCATAAATTAAAATATTTAAAACGATACCTCTCTTAATTAGCGTGTTGTGACAACGATGACTGATAAAGGTAACACCATTAACGAGAGGTTTTACACTATAGATAAATGGAGAGGAAAATATTGAATTAAACAACTTTTCTCTCCTTGGTCCGACTTGAACCTCCGACTAGCTCTCTACAACCTTTCTCCTTGTACATCACTGAATTTCTGTATCAAATCATTGTATTCCCTGAGGGCTAGTTCCTGTGTCCGATGTGCATGCATTACTGGCCCATATTGCTATACAATAAACCAACTTATCATGGTTCATTGTGGGTGTATTGATAGTGCATCAAAGGAATCCAGTGGAAACTTGCCAATAGTTGAAGTCCGCTATTTTACAGATCGGAGCAGCTCTTTGGCAGATGATATACACAGGATGCTATAGCGTGGATAATACGCTTTAATTATCCACATGATGGGGGTCGTGTGGGCATGTGGTTGTATGGACGATTTGACGTTTTGGAGCCACCAGGCTCAATAATAAGGATCTGAACTGCAAGAATCTTGGAATCTATATCAACTTAAGTGGGACCCTTGATTCACGTGTAGTAAACATCAGAGGCTTCCTAGGGAGAGCTGTGGAGAAAGGAATTTGATAGCTATGGCAAATTTCTATCAGTTCAAATGTCCATGAGACATGAGATATTATGGTGTTAACAATGTCTCATCCCATCCAGATCCCAGCACCTCATGGATAAGGTGTCGGCATTCAACCCATAATATGGGAGTTCAGTTCCTGGAAGGTCTGACCATTTTGTATCTCTGGCCCAGAAAAACCCCACTTGACAAACAGGATTATGCCCCAGAGAAGCAGGAACAGCCCACATGAGAAACAGCATGGTTAAGAGTCCCAATCAACATGACCATCGGCATGTGGATTAGAGTATGTATGAATATGACCTGCTAAAATTAACTTTCTTTCGTGAATTTCATCAGGGGAGCAACCCAATTCCAAGCTGAAAATCGGGGATGATCAGCAGGTGAAATCTTTATATCCCAATTTCTAATTATTCTACTGTAAGGTGTTTGTCCTTGATGGGTGGAAATTGGGGAAGGAGTGACGCGCCAATGTCCCTCCTTGTCTTTTTAGCATTCCCATATTCCATCCATAGCTATATGTTTATAGTATATTTCCAGAATATGAATGACATGTGTGGGAGTATCTGGTCGATTATCTAGGCAGAACCAACATTTTCTCCTCAAGTATAACACTCTGGAATCGAATTCATTTTTTCCCCAACTACCACAACGTTTACATTTGACTGTCAATTCCTTCAACAGAACCCCCCCCCCCATGTACACTGTAAAAAGAATTCCCTTAAAAAAACGGAGAAGCACTGGCATCAATGGGAGCCGGGAAATTTCCATTATAGTTGTCCGTAATATGTATAAAGACATCTGGTGAGAGGACTTCATAGGCCTTCTCATTATGATATAGCCACTGAGAGGCACATATGATGCCCCACAGCACTTTATATTCACAATTCATGAGAAAACATTGCTCTAGGATTGCTATACAACATCAACTGTGGTGCTGAGCATATATATTTTTCCTATTACCACAAGATGGGTGTCTATGGTGTGATAATTACTCCAAACTGTCCCACACAACTGAATCTTTCATTTATTGTGAATATTTCATCACAATTAAGTTACATCTGCACATTTATGTTACAATGAATACATATATTGGAAAATATTAGTATATTAGTACATTTATAGCGCTTTAGAATCTAGAACCTTCAGACAAATCTCCTTAGGAGCTAGGCTGCCACCTGGCAGGAAAAGACAGAACTACCCAGAAAACAGAGTCTCACTGTTAAAGAAATAACGGAGTTTCACTGCCATGATTTACGGAAGTTCACTGTAAAATAGATGACATTTACAGTGATTCACTGTAAACCAAAAAATGGTGATGCACTGCCAAATCTAATTGAGATTCTCCGTAAATTCAGGGGCATTTTTTTACAGTGTATTCTGTCTATGGAGCAGCTCCCACCAACAACTCAACTGTTATCACTCCCACCAGCCAATTCGAGCTTCAAACAAGCCCCTCCTTTTGGACAATAATAATTAGCACCTAAATGTACTTATAGTATAAGGACTCCCAACAGTATGTGCACCAACGGAATCTCCCCTTTCAGGCTAGAACACAAAACGGCCTCGTAGTAGAGACAGAGTAGTTCTGATACTATAGGAATGACACATCCCACACAGGGCCCAGCACACAGTCTGTGTGTAGTCTTAAAGTACAAGATTATAGACCACCCACACAGGCTCTGGTCCTAACAGCACCATGCCCTCTCATCAGGCCTACTTTACCTTATACCTCAAGTGACAGGTAAAGAGGGGATAACAAGGGCCTAATGAGGCTGCTCTATAAAGGGCCTGGTTTGGTGAGGTTTGGATAACCCAAATCTGCCCATAATGGCTTGAGCACATACATATCCATAAGCGTCTGATTAGGAGTTGCCTTCGGCGGTCGCACACGCGTTGTCCAGAATGTGTTCATTATGCAAGTAGTTGGTATTCTTATTAGTATAGTGTAGAGTTTTATAATCAAGCTTAGTTGGGTGGTTATTGGTAACTAGAGGCCCCAAGGACATCTTGATGCCTCCATTAAATTTGTCTGTCCACCATTGTTGAGAAGGAACATCGGCCAAAAAAACAGCCACTTGGACTTATAGTTGGTGGTTTGGGCTTATGGTTATTCAAAGAAATGCTCATGAATTGATTTTAACGGTAGCATATCGTTAGATGCTTTCTACCCTCCAATCATTCCAATCACAGCACAAGTGACCCAGCTCACGTGAGTGCACGGACAAACGTTTACAGCGAATCTTACAACAGTCTTACTGAAGTCTTGATAATGTGTATGTTATGGGGGGCTCTGCCCCCCATCCTCCATTTTCTTTCTTTATAAATCACTTGATTACCAATAGTCTTAATGAGGTGTGTCAAAATATGCAGCGGAAGAATATTTAAGACTTCAGTAAGATAGTTGTAAGACTCGCGATAAAACCTTTGCCCATGCACTTACGTGAGCTGGTGCCATCTGTCCTATCACATGTGGTCAAAATGATAATCATGATGACAATAGGATTCAGTGATTTGAATCACTCTAATTTACTAACACATTTATCTCTTCACACCAGTCAATGATGCTTCGCGGGCGGGTCAGTTAAAGTGCTGACTCCACCAACATCCACCCACCCGTCCCGTCCACCCGTCCCGTCCACCCGTCCCGTCCACCCGTCCCGTCCACCCGTCCCGTCCACCCGTCCCGTCCACCCGTCCCGTCCACCCGTCCCGTCCACCCGTCCCGTCCACCCGTCCCGTCCACCCGTCCCGTCCACCCGTCCCGTCCACCCGTCCCGTCCACCCGTCCCGTCCACCCGTCCCGTCCACCCGTCCCGTCCACCCGTCCCGTCCACCCGTCCCGTCCACCCGTCCCGTCCACCCCTCCCGTCCACCCCTCCCGTCCACCCCTCCCGTCCACCCCTCCCGTCCACCCCTCCCGTCCACCCCTCCCGTCCACCCCTCCCGTCCACCCCTCCCGTCCACCCCTCCCGTCCACCCCTCCCGTCCACCCCTCCCGTCCACCCCTCCCGTCCACCCCTCCCGTCCACCCCTCCCGTCCACCCCTCCCGTCCACCCCTCCCGTCCACCCCTCCCGTCCACCCCTCCCGTCCACCCGTCCGTCCACCCGTCCGTCCACCCGTCCGTCCACCCGTCCGTCCACCCGTCCGTCCACCCGTCCGTCCACCCGTCCGTCCACCCGTCCGTCCACCCGTCCGTCCACCCGTCCGTCCACCCGTCCGTCCACCCGTCCGTCCACCCGTCCGTCCACCCGTCCGTCCACCCGTCCCGTCCACCCCTCCCGTCCACCCCTCCCGTCCCCCCTCCCTTCCACCCCTCCTGTCCACCCCTCCCGTCCACCCGTCCCGTTCAACATTCGGGCCTACCTCCCTGTAGAATGCACTCCAATTAAGTTGTCTTCATTTTTCTTAACTTGTCTAATTGATCTTGAAGAGCTTCTGAAAAACTTGTTTACAAGAGCTGTATATTTGTGTATACATACCTCTGACTGATTCAGTGAAACGTGGTTCATGCATCATGATAACCAAGGGCATACAGAATTAAAGAACCATCCTACCAAAGAGTTTAATAGTGACCTAAAAACTCTATAAAGTGACACTCATGGAGAGTTCACCAAACTCATTAATAAGGCCACTCAAAAAAAGTTTGTTTCTGATCACTGCACGCATGATGAAAATCATGACTTAAAAGAAGATTTTGATATGTTAAAATTGGAAGAATATTGGCAAATTTGGTATCAATTAAAGCTTATGCTGTCAGTAATACAGTGAGCTATGAATAACTTGCCCTTTAACAACGTTTGCTGATCAATAAACTCGGAATTACTAAAATGTGAAAGTTTAAAAGTCCAAATTTCCCTATGTATTCAAGCACCAAGTTAACAAAAAAGAAGAAAATGAAACGATCTAGCCAAACATTATAGGAAAAACCCGTCGAGACTAGTTAGGTGGGAAAATAGGACCTAGGAATAACCCCACCGAACAGATTGGAAACAGACCGTGTTGAACTAGAATTGGCAGTCAAATACAAAAGAAATCGAGGAAAGGATTGACAGGAGGAAGAAAAATACAGATGGTTTGGAAGTAGGTAGAGCGTCAAGGGCCCTTGTACCCCTCAAACATTAGAGAGTAAACATTGTGGACGATCTCCCATTCGACGACCTCTCAATTAGAATGGTTAACAAGTAAATCCTCTATTTGTTAACTTTTAAGTACAAAAGACGTCCCTGGTTTTAGATGAAAAAAGATGAGATGATCAATACTGACTGTGACCTAGGAAAGCTTATAAAATAAAATTGAATCATTATTTTTTGTATTGATACAATTTATTAAGTTTTGATTTGATACCATTAATTTGCCCTGTAGCAACAATGGGGTCTCGCTTGTCTAAATCAATAGTGACGAATTCATCCAGTAATACAAAACATTAAATGAAGAGTTTCGTTGCAAAACGCAACAAATCCATTCCAGAATTGAAGCATATTATAGTGATTTCTCTAAGGCTACCATATTGCCATATAATGTGTACACAAGAGAGGACCTAAAGACGTGAAAAATAGAATATTGAGTAAAAATTGTTTTAAAATTGCATTTACTTATTCCTGCCTGACACTTTTGTTAAAAATGTGGTGCCATTTTACAAAATGGCGCTTATCGCGTTTTGGAACCAAACTCTTCAAATAGTGCATGAGATCAGTCAGCTGCCATATTTACCTTAACATACATGTGGTACATCCAAACCATTTCATGTAATTCCAGATATATGCCAATGGCCATTCAAAGGGTATGAATGGACTCGTAGATCAGTCAACTTATGTAATATCAAAAGCAAGAAGAGGTGTTCAATAATCAGCATGGTATTTCACTCGAAGACACCATGGTATTGTGTAAAAATAATAAGCAAGATGTTTGTGAGTTATTCTAAGTGATATAATGTGTCAGCTTACGATGAGATGTACTATACAGGGCATATACACATGTAGTTTATGCCTACTTGGAGAGAGGGGGGGGGTGTCAACTACTAATATGTATTCTTATCTGTTTTAGATTTATTTAGATTTATTTATTTTTATTATAATGTCTATCATAATGATACAAGCACCAGGACTAATCTTTTAGGCTGGCTATTTCGGTAACTTTGAGTTAATAAAATTAAAGCATCTCGTTCACCGAAGTCCAAATCGGGATTATCAAAGGTTATGGTCATTATAGTACTACGCTAACTTCACCCGAATGTTAGCGTAAATGGCAGTAGTAGAGCATCCTTGTTATTTAGCGTCTAAAAAGTGATTCAAACTAATGACATTTAATAAAGTTTACAGACCACTTACCAGATGATGTTATTGAAAATACTAATAACTCTCTGTCGGACAAGGAACATAATTAGCTTTATCAAATGCTTGTACTTCCAAAATGTCTCGTTGTTCAAATGTGTATAGCGGTCAGTGGCCTTAGGCTATGAATGCAGCCATTTTCAGGGGTCAATAGTTCAATCAGCTAACAACAGGTGGACGGCTATATCATCCCACATCCTCCTCCCATGCATGGGTGCCATCCTTAATCATCTTACCTAATTCCTGATATCAGATTTTAACCATTTTCAACCAGATTATAGTGATCTATGATATTTTACTGGATAGAATGTTGCATGTTAATACCCTAAATATACCATTAAATAAAGGATGAACTATATCTTATTGCTGGCTTTATCTGGTGCACCGATTCCGACTGCTGGTTAAAGGGCCAAACCATGAGTTACTCGTATACGGTGGGCAGGGCGTGTAGTAGGGTCATCTGACCATCTTCACTGCTACAGAGATCTCTCCATTCTCATCTCTTCCCACTAAGCTACGTCTCAAACTTCAAAGGCCATGCTTTGCCTGACCCTAACTATGGAATGAGGGGAATGGCCTTTGCACTCCTCTCCTTTGAAGAGAAAGTAGGAAAGATGCCCCGGTAATAGGTTTCTTCATCTGCTATTTTAGCCGTTTGATATTTCATGATTATGCTGTCCATGGAAAAGGCTTGTGGCCGCATGTTTTATCAATAACGCACAATGCACTGGCATATTTATTATGAAACGTATCTCGGTAACCTCCCGGCAAATGTTCAATGAGTCAAATCATTATTCAGATAGTTACTTTCATATGTATGGTTCATTCATGTCGCAATATGTAAATTATATAGGGCCTACCCGATCTATTTATAACTTCCACATAGACTACATTTTGTATCCAGAATAATAGAACGATAGTAATTATTATGACATTTTCTGTCGTGTTGGTGATTTTTGATATTGCCAATTGCAAGCCAATAACTCTAACTCATCCGTTATCTGAAATTAGTGAAGTTACCACTCTGGTGGAATCAGTGATTTACTAAGATCAGACCTCTGTGGGGTGCACCTGATAATTCTTAAATATCTCCGATTATTCATAATCAAAAAGAAGTTAATTAAGAAGATGACACACTTGATTAAAAAAACGGTTATACCTACGGCAAGTCCGCCAAGTGCATGGCAAAATGACTTGGAGTAAAGTGTCGTTTGAGTGCCGTAAACGTAAAAGGTAGAGTGGATGATACTTGACAACCGCGGATTAAAGAAAAACACGCAAAGAATAAGCGAGCACTGACGCTGGTTGATATTTACCTGAACAACAGTTCTTCCCATCAATCCTACAGAATCTGAGCCGAACCATTCAAGTGCCTCTATCCTGAAAAAATATCACACCATATGTGATATAAAACCTCCAGGTCTTACACACGAAGATTCATAAAAAGGCAGCCAGAAATACTGTCCTAAATAAAGGCTAGGCAATGCAAGCAATGAGGAAGTGGCACCTTTAGGAATTGGAGGATGTGATTACAAAGCTAGTAACACTTTATAGGCAGATGATTGATCCCTGTGTAAGAGTTAATGAGGTGCAGATTGTAGGGGTAGAAACCTGTGTAAAGTAAGGCACTCTGATGTATATGTTGTGTATGGGAAAGGACGGAGGGAAATACTGAAGATAGAGGCGGCTGGGGGAAACGCAGACTGTAGCTTCACGTGGCAAGAAGGGCAACATTTTTTTATATATATACATATATATATATATATATATATATATATATATATATATATATATATATATATATATATATATATATATATATATATATATATATATATATATATATATAATGATTTTGAATTAACAACAGGATAGTCAGAATGCAGTCTAACCGAGTTTTATTATTCATAATGTTAAAGCTCTAGTATATAATATATTATTCTGTAAGTGTTTGTTTTCCGGACGAAGGAACATTATAACGTTATCAGGTTATGATTGCATTTACATATCACTTGTGTTGACAACAATTTAAACACAGAATTAAATATCAGTGTTCCACATTGGTCTTTCTGGTCAGTTGCTGAATTCACCAGAGAAGAAGGCTGATTGCGGCAGACACTAGCCAAAATACATTTTGACTGTTTGCCACATTTACAAGAGTAGAAATTACCCTCTTGTGAATCTAGTAATTCACCAGGAAATACTTCTCTGCAAGCACATTACATTAGGTCTACATGGAATTACATTTACAGGACTTATCAGTATAAGACTCCATAAAAGATATCAATGACATCTCCGGTATGCACACTGTTAAGTAACATTTACATTATAGTACATTTTGAAATTATCGCTATACATTTAACATAACTATGTGTTCCCTTGATTATGTATTTCTCAGGATATAAAAAAAGACCTAATTGATTTAAAATTACCTTTAATGTGATGAATTCCGTCGTAGAAACCACACATAATTTACTTGTCATTTAAATGTCATAATTACCTAGGTAATACCATTATAATTATAGGTATGTGTATTATCCTTTTCTTTTATATGATCCGAATCGTTTGCACATGATAATGTTTCCAGGAGTTATAAATTGCCCAATTGGACTTGCTCATTCGCATTAAGTAGTTACGGTTATAGCGTGTTTAAGTGCAGAATCCTCGGATAACAAGTACAGGTCTAAAAACGTGCTAAGCATAGTGATTTTGAAAATGATAAAAGCGTGGGTCTGATACAAGCCTCTAATACAGATAGGCTCATTGCAGTTTCTTTGGCACCAATAACTAAATGCAGAATATATTTCTCTGAGATGCATGTCCATATACATTACTTCTGGAATAATAAAATCAGAAGGCCAAAGCCCCATGTCAAACCAGACGGATAGGAAGGGTGACGCTTCAGAGCACGGGCTGAAATAGTTGTCAAACTTCTTTATATATATGTTACGCTTCTTATAACTTCATAGTATATTTGAGTGGCATTTACCTTTCAAACTCCAAAAAAATAGATGGGTTTGTTTTATGAACATATAGCCATAGTTATAACATTCTACTGAAACTAAAGTTGGCACAATTCTTCTTGAAAGGTGTAAATCATGATTATAACAAACACTACGGCTAAGGAACCCAAAGGGACAACGGGACATCACTTGATCCAATGTAAAACTAAACTATGGCACATCACTTAACATAAATATAGTTATTTACTTTTACTGAATGTAGTGTTATGGTTCAGAAGACCATATATGCAAAGGTCTATACTCTTGTACCTTTTAAGAACACCATGACGATGCCTCAGTTCAAGTTAAATCGAGTGAACTCGCTGTTACTGTATGCACGCATCATGCCGACTAAAAGAGCATAGTAGATACCATCATCCAAATGTAGTTGATACAGTATAGCATCTGCCTTCGGTAGTTATAGGTACGAATATATAAATATTCCGATTCAGAAGGTTAAATACAAACAACATAATGTTCAACTATTAAACAGGAAGCGAATACGTTTGTGAACTGTTTTCTTCATCGGTCATCTGTACATGGGAAAGGGTCCAACACAGTGAAACTACAACAAATGTTTAGTGTACAGTTATAGTTGGCTCCATATTGAATATATCAAAGCAAAACACATTAAAACGAAGTGACGAAAGCCGTAGTGGTATGTAGAAACGTTGTAAAATTCCATATGTATTGCACAAATATAGGTATACGTATAGACCATAAAGGTTATCACGTGTTTGACAGACACATATGCACTTCCTATAATGTATGATAGGTTGGCCTTACCGTTTCCCACCCGCGCAATTGCTTAGCCATCCCTTTGCAGTCTGCATGATTATATTTATTTTTCAATTATGTTCTATCGGTCGAATTTCAAAAGCCGTGTGTCGCCCCTCTCGAACCTTACCCACTTATAGGCACTAGAATACAACGTCATCCTTGATTGAATGACGCACGCTATGTAATATATAACAGGGCAGGATTTTATCAAATGTAGTGAACATCTAAGGTATATTCTCACAATAGATACTACCTCACTGCAAGATGTCCACTAGTCATATTCGCGGATGGGAATTACTTTCGTGTTGGCAGATAATCTCTATGTGAGTCGGGTGCTTGGAATGACTAAGTATGTAATACGCAAACATAGGACTAACAAACTTCATTTAGTTGTATTATTGAAGAGCACATTAATGATAAAGCCAGCCGTGTGGCATGAGTTGGTTGCTTTAACTTTTGGGAATGCTTAAGGTTTAGTATAAGTACATGTGAACTGCATGGCGGATTAGAATGCTTCATTTTGAAAAGTATCACATTTTCAGAGCATGCTAGAGGATGGCACACTATCTAACTGAATCAAATATAATGTATTCTCGGGATGAGCCTTGAAGACATTGTAGGACTTTTCTTCTCCAGATTAAAAATTCTCAAAGTGGTGGAGGAAGCTGGCCTTAGTGCGCCCACTGGAGGCGTAGCAGGCCTTCTCCACACCCTTAGTCAACCCTGGAGGACCACAGCTGAACACGCCCACCTTACGTACCTGGGGGTCAAAGATAGGTCAGTTATAGGTCAAATAGATCAATAAAAGTCAAGTTGTTCAAATAAAGGTAAAATCATTTTATATAATAATAGGTCAGATGAATGTCACGCTTGGATCGAATGTACTAGATTAAATGATAGGAATTAGATAATAAAGGTGAGACAGGTCATGCGAAGATACTGCAACTTTCCGTTTAAGGTCAATAAAGAACCTGGATAATAGTGTAACCATGAATCACAATCTAAATGGATGGGTTAAGTTCCCTGGCTTAATAATCTACATCTTGAGACCTGAAATCAAGCAGCCATTTAATTAATTTAGAAAATAACGACTAATAAATCATACTAAGGCAGTGGTAAATATTTGACAATAAATCGGGTGGGGGATTCACATGAATTTTCCCGGCCAACCCCTCAGGGGAACCAATTGAATTTATGACCTCCCAACTCCCTTTGAACTTTATTGACGTGTATTTTTCCCACTGAAAAGCGGATGACACCCCCACCCTCCCCCAACGGAATGGTCATACATAAATGTCTCTTCATCCACCATCCACACTTTTCTTAAATAATGACGACTCCGTAGATAAGACAAGCAGCTTACTTTAGGATGTTTATTGTGGACCTCCACCAGGATATCCTCAAAGCTGGGGCGGCCAAAGTGGGTGTGAGCCTTGAGTCCAGTGAATATTGACTTGTTGGCCAGCCGCTGGAAGTGCTCCTCACAGATGTACTGAAACGCAACCAGCCAATAGTTCAGAATCAGATTTATCTGAGAAATACACATGACATGGCGTATTGGTCCTATACTAATGTCCCACCTCACCAACATGGCATCTAGGTGTAACCAGGTAACTTAATAATGTCCCACATCACTAAAATGTATCAGTGTAACTCAATGCCCATGCTTACCAACTATGAAAACCCTAGTTTGATAGAAGCCCCTTTTCCATGTCCCTACATAACAATCTCATAGTAACTCCTTAATATCCCTACTTACCAGCATAGTTGTCCTCAGGTCAAACTTCTGGAAGAACTGAGTGATGAAGATGTGGGTCTCTACCAGGTCCGAGTGGTCCACTCCCTCCACCTGGCGGAGGATGTCGATGAACCACTCATAGTGCCGCTGACTTGCCGTCACCCAGATGAAGTATAACTGGAGGATAGAACAACTTATGTTAGCTAGGGAATTTGCAGGGAAATGTGCATATAATGTTTGCTTTTAAATTTAAAATTTAACGCCTTTCTAGGGGGTTGATTCTTTTGTTGAGACATCAGCCCCATGATAATCGGAAAGTAAAGAGCCTGGAATTATGCAATTGCAGAATGGTTTTCAGTTTAGTGATTCTGAACTGCGAGAGAGGATCACTGGAAAATCGACTCAAATGCATATCACCTTTTGCAAGTCCTTCTTTTAGGTGTGTTCAAAGATGATGGAAGTGGAAACAAGAACACAGAAGGACAACCAAAATTGTAATGATGGCATGTTAAATTAAAGCATTAATTATGTTCATTTGTCGTCACGATGCCCTAATACAGCACCACCAATGCATCATGCCAAACACTGAAGTGCCTGCATCATGCATGAATGAAGCACTGTTAAGTTCCTTTTTCGTGTCCTCACTTACCTTTCTACATTTCATCCTGAATGTGTTTTTCACTGAGGACATGAAGACAAAGTCTTTAAGGATGGAGGCATAGGGCGTGACGCCGATACCGCCTCCCACCAACACGCTCACGTCAAACCGGAACCAGTCCTGCTGCCCCGCGCCATACGGACCGTCAAGGTACAGCTAGAAACAAGTAATATAAGCTGTTAATTCAAGTGCTAATTTATATATTAACGTTAGCGGTACTGGTGAAAGGTGTTTGAATTAACTCAATTCCCACCAGTGAGTTCATGTCAAACTCATATCGGTCTTGCTGCAACCAACAACAGCTAGAACAATAGATATTCAATAGATTTATCTATAAGTATGTTAATATCAACATTCAAGTCTCCCAGTCTAGAAAGACCCTTCCTTCATTATGTTGAAGCATCATGTTTAATACCAAAGATGCCTGTGTCCAGGCCCTGAGGACAGACTATAGTGCTGCCGTCTGCAGGCAGCTGTTGTCACTAACACACAGCTTAGAAAGTGAGCAGCTCACTCTGAGCCAGCCGAGGGACCAATCTGAGGCAGCCGAGTCAGCCAATAACCGTCTCTGAGAGGTTCAAGTTTACATCAGAGGCATCATTGTCACAGGAAAGGCTAAGTGGTAGTCTACGCCTGAACACAGAGCTGACCTAAAACGATGCATTAGCAACATGTTGCGAAAGAATGGCATCAAATGTACAGAGATTACTCTCCCTCCATGGCGCCACGCCTTGTTACAGAGTGGCGTCTGATATGCACCACTCCCAGCAGGTGGCTCAGTTAATATACACCATAGACAACAGTACAGACAAACTTTGCAAAAGCTATAGGCTCTGAGTGGGCGCAATAACACATACTAAACAGCCAGGAGCCGTGCACTGCAGTGCCTATACTCTAGCTGGCTATCTTTGATGCTATGTAGCACTTATTAGAGACTACTCACACTGGGGTAAGGCTTATCCCGGAGGTTCTCATTGCTGAGCAGGTTCCTGAGGGCTGATGTCCAGGGTCCGGCCGTCCTGATGTGGGTGGCTAGGGTATCTTCGTGGGGAGCCGAGGTGAGGGTGAAGGGGTGGTACTCGTTCTTTCCCAGCTCGACGCACGCCAGACGCATCCACTGTCCAGACTTGTACTCAAAGTTAGGCGGCCGCTTGAACTCCACCTTGGTGACCTCTGCATTGATTGATAGTTATGTTTATTTTAACAGTCGCTCAGTACAGAAGCCCAGAAGGGTCAGGAATAAAAACTTTCACAAAAGTGAAAAAAAACCACACTTTTACAAAAGTGAAAAAAAAAACTTTACAAAAGTGAAAAAACTAAAGTTTACAAAAAACGGAATTTCTTTTTCTTATTTGAAAAAAAAGCCACAAAAAGTTTTCTGACCCTTCTGGGCTTCTGTAGCCCAGCTAACAAAAATATGTTATTTTACGTCAACGTGTTTTAACGTTTGCCTGTAATAAGGAGACTTAGAGAAACGAGTACATTATGCAGATTTCATGCACATCAAACTTTATTTTTCAATGACAGAGCAAGACAGTAGGATACAATATGGTTCAATGGCAACGCTAATTGGTATGATTCCTTCAAAACGTCAGCATATTATTATCAACATAAAGAATCAATAACTTACGGGAGGGCAGTAGTTCAGCGTCCTGGATGTGCATCTCTCGTTTCTTGCGGCTCAAGGATACAGTCTTATCGATGGTGAAGAGGCAGGCAGGGACTATAAAGTAGTACCCGAACATGGGCGCCTGAATAACCCTGAAATTCAAGTAGAACGTTAATATAACAGTTCACTTAATCGTACTAAATTCATGCATAATTCTTTTTTTTCTTTTGTCCCAAGACGATTTTTCTGTCAAGATGGTTTTGAAATATAAATGAGGGAATATTGTTCTCCTGCAACACTTCAATCTCAAAATCTACTATGCAGACTGAGAGACAATGCTTATTAGAAAGAAATGACCCTATGCCTGATGAATTTCCACCTTGAAAATGCATCGTTGGTATTTCTTTATTCATGTTCATAGCTTTGTGATACAACATATATTTGGATCTGTGACAGTCTAGCTTGGGATTACTACTACTGTCACATGTTGTGGGGGTGGCTATTATTCAACTAAAGGACCCGTGGCGGTGGCTCCTCCAGAGTAAGATACATTTTTTATATCTGCATTTGTAGCTCGAACCGAACATAATTGTGCCCTTTGAGGTTGACCTTTGAGCGTGACCTAGAGGTTGACCTTGACCTTGAACCCTTACCTGGAGGCGCCGTGGAGGAGTGCCAGGATGTAGAAGACGTAGAAGAGTTTGTGCGTGATCCAGAAGGCGTTAAAGATGTGCGACCTGGAGGTCTGGGTGGCAAAGGTGTACATGATGCACACCACGAGTACGAGCAGGTAACCCGTCACACCTAGGGGGGGGGACACAGGCCCAATATTAACCCTAAACATGCATCACAAAGTGATTTAATTAACCATCTAAGGACTGCATAGTGCTTTAATGCATTGTGTCCTTGGTCGTTATGATGCTTGAATGAATGCGGTTCTACTTTCCAGTTACTCGCCTGTCCTACATTCATGCATCATGACAACGAAGGCCATCACTTATTAAAGTGGCATTCTCACCGAGTGAATCCCACTCACAATTATAGTACTGTTCTAGTCTACTATGTGGTTAAGTGTGAGTGGTGAGAATGCCCCTATTAAGCATTATGCAACCGTCCCTTTGTCGGCGTAATACATGGATGAAGGCTTGTGAGTACCCAACCAGTGATGTATCAAAGCATCATGCCGGCCTCACAAGGTTGATACACTCCTCAAGGTTCAACATGATGCAGGAACTTAGCCCTGGTGAATACACTCCAGGGTTGCATCCATGCATCATAACGACCAAGAGCATTAGTCATGAAAGCACTGTGCAGCCCATGAAGGCTTAGGGAGTGGTCATTTTTTAACAACAGGGGGCCGGTTGGTGGATTTTCGCGCGAGCGGGTCGAAATTTGTTCAGTCCCCCCCACGGGAGGGGTCGAAATTTTTTTGGTCCCCCCCCTCAGGCAAGTTGAAATTGAGCGCGGCCGACCCCTTTGAGCTATAGTAACTCGCGGGCTTTTTCACTAAAAAGGGGTGCAATTTTTTTGGTCCCCCCCTCAAGACGGGTCCAATTTTTTTTGGTCCCCCCCCTTCAAGGGGCTCAAATTTTTTTGGTCCCCCCCCCAAATCCACCAACCCCCCCCCTGTTGTTAAAAAATGACCACTCCCTTAGGAACCATAATTGACGCACATGCCATTTTGATATCACAAAAACAGACGGAAAAATACAGAAGTTCACTTGGTGTCCCATATAATTCATCACTGCCGCCCTTAACCAATTCAGCTACCGCAAAAGAAGAAGAGAGCAAAAGAAAAACTCGAAGGTCGAGGGGGAATTATCTCGGAAATGTGCCAGCATTTTTATACTGCCTTTGACATTAATTATGATGGCTGATATAATTAACACGCAATGTCTTGTAAAAAAGACAACATGGAAGATTAGCTGGTTTTTCAGCAGAAACCACAACACATATAATAGAACATGAGCCTCAAAAAGAGTTTGTATAGAATATATGCCCTTCCTGGAGACCTAAATCGTCTTTTACAAATGGCGTATACCAATGGGAAGGACTGTAGTATACGACAGGTGGCTCTGCCCGGTATCACGCAAATTGACAGTTGACAGCGCCGAATTCCGCTGTTGACATTTGACAGCGAGTTTTCTTTTCAAACTACATTTTTTGGAGCGAGCCTTGTTGGCCACCGTACTTACCTGTGAGATTCATGAAGAGCCAGAAGCTGAACCCAGGCAGTCCGTCCGACCTGTGAATGAAGGGCGTCGAATACGATATAAACAAACTGGTGTTTAATTCAAAATACAAACTTAAGGACTGCTATTTTAAAAGTGTTTAGTGTTCACAAAATAAAGTCGGAAGGCCACCTTCCAATTTGAAATTACATGCATATGGCTGATTTTCACGAAACTGCTTTTTTTCACTTTTTTTTTTCTCCTGCTTATATTTTTTTCAAATATGACAGAGACATCGATCTTTTTGGTGTATTCTGGTCAGGATAGACGAGGACTTTACAGGGTACCCTGGTTTTGCCCATCTATGAGTGAAAATAAGAGAGCTGGAGGTCAAAAAGTACCCAAAAACAGCCCTTTTCCACCCGAAAATCATGATGACCCACATTGCAAGCTAAATAATTAATAGAATAATTAGCTGTGTGCTTATTTCTTTATTATTCCACTTCCCAAATAAGGTAAGGAATTTTTTAGTACCAAATATGAACATATAGGCAGCATTGCATAGGTCCTGTAGGCATATATGTATTAGGGAACTTTATTGGCTTCACGCCTAACGCCCTAAACAATGTCCCCCCCCTCTGAGATTAAAGCAGTAGACAGAATATCTGATAGTGGTATGTTAAGGCCTAAAATATACCTACATAATAAAAAAAAAATTAAGAGTGTGGGTTACCTATAATAGCCTAGAGAGGACATTGACCAGGTTGGGGAACTTTACGGAGCTTCACGCCTAACGCCCTACATGCACTCTAATGCTGTAGTAGCATCCAGAGATATTATATTTAACCACCATCTCTATGCTATAAATAAACTTATATATATAGGTTAGTTTCTGCTGAAATTGCATTATTCTGCCATAAGAGTAGCAATAGCTATGGCTCTATACATGTACGGGCTTCACGCCTAACGCCGGCATCACGCCTAACGCCCTGGCGGGATATATTGGAACTACACTACTGGGGCGCCGTCTGTTGTCTTGCTGCTGTACTAACGCCAGAAGAGGATCAAAACATCAGCAGTCGTCGAGTGGACACGAAAAAAAGGTAGGAAAATGATGTTTTAACCCAGAATTAGGCCTCAAAACTCAAAAATTTGTATGAAATCATGTATAATGTGCCGCAGAGCCCCCCTAGAATGTGGAAATTTGGTCGTTAACACTAAAAACCCAGAAAAAATTGAGGATAAAGGCGTTAGGGGTGAAGCCGGTCGCTTGCCTTCGCGTAGCGTCCCCTATCGATAGTGCTGGGGACGCGGGCGGAGGGCGTTAGGCGTGAAGCCAAAATACATACAAATCATGTTATTCTTATTTACTATAGGATATCCCTGCTGAAGTTCATTGTAGCATGTTGGATTCATCTTTTCGGTTCTTTATTGTTTCTTATACATAGCTTTACACCCCCCCTGCCTTATTCTAGTCCATATAGTATGTATAAGGCTCAAAATATTTCTATATTTTGGGTTATTTTAAGAAATTGTTGACTTTTTGGCCTAAAAACCACCCAAAAAAATAGCTAAAAATTATTATTTACTATAATTAACCTTAGATATCGTATGGGAAGAAGGGTGGTACATGGTAGTCTCCTCACACAATGATTCAGGGTGGTTGGGTATCATTTAGTATGGCACTGACAGCTATTGGTGAGGGCGTTAGGCGTGAAGCCACGACGCTGACCGAGAACCTCAGATAGGGTTACTATAGGATATATCTGCCGAAGTTCATTGTAGCATGTTGGATTCATCTTTTTGGTTCTTTATTGTTTCTTATACATAGCCTTACACCTCCCCTGCCTTATTCTAGTCCATATAGTATGTATAAGGCTCAAAATATTTCTAAATTTTGGGTTATTGTAAGAAATTGTTGACTTTTTGGCCGACAAATCATATTAAAACATGATTAAAAGGTATTATTTATAACATTGAACCTTAGATATCCTATGGGCAGAGGGGTGGTACATAGTAGCACCCTCACACATCGATCCAGGTTGGTTGGATATCCTTTATACTGTACAAAGTGCTATGAGGAAGGGCGTTAGGCGTGAAGCCACGACGATGACCGAGATGGTATATATAGGATATCCCTGCCGAAGTTCATTGTAGCATGTTGGATTCATCTTTTTGGTTCTTTATTGTTTCTTATACATAGCCTTACACCTCCCCTGCCTTATTCTAGTCCATATAGTATGTATAAGGCTCAAAATATTTCTAAATTTTGGGTTCTTGTAAGAAATTCTTGACTTTTTGGCCGACAAATGATATCAAAACATGAATAAAACATATTATTCTTTATATTTAACCTTAGATGTCCCATAGGAAGAAGGGTGGTACATAGTAGCACCCTCACACATCGATCCAGGTTGGTTGGATTGCTTTTTGTACAGCACTGAGAGCTATTGGTGAGGGCGTTAGGCGTGAAGCCACGACGCAGACCGACAAGGTTAAGATAGGATATCCCTGCCGAAGTTCATTGTAGCATGTTGGATTCATCTTTTTGGTTCTTTATTGTTTCTTATACATAGCTGTACACCTCCTCTGCCTTATTCTAGTGCATATAGTATGTATAAGTCTCAAAATATTTCTAAATTTTGGGTTATTGTAAGAAATTCTTGACTTTTTGGCCGACAAATGATATTAAAACATGATTAAAAGGTATTATTTATAACATTGAACCTTAGATATCCTATGGGCAGAGGGGTGGTACATAGTAGCACCCTCACACATCGATCCAGGTTGGTTGGATTGCTTTTTGTACAGCACTGAGAGCTATTGGTGAGGGCGTTAGGCGTGAAGCCACGACGCAGACCGACAAGGTTAAGATAGGATATGCTCCCCTTACTGTCTTCTATCCAATCTCACGGGTTCTTAACTGCTACATACATGTTCCAGCCCACCTCCACTACCTTATTCTATTGTTTAAAGCATGTATAAGGCTCAAAACATTTCTGTATTTTGGGTTCTTGTAAGAAATTCTTGACTTTTTGGCCGACAAATCATATTAAAACATGATTAAAACATATTATTCTTCATATTTAACCTTAGATGTCCCATAGGAAGAAGGGTGGCACATGGTAGTACCCTCACACATTGATTCAGGGTGGTTGGATATCCTTTATACTGTACAAAGTGCTATGAGGAAGGGCGTTAGGCGTGAAGCCACGACGCAGACCGACAAGGTTAAGATAGGATATGCTCCCCCTACTGTCTTCTATCCAATCTCACGGGTTCTTAACTGCTTTCAGATGCCGCGCAAGAAGAACATGACGCCTGAGGAGAAGGCGCTTGCCAAAGCGGTGGACGCTGCACGGCAGAAACGGTTCCAAGAAACAAAGAAAAATGATCCGGATCACAAAGAGAAGCTTGCTAAGAAGATCAAAGTAAGTTTTTCTCTAAGAAAGCTGTACATCTAGATGTTATTAAACACTTTACATTCAAGCCTAAGCACCCATTTCAGAAGAGAAGTATGAATTCAGGACTTTCATGTAGTTATTGAGAGGGGTCAGTTATAGTCACTCCAGCTGGAATACCAACTTTAACTTCATGTAACAACTTCACTTTTGCAGAAGTCCAACAAATCGCGTACACCTCTCTCTGCCATGCCAGCTGAGAAGAAGGCACGCAGACTGAAGCAGCTGAAGGGCTACAAGGATGAAGCGAAGTTGAGAGGTGAGTGTAACAAAGTGCTTGCAAGCCTGATGTGCTGGGATGTATGGGAGATTAAAGAACCCTTGCTTAGGTAAATGTGCAGGAGCATTTAGTCTTCAGCCCATCTAATACATTTGATCACCAACAAAAGTCATCATTTTTAATGTTTATGTCAATTTATATTTATATTATAATCTGTTGTTTGCATTGAATTGCAGCCGCTGGTGCCCCTGGAGCCCCTGCAGCTGCTGGTGCCCCTGCAGCCCCTGCTAGACCTGGTGGGAAAAGGGCTGCATCTGCACGCCTGCAGGGTACAGAGGCGGGACCGATATTTATCCTCCCGTCAAAGCGGAGGAAACCACCCCCTGCACCAAACCCTGCACCAGAAGAGAGGTTTGTATTCATTTTACCCTCATGTGTTGTTTGCCTGTATTAGGCATTTCCTGTTGAAATCACTCACACAGACTGCTTAGTGCTTAGAGATGCAGGTAGCGCAGATACAGTCACTTTTAGTTATCAATTGTTTATAAATTCTTTCATGTTACTTTTGTGTTTCTGTTAAACATTAATTTCCTTCCCTTTCAGATACTTAAGCAATTACCAGAGTGAGCTGAGCAAGCTTTACCTCATGAAGACGATGGAGGACGGTACCATGTACCACAGCGAGGACGAGGAGGACCAATAACTCACCCCTGTTACCTCTTCACCCTCCTCTCCTCCTTAATTTATATATATAACTTTAATTGCCTTCTAAGAGTACTTTAAACGGATCTATATGTATACTACTTAATTTATGTATACAGCCAGGAGCTACTTAATTTCCCTTTTAATTGTATAACTTTAAACAGATCTATCTATGTATACAGCCAGGAGCTACTTAATTTCCCTTTTAATTGTATAACTTTAAACAGATCTATCTATGTATACAGCCAGGAGCTACTTAATTTCCCTTTTAATTGTATAACTTTAAACAGATCTATCTATGTATACAGCCAGGAGCTACTTAATTTCCCTTTTAATTGTATAATATATGTATGTATACGACGCAGGAGCTAATTTGGTTTCGCTTTTAATTGTATTACTCTAAAAAATAAAACAGATCTATCTATATATTTGATAAATAAAAGTTTGCTGACATTACATTTTAATGCTTGTCTCCCCTCATCTGTTATAACAAAACACTTAAAGTTTGGGTACAATATTTACTTTACAGGCTTGTAGTGAACCTGCCCTTCTCCAAGATGACCAAGACGAAGAAGCTGAAGCGAAAGCTGACCCAGTCCCAGGGGGAGGTAGACCGACTTCGCAAGGAGCTGGCTGAAGCTACCCAACCCCAGCCACGACTTGTCAAGACACCAAAGCGGGTGACTCCAACGGTTGTGCAGGAACCAGCCACCCCGACAGTCACCCCGACAGTCGAGCAGACGCCCCGAGACGCCACCCCGACCGGTGTGAGTGCCGACAACGACCGCACCGTGCGTCACGGAGACGCCACCCCGTCCGGTGTGAGTGCCGACAACGGCCGCACCGTGCGTCACGGAGACGCCACCCCGTCCGGTGTGAGTGCCGACAACGGCCGCACCGTGCGTCACGGAGACGCCACCCCGTCCGGTGTGAGTGCCGACAACGGCCGCACCGTGCGTCACGGAGACGCCACCCCGTCCGGTGTGAGTGCCGACAACGGCCGCACCGTGCGTCACGGAGACGCCACCCCGTCCGGTGTGAGTGCCGACAACGGCCGCACCGTGCGTCACGGAGACGCCACCCCGTCCGGTGTGAGTGCCGACAACGGCCGCACCGTGCGTCACGGAGACGCCACCCCGTCCGGTGTGAGTGCCGACAACGACCGCACCGTGCGTCACGGAGACGCCACCCCGACCGGTGTGAGTGCCGACAACGGCCGCACCGTGGGTCGTGAAAATGAGACTGTAACCCCGACGGTTGTGCGGGAACTGGCCAAGCAAAAGGCACCCCCACCGTCCCCTCAGACAGCTGCACTCAACTTGGCAGAGGAACTGGAGACCTTGAGCACCGAGGAGAGGGCAAGGAGACTCCTGCCCGGTGCCATCATCACAAGGCAGGTGCAGGCCAGCTCCCCGGGGACCAAGCGCAATATAATGAAAACCCCAGCGGCAGGGTCGAAGGTGCGGGGTACTCTTGCCGAACTATCAGAGGAGGTAGGGTTGGCAAAGGATTACATCTGGAAAGAAAGAAAGAAAAGTCACATTCGCAAACAGCTGTCTGAGGAGACCAAGAGAGATGTACTCGAGTTCCTCACCAGGGAGGACAACTCGTACACCCTACCTGATAAGCGGTACCACACAAAGGGGCAGCAGCAGTACGCGCTCGGAGATACAATTGATAATCTTCATAAGAAGTTTTGTGCTGAGTACCCTCAGAAAACCTTCTCAGTCTCCACGTTCTATCGGGCCAAACCCAAGTACATCAGGTTGAATAAGTTCCTGAAGAAGTCGGTCTGCTTATGTAAGATACATGCAAACGTCAGTCTAATGTTGGACTGTGTCCCAACCCTGCCAAAATCGACAGCAGCTCTACTAAGCAACTACACGGATCAGCAAGTCGTAGACGAGGTGAACAAGGTGACCTCGCAAGAGATCTCATATGAGAAATGGGATAAAGTGCTTAAGGAGTACAAAAAGAAGGGAAAGAAAGCCAAAAAGGGAGTGAACGGGAAGAAGGGCAGGAAGGCCACAAAAGATCGTGTGGTCAAGGTCTCCTACACAAAGCTGGTGACGGACACCATCACCAAGGAGGAGTTTGCTAAGCTCCTAGAAAAGATGCTGCCTGACTTCCGAGCCCACTGTGCTCGAGTGGAGGAGCAGTTCCTTCAAATGAGGGAACTGGTGGAGAACCTCCCTGCAGGCCACTGCGTAGTCCAGATGGACTACGCAGAGAATTGGCCGTGCTCCTACCTAAAAGAGGTGACCAGTGCTTATTACTCAAAAGACCAACTGACCCTCCACCCGATGGTGGTCAAGGTGCGTACCCCAGAGGGGGAGTTGCTTAATGTGACAGTGGTAGGGGTCACCAATGTAACCTGCCACAGCTTCCCGACCACCTTTGCCTTCATCAAGCGGCTGGTTAAAGAGCTAAAGGCGGACTATCCGTGGATTAATACCATCCACTTCGTCACGGATAGTCCGAGCAGTCAGTATCGTAATCGATATACTATACAAATGCTGCTCCGGTTCCAGACGCTTTTTAACATCATAGCGATCTGGAACTGGCTGGAGAGCGGCCACGGGAAGGGCGCCTGTGACGGTGTTGGGGGCAGCATCAAGACCCTGGCAGACCGCGTCGTCAAGACCAAAAAGTTCATCCAGAATGCGGATGACTTCATAGCCAAGGTGGGCCCGGAAACAAAAAAGATGAATCTAATCCATGTCAGGCAGGCGGAGGTGGATGACGCTGAAGAGGAGGTGGAAGGGTGGAACAGCCCAGCCCTGAATGGCCTGATGGCCATGCACCAGGCTGCATGTGTGGATGGAACCATCTACGTCCGCGAGACATCCTGCTACCGGCCATGTTGCCTGGTAGATGGAAAACTCATCCCTGGCTGCCCAGAATGGTACAAGTCAAAGGTTGTGAGCCAAGAAGAAGAGGATGAGGTGGTAGATGAGGAAGATGAGTTCGACCAGGAGGAAGAGTCAGGCTATGACACCTCTGATGACATGCCACTCGCAGAGCTACCAAGATCCTCGGATGAGGATGAAGATGACCTGCCACTGGCTCGACTCCCGCTTTCCTCGGACGAGGATGATGAGGTAGACGACGACGTCCCACTCCTGGAGCTGGTCTCGATGAAGACAAAGTCCAAGACCTCAGCCAAGGCACCAAGCAAGACCTCAGCCAAGGCACCAAGCAAGACCTCAGCCAAGGCACCAAGCAAGACCTCAGCCAAGGCACCAAGCAAGACCTCAGCCAAGGCTCCAAAGACAGGTCCACCAAGCCGGAGATCTACAAGATCCGCCAACAAGTAGGAACAAAACAATGCTACACCATGTATGAGACCCTTTTCACTTTAGGAACTATGAGCGCCCGGCCGAGGCTCAACCCTTATACACTATATGGAATGTTTTGAACTTAATGTACATACTCACTCTGACTGGCACTCACCCACTATCGCAGTTAATAAAATCATGTCGCATGCTAAACCAACGCTGGAAGTCTAATTGTTGTTTATATATTTCTTACAAGAACCCAAAATTTAGAGATGTTTTGAGCCTTATACATGCTTTAAACAATAGAATAAGGTAGTGGAGGTGGGCTGGAACATGTATGTAGCAGTTAAGAATCCGTGAGATTGGATAGAATACAGTAGGGGGAGCATATCCTATCTTAACCTTGTCGGTCTGCGTCGTGGCTTCACGCCTAACGCCCTTCCTCATAGCACTTTGTACAGTATAAAGGATATCCAACCACCCTGAATCAATGTGTGAGGGTACTACCATGTGCCACCCTTCTTCCTATGGGACATCTAAGGTTAAATATGAAGAATAATATGTTTTAATCATGTTTTAATATGATTTGTCGGCCAAAAAGTCAAGAATTTCTTACAAGAACCCAAAATACAGAAATGTTTTGAGCCTTATACATGCTTTAAACAATAGAATAAGGTAGTGGAGGTGGGCTGGAACATGTATGTAGCAGTTAAGAACCCGTGAGATTGGATAGAAGACAGTAAGGGGAGCATATCCTATCTTAACCTTGTCGGTCTGCGTCGTGGCTTCACGCCTAACGCCCTCACCAATAGCTCTCAGTGCTGTACAAAAAGCAATCCAACCAACCTGGATCGATGTGTGAGGGTGCTACTATGTACCACCCCTCTGCCCATAGGATATCTAAGGTTCAATGTTATAAATAATACCTTTTAATCATGTTTTAATATCATTTGTCGGCCAAAAAGTCAAGAATTTCTTACAAGAACCCAAAATTTAGAAATATTTTGAGACTTATACATACTATATGGACTAGAATAAGGCAGGGGAGGTGTAAGGCTATGTATAAGAAACAATAAAGAACCAAAAAGATGAATCCAACATGCTACAATGAACTTCGGCAGGGATATCCTATATATACCATCTCGGTCATCGTCGTGGCTTCACGCCTAACGCCCTTCCTCATAGCACTTTGTACAGTATAAAGGATATCCAACCACCCTGAATCAATGTGTGAGGGTACTACCATGTGCCACCCTTCTTCCTATGGGACATCTAAGGTTAAATATGAAGAATAATATGTTTTATTCATGTTTTGATATCATTTTTCGGCCAAAAAGTCAACAATTTCTTACAATAACCCAAAATTTAGAAATATTTTGAGACTTATACATACTATATGCACTAGAATAAGGCAGAGGAGGTGTACAGCTATGTATAAGAAACAATAAAGAACTGAAAAGATGAATCTAACATGCTACAATGAACTTCGGCAGGTATATCCTATAGTAATACAGTATAGGCTCTCGGTCAGCGACGTGGCTTCACGCCTAACGCCCTTTTCAGAAAGCTTTAAAACATAATATAATCACCTGTGACCCATATAACTGTATACCAGACTGTAGATATGGATGTTTTCTAATGCATTATGGGCAAATCAACCATATATAGCTTGTTATCTCAGAATTATTTTCTTTGACAATGAGTAATGTAGAGATTTCAGGAGTTTTCAAGACATACCATCATGTTTCCGGGGCCAAAAAACTATTTGAATGACCTATTGAGTAGCTAAAACTGGATTCCTACCCCAGGTTGGGATGTTTTCTTCAATATTTAAACATAATATGAATGAAAGAAATGCCCTTATACATGACAAGAGTGTCTCTTTCTTGAGGGGAAAAGGGCGTTAGGCGTGAAGCCACGCAATATGACTATACAACTTTGCCCCTCTACCATACATTTACTGTATATATTTAACCTGCCCCAATATTTTTTATGTATGGCCCACCCCCTAAGGTACATGGACACAAAAGGTTTCAAGCATACTCCTACATTCTATTTGACCCCCTTGGTGCATGAAAAAAAGCAGTTTCGTGAAAAACGGCCATATGTGGGATCTACAAGCTTGGAATGGAATTATGATAATAACACTAGATTACTTTGCTAGAATAAAAATGGGATATATAATGCATCGTATACGTATTATCAATGGACTCTGCCCCTGCCCTGCTGGTTGCACTGTGGGCCTCATTAAATATACAGCCAACATCTTTTCCCCACCCATTGTGTATAATATACTGCAACGCTAAAAGTCCTATCGCTGGCCATATGCGTCATATAACTGGGTTGGGGCGGGGTACGTGTGTTTGTATGTGAACAATTTCACAACCCCTTGTTGTTTCACCTCCCTCCCATCAGCTATTGTTACAAACTGACTGTGCCCACCTGAAGTGTATCTCATCGAAGATGCACAGGAACTGGATAGGCTGTGTGGCCATGTGGTAAAAGTTGAAGCAGTAGCCGATCACGTGCAGGACGATGGAGAAGAGAACGGTCCAAGCCACCATCTTGTGGAACGCCACCGCAGAGTCAAACGGTACGTATAGGTTGATGACTGTCTCCCTGAGGTAATGTAAACAGGCAAATTAATTGGTTATTAATTTTCATTTTCAAGTCATGATTATCATGATGGATAAATTCCTACTAATTTTATTAAGTTATAACGGTACACTGCAAAAAAGGTGTTTATGTCCTAAACACAATCCTAAACACAATCTTGACCTATATTAATTTTATCCACACATGTAAAAGATTCTTCCAAACATGATCAGTGATCAGAAATTTCATGTGTTTAGGAAATCAACACGTTTTTAGGAGAATTGAGTGTTTATAAATCAATCATTTAGTTTAATATTATTGTGTTTATTTGTCAAGTGTTTAAAGCTAAAAGTGGCGTGTCTAGAGACATGTAGATATTATCATGTTTAGATATTCAAATCTAAAGAAATTCACAATTTATAGAGGTGTCTTTGTAGCAGATGTATCTTTGAATTGTAAAATGATCATACTAATGTAGGATCCAACCCTCGAATTCTGAATTCTTGAGTTCCAGCGGACTCTGTGAGTAAATACTCATATTTTAGTGGGTATGAGTTGAATGCAATATAGAAATTGTGATGATGTTGGTTATTAATGGCCAATTGAATCATTAGAACCATTAGTTCTACTCCATTACGAAACACGCCCATCGTTATGTGTTTTATGCAGTATCTTTATTAGAAAAAAATATCATTGTTATATGTGTTGTGAGTGCTGGAGTGAAGGCAATATTAGGTAGTTTAATGATATTATGGATATCCAAGAAAATATATTAGAATACATAGCAGGAAAATATCCGTATTACTTTTGGTTTCAGAAGGCCTCAAACGACTATCATCTCGACCTGAGACCAATAAGAACTAAAGCATATTACATTGTATGATTTTCCAGTCTTGCAGGTAAGATTTACAATGCATGTACTATATTCAACTAGTCGAAACCCTCATCAAAAACCTGTCTTGAAAACCTGAAAACAAGTCCTCCTGGATACTAACAAAACGTAGCTATTCAAACATATCCTCATACCAAATTGCACCTTTCACGTAAAGTCTTATGTTGCTAAGTAACATAGGCAATAGGATTTATCACTGAATAAACACTTGACAGAAAACTCATTTTGTTTTAAAAGTATTGAGAGGAAATTGCGTGCCTACCAGAGATGCCTGCAATCCTTATTTTGATTTGTCACTTACATATTTAAAGCAGCCTACTGAAATGCATCTAGAGTTAAAGATACATTACCATGCACCTCAATTGACTCAAAATCAAGTTATGAAACAATCCAATGTAAATTTCCATTAGTCATTTCCTTATCAATTAACAGGCCTTTTATCATAGGAAATCCATTTGTTATGCAAAATTTCATCTACAAACAGTACTTAATACTGAATGGAGGGCTTTCTGGTAGACCTATTAATTCACTGTGAGAGCCTATGTGTTTTGATTTTTCATAATGCACGCCTTGTTGGTTTTCATTTGTGATAGATCGCAGTTATATATATTTTGCACCATATTATGGTCATATTTACTGATCAAAAGAGAAATAACAGACTCCAAATCTCTCATATAGACTAGCCCTTGGTATATGGAAACATAATGAAAATAAAAAATCAGCCAAAATTAGCTGGTTATGTATCTTTGATCACATACATTGAGACAGACACCTGACTCAGTAAGTATTCATACATGATAAGCTCTCTAATTATGAAATAAATGTTGTTGTTTTTTTCACATGTCTGTATCATTAATGCAATTTCTCAAAATCAAGTTTTCTCTTTTTTCTTTTGCTGTCAACCACAAAAATTTATGCTGTCAGCTGTCAATATCGGCTGAGAGGGGTCACCCCAAAAAAACACACTTATTTTTGCATCGCTTATGCAATTTCTCAAAATCAAGATGATTTTTTTTTTGCTGTCAACATCGGAAATTTTTGCTGTCAACTGTCAACCTCAGCCGACAAGGGTCACCCATACTTAGGTATGTGGTAGACTCTAGGTGTATCTACCCTGTTCAGAGCTGTACCTACCTGAGGGCGGTGATGATGTTGCGGCACATGGTGAGAAGTAGAATGGACGTACTGATGCTGATAGACGCGGCCGCACCGCGGGTTAGAGATACTCCGTAACCCGTGATACTCCGGAAACCTTTGTGTTCAAGGTCAACGGCGTAAGCTGAATTTGAGAAATAGCGTGAGTTAAACTAGTGAAGCAGCTAGAGACTATTGCCGTACGTACCTGAGGGTTGTGATGGTGTTACGGCACATGGTGAGGAGGAGAACGGAGGTACTGACAGAGATAGTGGCAGAGGCACCCCGGGTTAGGGCTATGCCATAACCCGAGATACTCCGGTAACCCTTGTGTTCGAGTTCCACGGCATACACTGAGGGAGTCAGAGAGAGTGAGACAGATGTAGGGTGAAAGTACTGTAGGAATCAAAGTGTGTAGAATAGGATTGTTCAACATGTAGGACAGAAGAAGTCAAGAACTATGAGGCTCCTTATTCTTACAGGATCGTCAATCAATGTAAATAACATTAACAAGCAATTACTGTCACCCTAGACTGAGATTATTCTTTTTTTTTCTGAAAGAGCCCACTTTTTCATTTCTCGGCCTCTCCGCGCTAGCAGTCCAGCTGGTGTGTAGATTCTGATTTTGCATTATTTTGCCTTTTGAGTCAGACCTCCGAAGAGCCAGGGTTATGGCAGTCGCAGCTTGAAACAGCCTCGTTGACATCCTTCCTGACAAAACCTCTCCCTCGGAACTGGATGGCATCCTCCGTGGCTGCCCTATAGCACATAAGGTTCCAACCCCAAAACAGAATACCGCTACCCTCAGCTACAGCATACACTTCATATTACAATCTTCATCATATTACATGGCATCAGGGGTTTCAGCCATTTTCAGGCTTCAGATCTCCCCTCTGCCAGTTATACAGTATGAGCCAGAACCCCAGATGAACAGACAGTGACGTTTCTATACTGGGTAGCAACTCACTATAGAATCTTTCTGCAAAGACGATTCCATTCAGGAAGAAGAAGATGAAGGAGTAGACAAGATGTTGTCGGTGGTTTTCTACGTAATGTCTGAAGTCCTTGATGACTGCCCCGAATCGGCTGTATGACTCCGGTTTAACCGTCAGCTTCATACGACTACTTCCAGTTATATTGAGTACATCACCACTTGTTTTGCTATTACGCTGACGGGCTGAGCTGTGAAATATAAAGGATATAATTGGTCTACAAGAATATTAGAAACGTCATTTCAATTTGCATCACTTAGATGCTGTTATTACAGCTTGTACCTTATCCCATCAACGCCAAGCTTATATTAAAGTATGTTCAGCATTCTGATGTCATAATTGATCTTTTTCCCGGTTGGACTTGATAAGGATTTCCTTCCGGAGCAGTCATTGTTCATGTGTCTGGGCTACATAGAAAAAAAACCATCGTCACTGTCGCCACAAGAGAGTGGTTTTGGCAACAGTGACGTTCACTTTTTTGAGGGAGATAAACAAACTCACGTTGTGCTGGAGACTGAGCTCTCCGGGCTGAGAGGCCGCTTCTCGGTACTACTACTTCGCTTCTCATTCATTGACGACCGTTTGGTGTTTTTAGATGGCTGAGCACAAGCACCTGGAGGAGAAAGCACCATGTTGATAAAGGCAGGGCTTTCAGTGATGAACACCATTCAGTGACAAAGCAATACCCAGTGAACAAAAAACGTTATACAACATTGTATAACGTTATATAACGTTTCTCTAAGGCTCCCTAATATGGCGAAACACTATAACGTTTAAAACGTTATTTTGACGTAAAATAAAGATTTTTTGTTAGCTGGATATAGCCATTTGTATTGCTACATAATCAGCCAATTTCTGTCTATTTTCCAATATTTTTAAAGTTTCCAATGTAAACTGGTGACGCACCACAGATACAGTGAGAAGGGCTGTCATAGTTGGCAGATTTACACTTTCTCATGGCCAGACTCCAGTAGGCCTAATATTTTGCATTTTGTTTAAAAAAATCACAATGTCACTTACACAATTACACTGGTTTTGCACGTCTAAAGGGTCTGTGTTACAGAGAGGACTATGAAGGGTCAATCGAAAATCAGGTAAAACAAGGGATCCTAGTAAAGAAACTCAATCACCCGAAGATTGGTATATGTAGAAGTAATAAGCAGTCATTTAGGTTATATAGATATGATATATAATTTATATACATTGTATAACCACCTTTAAGGTCCAGAGACACTCTCTGCATCAAGTCATTGTGTTCGGAGAAGGCTTTCTTGAAGTCGTTAAAGTTCATAGATGGGCTGTCTTCTATACCGGCAGAGGCAAAGATCCGTGTCGTCAGCTTCTCAATCTCCTCTTCAGTTGGTGCTGTCCCAGCAATCTCAACCATAGACCTGTACAAAGGTGGAACATGGTGAGTTAAATAGTGTACAGTGAACTATAACTTGGATACATTTTTGTACCACATTTTCAAATACATATATCCTATTATTATGTTTAATGAAGTACTATCAACATGATATACTGCAATCAAGCATGAGCTTCCTCTGATATATTCAACAAAATAATTCAATTAGATATTTGTAGCAGAGATGTTTGGAATACATTGTTTTAAAAAGTTGAGTTACCACCAGAATGAGGCAGGGCTGTACCAACACATGTGGATAAAATGTCATGCTCATTGTCTCTTATGGGAATTGACATTGATACGTTCCCTCGGGGATACAAAGTACTATACCCCATGGTTCCCTATAGCTAGTATGCATGTATATTACTACTGATAATGAGATATTGGAACACAGTCAAAAAAGAAATGCAGCTGACTTGATCATCTTGCGTATCTCTTCTCGGTCCAGTGTGCCGTTCTTGTCTATGTCGTACATCATGAAGAGGAGATGAAGCTTGTCCTCACATGTCCCTGTAACACACGTACACAATGAGTACAATACGGTTTGTATGACTAGCTGAATATAGCCTGGGCTCCACTAGGGCAACACAGCTAGGTACCTGCGAAACCATGCAATCCTATTATTGTTTTGTTCTTAGACATTTCACCGCATTTTGCTTCATTTCGCGGCAGTGTCGCCCTATAGCCTGAGCTCCACTACGGCGGCACAGGTACCTGCGAAACATGGCGATCTTTTTTATGTTTTGATTTTCACATTTCGCTTCATTTCGCCGCATTTCGCGGCAGTTTCGCAGCAGTTTCGCGGCAGTTTCGCGGCAGTTTCGCCCTGCTACTGGCGTTACATAGGGCGACATTGCCGCGAAATGTAGCGAAATGAAGCGAAATGAGGCGAAATGAAGCAAAATGTGCAAATCAAAACATAAAAAAGGATCGCCTCGTTTCGCAGCTACCTGTGTCGCCCTAGTGGAGTCCGGGCTTATGTAACGCCACTAGCAGGGCGACATTCAGGGCGAAACTGCTGCGAAATGAAGCGAAATGAAACGATCTTTTCCAGAACAAAGGAATAAAAGAACGCCATGTTTCGCAGCGACCTGTGTCGCTGTAGTGGAGTCCGGCCTTATGCCTCCTGTGCTGGCCATTTAGCACAGCAAGTGTCCTACCAGTATTTGTCATCTTTCAGCTACAACACTCATATCAGTTCAAAACACTAAATCGAATTGGGAATGTTATGATGTAAATCTTGATGATTTGACCAATTTGACGTAACTTGACTCGAGCTTCATGCAAAGTGCTTGCATGACTACCTTGATTCTTATTATTTTAACTGTATAGACGTGATCCAATTGATACATGATTATGTGTTCATTGTATGTTAGATTTAGGGAGCATCAATATATACACTATGTACAGGTGTTTTGTATGTAAGCTTATAATGGCCACCATCCACTGGGCTCTAATTGACCGAAATCATATAGGAAATGTATGGGTTTGATCGCCCAAAGTTGCCCAGTGGCCATAAGCAAACGACAATAGTTTTATTATTATTCTAACAATGTGAAATAATGTGTGATTATAGAATAGTGTTATTGGTTTGTGATGTCATCAGGCAAAACTTCAGCCTTGGTTATAGCTGTCAACCTTTACAGATGGTTAAAGTAGCTTCCAATTAGACATGTATTAAATGGTATTATTTTAGTATCAATACTAACAACTCACAATGTAGCTAAGTGCATTTATTATGTATTATAGTGTAAATATGTTAATATACAATTAACTTAATTGTGATTGTAATTATTGGTAGTGTAAGGTAGAACATCCACCGAACCCGAGTTTCAGATCTGGGTTGGTTGCGGATGATGAGGAATTTCTTTTTGTAAATTGGTCCTGCAAAATTGGACCGAGTAGTCCACCGCGGCAGGAACAAGTCATATTCTGTGTTAAAATGGTATCCCCCCCAGCACACTAATTGACGCGAAATAGGCGAAGTATATAGGGGGCGCGCTTCCATGTTAATACACAATATAACCTGTTCTTGCAGCCGTGGAGTTTGGGCTTTCATCTATCCATTTAAAAGCTGGCTTCAATCATCATTATGTGCACAATGCGATTCAGTGGGATAGTAGTTAAAGCTTTATCTCCTAAGGAAGGTCTGTAAATCAAGCGTTTCTGTTACACATGGTGATATGCCTGTCAATCAATGTCTACTTACGAAATCCAAGGTCTTTCCATTTTTGTAAAATTGAATCTAAGAGGCAGAAACTTGATAAATAGCATGAAGATACATAAGTATAAACTATCTGGTCTTTTGAAAATGAATTATTTTCAGAAGTTGGAAAAAGAAATCCGTCATTGCACAGAGTATGTCATAGTTGATAGATCCTTATACTCCGCCTGGGTGTTTGTTCTATTCTTCTTAGTGTAGGTAATATGGCATGTTCTCCTCTCTGAGACCACCACCTCAACAGCCTGGGTGGAGTGACCTAGGTCATATATCCTCCTGAAGAGGTTATGTGTATAACCTCACCTTGCTTGTATTGAGATTTATACCCAGGAGCATAAATCCTCTAGCCTGCAGTCCTCTGTTTCCTCCAGGTAAGCCATCGGGGCAGACCGGAGATCACATGAACTACTGGTTTGTTAACTAATCTTTTATCCATGAAGAATTCCAGTGTAAAAATGTTCACAGCCTTTTTTGAACTCACCACCTTCTAACCCACAGGCTGAGCCTGTAACCACAATGCTACCAAGGCCTGCTTGTCAACTGCATGAGAAGACATCTTATCTATGTACCTGAAGGGAATATTTCAAAGGGAACTATCCCATCATTGTAATTGGGGCCTGATAGGAAAAAAAGCCCATTGCAATTATGCATTATAATGTAAAGTAACCATAAAAAGTAAGTCTAGCACAGAAAATCAACTGAAGGGTTTATCAGGGGGAAAACGAGTAATATGTAAATCATGTAACACTGCTGGTGCCATCATTTGATTTCAAAACAATTGATATGCTTTGGATTTAATCAGTCAGTAGTTGTTCTCACATCTGCTAACCTAAGATTGCCCTCTCATGCACATCCGTTTGAATCCCTTTTTTAACAGGACTATTTTCCACTATTGGCAGAACTGATTTTGAGTGCAAAACCATAGTGGAGTGCAAAACCGATTTTGAGTGCAAAACCGATTCTGAGTGCATAACCGTTTCTGAGTGCAAAACAGTTTAGAGCCGAGGGCAAAACCGTTTCTGAGGGCAAACCCGATTTAGAGTGCAAAACCGTTTTGAGTGCAAAGCCATTTTAGAGTGCAAAACTGTTTTGAGTGCAAAACAGTTTTTGAGTGCAAAACCATTTCTGAGCGCACAACCGATTTAGACTGCAAAACAATTTTTGAGTGCAAAATAATTTTTTTCATCACAAACAGTTTCTGAGTGCAAAACCGTTTCTGAGTGCAAAACCTTTTCTGAGTGTAAAACAATTTTCGAGTGCCAAACAGTTTTTGAGATGAGAACTGCCAATAAGGCAGAAAGCTTCCATTATTGACAGTTTGCTGGAGGAACTGTCAATGACAGGAATAAGTATTTTCTACTAGTGACAATGTGAACTGTCAATAACAGGAATATTTTCTACTATCGACAGCTCGAAATATCAATAGCTTTTTTCTTAGGGGCCGGACACAATTATTTGATTTACCTTTAGAGAAGACGACGACAGCATAGATCATGTCTCTGAAAGAGATGTAGCCTTTCTGTTCCCTGTCTATTACCGAGAACATCTGGTTAACGAACATCGAATCGGGGGCTAATGCCAGCGCCTCTGCAAACTCCTCCTGAATGTGAAAGAAAGTATTATAAATATGCCCTTTTTTGATAGACATATGCCTTCTTATTTTAAAATAGATCAACAGCCTGTTTGGTAGAGTATCAGCCTAGATGGTTTGGGATAACACTTAGTTGATATCAATGCTCTCTGGATGCAGCCAATGAAATGAGAGATCTTCTTACCCTTGACAGTTCACATTCCTTGATGTCCCGTGCCTGACCCATACCGATCTCATCCATGGGCCCAAGCTGTTTCATGTTACCCGACTGTGGAAAAGCAAAGTTACAAATTTACGTATTGTGATGCATTCGCTACTTTATTAGGTAATGTACGTAGAAAAAGATATTTATTTTCATACTTTAATTAACTATTATAGTCTACCCACAAAATAGACTTTGACCAATATAATCGACATTTTTCCTTGATCCCCTCCTCCTCACATTTCACCACGGTTGAATCTGGTACAAATGGAAACTGAGCTTCACACAGTGGCGCCCCATAGTTTTGATTAACAAAAGCGGCTGGTCACAGGTCAAATGGTTTCCTAATGATGGCCCTGTGGCACTTGACACCGCAACATTCACTGGAGCAACAGCATAGCAGAAGGAAATGTACTTGATTTTACCATTCCCTATGACTAATACAATATACTGTGTATGGGTCTTAAATGTTGGAAATGTTTTTTTGAATCCATACTAAAACATCTGGGTTTGACAGAACTAGTTTTTTTTAATCAACTTTAACATCATCAAAATTGGTCCCTTAGACAATATGCATTTGCAGTTAGTGACTAGAACCATTGACATAAGCGGGTATAACAGTTAACACAACGTTAATGAATTAATTCATAAACTTAGAAATGTAACAAAATATTAGGTGTATATTATCAATGAGTGCTAGATGAATAATCGGTTATCGCTAAGTTAACTAGTAAATAACTAGATGAGGATGTAAGACGCATAATCAAGTACATTTTTAGACACTTGTTGACGTTAATGTTGCAGTGATTTTTACATAATAATATTGCATTTGATCTTATACCAGAGCAACTGTGTAAGGAAAGGATCGGTCATTTGTGTTTGACAGCACTATTTCTCTAATAACTATACCAATTCATATTGGTCCCTTACATATGTTACATTTGCTGTGATATAAACATAGTTAATAAACTGATGCCTTAACCTAAAAATTAATTCTTAAAATTAAACATTACATAAGTGTGTAGGGTGCACTGACACATGTTATAACTTAATCAAGGAATTAAACATAAAGTAAATCACAGAAGAGTTGTTATCAAGAACAAGAAAAATCATCGATATGCCTGACATATGATATGAATTATGACCCACAGTAGCTAAAGCCATATAGACGATTTCCAGCGAAGTAAACTCCTGTCGGGCAAAACCAATAATTATGAAACAAAAATTAAATTGAAGCAAATTCAGGGAAAGCAAGGAGTAAAGTTAATACCTGCGGATATGGTGCGACCAATAATGGGGAGGTTCATTGATATAACAATGTACCTTATAGATATGATGGTCAGTTCCTGCACATACAGGGTCTACTGAGCTTTTTGATGAGTTATATGGATGTCGGTGATATAGTATTTTGAAAAAATTGAACTTTTTAAAACTTTATTTCTCACAAGACACTGGTGATTTAGACAATGTATGACATACATGTGTTGTACTCCTGTTGTTGAGTTTATACTCTATGATGAATAGATAGACAGAGCTGTATGCTAAAGTGACTGAGTCAGTGGTTATTTCACGAGGGGTGCCTGTCCCATATTGCACGCTGGCCGCAGGCTCTGTATTTATTTCAGGGTATTTCAGTGTAAAATAGATACACAGTCCATGTTTGTTTACTTCCGCGATGTTTTCTTACTTCCGCGGTGTTTGTTTACTTCCGTCGGCCGCCATTTTGAATTCCGCACAAGTCACGTGACCTTCGGCAGCCTAGAAACGCCATGGCGACCCCATGGCGACCCATGGCTACCCATGGCGACCCTCGGGAGCGTGCAATACGACCACGGCGTGCAATGCGGCCTAGGGTTATTGCACGCTGCTCTACGTAACGGCCTTCTCATTGACTTTACATTGTCGTATCATATTCACCATGAAATAAATACCATTTACATGGCTGACATTTTGATGTTGTTTGAAATCATTATGAATAGAAAAACTGTACCGTGTACATTTCGTACTCAAAACTCATTAAACAATATGGATTTTCACTGAGAAATACAGTTATGAGAAGGCAATTGTCAATAAATGACTTCCCAGTCTGGCCACGCACCAAGTCCTCTGGTATTAATCATAGACATTGTAGGCCTACTTACAAAATAAATCAAAGATTTAAAGCAAACCATATTCACCAAAATACCTACCTCATCCATGCCCTGAGCCCCTGGAGCAATGCTGCCCCGTCGACCACCCTGCATTTTACACATAGCCATGTAGATGCAATACTATCTTTAAATGCAAAATTCTGAATAGATACCTGATTCCACTCACATATTACAATTGACTTGATCAAAATACACCAGCCTCAACTGAAGCCATATATGCTTTCATTCCCAAGCAACAGCCTACCACTTGATGCAGTTAAGGTCTATCGAGAGAAAATTGACAGGAAATAGCAAAATTGGGTGAGTCTAAATCGACCATATCTGTGCTATAGATACTAGTCAATAGCATGCATGAGCCAATCTTATAGCCAATCAGATGATCACTGGTCAGACCAGTGAAACATCTGGACACAGTACAGACTTATAGACCATCTTCCCTAGTTATGATGCATGGTAACAGGCTTAGACTGACTCACCTCAGCGAAGACGCCCCTGAAGAAGTTGGAGAGCAGCTCCTGTCTTTTAGTTTTTGTAATGGCCCTGTCCAGGATATACCTCTCCCGACACTCATGACGTTGCACCTATTTAGGGTTATATTCTTATATTTAGACCATAAAAGTACCATATAAACTTAAAGTGGCATTCTGACCGAGCGTTTCCCACTCACAATTCTAGTACTGTTCTAGTCTGCTATGTGGTAAGTGCGAGTGTAGAGAATGCCCCTTGAACAGCCTGCCAATACTTTATTAGTTTGAACCAATATATTTAATGATGGTTAGGCCGAGCTTTGTCCAGAGTTTACTTTCTTCTAAAACAAGAATGTGTTTTTAAGATAAATATATTTTTTCCAGTGATTTCTCTCAATAGTTGTGCAATATTCAAAAATGCCTATTTCAGCTATACTTAGAGTGCAGTTAATTCCATGAAATCTTTTTCAATTGCAATCATCATCATGTAAAGAAAGTAGAAAAAGTAATGTAATGTAATCAATAAATTACAGTAATATAGAACAGAAAGAGGATGCTGATACCTGGTAGTTAGCAGCTTCTAGTGCGCGCTGTAAGCCGGTCTGGAAGCGGGTCCTGTCTGCCTCTGTACGGAACCGTAAAACCTGCATAATATATAGGGGGTTCAGAACATTAGTGTATCACATCCTGTTAACGGAAAAAAATCATTAGTCACATTTTTTTTAACAGTATATAAGACCAGTATAGTTCACTTGCTTAATTATCTCCCTTAATTGATTTGAGGAAAACTGATATTTTCCTCATGTGTGGTCCTACTGAGCTGTAGAGCTATTTGAAAAAAAAAGTAAGTATTGAAGTTGTACATTATAATCATAGGTAGGCCTGTATGTTTAATCTTTTTAAAACTTTTTAATGTATTTGACTTTGCATGGGTACTAAACATTGAATGGGCCATGTAGTCCAAAATCAATCCAGCCAAATATATTATATCTACTATAACGTACATTATTATCCATGAAACGTATAAGATATAAAATAACGCCTGGAGACTACCTGTACAAGTGAAGATAAGAAATTTGTCGAATATCATTAAAATTAATAAAATTTGCTTTAAACAAAAAAAAGGCACTTTTAGTCTTTTGACATGGTTCTTTATAAAGAAAATCAATGCCATTAGATTTGTACAGACCAGGTCATACTCCTTGGGTATATGTAGCATAACAATGTTTCTTCTGTTGTCATTGTTCATGTACCAGGTGACTTGGTCCATCCTTGTGAATCCCACAGTACGTAGTGTTCGGCCGCGCTCATTGAGTAGACGGAGCACAGTCTCAGGCTCTTCATCCAACTCCAGCTCAACCAGACGCTGGGGCTCTGCACGGCCTGACCACTCCCAGGCTGCATAAAGTTAGACAACAATATATCATTAACCCTTTAAGAACGCATGTCGCTAAAAGATGGGTCGTCATGATGCACCGATGCAGCCCTGGCGAGAAACTCGCCCGTGCTTGATTGGTGCATCATGCTGACCCTTTGGGAGTGTCTCAATCCCATAGGGTCGGCATGATGCTTGAATTCAGTACTGGCTAGCTACTCGCCAGGGCTGCATTCATGCATCATGACGACCAAGGGCATGATACATTAGGGCATGATGCCGTCCTTAAAGGGTTAATGAATATAATTTACTCATTTATTCATCCCATTCCCATTTACTAATTGGATCCATCATAACCTGTATAATCCAACTTCATTGATAACCAAACGTGATTTTACTCATTTTCCATACATTCAGTACACATGTCATTTCGTCATGCGTTTGTGACCTCTTTGTCCCTGGGTGTCAGAGCATCGCTACCGGTAGTCATTTTTAAATGTTGTCCCTTTTTCACCTAACAATAGTGTTGGCCTCAACTCGACCTCCAACTTCTTCTCACAGGTCTCTTTGAACAGTTGTAAATAATTCACATGTCAGACAGAGGAATATAGAGAAGTTGGCAAAGAAAGATATTGGAATCTGCCAAACCTGTCGCGAGCCAAGATTTTTTTTGTATTTGCAGTTGGATGTAGTACTATAATGTCGTGGCTAGACCAGATGAAACAACTCACATATTGGTACACGAGTATCAAGAAGTCCCAGTTTCTTCGGGTCATATTTCTGCAGTTTAATTTACATCTATACATTCTGTGATTATTCTGGGAGTCAATAGGCATACTGAGAAGAGCGTAAAAAACAGGGCATTTGTTCTAGCTACAACTAAGCATGAGGCCAATGGTGTTGAATCGCTGCCCCTTAAGTTCTGCCCCATTATTATTGGTATGTCCCTACAGCTGTAAAATAAAGTATCACCGTATAGGTATAGGATAACCCTGCTAGACATGAAAGCTCACGAACTGGTTAAAATACTAGTGAACTCTAATTTAAAAAAAAGCTTAGCTGTCCATAAAGAGGGATACAGGGATAAAGAGGGATTTATAGACAATGGTATAGCACTACTTTTCCATTCTCGAATATTGCATCTAAGTGCACCTACCAGTGAGTGGTCCAACCTCAGATGAATTACTGTCAGAGATGGTATCCACACTAAATGACATTCTGCTCTGCCTGCGGCTGGCGAGTGACTCTGTGTGTAGCCCCATGATGACCGAGTCGGCTCGAGCTGCTCGGGAGCGGTAGTTGTAGACAGCCTGCTTAGCCTTGTACAGCAGGTATGCACCCAGTATACACACTGTAAAGAGGACAGGACAAAGCCAAATGTGATTGTATTCATTGCCTTAACTGTTTTAACCGAGGTTATAATCATGCATAATACCTTTATTGAGGTATTATTAGGGTATTATCAACTGCTGCACATAACGCTATGTACAAGGTCAATGCAAACGAAAATATGTATAACAACATATGGAATTCAATATTGATTTTACATTCTCAATCACAGAAAAAGAGGGTGTTTTTTGTGTGCAGTGGAGGGTATAGGCTTGCACACTGGCCCTCATGGATTGATCATTGATCACCGTTGAGAAATCAAGTCATACATTTGTAATCTGATGATAAAAAAAAGAAATGTTTGAAATTTGACAGCCATGAAATCTTTACTTCCAAATAACGTGTAGTAACAAGATAATTACTCACCAAAAGGGAAGACACCGAGGGAGGTGAAGGCTGTGATGTAGGGGATCTCGCTGCCGGCAAAATAGTCGTAGCCCTTGTGGGGGGTACATTCCTCCAGGTCCTCCTCCACCATCTGGGATGGCTGACCACAGGGGTCTCCTGTAGGGGCAGCAACCAGGGAACTTAACACAGCTTGTTTTAAGAAAAGAAGTGGTTTGTCCGCCAGTCGAGTTTAATAATCTTATTTTCTTGAAATGAGATAATTATTTTTGGCTGTGAATGATTACTGTACGTAATGAGCACACAGTGTGCTTGACAAATCATTCTGAACATTTTAGTAGATAAGAGTTTAATTGGGGGTTAAAAACATTAAGATTAAAAGGATTATCTATGCTCTAAATATCAGCCCAAAAAAGGGATGTGCTCTTATTAGGCCTGTTAAATTGTTTGATATATATTGCGACTGCTATTCTGATACTTACAGCTACCACAATAAGGCCATGCCCTATAAAGTGTCTTTCCTATTGGTGAAATTAAAAAGTGAAAGTACACAGAACCTAGACCATGAATCTGATCTGATCGTATATAACCTACATATGAGATTCTCTCTCAAATTCTATACGTATACCCAGGGAAGCTATACAGAAATCTCCTTACCTTCTACCCACTGGAACACATTTTCCTGTATGTCTATGTCCCTGATCTTGGTGACTGCCTTCAACACATCCGAGAACTTTATTTTCTTTATGTCCTTAACTTCTTGGCTCGTGTACATTCTAAGAAATAAAATAAAAACACCTTTAGCATGCATTCAATAGTTGATGAGGCATCTTGAACCCTGATGTTTGATATCAAACAGGTTTAGCTTACAATCACTGGGTGGCTATGCGAAAATATTCATTTTACTACACTGCCCAATTGACGCTGCTGAATAACACTAAGTTGAAACTTGAGCCTTTGGGAAACACCATTAGCAACAACTATACAAAACAGTGACTTCTTTCTTGTATGCTCAAATCGCAGAGATAACAATTACAAGCAGTCTTAAGATACACATATTATCAACAAATAATGAGAATTGACAGATACATACCCATTAAGCTTATTCTCAAACCAGTAGCGGTCACCATCTCTGATGCGTTCAAACTGGTCTTTGATGACATTCCTGAAAAGAGGTCCGGGACCGGAAGGAGTGAACTCCATGAGGCCTGCCGGGAAGACGTCCACATCCTCCACCGTTCTGTAAGTCTTCATCAACCTGTAGAAAGTCTGAAGGTCAAGGACACATTACAACAAGGTCAGATGAAGGTCAAACCAAGGTCAAAGCACAGTCATACCATTGTTACAGCGTCGTCAAACTAAAACAAAAACAAAAATGTAATTGAAGTAAAATTAATACCCAAGTTCATCCAAGAATGAGTCATGTTTAAATTCAATGAGCTTTATAGTTATTAGGTATTATAGGGGATTCTATTTTTCTCCTGTTCT
Source organism: Harmothoe impar (assembly GCA_947462335.1). Classification (NCBI taxonomy): domain Eukaryota; kingdom Metazoa; phylum Annelida; class Polychaeta; order Phyllodocida; family Polynoidae; genus Harmothoe; species Harmothoe impar. The sequence continues at coordinate 10,285,923 of OX381721.1, read as the reverse complement.
GGATAGCTTTGTAAGCAATGATGAAAGGCAACTTTAATGGCTTTCTGTGAATATTAAGTATGTCATGTTTGATGGTTTGTCCTTCACAAAACACTCCATGAGAATGACGTTCTTTTGCTTTTGTGATTTCAAAAGATTAATTTTGGCTCAGGAACAGTAGTTTATCTACGATGTGTACAAAATAATATAAAATAGTAGGGCTAAATGTGATATGAGAGGTGAGGCTGTGCGGTGCATGTGAGTGAAGATTCCTATGTCTATAAGTGCAACAAAATTAATAGTTCCGGATGTGAATGTATAAATCTGCTTTGTTTTAAAAGTCAATAAGCAAGGATGAGCAACGATGTGGTTTGAGACAGTACAACCAAGAACATACTGACAATGTTAATCACAAGGTGTTTTAGGAATTTAGGACGTGTGAACAGTTAGGTTTCTAAAGGCAGTGCTACTATTAACTATTATAATCTTACCGATGCTGTATGGTTGTCAATGCCCAGCTGCAAAGTATGCATATGGGGTACATATATTGTTGTCAAGGAAATCACGAATTACATATAACATGAAAATCCAGGCCAACATGAGAGCCCTACACAGCCAAAAATATTTTTCTTATTTCAAGAAACTAAGATAAATAAACTCGACTGGCGGACAAATGACTAGTTTTAAGAAAAATTAGTTTTTTAAAAACTAGTCATTTGTCCGCCAGTCAAATTTGTCCGAGCGTCATTGGCGGAGAAATGACTAGTTTTAAGAAAAAGTAGTGTTTTTAAAACTAGTCATTTGTCCGCCAGTCGAGTTTATTTATCTTAGTTTCTTGAAATAAGAAAATTATTTTGGGATGTGTACATAGAACTAGTTTAAACATCCTCTTACCTCTTTCTCTTTATGAAATAGCCATGGGTTGATCTCCTTCCACTGTTTGATGGGCGGTAGGCCTAACCAGATCCTGGCAGAGTTGTAGTCGGGCAGCCCATGATCACGACCCCGCATCAGCGACATCACAGCCAGGTCATGACGCGAGTAGTGTAACGGGCCAAACGATTTGCCTGACCAACCAAAGGTTTCTTATACTGCAGTTTATCATATGTGCATGTATAATAACGATTAGCTCTCTGTGTATTATATCGCTGAATAAGTGCTGCTATATAGCTTAGTGTAGTAAGGTTCTCAGAGGATTTTGTTTGCAGTATGCATATATCGTTGATCCATCTGAATTGGTGGTGATAATATTGATTTTTTAAATAAAAGAACGATGGAGATGCATCTTTCCAAAAGAGCTCCGTATCAACAGAATTTTAAAGAAACCAAGCAACAGACATATCTAGTGTACTCAACTATGGTGTTGATAATCTAAATATACTTTTGTCTTAGAATCTATACCATTTATACTAGTCCATAGAATTACCAATGGAATTCAGGATGTCATTTTAAGCTACCTCTTAAATCGCTGACTAGGATGTTGTCCTCCCTCTCTGCTATCTGTGACGTCATCCCCATTAGCATCTCCTCCAGGCTGTACTGCTGCAGTATCTCCTGAGGGTCAACATGTCAACCATCAGCAAAAGTAATCAAAGTCAATATGAATATTCCTAAAAGGCATTGCAAAACCTCACAAAGCAGGCACCAATAAGTGTCCCTTAGGTTGCTAGGCCAGCAGGTTTACTGGTTTTATATTTGAGTTTAATTATCTACAGGGCAAGACTCCTGCTTGGTAGACTGAGGTCATGATAATTATGATCATTGACCAAAGAACGGTTCTTCCTCTTGGAGATCTAAATTGCAGTTTGATATTAAAGTTGTACACAGTCATGTCTTTCACCAAACCAATTGAAATTAACCCTTTCACCACTGGATTCCTGGCTATAGCCTTAATTCAGGGGCGAATTCATCCTTATAAGGGTGAAAAGGTTAAAAGATTGAGGACTATCATCTGGCATTACCTGAGATCGCCAATATGCGTTACACAAGCGCAAACCACGTTTGTCACCAAAGCGTCTGTAGCGACAGGTAGCGTCCCTGCAGAATATTGAAAAAGGACATGCATTAGGGAAGCACAACTGTAGTCTCTGTAGGATACATATGTTTATAATATATATATATATATATATATATATATATATATATATATATATATATATATATATCATGATGTAGCTGCAATGACCCTGGTGTATGTGACGACATGGATGATGCACTAAGGTTCCTTTTCCAAGTATATGTCACAATTGTGGACATTTGGGAAGGCGTAGAGACGGGTGGGAGAGAGAGGGCCAACACAGGATTTGTACTGCAATAGTGCAGGTTTGAATGATCATGGTTCAAATGACTAGGATAAAATCAATGTTGGAGTCAATGAAGGAAACTTAATAGGAGTTTTCAGTCAGTGCTATCTATGGGTGATTGGGGATCAAAGAAACGCGGTGCCCTGTGCTGGGCTCAGTCAGTAGGGTAAGTGCAGGTAAAATCAGCCAGTGGGGATCACTCAGTGCTACTTATGGGTGATTGGTGAATGTCGAGGTCCACATAGGGATCAAAGCAAACCCACAGAAGGTGATCCCCACTGGCTGACTTTAAGGGGTTCTTCCACTGCGACGGATACGGATACGGATGAAATGACGGATGAAAATTTTTTACTTAAACCGTGCACGTATGAGTACACGGACGGGAAATGTACTTCCACTGGGACTTATTGCACACGTATAACCCCCATCCGTGCACGTTTCTAGCCCATCCGTGGCACGTTTAGTCAGCAGTGGGTACGGCAGAGCAGTATAAGTAGGTCACATATCACGTGATAGCGGTCACATGATCAGTCGGTGAACCTACAAAGGGTAGAAGGCGGCATTATTTTGTGTGTTGCTGGAGAAGAGAAAGGGCGCAAACATGTCTAAACGGCGGCTCCTGGACATGGGCGCCATGACGCGCTATCAAATGATGAGCCTGGCAATGTCGGTTGTGTTGACAGACGATGAGGAGGATTATTACATCATATCAGGCGGCATAAAACGACCACGGACACACGCATTTTGGATGAGTCCCTTTCTTCATGGACGCACCGACCCCACCCAGCGTAACACTCTGGCCAAGCTGGAGGCAGACTTCTTAAGGGTAGGTACACAAGTATGATCCAAAAAGTTGCATCTGAAAAATTCAAAAAAAACACCCCAAAAAAAGGCCATAGTATGAAAGAATGAATGTCTTGCTGTCTCTCCCCCCCCCCCCCTCTCCCACCCCCCCCCCCCCCCCCCCACAAATGCTCAATTGTAATGACACCAGTGCCTCTTGTTTCCAGCTCGGTTGTGTCACGGACTTTACAAAAACCACACGGATGTCCCCACACATATATAAGGAACTGCTAGAGCTTGTCCGAGCTATGATCACCTACAAGAACACGAACTTCCGAGACGCTATCACAGCTGAAGAAAGACTGAGCTTGACCATACGCTACCTGACACGTGGTGAGTATTTACTTAATCAGGTAGAGCACCTGAAAGCTAGAATGCCCAGAAAGTATAAAAGTCATACCCACTGCCCACGTTTGAATAATATGTAAACCTTACCGGTACTATCTGTGTAACGCTGTGCCAGCCATCCGCCCAAACCACTTACCACGTATACAGATGATTTAGGCCCATAAGAATAACATGTGGAGCTCTATTTTATTCCAGGTGATAGTGTTGCCACCCTACACCAAGGCTACCTTGTGGGCGAAAGCTCGGTCATCCCCATCATACAGGACACGTGTCGAGCCCTGTATTCTGTGCTTCATGGAAAGTATCTTAAGGTAAGTTCCCACACCTGTGCGCGCCACCCCCAATTGTGTAATAAAATAAGATAGTAAACTATTCCCCTAAAATAGTAGAAAGTGTGAATATGTCAAAATATATATGCCATCCACATAAATCATACAGTGAGTATCTGAAACGTACCTCTCCATATACACTTAAATTATAAATCCTAAATGGATGGAATAACTGAGACTTGAGGACATATTGTATTTGGCCTATGCTTACACACCTGTCCACTTGTATTTAATTACACTGATGTTTCTTTGCAGACCCCGAACACCAAAAAGGAGTGGAAAGATATAGCAAAGTTGTTTCATGATCGTTGGAACTTGCCCCACGTCATAGGGGCGGTTGATGGCAAGCACGTCCGGATAAAGAAGCCACGTAATGCGGGGACGCTCTACTATAATTATAAACATTTTCACTCCATTGTGCTCTTTGCGTTGGTCGACGCCGACTATAAGTTTGTGTATGTAGACGTGGGTGCTGAAGGTCGCGCGTCAGACAGTACATTATGGAAATACTCCCAATTCCACAGAGATGTTGAGGACAAAGAGAACCCCCTTAATGTTCCCACCCCAGAGCCATTTCCAGGTTACCAAGGCGACCTCCCCTACTATTTCATAGGCGACGACGCTTTTGAAATGAGTTTGAACCTTATGAAGCCCTACCCAACCACCAACCTCACCCTCAAGCAGCGTATAGGCAACTTCAGGTTCAGTCGGTGCCGGCGGGTGGCGGAAAATGCATTTGGCATCGTTTCTACACGTCTCAGAATCCTCAGGAGAGAAATAGAAATGGAGCCAGAGAATGCGACTGTGGTAGTTCTTGCGTGTGTAGTTCTTCACAACTACCTCCGCACGGAGGCACCCCACGTCTATCTACCCCGGGAGGCAGCGGATTGGGAGGGGCGGGATTACACACAGCACAAAGGTGTGTGGAGGGACGAGGCTGCCATGCCTGGAGGTGAACCCACCCGCGTACGTAACAGGTCTCAGAAATGCAAAGACATGAGGGACAATCTAGCATCGTGGTGCATACAGAAGGAGGGGGAGCTGCCCTGGCAGTACGATGTAGTTCTGAAGCACGATTTCTATTTTGAGCGCTAAACTGGGACCGTCCACAATATTATCCAATGCAGGCCACTTTGTATACATGCCTATGAGACTTACAATGCTGGGACAGATGTTAATAAATATTTCTAAATGGACCTGTTTCGTTTCAGATTAAAGCACACTCTGTCCTTGAAACGTGGCATCCCAGACATATGTGTATCTATATTGTTGTAAAGACTTTGCACCTATTTGAACAGACAACCCAAATATATGTGTATCTTTCACTATGTCCGTGTTAAGACTTTAGACCATCTGTAGCACTCAGCTACATAAATGTATAACTTAAAGAGGTGTAACATTTTCAGTGAAAACATTTTTATTTAGAAACAGAAAATGAACGCAACTGCTGGACAGATAAAGTTATATATCTCAACATGCAATGTAGAACATGAGTCCTAAGCACCGAAAAGTGGATGATTGTGATATGCGTGAACTCTCACGGTTCCAGATACTTTTGTCTGGCACGTGACTTTTCAACAACTGCTGCAACGCCAACGTTTAGAAATTACTCAAAGATTGAACCTTTCATGTCAATAACTATGTCAGTTTTAGTACATGGACGAATGTATGTTCTAAAACTTCCTTAAACTAGTAATTAAATGTACTACCGGTAACTTCTACAACTTTGCACCAGTCATACCTTTTAAACAGCTATATCCAATACCTTGATTATCAATGTAATAAGTTGTACATAAATGCTTTTAATTGTATTAATCCTCTGAGCACTTTTGTACACCCTTGGCTGACGTTTGAGGTTAGGCAACCTGTGTTCAAACTTTTTATATATATGAACCGTTCATTTGAAGCAGGCTTTTTGGACGATTTCAAAAAGTGAACGTTATTGTACAAATGTTTATGTAGAGGCTTTAATATAAAAAGGGCTGCTACTTCACTGTTAAGTAGTAAAAACTTCTAATATAAACTTCAATAGTATCTATGTAACTCTTAAGTACCGGTACTGATACATTGCATCTGGCGTTACAGCATTTTAATGGCACATAAGTATTCACATTGTACAATTCTGATACCGGTACTTTTTTGTCCATAAGTGGACCACACGTGTGGAAATTAGCAGGACGTCTCAGAAGGAAATAAAGCTGTCACCCGTATGTGCCCCTTTTTAAACTAAAGTGGTGTTGACTTTACACTTTTTGTTCATCAAAACATGAGATATACGGTACCGGCCAACTCATAACTATAATAATATTTCTTATCAACAAATAAACCCGTCAAGGTGTAACCCTAAATATAACCGACTAGAAAAATATTATGCACCAAACGTCTGGAGTATATATGTGCAGCCCGAAGTGGGATTACCTTCAAAAAGATCTGGCCGCAGTAACATCAAAAGTGAAGTAAAAAGTAGCAAAATCTACTGAGCTACGTCAATGCCAAAAAAGCTGTCGGCAGTGTGACTGAACTGTCAAAGTTTGATAAAATCAGATCTGATACACCAAAAACTGTGTAAAAAGTTCAAGTGATACGTGGGTTAATTTGGCCATTTGACCAACTGCCACCAAAAGTGGAATGATTTGAACTCACAACGTCAGAGTTTTTTGGTCAGCATGCTTTAAAAACTCATGCGTCAGCAGGATCCCACCGCCTGTGTATGGCTTTAATGGCTATCCCGAGCACATGTACCATAAACATATGTGGATCAACAAGGGAAAAGGGACATCCGTGGGGGATATTTAGTTCCAACTTTGGCCACCAGGGGGCTCCATTTAGCCAACAATGTTCAAAATATCATAAAAATTGTTCTATACTACTTTTTGATGGAGAATACAATAAGCCATTTTAGGAAATTCCAACTTTAGTGAAAACCTTCCATATTTGGAATGTAAAAAGAACGTTTTTGGGCCTAAACTGGTGTTTATGCACTTGTTGGTTGCCATGGAAACATAATTTTCATTCTCATTTGCATTTTTCAAAAAAATTATGATTACAGGCCCCACAAAGATTTCTATGCTGAAAACAGAATGTAAATCCCATTTTAAGATTAAAAGCTGTGACCAAATGTTTGAAAAAGTTTGAATATTTGGGAATTTACATAATTATGCTAATTAGATAGAGATTATCTCTAAAACGAAGTAAGATAGAGCTTATTGGCATTTGAGATGGGTCAGTGCCCACACATATTCAAGGAGCCAGTTCTCAAAAACTAGAAGTGGTACCTGCTAATGAAATATATCACTGGAAAGCTGATGACCTCAATTTTATAAATGAGTTTAACCTTTGGAGGACCCTTTTCCCTCGACTGTCCACATATCACGGGTATGTTCTTCCATCCGTGCCACCTGTGGAACCAGAGAGTCGGCCCACAGTTGCACCGGGTCAGCGGCTTGCTCCCGTGCCCGGGACATGTCCTCCCCAAACTTATGGAAAGACTGGGCCATGCTTTTCATGGCTTGGACCTTCTCCTTCCCTGCTTCGCTGCCAGCCCTCTCCTCTTCCTTGGCTTTTTTCTTGAGCTCTTCCTTTAACCTCCTGTGCCCGGGGCCGGCCTGCTTATGCCACGGTATGTTAGACACATCCAGGGATACATCAAAGTCACCTCCATCCGACTCTTTGGACGTGTTTATACGCTGAATAATGGGCGGCTGTTGGCCTTTCAATGTCAGTCCTCGCACAGCTTTGACACACTTTTGTTTAGCCAGTTGTATGTTCTGTTCTGCCTGGGCAGACAACTTTTTGCCACCAGCGGACGCCTGGTACCTGTCCAGTGCTGAAACAGGGGCAGGACCGCCTTGACCAGAGCAAGACGCGCCACTCCTACCGTCAGAGGTGGAGGCGTCCGTGGCTGGCTTGTTCTTGGCTTGCCCTTTTATTTTGGTTTTATCCGCGGTTTTCCCGGCGGTTGACCCCTGCCCCAGCCGGGGACTGTCCTTCGTCAAACGTTCCACGGTTTTGGCATCCTTCAGCCGCTGGTTGGCGCTAAATTTTTTAGGATTAATGACACTCTGGCTCTGGGAGTCCATCTCTTCTTCGCCGTTTTCCTCACACGCCTCCCCTTCAGCCTCTTCTGCGCCCTCACCAACTGAATCCCCGTCACTGTTGTACCTATTTCTTGAAATGGGAGACAGTGAGGTCTCCATAATCCTTTTGACGTTCCTTTGGAATATCTAAGAAATGGGAAAGATAAAATCCTTAAATACAAAGAATAATAGAAGAAGTATATAAGACACAACGGTATTACTTTTCTGCCCTGATTCATGTACATATTTGACTCTTTACGGCAAATAATTATTACTGAGGCTAGTGAAACGTCTGCACTTGTGGGAATAAAGGAACTTCTATTTATAACATGTGATTGACTTTTTGCCACCTTAGTTTTTTACACGTAAGGCTTGTGGTATGTGTACCGGTAGTCTGTAAAGTCCAACAAGAACCCTACATAATTAGTATAAATAGCACTGATGCATAAAAACTAACCTCTTCATCTTCTGCGTCACGCTTGGCTTCTTCCGCCACGGACAGCTTGGCAGTTTTGACTTTTGGGGTGGAGACGGCGCGCTTGGTGGCCTGCTGCAGAATGGAAGTGGCATTTCTTTAGTTTCAGGCATGGTGATGTTGGGTCTCAGTCAACAAAAAAGTACACAAATCTTAAGAGTGTTTTACAATATATAGTTATATGTAGGGTTACAGTCAGCAAGACAGTTAACAAATATAAGGCCGTGCTAGGAGTGTTTACTTTTCAAATACATTGAAATATGTTTTAAATTGTATTATACCGGTAGTTCAGAAATAACCCAAACGTGTCTACTTACAGCTGGTCTCCCACTTTTTTTTTGGGGGGTGTAGCTCTTAGCAGGGCTCACCCCACTGTAACTTGTTATCGATGTTGTCTTCTTCAGATGAGTTCTCAAGAAGTATACAAGACGTGCAATCTCCCGTTGTCTTGTAGTTTTTCCCCGAGGAGAGGCACCGCTCGGCAGGCCCTTACACATTTTTTGAAAAGCGTTACGCAAACTACCCATACGTGTGGCAATCACGGCGGCTGGAGAATAGAGAAAAGTCACTTGTTAGGAAGTGCTACATCACAGGCCCGTCCTGCATTTGTCATATACAGTTTTCCACTTTGATATGTCAAGTATTTCACAATTATTTGATACTGCTCAACATTACCGGTACTCCAATATTACAAATTACTTAAAAAAATTAGACCAACAATTTTGAATAATTTGGTGAATAGGATTGATAATGCAGGTGTGTTCATGTTTTTTTTAAAATTGATCCCTCTTTTGTTTTAGAATTAAATATTATTAATTTTTGGACTTGAAAACAACGCTTATACTCACGTGGCATTTTTAGGCGAACCGCAAATTTGCGAATCAGGGCTATACGGACCGACGGGATACGGTAGTCGTCTCTCTCCATGTCGAATAGGGCTGGCTCTTCCCCCCACATCAAGCACAGGGCAGTCTCCCTTGTGGGATCCTCCGTCCACCATTGGTCATGGCTTTTACCTTGTAAGTCGTTCTCGGCCGCGGTGAAGCCGGGTACCATTTTGAGGCCCCCTACGTCAAAAGTGTCTGATCCAGCATCTGACGCTGTGCCTGGTTCACCAGGAGGGCCATCCTCCAGGCGGTCAAAAAGTGGGTGCTTATGATATGATTTGTCGGCTTCCATTACTGGTTGAGACGTGTTGGCTGCCTCTTCATCAAAAACATCGTCTGAATCGTGGGATATGGCGTCATCATCCTGTCCACCCTCTTCAGCAGCGGCACGCTGTGCTAACAGTTTTTTGACTTTTGGGGTCCCTCTGCGCGCTCTCTTCGGCCCTGGAGTTGTTTCAGCGTTTGGTAAAGCACTGCCCCGCTTACGCCTGCTCGCCATTTTGGTTTTTGACTGACCTGTGTACGACCAAACGCGGGGTCACATGACCCGTGAGCGACTGCTGCGCCTAGCGGTGGGAAAAAGATGAACTGACGGTTTCGCCACTTTACGCCAGGTGGCGCCAAGACAGCGCCTCGGTTGAAACGTCAAATTGACGGACTGAGGTCGAAAATGACAACCGTCAAAATATCAAAACATTTTGATATTCCACGTTTGAGCAACTTTTGGCCAAAAGTTGCTCAAACGTGCGTGTTCCGTCGCCTTTCCGTGGCATTCCGTGCACGTTTAAGCTGGTCGGTATGCAATACGTGGCCGTAACGTCGTTGGTGGAAGTACTTTTTTCAATCCGTAGCCGTCAAAACCAATCCGTCACGGCTAGAAACGGCTTCCACTGCCGACTTTTTGCCCACTTTTGGACACTTTTAACCATCCGTACCCGTATCCGTCGCAGTGGAAGACCCCCTTTACTTGGATTGACCCTACGGTCTGCACCCAGCACATGGTGCTGCGTTTGTTTGATCCCCAATCACCCATAAATAGCACTGACTGGTCCATCCTATTGTAGCCAAGACACTAGGATACATAGACATATATGCCAACGTCCATTGATACTGTCTCTGTTGTATTTCACAAGTGGGGGCTGGGGCAGTATCCCACGAAGCCACAGGCTAAGTGGGATGTGCCCCAGCCCCCAAGGGTGAAATACATCAGAGCGGTATCAATGTCGTTGGCTTTTTTTAAAAAAATTGTTAAGCCATTTAATGAAGACAATCTACTTTTTGTCAGCCCATTTAATACGGCCACATTGTATTCAATAGGGGCAGAAGAATACAGCCTTCCAGCTGTCCAGTGCTTAAGCATATAGGAGATCTTGTATTTCCAAAAAATAAATACCTGAGGTACAGGCCTGGTGGGACCATGCTGTGTCCAAATCGGAAGGCAGCAGACTCAAAAAGAGCGCTGATTCCAGGGTGAATATGAGGCATGTAACCTGTAATAAATCAAATAATTATCAGGACATAATTTAGATCAAACAGATATATTTTCGCTGAAGCTCATATACAATAAAAACAATACAGTTCACACACTTCACAGATCCTGAGATTTATAATAATTCAAAGCCCTTGCAATGTGTGTAAGCCTTGATGAAAACCTCATAGAAAGTTGGAACGATAAAAAATACAGTACTCTTTGCTACATCATATTTGACATTCAAAGACAAGACCCGGATTATGTTACAATCACTGTATCTAAAATAGAATTAATCCTGGCGTCTTCTCATATTACTTATGATTACATCTAAGAAATCTGTAAACCAAAGTTATTACAGTTCAATTACACGTTCACGTAAACATATTTTACATTTGCTTGGGATCTAGTTAATTCTAGATGTCTGTAAATAATGGTTGTTCAATGCACTTTATTGCTAGGCTCGAACATGAATATTGCACCCATGTAGAAAGGTGTATTTCCCCGCCTGGAGCAGTCTTCTCCCATGGCTGGTCACATTATTCATAAGATGTGAACCTACCCTTGTACTCTGGTAAGCTCTCCCGCAGAAGTTCTGGGAGCCACTCATAGTAAATGATATTCTGGAAAATAATCACAGCAGTGTTTTAGAAAATGTATGTAAAATTTCCCCACTGCACTATTATCCTGTTCGAGGATAAAACGTTACTCTTTTATGTTGCCATGATTTATTTTCCCAACAAAATATGGTCAAGTACACGTTTGCGATTTGCTACCATATTTTCCGTTGCGAGACACCACCCTGAGCTGATTTTAAAATGAGTGTACCAGAAAGCATGTTCAAAACAAGGCAGGTAGTTTGGCCAGGCTTTTTCTGATTAATGAAAAACGGCCTACATGTAGGAGAGTAGGGAGTAAGTCCCAGTGGGCACAAAATTCAGTCCAACGTTGAATCAACATTGTATCAACATTGAATCAACATTGATAACCATTTATCAATGTTGATTCAATGTTCTGTGCTCACTGGGGTGTGTGGGTGAGTAATGGATGTGTCGCACCATTTAAAGCTGGGCCGTCAGGGAATAAGTTCAGCATTTTTCATACATGGACTAAAATAACAGTTCCACCAGAGGGCAGCAGTGTTTGGACAGGGGACCATGAGCATTGTCCAACTACAACATATTCACCCTATCTTGGGCCTGTAAGAGCTGAGCTCCCAGCCTTTAAGAGCCCTCTTGTGAATATAAACTGAACTATATCCAAAAGTGCTTTTGGTCTCACTTCAACCATGATGGTCAAGCTTTAACAACTAAGGTCATGGCGCGAGTGTAGGGCTGCATGTGTGTCTGGGGAAAAGAATATATACAGGCATATCTGGGTAAAAAGAAAGTGTGTACACTGGATGACCTAGTTCATTGGTACTAGTGACGTCAATGCCCTTCTCTGGTATGTTAAATACATTGATAACAGACAGATGAAACCACAGAACATCCCCATGAAAGCATTGGGCACATAGCTGTAGAACTACCAGATGTTAATATTTTTTTCTTATACTCCTCAACATGAATTTGGATAAACAAGTCTTTCGACACTTTCATTTTCTGAAGCACGAAACAACGTGTTCTCATTCACTAAACGTTGATATTATTTGCTGAAACCTACTAGGAAAACGAACCTTATTAGGACATCAACATTGATATAACACACAGAATCTTTTTATTTGATGCACACTGAAAAAAAACTTAAAAAATGAAACAATGTGAATGCAGTGCTGACCTGTAATGTAGCGATGACGAGGCGTCGTGCTTTGCGATATATCTTCTCGTCTCTCCAGTCGGGATTCCGTTTCTGTATTTCACGAGCTACATGATTATGGTACCTGAACCATACAATGGCCAGCGCTGTCAGGCCCGGAGTCTGGTGGGAGTGCTTATCACCAAACACTGTAAGGTTAAATCATAATGGTGTAGGAAAATTATTTCAACTTTTTTTACAGCCCTTCTACGATACCAAAAAATTCATTTTTTTGGGAGGGATCTAAAATTGACACAAAAAATGTATAAAAATATAAAAGAAAATCTTGCCTTTCCAGATTAAAGTTATGGTACAGAATTTTCTTTTTGCAAATACACATTTTTCATATTGGGAATTTTATACAGAATGAATCGATTTCAAAAAGGAGGATTCACCAATCATTCTCCAAACAATGTATCACTAAATCTACAGATAAAAATAATATACGTAATTGAAGTTTAGCTTTCAGATACTTATATTTTCGTTTTGCCCGTTCTATGGAGGTGTTTTTTCGCGGTGATCCCGCACAATTAGCAAGTGTACAGCTAGAAAACAGATACCAATGTATTCCATTCACTGATCATGACTGGCATCGATTATAATTAACTATATGGTTCATGAGTTTGTTTTGTATCAAATCAAAATACAACTAAAAAACAGGGGGCATAAGTAAATGCCTCAGTTTGAATAGACAAGTTGTTGTTCCCAGTTGTACATGTATGTGACACTAGTTTGATTCAGTATTTTTTATCTTCCGTCACGCATCTTGCATTTGTCGGTGACCTGCTGTTACCCCGCGTACATGTAACCTACATAAAGTGCAGGTTTCGATGAACTTCAACATGTTTACATAAACCAAGGTTAACTTCATGCTCCGTTTACACCGGCTATCAGAGAATGTGTTGTTTCTGGTTATACGAAATCGAAAGTACAAGTCATGGTGGCCTTAAACAACGGACCGTGGTGAAGTGGGGTTTCATTTCTGTGGACTCTCCTAACAGAAATATTTATGCTCCCCCCCCCCCCATCCCAAAAAAAACAACCCACGGGTTATGTCGTCAGCAGAAACCATTGTTGATAATATATTGTTTAATGCTACCTTGGTACCGACAAAATTGGAAAAAGCCTGTGTTACAAATCTAGCGACGCGTAATATAGAATTAAAATGAATATGTATCTCTTCTCAGACTCTGTCTATCTATCATTCCTACCTGCATTGCATCTATGTATAGTCTAGGGTTATTGTACATTTCAAATGAAGAAAGCTGGAAATTGGAAAAAGCATAAAATAACCCTGTGATTTATTGGTCCATAATCTACAGAATGTACCGCGTCTACGTATGTGAATATTCTGAGAATAAAAGAACATGTTTAGTGTTCATTGAACCAAAAAAATAAGGGAGGAAAACGTTACTACTTTGTTGCAATCCTATCTCCATCACATACTGCAGTCTCAAAACACCAAAGATAATTCCCCAAGAAAAGGTTCAATTTCGACCATAAAATATTACCAATAATATTTTTCTGTAACTTTTAATAAATACTGTTCTTCATACATTTCTTCAAACATTTGAATCGATTTATATATGTTTAAACAACGATTTCAGTAGTACGATAAAGGGATATTGCCTTCTGTGCCGAATACATGAAAAGGGACCGTTTAAATAAGAAAGATTGTGTACCATAGGATGCTTTACAGATGGCACACTATATCCAGGTGAATTCAAAAAGGGCACCAAGGTTCATTTGACAGCACACAGTTTCATCTATATATATATATATATAGTAGGGAATGTAAGTGAAATAGCTACCTGATACGGTAGTTGTAACAGACTATGCATATATGAGTCGAGTCTAAGGCCTGGATACTTTAACTAAACATATTTCCATAAACTTATAATTAAGTAATGATATACCATAAATATTCCATGTACTCACTCTAACTTCGTTTATAGCTTTGATTTAGATTTTTCTAAATAGCTATTTGACATAAATATATAATTATATAATGGATTGGATTTGGATATTTTTATTGGCTCATAATCATCTACAATATATGACGGGAGTTCTTCCTATTATGGCCAGATGAAATGAAATGATATTTAGAAGAGAAAAGAGTTACAGGTACATCTGTCGATGTTCAGCCTAATTGTTCAGGCAAGCCAACCTATGAGTCCACGTAGTTCATACTGATTATGAGTAGTTACGTAGACATAATACATGCGTATACTAAATATAATTATGTGGAGTTATATTTCTTGATATCTATTTCAGATTATTTCTATGCTGCATCTATTATCAATATCTTATTGTTTGTACATTCCACAACGGGAATATGATGGTTGACATATTAACAAGAAAGGTTTTACACATGTTTCGGTCAAAATAACGCCTGAGATCCTTTGGTCCTATACCCCAAAAAATTTGTACTAGAGTTGGAACCGGTACCATGAACAGTAGTGCTGAACTTTAGTACACTTTAATTCTACTACCTGTATGTGTAGTCATCGACTGTTACTTAACCATGACTGCCCATATGAAGAAAGTCAATGGTATGGTGCAATCAAAACTGCACAATAATGACAAGTTGTTAAATAATATTATCATTAAAATAATAATCAGGCATCTTACTCCATAATTTGGCTGGGTCGGCGAGGGTGTGCTTGGTGGGGCTGGGGAAGTTATCAAGTGGAAGTCCTATAGAGTTGAGTGCAGGGAAGTCTCGAGTTGAATTAAGTGTAAGAAGTTGTCCTCCGGTGAATGCCCGGAGACAGTTAGCCCACACGTCGCTGTGACCGTAAATAAAGTTACCGTCTATCCACGTGGTTACCTCATTTATCTGAAACCATATCAGAGAGTGTAAAAAGGCGTGAGAAAGTTATGCTGCGAAGACTGAGGTATTTGGGATCTCTTACGGGTGTAAATGCATGGAATGTGTAAGATTGTGAATGACCGTTGGGTCTTGCGTGTTAATTGACCCGTCAAAACCGCACTAATGTAATGGGAAAATTGCCCCAAATCTCCAGAATCTTCCTCAGAATGAACAAGTTTCATAATTATTCGCTGTCTTTCTAACGCAATGCTTTCTGTAGTACCATAATAACTGGATAGCATGGGTTGTTGGTTGACTATCATTACTAAACTGACTGGTTAGCAGGGGTTGGTTGTTGACTATAATTACTATACTGACTGGTTAGCAGGGGTTGGTGGTTGAGTATAGTTACTATACTGACTGGTTAGCAGGGGTTGGTGGTTGACTATAATTACTATACTGACTGGTTAGCAGGGGTTGGTGGTTGAGTATAGTTACTATACTGACTGGTTAGCAGGGGTTGGTGGTTGACTATAATTACTATACTGACTGGTTAGCAGGGGTTGGTGGTTGAGTATAGTTACTATACTGACTGGTTAGCAGGGGTCGGTTGTTGACTATAATTACTATACTGACTGGTTAGCAGGGGTTGGTGGTTGAGTAAAGTTACTATACTGACTGGTTAGCAGGGGTTGGTGGTTGACTATAATTACTATACTGACTTGTTAGCAGGGGTTGGTGGTTGACTATAATTACTATACTGATTGGTTAGCAGGGGTTGGTGGTCGACTATGATTACTATATTGAACAGTTGTTGGTTTATTGTGATAAATATACTGACCGGTTTGCGGGGGTTGTTGGGAGACTGGCCGGTCTTCTTATTGTACCCGGACCGCATGAAGGGCATGGAGGGGCCTGAGTCGTTCCCGAAGTCTGGGTCGCCCTCGGGTACATCAACCTTGAGCAGCTCCACTGGGCATGAGCTGTCTGAGGCATGTACCAGCTCATAGGCCACTTGCTGACCTGGGTAGAGCAAATGAAATATATATGAGTTTAATGAACTATAAGAACACTGGATCAGGCTAAAAAAAGGTTTGTTTTAGGTCACCTGACAAACAATAGCAAAACAGGGCCGACCCTACGTTTTTTTTATGGAATTGTGGGGGAAAAAACATATTTTCCGCCTTTTTTTTGTTGTCAATTTTTGGGTCTTCAGAGAGGTCGGTTGGTACTTTCATGTTAAATAAACCCACATTTCTTTCTTCCCATGTTACCTGAAACATGCCTTCTTTTTTTTGGCCTTATAGAGGCATTATTATTCTTACAGTATGATAATTCAGCCAGTGTATGCATAGATCATATCAATGACATCACTCAGTAAACAAATAACGTTATACACCATTTTATAATGTTATATAACGTTATATGTCAACGTTTTTCTAAGGCTCTTCAGTATGCCATAACGTTATGTAAAGTTTAAAACGTTAGTTTGACATAAATTAACGTTGTTTTGTTAGCTGGGCAAGTACTAACGTGAAATACGTTGTTAGAATTTGGATCACAATTCAACTTACCGAAGAAGACAAACATGGTTGTCATGTTCCTGTAAGAGGGCATGCCACTCGGGCCCTGGAACACCTGATTACTGATAAGACGTGGGTTAGGACGTCTCTCACCGGCCGGCATGTACGTCATGTCACTGTACGCAGGGGGAACACGGTAGATGATGTCCTCACCTAGGGGAGAAAAGGTAGAGTGAATTATACCATTAATGAATTTTAGAAAGGTGGAGTAAGTAACAATTCTCAGCTTGGAATAAAGGGAAGAATGACTTTAAAGTGACATGATCACCGAGCGATTCCCACCCACAATTCTAGTACTGCTCTAGTCTACTATGTGGTTAAGTGCGAGTAGTGAGAATGCCCCTTTAACTTCTCAATTGAGAGATAAAGGGAGAGTAACTTGTCCTTCTCATTGTGAGGGGATGTCATGTATATAATGAGCTCAAAAACAAGGTCACAAGTGGAACTCGAGATGTTCGTGTCAGGTGGCCATGCAGAGAAGATGTGGACAACTTTTCGCAGTAGTTAGACAAACTATTTCTCAAGTCATATTCTCATCATTTGCATAAGTGGAATTCGCCTGGCCTTAAATCTAATAGTATCATTCCCATTTTGCATGGAATACTTGCCTTAGTCTATAGATGGTAGGAGTTAACTATATCCCCTAGAAATTCGATCTATACTTATTCTGCTTTGATACATTATCATACACATTTGCTGAAATTATGGAGTGGTATTTATCAAAACTCCCAGCAGGGTTTCTATTCTGTTCCATCTCATTCTGTGGTAAACAAAAATGCAGAATTTCTTTCAAATATGATGAATGTGAGAATTCAGATCTAATATGATTTACATGTACATAGACTGTAGTTTAATGATATTGAGTATCTTCGACAAATAAGACTAGTAGTTTGAACATCTAGCCTGATAATTTCATTCAATCTTATACCTCATTTACATACTTCTCATACCCAAACATTAAGATAACACTAGTTTGGTAGCTCCAAATATATCTATATCTTTTTTTTGTAGTAGTTCATGAGTTCGCCACCATGAGGCAGCTCAGTGTTGCCCTGTCCGTCATGGTTATGATCATGCACTTCCATTTTCCAAGAATACCATGTCCAAAATGTGAGGCAAACAACACGCTATCTGGGACTTTCTTTTAATTTCCCAGTAAACAAATAACGATTTACACCATTAGATTTTTATAACGTTATATAACGTTATATGTCAACGTTTTCTAAGGCTCTTTATTATGGCATAATGTTATGTAAAGTTTAAAACGTTATTTTGACGTAAAATAACGTTTTTTTGTTAGCTGGGTTACGGCATCGAAGTGACGGGAGTGGCTACCCCCCAGTAAACGAAAAACATTATACAACGTTATATAACGTTTCTCTATGAATCCTTAGTGTGGCAAAACGTTGATAAGGTTAAAAACGTAATTTCACAGTTTGAATAACGTATTTTTGTTTGCTGGGTCTGCTTGACAATTTCTTTCAAATAATATGATGAATGGGAGAATTCAGATCTAATATGATTTACATGTACATAGACTGTGGCTTAATGATATTGAATATCTTGGAAAAGTAAGACCTTTAGTTTGAACATAGCAATTTCATACAATCGTATACCTCATTTACCCAAACATTAAGATAACACTAGTTTAGTAGCTCCAAAAGTTTTTATATATTTTTTGTAGTATTTCATGAGTTCGCCATCACGAGGCAAATCAGTGTCAACCTGTCCGTCATGGTTATGAGCATGCACTTCCTTTTTCGAAAAACACAATGTGACCCGTTTTAACGAAATGGGTCGGAAGTCGCACTTTTAGGAGCCTAGATATGGGCTCTTTAAGTGGCATAGGGTGGAATTTTTTTTTTTTTTTAATGAGTTTTTGACATTTATCTATCATATAGATAGTTATCTTCTGGCAAACAGAGTTACAAACCAAATTTCTACCCTATTTTTTTTTCCAAAAAGATGGCCAACGGATTAGGAAATGTATAGGATGATATTATAGTCAATATCTAACATAAATGATAATTGTCTCATCTTAATTAATTTCCATTTAAATCAAGAAAAGAGTATCAAAAATATCGCCCAAGGGTGAATTTGGGCCAATATACTACTTGATATAGAAAGCTCTTGATGACCTGTACACGAATATGGCAATATCAGAACATTATTTTTATATTATTTGCGACTTCCGACCCATTTTGTTAGAATGGGTCACCCATGTCCAAAATGTAAGGCAGAAAACACGCCTGGCTATCTGGGACTTTCATTTAATTTGCATACAGCATAGAAGTGGAGCAGCTACCCTACTTGATAACCCGCAGAACAGGACACAACCCCCCCCCCCTCCCCCCGCCAGATGAGGAAAAAGTCACCTTGGTGATGTAAATTGGTAAACACATTTTTCGACATGCCGCCGTGTCAAGGAGTACTTCTGAATAATTGTCCTTATTCCTCAATGTCAGTGCTTAAAAAAAATTCCTAATATTCATCTCCATTCGCAAATGTGAACTGGTTTTATAGTAAACAACTAGGGGGAATCTTGTCCCCCCCCCTCCCTCATCCCAATGCTAGCTATATGGGATGCTAGATACCCTTACCATTAGATATCATACTCACAAGAAAACACACACCAACAACTGGGACCAAGTGAACGGTGATCAACCTTCTGCATATTTCTGTACACGTATACATTATATATATATATAAATTATATATATATATATATATATATATATATATATATATATATATATATAATAACTCTCTCTCTCTCTCTCTCTCTCTCTCTCTCTCTCTCTCTCTCTCACTCTCTCTCTCTCTCTCTCTCTCTCTCTCTCTCTCTCTCTCTCTCTCTCTCTTATTATATATATATATATATATATATATATATATATATATATATATATATATATATATATAATATTATATTATATTATATACTTACCTGCAGATCCCCATTTTGGGTTAGCGAGGTTATTGTACCAGCCATCGAACCTTTGTCTTGTATACCCAAATGCTGAAAGAAAGATATAACATGTTGTTAGCCCAATACAAAAGGTATTTCATGCAACTCGGCCCTTAGTACCAAGAACACAAGGCCGAACCTATTATGTTTTCCAATCTGTTGGGGGCTGTGAAGAAATGGGCTGGAAAATCAATAGATATTTCAAAACATTGAAAATATTACTAATTGTACATATTTTTTCTTATGTATCTTCCCTAAATAAACCGTCTTTATAAGCTGGTCATATATTGCACCCGGTCATAGATTGCACCCAGTCATAGATTGCACCAAGTCCTATACTTTCAAATTAGATAGTTTTGCAGCCTGCACTCTAAGAACAGTGTGTTACGTTTACACACTTATCAACACACTTTTCTGCAGCCACTTTTAACACACATTTTGGTGTAACACACTACCCACTATACGCTCTTTGCCAAAAGTGTGTTGATCTTAAAAGTGTGTTGCAAATTTGTGTGTAGAACTCCCTATGCATGTTCCCGTAACACACTGTTTTTAGAGTGTGGGACCTTTTTTCTTTTATTTTGCCATTGAACTAATGGAGCAATACTCATTTTTCTCAACTGCCAACAAAGCCTACTCTAATTTTCTGATGGAATCATAGAGATATGACCCCGGATATGACATGTACCAGACATACCAGATAATTTATTCTGTAAAGGAGTGTTCGCTACAAAAGAAGTTGTTATAACAACGTTTTTCTTCGCACATCCACATGAATGGGGGTGCTCAAATCAAAAAAGTAAGAAAGAGGATTGTACGGTATGTTTCATCGACTTCTTCTGCCATTCGAGGGAAAACACATTCAAGTTCAGAATGTCAGAAAATACCTAGGAAAAATAGAAAAAAAAAGAAAAAAATGGTTACTCTGCTGCACTACTAACTTTATACACACATCTTTATAAGTATGTACCATAGTCCTTTGTACCTCGGGCCTGTGTACCGTGGTCCTTCGAACCATGGTCCTATATTCTGCGGTCCAAATACCACGGTCCTATTTTCCGCAGTCCTAAATTCTGTGGTCTGCATCCCGAGGTCCGTAAACCCCGGTAAACCATGTGTATTACATTTATACGCTTCCTTGCACAACCGCACAACATGATGTTCATCACGTATCATCCTACCAGCTCTTACAGCAACAATTACAAAATATGTCAACCGTAACCGAAGAGAAAGCAATAATATCGCTTTCATTCCTCAATGCCATCTTATACATATTTGGCAATTAAAGGCAAATACAGACAGAGTCAAGGTCAAATTTCCTGTTGTGGTCTTGAATAATATTCAATTAAAAAAAGAATGATGAATAAAGCTGAAAATCTACCTTTGTCCTGCAGTAAGGTCAAAGCAAGGAATGCCCATATGGCCAGGTTTAGCTGCTTCCGACACACGCCCATCTTTGTGGTAGCGTCTCCTCCCTCTCTGCCCAAGGTCGTCTTGTGGCTCACGTGCGCCCCTAGTGGGATTCAGTGGAACTATCTGTGTGTAGTATGGGGGTGGTGCTGTACTGAGGGTTACATGCTCCCTGCCACACCTCCCGCTGCAGCTCTACGACTGATGCCACTCTCTCTTCTTGTTCCTCCTCTTGTTTATTCTCCTGGCCTTTGGTGTTCTTGGCAATCCTGAAGAGACCTGCGTGTTCTGTAATAAAACATATTAAAGATTTGTTCAATTCACTTCATTGCATGTTCAAGGAAACGTATTATGCGTTTGGTAGATTAATAGATATACACCCTATACTGCAGCCAATACTAACACAGAATGTTGTGTCCTTGTCAACAGTTACTTTGAAAAAAAAGTTTGTGTCTTACTCCAAAATGTGGAAAGCATTGACTCAACCACGCAGTCTCGATCCATCCTAGTTAGCCTATAGGGAGAGGTGATATCATGATTTTTAAGACAGCATTTAATTCCCAAAATAAAATAAAATAAATCTTTTCAGAAATAACTACCTTATCATGTTTCCAAAAAATAATGTTTTGAAATAATACACTTTTCGTCTTTGAACCCCCCCCCCCCCACACACACACACACAAATTTACTTATATTGAAAAACGTTTGAACATTAAAAAAAACTGACCCTCCTGGGCCTCTGTATCTAAGGTCCCCTTGTGCAGATCACTCCACTTAAATAACGTATGCTTGCTTACAAAGTTGTGGACACTTAAAAAAAAAAAGCCTGATTTGAAACACCCTTTTTTTACAAAAGTATAATTTATATACCACCTGATTTTCACCTGCAGAAACTGATGGATCGATCTGTACCTGACTGTGTGACGCACACCGACACTGTTTTATAACTTTCAGAATGTAGGTGGGACACAACAGACGTTGGAGGCAATAAAGTCTAAAAGATTTTTTGTTAGTTTTTTTCCCCAAAACTAAAGTAAGACAAACGGCCTGCTAGTTGTTGTTTGTTTGCACGGGGTTAGGAACTGCTTATGAGCAGCACTGTCTACAGGTTATTGCAGGTGTACTTTAAAAGTATGTGTGATACTTTGTGATGTCGTGTGACCCTCGCACCATTGTAACACACTAATCACACAACATGATTATAGCACAATATCATTAGTATGTGAACCCTTTCCATGACATGCATAACACACTGTATTCGCCATCCAACACATGCCGTACACGTCAACTAGTAAAACTGATGTTTGTTTGTAATTCTTTATTTATACTGGAAAAATACATAGGCTAGTGGCCCGTTGTAGGAATGATTCTCATCAACTAAATGAATAGGGCATCCGTCTTTACTGCGTAAATGAAAGTAAATTCCGGGGCAACTACCATCTGCTAGACATCTCAATTGGTGCAGCCAACCACAGACATATGTATGTATATGAGCCAGCGGATCAGATGGGATGGATAAGAAAAAAAAGGTAATGTAAGATGGTAACATACATGCGCAGTTGATGAACTCTGTTTATGCATGTAAACACCTATATATGGGCATGCGGTACATGCATGTTGTCATTATGTGTTGGTGCACATGGTATGCAAAGCGAAGTATATAGCTGCACATTGACCCAATTGCAACGAATGGGGTTTCGTTGTAATACAATTAACCCATCTGTATTAATGCCAAAGAATACTGTGATCGTAGTAACCCAACACTGTTGTGGGTCTACCAGCCCATATGACGTTCTACCTGCCGACAACACCTCACAATCAGCTGATGGAAAATGGCCTTAATTGAAAAAGCAGGAGAAATGTCCCCATACGGTCTGTGTGAATCTTCAGAATAAGAAGGTAGTTCTGACCATGTTGGCGGAAACGTGTTTTATGCGTTTTATCATTCCAGATAACGTGAACTGGGAGGGGCTTGGTTGATGAACATTAGTAATAATATAATTGATGCAATTAGGCCAAATTTAAAAAAAAGGTTTGTTTCAGGTTACCCGACCAAACCTATCAAAATAGGGCCGATCCTACTTTTTTTATGCAGTTTTGAAGAATCTTTAAGAATTTTTAACATTTTTTCATTATTTTGGTCAATTTTTCATATTCAGAAAATAATTTGAAAAAGAAAGGTGGCATGGTACATGAAGATTTATGCTATTTTGAAGAAATTTCTACATTTTAAAACTTGTTTGGGTCAATTTTAGGGTATGTAGAGGGGCTGCCACCTCTATG
Source organism: Harmothoe impar (assembly GCA_947462335.1). Lineage (NCBI taxonomy): Eukaryota > Metazoa > Annelida > Polychaeta > Phyllodocida > Polynoidae > Harmothoe > Harmothoe impar. Next base: position 10,262,365 of record OX381721.1, on the reverse strand, counting down.
TAAAAGAAAAGAATCCGACCTACCGACCCTAGACTTGCATCCCATGTTACCTGAAACAAACCTTTTTTTTTATTTGGCCTTACCCAGTGGGCACAAAATCCAATTCCATGTTGAATCAACATTGAATCAACATTGGATCAACATTGACAACCATCTATCAATGTTGATTCAATGTTATGTGCCCACTGGGTACTCTCATACCAGGATTTAGGTCACATACTTAATTGTGATCGTAATCCAAAGGTGTGGGAAGCAAATCTTCATTGGGGGCCCCAGGGGGGCCCACTCCAAACAACGTAAGCACCGTTTTTTAGCATAATGTATTACATTCCAATATTACTGGAATTTGATAGAAGAGTAGTGTTTTGTCTAAAGCTGCGGATGCAATGGCAGACATTTCCATAAGTTTGTTCATACATGACCACTCTTGCCAAAGCAAACAAGCAGATTTTTATTTATATCAAATTTTATATGATGCATTTACATTATTGATACATTGAAATATCAGAAAAATACATGTTTATTGTCATCCACGGTCGGCAATAGAACCAAAAGTTCAAAATTCAAATGCCCCACTGAGCGGTCCAGATCGTCATGCTGGTATCCTGGCTCTAAAACGGCTCAGAGTAGTTCCGCCAAACCCCGAGAGGGGCGCCACCAGCTAGCGCCAGATAGGCTTCACAGCCCACCTTTTCTTGAAGGGTAGGGTAAGTCAGATTAGAGCATGTCAATTTAATTGTAATTCACCAGATGGCAGCGTGGTCAAAAGGGCAACTTGTCTAGACCATAGGACTGCTGGCAAGGGACAGCCCACAACATATTTGTTGGTTGCCTGAGCCTTTATACATTGGGTACTTTTCTGGGGAGTGCAGGCTCACAGGGTTAGGCTATCCCTGAATGTTTCCGTTTAGGTGATTCTAGGTCCCGGGGGGGGGGACTCCATAATCTTTCGTGTTCACACATAGGAACCAAAGCTCAGGGAGTGCCCCCCCCCGGGTTCTAGGTATAACTCAGGTGTTATGTCAACCTAAAAAGCCTGACCCAGAGGGTTTGCATCTAGGTTCCATAAACCGACCCTTTGATGTATGTTTATGGTTGATGTTACCATACGTAAACACCGTTTATCATATAATTAAAAGAGGACTGACTGCCAGACGCCCAATCACAATATGTGTTTCTCCTTCTAATTACTATATACTACATCTAGAATAGCCTGTTTGGCTAGACGTCAATGCATGAGTTCCCCCGGGGAGTTCCCCTAGTCCATATTATAGAAATAAAACGACGACCTATTCTATAGTATAGTATATATTAGACAACCCGTATAAAATAAACGTTACTATAAAATGAATACATTTCAATGCTCAACCGAAACATCCAAAATGTACTACATAATCAGGGTTCCCGTAAAACCTTTAGGTCAGTAATTCTGAGGGCCGTTCATGAGTCAAATATATTAAGTGTGTGGCCTTCAACATAGTTTTCCATCTCTTCCCATGAAGTTGTACGACATGCTCGCACATATATATATATTTGGCCTATTGAACTCCCTCTAGCGAATGTTAGTTCCCTGTACTGCCAAAGAGGTAGCCACCTGAATGCATCCATATTGAGGTATGCGCCAACTCCCCCAGTCCCCGCACTCAATAGGTAGTCTTACACCGCTATCTAGTTATCGGATTAAAAAAAAAAAAACTTTTCATGCTGAGTTTCCTTGAAAACGCAGACTTTCTTACCCCTGTAAATAACCTCTGCTTTCATGAAAAATGCTGCCGTTTTGGCCAAAGTACCCGCTTTTCAGCGTCTGATGAAATATACCCCAATTTTCAATTATCGAGGTCAGTGCAGAGGGCCCCCAAGTACCACTATTTTGCCATTTTCAGACAATTATGCTGTGCCACACAGTGCGCCATGTGGCCGTGGACTTTTGGCTATAGTGTGCTGCACACGCCTCCATGTTGTGGTCCCCTATGTCTGGGCCCTGTTCATAGAGACCCATGTGTAGGAGTAACTATAATACCACATAGGTTATTCAGCAATAGTTGTCTTATTGTTTCTTATGAACCACATACTCTGAACCCTCATAGAATTATTATAAACTCTGCCGTCTAGACCTATATATACCTCTACTAGCAGATCATATATGTGAGCCAATAAAGCGTCCATCCCACATGGATTACCATGGTGCATGAATGCAGCCCTGGCGAGTAACTCACCAGGGCTGCATTTGTGCATCATGACGACCCTTCGAGGGTGTATGGGCCCCGTTGGGTCGCCATGATGCATGAATGCAAACCTCTTGTGTTACTTGCCGGGCTGCATTCATGCATCATGGTGACCAAGGGCATATCACTTGTAATGCACTATGCGGACCTTAACGGGTTAAACGCATCTCTACCTACCTCAACAATATGGGACACATGCTGTACTGATGTATGATGTTACATTGCCTCTGGTATATCTGATTTGAATAGTTGCAGGTTAGCGGACCTTTGTCTGTTAAACCATAATAATCCCTATAATTATACATATAGGTTAACTGGGTATCATTTCCAATATGCCAATAGCACAGGAAAGAGCCACTTATACAGGCTTTTATGCAGCTAGCAATGCTCTGTATTGTCATAGTGTCATGGTGTTTATCCAGACAGTTATAGGTATATATAGCTCTGTATATTATATGATATATAACGCACCTCTGTTGGCATAGAGCAGATATCTATTCTAAAATGGACAATGATAATGGCCTAAAAGCGCAAAAAAAACCTGTTCCCTATTGCTATCTATTCCGGGCAAGATGGGTCCATGAATAGCATGAGATATAATGAAGGGCTAAGAATATGCGGTCCTTGCGATAAGAGTTGGAATAGTTCCATGGCATCTGGCCCCAAACATACATCCCAGAGTGCATGGCCCCATGGATACTTGGCCCCATATCACGATAGCCCCACGACTCATGGCCCCCTTCTCTAAAGATTGATCCATGTCTTAATTATATGCTGTGTGTTTGTGATTTCCATGTCCCCGTTTTATATGTATACGTCATATGTTCATCATATGTTCATCATCATCTTTGACAAAAAAAATGTTTTAGTTGGGGAATGTTTTTTTTCGAATTTGAAGCCTGTTCGTCATAATTATATTCATCATATCTAAGTTCGTCATAATATTATGTTCATCATAATGTTCAATATAATATGTTCGTCATATGTGCATCATATGTTTGTCATATGTGCATCATCTTTGACCAAAACGGTTTTTAGTTGAGGAATATTACGCAAGTTCTTTAAAAAGTAAACAGATCATTAAGATACTTATTACTCCAACATTTGGTAAGTACATGGTAAATCTAGCAACACTAAAGGAACAGCAAAGTTGAATTAATCATCATCATCATCATCGAGAAGTAAAAATATGATTAATAACTTTGCATTAATGAATTGACTTAAATGATATGTAATTTTACTATATCTATATCGCTGTATTGAATAGGAGAATGACTACCATGAATGAATGAGACACAACTAAATAATAATATATAGTTTAGAAATGACAGTCAGGCAACTTTCGTGCCCACTTATTTATTGCCTGAGAAGTAATAAACAACAAGCTATAACAAATGCTATTTTCAACAAAAAAAAACAGGCATGTTGGAGATGTTGAGTGGCCTGGTGTGCACCAGGTAATGGTAGCAGGGCCAGCACTCCTCACCCCTAGGTAATGTACCAACCCCGACGCCCCCAAGTGGCAGCAATGTGAAGTAACCTGCTAACACTGACACCTGGTAGAGAACTAGTATGCAACAGCAATAGACCTACACTTAAATATTTAACACTGAGGCAATATAGTTAAGATGGTTATCTTGATTGTCATTATTAACACTGACTCTATTTTTTAAAGAAATTTGTCTAACTATAACGATCGATTCAACAAAACGCACAAGAAATCATTTATTTCATGGGCTGAGTCCGTTGGAGTGAACAGTGCCAGAGAACAGTTATCTGGTGTTCTATGAGGATAAGATAGTGTACAAGGAATATTGCAAAAATACGGATATTTTTAGAGGTAGATGTTTTTAGAAGTTGCTTGAAAGTGCTGTGAATTTGAAGAAAAAAAGGTCCTTGTACTGTTATATCTTTACCCCCTGCTGCTCTAACCTGTGAGGCTGATGACACCCCCACTCAGTGTACAGTGGGGCCTACAATAAGTAATCCAGAAAAGATGGAATGAGGATAAGTGAATAACATATTTCTGACATATTATAACTTTTGCGTAATGTATTATACATATGTTAGGGGCCTTCCGACAGATGATTCCACTGAAGAGGCAGGGTTTTGTTATTTCCATTGCACTTCTCTCCCCATTATACACACTGTTTCGTTCTCAAGAATGCAATTTCATACAATCAATTAATTAGGAACTGACTTCTCTTAGTAAATGGTCTTAAAATGTAATTGATTTCCGCATTGCTTTTCTTACTAAGTATTTTAAACTAAGGCCCAAAAAAGGTGTGTTTCAGGTTACCCGACCCTACCTAGCAAAACAGGGCCGTCCCTAGACATTTTTATCCAATTTTGAAAAAGAAAATTTGGTTGCACAAAACTAAAAAGTGTGAGCGAGCGAAATCCTTTTAAAAGATATTTCTTTTGTCAATGGATTTTGGTAATGACTACCAGACACGCGTGCATATTTTGGAAACTTTAATACTGAAGTAAAATATATATTTACGGTATTTTGAACAGTATATGTAATAACAGAAATGAAATAAAGGCCTAACAACTTGGCCTGTAGTAAATGAAATATATATAAGTATGAGACATAAGATACATGTTATACAAGTATACAGTAACCCTGGAGGTAGATATAGATATGGTAGTAGTAACCATGACAACCATGAATGTAATACATGTATATGAGTAGTATATATGAGATTCGTGTTGAATCTTAGTCCAGTTTATGAGTGTCCGAGACTGGAATGTTGAGGTAGAAGTTTATAACATAGACCATAAGTCAGGTGTGGGTAGGGTTGGGGGATAATATATGGACGCTAAGCGTGTTGATGAAGTGGGCGGAAGTGATAAGATTCCGCTGGTTGGTGGCAGGCGTGAGTTAGTGTCCGAGCGTCCCGTTGGTGGCGCTAGTGTTTCCCGCGCGACTGAGTCATTACATAAGGATTTGCAATCCTCTATAATGGAAAAATGAAGCGAGCGACATATTAGTTTGAATTGAACCCAGGGCAAAAAAAAGTAAATTGGTTGATCTTTGGGAATCAAGAGAAGAAGAAGATTTTTTTTAAAAATCCAATTTTGAAAAAATGAGGTGAGCGAAATCCATTGACAAATTTGAAGTTTGCGAGTCAATTTTTGGATGCTTTTCAGGCCTAACTTAACACAAGATATTTTCCTATAATCTTCTGTACATCTGTTTAGCAGCTTTATCGCTGACTCTATCATTTTATTTTACCTGACTCCAAAAGCCCAAATCTGGCATCATCAGCATCTGCGAATACGTCTGACAATACCCAGCAAATTAGTTCCAGATTGTTTCACCATGTGTTACCCCTGGAACTGTGTGCTCATTTCGTGCATTTTGTGTGACATGTATACCATGTAACAGACTCACACACACTGACACAGTGTTCCATGGAACAGATTCACACAGTTCTGACAGATTTTTAAAAGGCTTATTCACACCAAATCACAAAATATATAATGCCCTAAACCAAAATGTTTATTCATGTATTTTTAGTTTCATTATGAATTACTAAAAGATAGGAAATACTGTAATACTTTTTACAACCAGCAGTATTTTACATAGATAGTCATAGCACACTATTGGTGTGTGTGCTGCTGGTTTGTACAAACTCATTCAATCAGGTTCCTAGCATTTCAACATAGGGCTGATGAATGTATGTACCATTATAACCATCAACAGTAGAGGTCACATGAGAAGCAGGAGATAGCCAGGCTTTTATCCAAACATGCTGACCAGAGGAAAGGTGTCTAGCATCTGGACCTCTTAATGCTGCTTTCATTAATATGATATGGCATCTATTTATGTACATAATGAATGTTGATAGAAGGACAGGTGCATTGTCTGATTCACAATACATTGGGACCCTGTTTAGAAACTTATAGCTAAAGAAAATCATTCCCTTTAATCAGGAAAAGGGGTACAATCAACTTTGATGACACCTGGTGTCACACATAACAGGTATTTGTGTGATGCAGTGTCACCTAGTTTCCCTTCTGGCACACACTCACACATCTTCAAACATTATCACTTTGTCAGGTTGGAATAGTGCATGGTTTTGACACCAGGTGTCATCTTTGTTGTTCCTTGTTATTCTCATGGGTGAAATGGAATCATTTTCATTGTTTACAACCATAATAACATGTTGTCAATGCAACTTAGACCTAGCTATACATCTCTAATTCTATCAAGTTCCATTAGTAATTGAAAAACACACCATATGATTTGATTAAAGCGGCATTAAGAGGGACAGACCACAGACACCTTTCCTCTGGTAATCTTGTTTGGATAAAGGTCTGACCTTTTGTTACATGTGTATACAGCTGATAATTGGCATGAATTGTACACAACTTCATCAGGATACACTACCATGGTAGGAATCTTGTTGAATGAGATAGTATGCCCATATACAGCAGGGAGTGCACTAACAGATTTCTGCCATGATGCCCTATGCCAACTTCTAAATATAATGAGTATTACAAACTAAACAGACTTTCCTTTCTTTTTAAAAAAAAATCAAAAAAGTGAAACAATATGGTTGGAAACATTTTTGTGCCATGGTTCATGATGCTGTGTGAATATGTGTGAATTTGTGTGAATATGTGTGAGTATGTGCCACTTCTTGTTCTATGGGGTATGGTGTCATATTGTGCCAACTAGTTCCATAGTACAACAGTCACACAAAGTGCACGTTCCAGAAACTAAGTCAAACTAATTTGCTGGGTAATTATTAGTTATGGACCGGTAGAAGCGGAACCCATAAGCAGACCAGCATGCCACACCAGGAAGAAAACGTTCCAATAACTCTAATAATGAATCATATTACAACAGGAAATGGTGGATACACTACACGGTATTTGCCAAGAATGATAGCTATTGGATATGCTGTAGCTGTTGCTGGTAGCTAATTGTGGTAATAATTGGTATCAGTGGGACCTTATTAGTACACTATCTCATATGTCATTAGTAACAGAACCAATATGTTAAGGTGCAGAACTCATCCCTAGAGCATCATAATGACGTGTGCTACAGACTGGAGAAAAACATGTGCGCATTTAGAGAATCATTCAGAGAGGCAAAACTGAGAAGGCGGGAAGGAGCACAGACAAGAGGTCAGATCACACAAGCACAAGGACATCAAACTTTATAGTTTTGGAGAGAGATGCACCAGCCTAGTGAGACCAAACTGTTAATGATCATTTTGTAAAGGAGCGGGGTTTCTTCTAATTTTGGTTTGAAAACAGAGGACAAGGCAGCGAAAAGTACAGAAAGGGTGGATAAGAAGACTACAAAGTACATCGGAACATTCATGTCATGGCATAACTAAGGCATGATCGATTGAACTGCTAATGTGATCAGGATTTTAAAAAGACATACATTCGACCCTCACTTCCTCAAATTTGAAAAATGCAAGAAAAACTATCTGAGGAAGTAAATTATCCGAGGAATCAAGTCCAAATATAATGGAACATATAGAGGAAGTTCCCAGGCAACTCTGAGGAAGTGAGGGTTCCAAGGAAGTAAATATTCGAGGTAGTGAGTGTCAACTGTACTTGGCTGGCTAGATTCCATACACTTAGACAATGGCACCACTCTGGTGGTTATTCTTCAGTCTACGGATGCTGATGGCGGTGGCTGCCATGCTGTCTAACCTTGTCACAATAGTGTGTGTGTTCAAGTACAGGTACCTACGGTCAGCTGCCTGCCTCCTCATAGCCAACATAGCCCTGAATGACCTTCTTCATGGTGTTCTGATAGCAGTACTGCTACCAATTAGAGTTGTCTACTTCTCCTCATGGCACCTCTCATACTACCTCTGCCTACTTGGCTCAGGTGTTGATGCAACAACTGCCGCATGCCAAATTGTTGGTTTCTCTCTGCTGGCTATGGAGAGGCGTAATACATTGCTATTCCAACTGAATCGCAGCAAGAGATGGTGCATTAAGAAACTGACCTGCGTGGTTGTGTGTGTGTGGGCTGTGATTTTAGCTCATAATGTGTCTGCTGTATTCATCCGACCCGTTGTACAAGAGGGAACACTTTGTAGCACTGTTTATTGGCCTTCATATAAAAAGTACATTGATGGTATCATGTGTGTAATAGCAACTATTCTGATAACATTGTCTTATGGCCACATTGCATGGATAACCTACAGAAGTAACCAACAGTTGGCAATACCATCGATCACCCATCAAGCTAACAGGAGAATAACTCGAATGATGGCTATGGTCATAGGGATCTATTTTGTTTTGCACTTTCCTATTCTAATAACTTCAGTGACTTTGTCTGAGGCATCACCACAATGGCACCAGGTAATCTTCCGCCTGACTCTCCTCATCTACGACATCAACTTTTGGATCAATCCTTTTATCTATGCCAGACGTGATAAGATGTTCAAGAAGGCATTCAGTTCCTTGTACCATGAACTTTGCTGTCATGGTTGTGTTGGGGGTACTGTCAGCCCTGCTGGCATACCCATGAGACCTTATTTAGTACCTGTAAACCCAAAACCAAACACCTCCCCAAGAGACCCAATAATGCATATATAAGACAATAGTAATCTGAGAGGGTATTGTCAGTTGAACAAACTTTGAACGAGTTTGGCAATTCTTCATATTATGGCCTATTGTGCATACTGAAGATAGCAATGCTAACGGTTGATAAAAATATCGCAATAGTTCAGACTGGTTTAGCAGTTTAGAAGGATCAAGAATGGATTTAGAATGACGATAGCCCTCGCTGAATTCGAGATAACATATCGACTTTGTTGCAGCCCTGCTTTTACCATTATTAGGCCATCATCTAGGCCCTAATTGATTCTATCCAAATAAATGTTTAGCAAACAACAGTATACATAGTGAATGCATTTGTTGTTATTGAATCAAACGACATTGATTGTTGGAATCCAACTTTTAAAATAGTTTAAAAAAATCAAATATCTCCTTGCCTGGTATTAACTACCTTCTTTCATTGGGTAAAGGGTTTGCCATTTTATTGAAGGGTGGAGAAGATGTCAGCATGGTGCTTGGATGTGCTTAAGCGCTTAATTTGTCGTCATGATGCATGAATGTAACCTTGGAGAGTGTTGCATGCAAGCATCAATCAGACCACTGTAACTTGAATATGCTTAAAGCAACATTTTAAGCATATTAGATTTGAGTAAATACCAGGATAAATAAACAATTAAAAAGAAAAAGCCATATAAAGTCACTGCCACTGAACTGAAAGCCGCTTAACGTGTTCCTTTAATGCATCTTGAATTTGTTTAAATGCGAACATTCATGCAGTGGACCTTATGAGGTTGGCACCGTTACAATGAGTGCATATGGTGAGGAAAGGGATTAATTCCAGTCCTGAACATTGTGCTAATTGCTATTCATTGTTGTTGTTGTTGTTGTTGTTGTTGGTAATGTGTATTGGAACTAATGTCGTAGCATACACAGGACGATTTTAAGTATAATACCAAGGAAGTAATAAAAGCTACTCCTTCATAGAAAGGGAGATTACTAATTTATTACTGAGAGTCTGCTTTTGTCTCTGTCTTTGAATCGATATAGCTCTGTTCAACACAGCATCTGCCATATGCATGTGAAAACATATTATAGTGATTATCAAGTAGTATAGTTAGCAAACATACAAACATGCAATTATGTATCTAGCTGGTGTACAAAGTTATAGGTTCTGTAACGGGCCATCTAGTAGTTCTTTTATAGCATCTAGGAACCTGACATAATATGATGAACTGGATAAGTTATCTAAAGAGAAAGTATATTGTTAACTCTTGCTGTTTATTTTCACTCTGTAACTAACTATAATCATGCGTAACATCTCTGTTTGTTTGGTTAATTGAAACCTTGTTATATCCCTATCCATGTGTCAGCTGTCGCACGGGGGAATTAATGTTGTTAGCAGGCAGATCAGCAGTGCTATTTTTCATAAGCATGTAAGCCTTGTTGTTTATTGTATAAGTGGTCATAGTTTAGATTATGAATTTGCATGTTTAGTAATCACCAGAACCAAACTGTACCAGCCCTTTTGTATTTCAGGCAACTCAGATCTGACAAAAAACATACTAGGAGAGGAGTTGGCCTCTGGAACCAACTTCATTTGGCAGGCCAAAAACAAAAATGCTATTGACAGTTCGAACTCTGTCAATAGTGGAAAATGTTTCTGTTATTGACAGTTCACACTGTCAACGGTGGAACTTATTCCTGTTATTGACAGTTCCTCACACTGCACGAAAATAGAGGTTTAAGAGATATACTGGCTGCTTATTTCTTATGACAACCCCATCCGACTTCGGTATATCCCATGGCAACTTAGGTCTTGAGGTTGCCATAGAATATACTGGAGCTTAATACTTCAACTACTTGGGTGGGGAATTTGCCATGGAATATACTGGAACTTGATACCTCAACTACTTGGGTGGGGAAGTTGCTATGGAATATACTGGAGCTTAATACCCTAAAAATATTATGGGAAGCCCTGGGGTGGCTTGTAGCCAGCCCTGGGGCAGGTAGGGCCGGGTAGGAAGCACTGGGGTGGCTTGTAGCCGGCCCTGGGGCAGGTAGGTGCGGGGGGAAGCACTGGGGTGGCTTGTAGCCGGCCCTGGGGCAGGTAGGGCCGGGTAGGAAGCACTGGGGTGGCTTGTAGCCGGCCTTGGGGCAGGTAGGGCCGGGTAGGATAGTTTCAAACATTTTTACATTATTGCTTTGTTATTATCTTAGTATCTTTTTACAATCATGAAACCAAGGGTTCATTTCGGTATACATGTACCATGAATCTAAATAACTGGATATGAAACCATCTACCTGGCCTGTGCATGTCCGCTATGGCACCCCCCATGCCCCCTGGTGAGTAGAGGCTGAACTACTGAAAGTGTCACCCCCAGGAGATAATTTTTTTAGGTCACTTAAATTTGTTCTAGAACCACAATTCCAAATGATTCCGAAAGCCCTTGTCTTATTCTTCAGGACTGGAGTGATTTCAAATCATTATGAGTAGGGGGGAGATTTTATTAGGGGTCCCAAAATTCGGTAATTTTTAGAAAAAAAATCTCAAAATTCGGAGCCTAATTTAAAAAATACCCCCTTTCAATATCCCAATCAAACAAGCTGGGTCAGAAACTACAATCCAAGACCTTTCCAACACAGTTTGTATTGAAGAGCTGCGACTATTTTGAGTCTTCCAAATAAATTATCCCCTGACGGTCGTTTTAAGAGAAAATCCACCCCAACTGACCACTTACTCCAAAATGTCACCCTCAGGAGATAATTTTCTTTTGTCACTTAAAATTTTCGTAGTGCCACAATTCCAAATGATTCAGAAAGCCCTTGTCTTATTCTTCGGGACTGAAGTGATTTCAAACCATTATGAGTAGGGGGGAGTTTTTATTAGGGGTCCCAAAATTGGGTAAATTTTCAGAAATAATCTCAAAATTTGGAGCCTTATTTAAAAAAGACCCTCTTAAAATATCTCCATCAAGCAGGGTGGGTCAGAAACTACAATTCAAGACCTTTCTAACACACTTTGAATCAAACTGCTGTGAGCATTTTTAGTCTTCCAAAAAAATTATTTCCAATGAGTCACCAAATTCGTTAGTTCATTTTTTACTCACCAGGGCACCCCATTTATTGACCCTCAGGAGATAATTTTCTTTTGTCACTTAAAATTGTCGTTGAGCCACAATTCCAAATGATTTGGAAAGCCCTTGTCTTGTTCTTCGGGACTGAAGTGATTTCAAATCATTATGAGTAGGGGGGAGTTTTTATTAAGGGTCCCAAAATTCGGTAATTTTTAGAAAAAAATCTCAAAATTCGGAGCCTAATTTGAAAAATACCCCCTTTCAATATCCCAATCAAACAAGCTGGGTCAGAAACTACAATCCAAGACCTTTCCAACACAGTTTGTATTGAAGAGCTGCGACTATTTTGAGTCTTCCAAATAAATTATCCCCTGACGGTCGTTTTAAGAGAAAATCCACCCCAACTGACCACTTACTCCAAAATGTCACCCTCAGGAGATAATTTTCTTTTGTCACTTAAAATTTTCGTAGTGCCACAATTCCAAATGATTCAGAAAGCCCTTGTCTTATTCTTCGGGACTGAAGTGATTTCAAACCATTATGAGTAGGGGGGAGTTTTTATTAGGGGTCCCAAAATTGGGTAAATTTTCAGAAATAATCTCAAAATTTGGAGCCTTATTTAAAAAATACCCTCTTAAAATATCTCCATCAAGCAAGGTGGGTCAGAAACTACAATTCAAGACCTTTCTAACACACTTTGAATCAAACTGCTGTGAGCATTTTTAGTCTTCCAAAAAAATTATTTCCAATGAGTCACCAAATTCGTTAGTTCATTTTTTACTCACCAGGGCACCCCATTTATTGACCCTCAGGAGATAATTTTCTTTTGTCACTTAAAATTGTCGTTGAGCCACAATTCCAAATGATTTGGAAAGCCCTTGTCTTGTTCTTCGGGACTGAAGTGATTTCAAATCATTATGAGTAGGGGGGAGTTTTTATTAAGGGTCCCAAAATTCGGTAATTTTTAGGAAAAAATCTCAAAATTCGGAGCCTAATTTGAAAAATACCCCCTTTCAATATCCCAATCAAACAAGCTGGGTCAGAAACTACAATCCAAGACCTTTCCAACACAGTTTGTATTGAAGAGCTGCGACTATTTTGAGTCTTCCAAATAAATTATCCCCTGACGGTCGTTTTAAGAGAAAATCCACCCCAACTGACCACTTACTCCAAAATGTCACCCTCAGGAGATAATTTTCTTTTGTCACTTAAAATTGTCGTTGAGCCACAATTCCAAATGATTTGGAAAGCCCTTGTCTTGTTCTTCGGGACTGAAGTGATTTCAAATCATTATGACTAGGGGGGAGTTTTTATTAGGGGCCCCAAAATTCAGTAATTTTTAGAAAAAAATCTCAAAATTCGGAGCCTAATTAAAAAAATATCCCCTTAAAATATCTCCATCAAGCAAGGTGGGTCAGAAACTACAGCTCAAGACCTTTCTAACGCACTTTGAATCAAACTGCTGTGACCATTTTAAGTCTTCCAAAATAATTATTTCCAGTGAGTCACCAAATTCATTAGGTATTACTTTTAGTTCCGGATTCTGCCACCTGCTGGGTGGGGGCGCTACAGTCACCCATACCACAGCTGTCAGACTACAGTGCTACAGGGAAGCCGATCCAGTGTATTTAGATTCATGCATGTACCAACCATAATAAAGCAAGCCCATTCTAGAGTATGATTTATATACATCCCATTGAAGGTAGGTACCTATATTGAATATGCTGAACTTGGCCGTGACTCATGAGTGGAGAAGGGGTACCATGGATACAGTATTCTACTGTATATAAAAACTCATTATAGACACTTTACTTTATGGCTTCCTCTAATAACTGTAAGAGATGTGCATCATATGTAGGATAACCATTGACCTACATAGCTAAGGCATTGTTCCAGACAGCTTGTGTGTAGGTGCAGCAGGGTGTGAACAGAAGGTGTCAGCCATAGTGGAGAGGGGGGAGGGGGGTGTGACTTCATTTTTTAAATAGTTTTTTCTTCTAAATGTGGATTATAGTTTACATGCATAATAGCATACTGTTCCTTATACATTAAGCATTACACTGGTATGTGTTTTTGCTTTATAGGACAATTCAAAGTAATTCCCTATAGAATTCTCAACTTTGGGTATTATACAACCGACTTAATGGTTATGGTAATAATGGGGTTTAAGTAAAAAAAGAAACACCCCCTGGGCAGCAGGAGGACTAACACTGAGTCCTACCTGCCCCAGGGCCGGCTAAAAGCCACCCCAGTGCTTCCTACCCGGCCCTACCTGCCCCAGGGCCGGCTACAAGCCACCCCAGTGCTTCCTACCCGGCCCTACCTGCCCCAGGGCCGGCTACAGGCCTCCCCACTGCTTCCTGCCCAGCCCTACAAACCACCCCAGTGTTTACTACTCTGCTGAGAGGCAATTTTAATACATGATTTTATAATTTATTTTATTTATTTAATATTTCGAGATTTAAGTGAGATGTAACCCCAAGTTATCATGGGGTTTAATGGGATTTAATTAGAGTATAATATCCCAGCCTACCCATGTGCACTCCATGGTGGTCAATGCAATACTGATCCCTCAGCCAATCAGAAGCAAGTCTCGTTCTGGTCACGTGACCAGTACTGCACCCCCTATATAATGGGGATGCAGTGTGGGCTCCTCAGTCCACTGCTGCCTGACCATGAGAACACACCACCTGCCTGCCTACTGAAGAACTGCCTGACTACAAAGCATCAATTTTGATAATATATCTTCAAATGATGGAAATCCCGACCCCCTAATTATAAAAAGATTGTAGTCAAATCTTCCAAGGGTTTTCCTAGGGTTTTATGACATTTAAATGTGAAAATAATCCCTGGTTGACCTGGGGTTTAATAAGATTAAAATGGAGAATACCCCTGGCTGTCATCACATTTAATGAAATCTAAGTGGAAAAACCCCTGGTTGTCCTGAGGTTTAATGGAATTTAAGTAGAAAATACCCCTGGTTGTCATTAGGTCTAATGAGATTTAAGTGGAAATGTCCCTGGTTGTCATGAGGTTTAATGAAATTTAAGTGGAAAATACCCCTGGATGTCATGAGGTTTAATGAAATTTAAGTGGAAAATACCCCTGGTTGTCCTGGGGTCTAATGAGATTTAAGTGGAAAATACCCCTGGTTGTCCTAAGGTTTAATGAGATTTAAGTGGAAAATACCCCTGGTTGTCCTAAGGTTTAATGAAATTTAAGTGGAAAATACCCCTGGTTGTCCTAAGGTTTAATGGAATTTAAGTGGAAAATACCCCTGGTTGTCATGGGGTTTAATGGAATCTGGGTGAAAAATATCCCTGGTTGTCATGGGAAATATTGAAATTTAAGTGAACTCTTACTGAGGTTGTGCTGGAGTATTAAGTAGCTTAAAGTCCATGCAAGCGTACCTTTAAGAGAAATAAATTTCCCTTAAATCCCATCCAACCCGAGGTTGACAGGGATCATTAAACTCCATTATATTGGTTGCAACCAGAGATTTACATGAGATATATTGGGCTTTAAGTTACACTTAAACCCCCATTCTCGTGCAGTGTCATGCAAACTGTCAATAGTGGAATATTTTTTGTCTTATTGACAGTTCCCACTCACATTGGAGTCCAAAAGAGTTTTTTTCACCAAAACCAGTTTTGGCCCCAAAATCGGTTCCAGCCCCAAAATCTGTTTCGCCCCCAAAATCGGTTTCGCCCCCAAAATCGGTTTCGCCCCAAAAATCTGTTTTGTCCCCAAATCTGTTTTGCCCCTGAAATCGGTTTTGCCCCATAAATCGGTCAAAAATGGTTTGGCCCCAAAAAAAATCGGTTTTGGACCCAAAATTGGTTTCAGCACCAAAATCTGTTTCACTCCCCAAAATCTCTTTCACTCCCAAAATTGGTTTTGCTCCCAAAATCGGTTTCGCCCCCAAAATCAGTCAAAATTGGTTTTGCCCCCAGAATCGGTTTTGCCCCCGAAATCGGTTTTGGCCCCAAAATCGGTTTTGCACTAAAGATCAACTTTTCCATCAAAATCAACTTTTCCATCAAAATCGACTTTTCCACCAAAATCGACTTTTCCACCAAAATCGACTTTTCCACCAAAATCGACTTTTCCACCAAGATCGATTTTTCCACCAAAATCGACTTTTCCACCAAAATCGACTTTTCCACCAAAATCGACTTTTCCACCAAAATCGACTTTTCCACCAAAATCGACCTTTCCCCCAAAATCGACTTTTCCACCAAAATCGACTTTTCCACCAAAATCGACTTTTCCACCAAAATCAACTTTTCCACCAAAATCGCTCTCGGGGTTATAACAAGGATAAGGAACTGTCAATAAGGCATGAAGTTCCCACTATTGACAGTTCGGTGAAGAACTGTCAATAACCCTATAATTTACCACTATTGACAGTTTCAACTGTCAATAAGAGAAAAAAATCCCACTATTGACAGTCTGAACCGTCAATAAGAGGAAAGTTTTCCACTATTGACAGTTTGAACTGTCAATAGCTAGATCAAGGTGGGCCAGCTATTGACAGTGCAAACTGTCATTAGTAGAAATCAATCTTCTTATTGACAGTTCGAACTGTCAACACCAGGATATAATTCTCTTATTGACAGTTCAAACTGTCAATACCAGGATATTATTCCCTTATTGACAGTTCACACTGGCAATAAGAGGTTAATTTTCTCTTATTGACAGTTCCTTTTTGGAACTGTCATTAGCCCAGACTCCACTAGGGCGGCACAGTGGTCTGCGAAACGGAGCGATCTTTTTTTATGTTTTGATTTGCACATTTTGCTTCATTTCGCTTCATTTCGCTTCATTTCGCTTCATTTCGCTGCAGTGTCGCCCTAAGTATCGCCAGAAGTAGGACGACATTCAGGGCGACACTGAGGCGAAATGAAGCGAAATGAAGCGAAATGAAGCGAAATGAAGCGAAATGTGCAAATCAAAACATAAAAAAAGATCGCTCTGTTTCGCAGGACACTGTGCCGCCCTAGTGGAGTCCGGGCTAATAAGAGAATCCCTTTTCCCTTATTGCCAGTGTGAACTGTCAATAAGGGAATTATATTCTGGTATTGACAGTTTGAACTGTCAATAAGAGAATTTGATTAGGTTATTGACAGTTTGAACTGTCAATAGTTATGGCCATCCAAAAACGGGAAGGTAGAAACAAATACATGCTGAAAATCTAAGAGAAATGGAATGACAAATCACCTTGAATGAATCCATCGTACTGGCCTGATCACCTGACACTTAGACCCTCACTCTTCTTCCATCCATACCATTTCTACATCATTGACCCCCCCTCCCCCCGCGCCCGCCCGCCCCCAAAAGCCCCCCCCCCCCCATGTGCCAATCGCGTTTTGTACTTATTATACTATTATTGTCAGGTGTTTGTATGATGTAAGATTATTTACACTGTTTACCCACAAGCATTGACCTCTGGCTGTGTATAAGACCAAGCTAGGACAGTGTTAACGTTAGGTTCACTGTTAGAAGTAAGTAGTGTTCCTGTACAGCAAATACTGGGGGCAACGTTGGTTCCAGTAGATTGTGCTGTAGACCTACAGCAAGTCAGCTTATGTATATTTACAGCACATATACTGTAGAGAAACAGCAAAATCTACTGTTACGTATACTGTACAGCAGAATTAACCCCTTCCACGCGGTAAGCCAATATATTGCACAAAATTGCATTGAGTTACAAGAAACCCAGTGTTGAAAGGGTTAATTGGAAAACCAAATCTGAAGGTCCTGGGTTCGCCTCCCAGTGCTGGCGATATTTCTAATCGTCCATATGAGGGAAAACGAATTTTAGGTGGGTGTAGGTAGAAGTGGCTTGACCAAGGATTGAACTGATGACCTGCGGTGTTGGAGACAGGCCCTGATCCGGTGCGCCACAGAGCCGGTGTTACAAATGGTCATATTGGGATATAAGCTACCTCTGCCATGTCTGTATTAAATGAGCTACATCCTTGTTGCTAAAGATCCCTACTGAGAGGTGGATAGACCAAGGATCGATCCCACGACCTCTCGTGTACATATTACAGGGAAAATTGCTGTAGATCTACAAGTCACTACCATAACCTGCATCTACAGTAACAGAACTGTACAAGTACAGTACAATTTGCTGTATTATTCTTTACAGCTAAAGTACTGTACATTTACAGCAAATTTTGCTGTTCAAGAACAACAACTTTTTACAGTGTTGTCTTTGACAAGACCTGCAAAGGACCTCCTGATGGACTCCCACGGGTTGCTTAGCAATGGTTCATTCTTGCTGGGTTCTATTGTTCTTAATGTTATTGAATATGAACTACCGGTATACTCTATTTGCCTCTATTTAAAGTAAAGTAATAAAAGCTCCAAATACTCTAAACGGACAGTGTTCTGTTTTGCTTCAGCTTGTACGTGTACACGATTTCCTGCGTAACATAACACTACCGCACTATATTCATTCAGGTTATGAAACCGGCCCCAGAGAGAAGGTTGGCGTGCACACCATGGGCAATAGGAATTATAAGTGACACCTATTGTTTGTGCTGGGAATTCCAGAGTGTTGTCCAAGAGGCTTAGATACAGCGGCTGTATACCTAGATAGAACTTTGCATGGTGCTTCCCCCCGTCTCTACAAACCATGGCTCACTCCTATGTAAGTCCAACATGGGGCCACCAAAGATAGGGAATGTTTCTCATCAGGCCCCAGGGTCGTCTGAAATTCGGTGCATTAGAACACTTGTTTCTCCTTGGGAAGCGCCTGCTTCAGCTGATGATGGCCTAATCGGGCACTGACACAGGTGCTAAAACGCTTGCTGAAACAAACACTGAAACAGGTGCTAAATGGTTGCTTAAACAGGTGCAAAACGGTTGCTGAAACAGGCACCACGGAAACAGGTTGCCAGAGGGATCGCTGAAACAGGTGCTAAAATGGTTGCCATAGCAGGTGCTGTAACAAGGACTGAAACAGGCACTGAAACTGGTGCTCAAACGGTTGCTGAAACAGGTGCTTAAACGATCGCTGAAACGGTTGATGAAACGGTTGCCAAACAAGAACTGAAACAGGCACTGGAACAGGTGAAACATGTGCTGAAACATGATATCAAAACGGCTGCACAACAGGCACGGAATTAGGCACTGAAGCAGGCAGAGGGGCTGAAACTGGGGCTGAAACAGATATGGTTATGGCCTGATTCTAACTCTATGATACATTCTTATTAGCACTCCAGCTATACTACTTACTTAAGGGTACACAAAGTGTATCGACATCTGCATGGCTTTACCTAACTGATAGCATTATGAAATAAGTTATGATTTACTATTGCCAGAACACCGATGACTTCAAAGTTTGTGTTGTGAAAGAAACAGGTATGGCTATTTCCTGTGACCTAAGACGACAAGAACAGTCGTCCAAGGCAGTCATGCTTGCACAATAATACGTGCCCTTTTTTCCATGAAACGATTTCCAACTTCCTATGACCATCATTTTTCCTTTAAGGTTCAGAGCAGATGGACTTCCTTGCTATAGACTTAACTCACATAAAGAGCATTTAAGTAGAATATATCAAACGGATTTGCTGAGAAAATTCTTTGATATTATAGGGAAAGCTTTGCAAATGATCCCCAAGATATGAGAAGAGTGCGATAAAGTATAGCTGAGACCATACGGTATTGAGCATAGGCTACACTCAAAAACTCTTCCAAGTGACTGTCATAAAATAAACGAGTCAAACACTCATCTAAGTGACAAGGAAGCTGGTCTTCTAGCTGGAGATAGAAGACCTACTTGGCATGTGCCAGCCCCAAACCCGACATTTGACAGCTCCAGATTCTACTTGTTGGTGGTTACTGAAAGGTTAGACAACTTTTGACTCGTTTATTTTATGACAGTCACTTAGACGAGTCTGGAGTCAAGTTTACTTTTTCAGTGTACAGTGTACATGTGTAGCAAGCTATCATGTTGTACATAGGGCTCCCTAATATATTGTATTTAACTTAACAAAGTATTATACTATACGTTATAGTACCTAGGCCAATGTTTATTAAGCATATACAACATAAATTCTACAAACGGGTTTCAAAATCCAGAAATAGTTAATGATTATTATAGCAATAATGGTCATTAGCTTTAGAAGCCTATAGGCGCCGTTTTACCAAATTACCATTTTTGCTGGTGTTCTTTACCAATGTCACCACAATATAATTATATCACCCACTTTCAGACTAATTAGTATTTAAATATAAGTAACTGCCTTGGGCGGTAACCGCTAATTTTATTGTTGATACAGGAAATTCCGAAAGTACTCACACACTGATAATGTACATGTGTCACATCTTTTCTATACTACCACCAAGAACTGCTCCCCACTTTCTACATACATATATAAATAGCCACCGGCAACATTTCAAAAGATGTCCCATAAGTAGGATTAATGACAGTATACACAGTAACTGACTTGTAGAGGATCTTTAGAATGAATAAAAAAGTACTATACTTAAACCTCATTGTGTAAATACTGTTGCCCAGATGCAGGGACTACATTTATAGTTTATGTGTTACATGGAGGGATTAGTCCTGCAGGTGTGCATGTTAAGTGTATACCCTTTTCAAGGTGGCCTGTTATTCTAAATGAGATACCATTCCTGCTATTATATGTTATACATTAAAGCCCTTTTAATAGTGATAGTAGTATAGTATGTATCGGAACGGGACTATAGTTAAGTACTGTTTATTACTCAATCGACATGCAGCCAATCAGAGGCCTCCATTTGACCGGAAGTGACGTCACATGCCCATATAAGGGCATACCGGAAGTGACGTCACGTGACCTTGACCTAGTTAGAGGTCAAGGTCATGACTCAGCCAATCAGAGGCTTCCATTTGACCGGAAGTGACGTCACACGCCCATATAAGGGCATACCGGAAGTGACGTCATGTGACGTCACACGCCCATATAAGGGCATACCGGAAGTGACGTCATGTGACCTTCACATGTACATATAAGGGCATACCGGAAGTGACGTCAAGTGACTTTGACTTAGTTAGAGGCTTCTGATTGGCTGGTACACCGGAAGTGACCCATTTATGCAAATGAGGGGCCTACTTCTGGTCAAATGGAGACCTCTGATTGGTTGGGTCATGAAGAAATGTGTCTCTTAATTTAATTTTGTTTAGGAAGTGATCGATTTTAGGATCACGCGACCGGAAGTGACCTGATGAGTCACGTGACTAGAAGTGACGACGACACATACCTTAATTAGACGATTCAGCAGCGACCGGAGGAAGTGTCACTTTAAGAGGACACGCTAGTTAATTGTTATATTTGTTTTACTTACTAATAAAAGAAGACGTATGAAAATAAACACAACAATAATTTTATTTTCTTTTTTTTTTTTCTTTTTTTTCAATTCTAATAACACTCTATTTTTGAAAAGATGCGCTCAATCAATCAATAACACACTTTTTCATATTTTAAAGGACTCGTTGTCACACCGTTAGAATGCACGCGACGCTTATAATACAAGTAGCGCACGTCATCTTTCTCTATGGTGTAAGTGGCCATTTTTGGTTCGTACCACTTTTGAAATTTATATTTACCGCAAGGAGAGTTTTTCGTTTTCGAAAACATTTAAGAAGACGACTACTTCTGTACACTTTTTTTTTGAGATTTTCTTTCACCGGTGCCGCTGATTTGATCGTAGCAAATGTAAGTCTTAGGGTTGACACTTGGGATCCCGTCACCTTCTCACGCCGCTTTCTTTTCTTTCTGAAGTATGTCTCTCTCAGGCGAGGTTTGACTACACACAGGCAAACATCAGAGGCACCCAATAGCGCTAATTCTACCTTCAGACAAAGGTCAGGCACGGCTGGCCTATAATAGATGGGTCAAGGGCTATTCTAGTGAGGGTCAGGCTGCGCCGGACATTCAATAAAAAGCTGGAGTTTGGCAAACTTGCTTTTGAAAGTCTGACCATGCGGAATCCTCATGCCATAGTCTGGCAATGCTGAACTCTTGGGAGAGTATGCCGGACTCTTGCTGGCCAGACTTTCAAGCAAATTTGCCAAAGTCCAGCTTGTTATTGAATTTCCGGCGTAGCCTGACCCTCAGTAGAATAGTCCTTGACTCATCTATTATAGGTCAGCAGCGCCTGACCCTTGTATGAGAGTAGTATTGGCGACATTGGCCGACTCTGATATTTACCCGTGTGTACGGCGGGAGGAGGGGGTTCACAGCCACTGCTTGCGCTTATAGAGCGCTACTAGCGGAGGTCTGGATGAGGAGACTACGGCGTTTGTCTTTTGCTTGTGCAGCTGCTGCTGCTGCTGCTGACGATGTCACGGATGCCGCTATTACTAATGCTACTAATACTAGTATGAGAAAATACATTTAGTCAATTGATTAAATCAAGGAGGTTTTCTGACTTCAGTGGATCGTTTAGCCATCGGCCACGGGCAAAACTTGAAACCGTTTTATACATGGGACAATTGGCAGAGTCGAAACGTGTTGGTACCATAGGGTCGATCATGTTCATCATCAGTTCAGGCAAAGGAAGTGTGTCGACAGCACGCGAAAACTTCATGTCTGAATGTTTCAACACAAGACTTTTTATCACACTCACACAGCTGCTTTGAAGAGTGAATCCTTGACCAAACTTGTGCTTTTCCAACACAGCTTTGGCCTCTTTCTGTGCAATAAGGGATCTCTCTTTCGGGTTCATCTCAGTGCTGTCTAGCATGTCCTCAAAGTCTTTAACATAATGTTCCAACGGACTACAAATGATGGACTCCAGATCATCGTCCGCATATGTCGTCTCCTCGCACCATATTGTGTCTTCGCCTGTTTCGAATTCCGTCATTTTCCTGACAATCTCCTCCTGAGTGCCTTGCATATATCGAAGCTCCTTCAAGGAGTTGATAACTTGTATGGCGAAGACTGACAAACTTGAAGGAATTTCACCACAGTCAGGCCAAGTATACGGAGCTAAGAAAAATAGCTCTAACAAAATCTTCTCCCTCTGTCCAAATGAAACTACTGTTCCGATGAAGTTGAAGCATGCTTCTATCCATTGCTCCTTGGTGACGTCCTTCCAATGTTTCTTTACCTCACATGCATCATAGGGCACCGTTTCTCTTCTTGCTTCAAGTGGGAGTTGCTTTTTCTTTCTTGGACTCATTTCGAGAGGGTTTCGATGCTCTGTAGCGTCAACACTTTCATAAACAAAGAAAATAGCAGAACTAACCATCGTAACGTGCTGAGCGAGCGTAGAGTGGACGATGCTACGAAGATGAAGGGCGGGTGGAGAAAGTGTGACTGGTGACAGCGGCGTTTCACTCCTTATGTACCCTGTCCTAGATAAGCCTCTTAAACGGCTGAAAAGACTCTCTAAGTACAGAGCTTCTACCGCAGGTGGGTTTAGACTTAAGCAGCTTAGTTCACACACATGTCTGTTAGAAAAAGCTACTTGCACACGCGCCTTCCTTTTTTTCACTAGTATTCACCCTCTGCCGACTTATAAGACACCTATACACTCTTTCTCGTGAAATCTATGGAAGATGATGGAAGGACCACTGACTACATTTTCTTTGATCAGAGCGTGGAGGACGGCGTCGAACGGAGGGAACGTTGTGAACACAGCTTATAGGGTTTTTGGAAGAGGTCTTGTAAAGTCAAACTGGCGAGAGAGATGGCGTCTTTCAACATGACAATGCTGCTATGTTGGAAAAAAATAGCGTGATTTTTTCAAAAAGCTTCTATGAAAGATTTGACGTCTTCGTTGTTGTAGTGGATCAAGTAATCTGTCATAGTTTGCTTCTTCTTGTCATACTAAACTTTCTGACATGTGGCGTAGTCGGATTTCGGCCATTTTGACGCCCGTCAGTTCGCTGTCAAAAGTCGATCTCGGTGGCAGGGGTTTTTTGTTTACTAGTTTCTTGGTATACGTCATCCATTCGTAAGTAAAGCAACTTTTCTCTTCGTTTGTAGTGAAAGCTCGCAAATAATTCGCGTAGCTGTAACCAAGTGCTAAAAAAGTTGACTACTACGTCAACTATTGATTGCTTCTCTTTATGACGCTGAATTGTTGGTTTCTTCGGTCTCCGGAGGCAAATAACGAGTGAAGGCGTATTTTTTGATCAGGTTCAAGTCGTAACTCTCCGAGTTGAAGCGTACGACTGGAGCTTGACGGATGTATCTCAGAAGCCGCTTCTTCAGTTGAACTAACGGTTGTCTGGTGTGAGCTGCAGCGAAGCCGCCTGGAGAAGGGGTGAATGTCGCTTCCTCTAGCAGGAGAGCTTCACCTATCGCTACATGTAACTTCGCTAAGGTTGGTCGGTAAACTTCTAGCACAGCTTTCTCGATGACTTTGGCGTTCTCGTTTATGTGATTTTAAACTCGGTCTAACAAGGGGTCGGAATCTGCGTCGGATTCTCTGACGTACGCTGCCCCTCCTACCCCGGAAAGTCGTATGCGACGCTAGCCGACATCGCTGCATAGAGGGCAAAACTTAGGTATCGTTCTTCATTTTTCTACGGGTCACTCGTGATTGTACGGTCTTTTAAAAATTTTGAAACACTTTTCGCAAACGTCCTGCGGCATGTTTTTCTTTTTTTTGTTTTTTCACTTATTTACTAAATATTAAAAAAATAAACGTTGTTTATCACTTCGAATACTAGACGCCTCTTACCACACGATGCTATTAGCATAGTGAAAGACGTCTGTAGTGTAGGATCGATTTCAACAGATGTCCATCTTACTGCAGGGATCAGACGAGAGTCGTCAACACTGGAGTGTCACAGCTCACTTTTATTTCTTTGGGTACAGCTGCATACAACCCTTGAACATACATTGCGACGTCGCCGCGTCCCATGTAGTCTTCCAACACTTTCATCAGAGCCATAGGCTCAGACGTCTCGTTGTACTTCCAAGCTTTCAGCACTTCATAGACAGGGTTCTTCACAGTCCTGTCAGAAGGCACAGGTTGAGAGATGGAAGTTACTTCATGAGAAGTCAACCCTAAGTAGATCCCTATGGTCTTCCAGTCTCTAGGGCAGAGCTCAGCTAAAAGAGAGAAATATTTCTGCACTTTCCACTCCATGTCTCCACTCTCTAAGCCATCCCACATGTCATGCTTGTCCATGTACTCACGTGAGAATTTGATGAGGTCCATACGGTAAGATTCTTCCAAGGCGGCGGCTAGGTCCTTCCACCTACTAGTACAACTTTTCTGGTACCAAGTAGTGAACATTTCTCTAGCTTGAGTTATGACACTTGTCTCACAACTGAGATATCCCATATCCTTCAAGTTCACTTCAAGGAATGAACCTAACCGTATGTAATCTGATGTCGGCAACTTACCACTTATTTTCAGTAGCATAGCGTCTGACAAGTATCCTAACGGCTCTGCTTTGAAGTATGATGATACAGGTACTACTGCAGCAGAACCAATAACAGGAGCAGCGTCTGCGCTGGTATCAGACGACTCGTTGTCGGAACAGGGCAACCACATGACTTCGTAAGGTATTGGTGAGGGCAGTCGCCACGGACCGGACGCACTACCAGTGGAAATGAGGTCGAAAAACGGACTGTGCGCCCGTGACCCTTCGGGTTCCTCGTACGCCTCGTCGTCAGCGTCGTTCTCTGTTTCACCCTGTTGCTTTAGGACATGTATGTCTACTACGCGCTGCTGGGGCTGAGTGTCCGAATAGCTGTAAGTCTCAGCGCGAGCAGCGTTGATGGCGTCGGTTGATGAAGCGGTGGAGAGGTTCTGTGCAACGTACTGCGTGTCAGTACTAGTAGCGGTAGTCGCAGCAAGAGGTGTAGCAGCAGCAGCAGTAGCAGCAGCAGCAGCAGCAGCAGCAGCAGCAGCAGGAGCAAGCGCAGCGCTAGCAAGTGCAGCAGTAGCAGGCGCAGCAGTAGCAGGCACAGCAGCAGCAAGCACAGCCGCCTCAGCAAGCGCAGCAGTAACAGGCGCGGCAGCAGCAGCAGCAGCAGCAGCAGCAGGCACAGCAGTAACAGGCGCGGCAGCAGCAACAGCAGCAGCAGCAGCAGTAGCAGCAGCACTAGCAGCACGAGGATCACTAGCAGCCGCAGCAGGCGCAGCAGTAGCAGCAGCAGCGTGCTCAGCAGCAACAACCGTCGCGAGTGTAACAACGTCGCTACTACTGCTGTGTGCGCTCGCTACAGCGGGAGGGTGATAAGACCAAGCGGTTGCGGCGGTAGTCTCAATTTCAGTAGCAAGAGGAGACGCTGACAGTAAACGATCACCGTTCTGCGTATTCTTCTTGTTCTTGAACTCGATTAGATCCTTGGACGACAGTAGTTGTTGTGTTTTGCTCATGGTGGTGCCTGTAGAGAGCAGCAAAAGACTGAGTGAGTGAACGGGTGTTTCCAGGCCTCTTATATACTCCTTCTCGCTTCTAGAGCTAAGCTACTTACAGCTCTCTTCAGCTGCCGCCGGCTGACCGGTGACCATTCACAAAGAGAAACAAAAAGTCATAAGGCATGACGTTTTCAGCTGGATCCCTTTCCCCCTCCCCTTTGAGAGATCGACTGACACGAGCTAAGCTACTTACTGCCTTGTTCAGCAATTCAACGTGCGTTAGCTGTATAAAGGATTAAGCAGTTGCTGCCGCCAGCTGACCGGCGGACATTCCCAAAGAGAAACAAAAGACATAAGTCATGACGTTTTCAGCTGGATCTCTTTCCCCCCTCCCTCTTTTTTTTTGAGAGATGGACTGCCATGAGCGGGCGGTGTACCGACTGTACTAATTCAACGCGCATTAGCTGTATAAAGGATTAAGCAGTCATGAGCTTAGAGTGTGTATACAAAAAAACTACAGGAGGCGTGTAGTGTGAAGCAGGACCCCCTAAGACGGGGGTGTCTGTCTGTGAGTAGAGTCGTGTGCATGTGGTGAGCGACTTAAGTGTAAAACAAAAAAAAATCACCGCCTCCTGCCGTGGTGAGTAGACTGGCCGGCGGCGGCCGGCTAGTTCAATAGGGGTGACAGCTGACTATGGCTGTGCATGAAAATCCGATTTTCACCTGACCTCTGACGTTTGTTACAATGAATGCCAAAGGGGGAGAGAGTTGTCCTCAGGTAGGGGGTAGGAGGTAAGGCTAATGGATAAGGAAAAAAAACACCATTTTCAGCTGGCCACCACAGATGGCGATGACATACCCCTCGGCATCTAAGCTCTTAAGAAGCTCTTACGGAGCGGAGCGGCTGCTGGACAGCTGGGGTGAGTAGACCGGCCGGCGGCGGCTAGCTAGTTCAATAGGAGTGACAGCTGACTAAGGCTGTGCATGAAAATCAGATTTTCACCTGCCCTCTGACGTTTGTTACAATGAATGCTAAAGGGGGAGAGAGTCGTCCTCAGGTAGGGAGTAGGAGGTAAGGCTAATGGATAAAGAAAAAACACCATTTTCAGCTGGCCACCAAAGATGATGATGACACGCCCCTCGTCATCTAAGCTCTTAAGAAGCTCTTACGGAGCGGAGCGGCTGCTGGACAGCTGGGGTGCTGTTGGAAATAGGATTAAACTCCCTCTGTATAAAAGCTCTGATTTCTGTTGGAAAAAAACCATATCACCTTTGACCACAGTAACGTCTACTACCACCACCACCAGCACCACCGCCGCTGCCACCGCCGCCGCCGCCGCCAGTCACAGCTGATCACCTCATTAAAAGCATGTGACGTCGTCGCTTCTAGTCACTTGCTTCATCAAGTCGCTTCCAGGCACGTGATCTTAAAGACCCTCACTTCTTAAACAAAAAAACGAAGAGACACGCTTCTTCCTCTCGAGAGGAAGAATGACGTATATAAGGAGGCTGACACGTGTATAGGTGCCTTATTAGTCGGCAAGGGGTAAATACTAGTGAAAAAAGGAAGGCAGGTGTGCAGGTAGCTTTCTAACAGACACGTGTGTGCACTAAGCTGCTTAAGTCTAAACCCCCCTGCAGTAGTCAAGTAGCATGTGAAAACTTACTTAACAGATCACTTAATTGAGTAGAGACTCTGTACTGAGAGAGTCTTTTCAGCTGTTTAAGAGGATTATCTAGGACAGGGTACATAAGGAGTGAAACGCTGCTCTCACTCATCACACTTTCTCGACTCGCCCTTCATCATCATAGCATCGTCCACTCCACGCTCGCTCAGCATGTTATGAGGGTTATTTCTACCTTTACAGCTTCTTTTCTTATCGAAGTGTCGACGCTACAGAGCATCGAAACTCTCCAAATGAGTCCAAGAAAGAAAAAGCAACTCCCACTAGAAGCAAGAAGAGAAACAGTGCCCTATGATGCATGTGAGGTAAAGAAACATTGGAAGGACGTCACCAAGGAGCAATGGATAGAAGCATGCTTCAACTTCATCGGAACGGAAGTAGTTTCATTTGGACAGAGGGAGAAAATTTTGTTGGAGCTATTTTTCTTAGCTCCGTATAGTTGGCGTGACTGTAGTGGTGAAATTCCTTCAGGTTTTTCAGCGTTCGGCATACAAGTTATCTGGTCTTTGAAGAAGCTTCGATATATGCAACGCACTCACGAGGAGATTGTTCAGAAAATGACGGAATTCGAAACAAAAGAAGTATGGTGCGAGGAGACGACATATGCGGACGATGATCTGGAGTACATCATTTGTAGCCCGTTGGAACATTATGTTAAAGACTTTGAGGACATGCTAGCCAGCACTGCGATGACCCCGAAAGAGAGATCCCTTACTGCACAGAAGGAGGCCAAAGCTGTGTTGGAAAAGCTCAAGTTTGGTCAAGGATTCACTCTTCAAAGCAGCTGTGTGAGTGTGATAAAAAGTGTTGTGTTGAAACATCCGGACATGAAGTTTTCGCGTGCTGTCGACACACTTCCTTTGCCTGAACTGATGATGAACATGATCGACCCCATCGTACCAACATGTTTCGACTCTGCCAATTGTCCCATGTATAAAATGGTTTCAAGTTTTGCCTGTGGCCGATGGCTAAACGATCCACTGAAGTCAGAAAACCTCCTTGATTTAGTCGACTGACTAAATGTATTTTCTCATACTAGTATTAGTAGCATTAGTAATAGCGGCTACTCGGTCTCGTGCAGCACAAGCAGCAGCATCTGTCAGCAGCATCCGTGACATCGTCAGCAGCAGCAGCACGATCAGCACAAGCAGCAGCTGCTGCAGCAGCTGCACAAGCAGCACAAGCAGCAGCATCTGTCAGCAGCATCCGTGACATCGTCAGCAGCAGCAGCAGCAGCAGCTGCTGCACGAGTAGCACAAGCAGCAGCATCTGTCAACAGCATCCGTGACATCGTCAGCAACTGCAGCAGCTGCACGAGCAGTACAAGCAGCAGCAGCTGTCAGCAGCTGCAGCAGCTGCACGAGCAGCACAAGCAGCAGCACCGACAGCAGCAGCAACAGCAAATCAGCAGCAGCAATGTGGACCGCTAAATTCGAGATGGTGACATATCTGTTTCTTAGAATCGACATTCGACATGAGGTCTAGTGACATTTGACATGAAGCTTGAAAAACATAGTGACAGGTGACATGAGCAATTCTTAAAATCGACATGAGATATGAGCATAATTAAGCGACATCGACATGTGCCATGGCTATTTTTTATTTTTTTTGAAGACAACCGCCATAGCTTCCTTATCCAGACCTCCACTAGTAGTGCTCTATAAGCGCAAGCTTTGCCTTAAGAGAGCTGTGGCTGTGAACCCTCTCCTCTCTCCGTACACACAGGTAAATATCAGAGTCAGCCAATGTTGCCAATACTACTCTCATACAAGGGTCAGGCGCTGCTAGACTATAATAGATGGGTCAAGGACTGTTCTACTGAGGGTCAGGCTAGGCCGGACATTCAATAACGGGCTGGACTTTAGCAAATTTGCTTGAAAGTCTAGCCAGCAAGAGATGCACATCATCATAAACGCGATCATGATACCTTTCATTGTAAGTAGACTCGCCTCTCTGCCCTCTCTTTTAGAGAGGGCAGAGAAGCGAGTCTCACTCTTAAAAAACCCTGCCCCTCCCCCCTCCCCCCCTCCCCCCCCATGCATCTTAAAGAGTGCCCCCCAGAGTGCCCCTCTCCCCCCCTCCTAGAAAAAAAGAGCCGTATTTTTAAATTATTTTTTAGCAAGCTTTTTCAGCTTGCTTTTTTTTTCTTTTTTTAAATTTATTTATCCATCAAAATCTCAAGTGACTTATTTTGAAAGCCAACCTAGTAGTCACGTGACCCCCTTAAGTAGGTCACTTCCCGTCACGTGACCTATTTGAATTTCCCGCCAACATGGTGGTCACGTGACCCTCTTAAGTAGGTCACTTCCGGTCACGTGACCTATTTGAATTTCCCGCCCAAAGGTCACGTGACCGGAAGTAGGTCACTTCCGGTCACGTGACCTATTTGAATTTCCCGCCAAAAGGGAGGCCTCTCATTGGCTGCTTTTGAATTTCCCGCCAAAAGGGAGGCCTCTCATTGGCTGCAGGTCGATTGAGTAATAAACAGTACTTAACTATAGTCCCGTTCCGATACATACTATACTACTAGTGATGTTGCATTCCGTTTAACGACCTTGATAGTACATAAATAGGCCTCTTGGCTCTCTGCTACACAACTGTAACATTATTATTTACCTCCTGCCAACGCTGTGATATTCTGCCAAAAAACCTATAAGGATCAATGTGTCTTTTTCTCTGATGATCCATGTCATACCACATTACGCAGCACGTTGATCTATCATGCTAAAATTAAATGCCACCTGCATGTAAGATATAGTAGACAGAGCTATGCATCAAAATATATATGGTCGGCGTGATACACAGAATGTATTACTTGCATTTATATGGATTAATGTTAAAGTACAAAGGTCTACATCATGGTTGTGATGTCATTAAGGTTAGATCCTCTTAGATTGCATTTGGATTGACAGTCAGTCTCTCTACATGGACATAAATGAACACTAGACTGCTATTATAGTTAGCATTCCAAGAGTTCTATCATCCAGCCTTTACAGGTCTATACTTGAAGGAACAGAGAAATAAAATATATCCTTCTGAAATATCTCAAGCCACACCTAAATAGGGAGTGTATTGCAATATCAGAATGTCTTGTAATTTCTCAAGAAGACTATATTTACTTGCTGTCTCAAGTATTGTACATTTCAGTGTCGGTGTCAGCTTACAGGCCTGAGTGCCATGTAGTTCAGTGATACACCCACAGAGTCCAATTTCTAATATAATATCAAATAACTGAGCGTCATTATTACAACATTCCTTCACAATAGCTAACACAGATGAGCTGTTGAAGAAGATACCAGAAGAAATGTTATCTCAACATTCAAAGCGACCTGACAATCAAAGCACCCGACAGTGCTATGTAAAGTGTACTATAAACATCACTATAAGTAACCCCCGACTGGGCTGATGGCTGCATTAGGCATTAGACCTTAACTCCATCACATAAAACACGGTCTCCATCAATCAACATCTTAGACACTATGTATACATATCTGACGTTATCTGCCAAAAGGGTAAATCTGAAATTCATCATTGGAGGATTCACTGAGATGTTTAGTGATGCGCGGATGATCCTTTCCTCTTGACTGCTGCCAATGATGGCAAGGGGTATCTATGCTAGGTGCATGTGAGCAGCCAAGCGGTAAGGATGATCTACGTGAGCCCCTGCACATATACCTGCCTGTGTACGTGTGCTATACATTATGTTTATAATAACACCAGCACCCATACAGTGTGGGCTCCTCCAGTGTAGGGGACATCTCCACTGTTTATGGGTCATCTAATACAAGCCCAGGAGGTGACAGGTTAAGTTTTCACAACTTAGGTACAGGACACTTCTGTGTTGTTGTGTTATGATATTGAATTTTTAGAGGTCATGAGAAGATGTCATAACATTTCCCTCCATACCTTCCCAGACTCCAGTTATTGTACCTAAAAGCATTTGAAGCTTTTTGGACACTTATAAAATTCATATATATATACGAATTATATCAGTATCTAAAAAGCCTCCAGTTTCATATCTATATGTTATATGAAACTGGAAGTGTATGATAAAAAGATCACTCTCTCTCTCTTAATCAGAAATATAAGCTTTTTACATTCACAATCCCACCTAAAACAACCAATATTCAAGTTATGAAATTGAATTCCAGGAGAAAACTTTGGGGTTTCCCCTTCACGTTGCCATGGTTATAGCTAGTCTCCTGTAGCAAAAAGCACAAGGAGGGATGCGAAAAATATTAAATCCTGGGTTCAGACAATGTATATGAATCATAAACTCACATGCAGGGCGTTGTAATAAACCCATCTGCACACACTGGGCATTGTGCCGTGCCTGGCAGTGACTGAGAGTCTGGGGGTGACCACGGAGGTCATGCACAGTGAATAACACACTGCAGTGTCAAGTATGTACCTATAACTATGCAGAGAGAACGATGCTTACCTGTTCTGAATGGTGGGAGCCTGAGAGTGCTCCTCCAGCGTGAGTGATCTGTGGTCCTTATTAAGGTTTTGTGTTAAAGTTCAACTCCTTAACCTGATGTGACTCTCCCTTCTCCAGAACCTCTCCTGCTCCTCCCTACTCGATCCCCTCCATTGCTCCGGTCCCAAGCTGCACCGCGCGTCGGAACTCACCGGAAGTCAGCAGAGCACGTGGCGCATGCGTGGAGCTGCCCCTGGGCGGCTGCATGGAAGGCACTAGGTGGCGCTGGTCGAGTTTGGCTGGCGGGTATATTGTGTATATGTAGTAGTCTCGGTGGATGAGAGAGAGAGAGAGGGGAGCCGTCACAGTCGCTGTCCCCATATGTATGCTGCACAAAAAGGCACAGTGGGTCCTCCCCACAGGCGCACTACCTACCTACCACACGTACATACATGCGGCAGGCATATCTGGCCGGGCTATGAATGAATGGGCTGCGATGAGGCCCTGGTGTATGCTAATAAGTATATATGTATAAATACAATCTGTAGGCCATGGGTGGTGGTGGTGGTCAGTGGTCTGAAAAGAAATCTCTACCTGCCTCCTAGCCTGTGGTCTCTACCATAGCCACTGACCCACCAACCTGCCTGAGGCCCTGGTTGGGATATTGCCCTGGGGGCTCCTGGACCAGCCATACTGACGGACATAGCTATATAACCACTGCATCCAACCATAGTTTACTTGCCATTGGTACCTCAGATCACCTCAGCCAAAGGCCCAGTCTTCCTGATACCTTCCCCTGCCAGGCTTCCCCCGAAGGCTGTGTCTAGTTGGAACTGGAAGTGTCCACCTTGGCCCTGTGACATCTCTATACGTCATGCCCATTGACTGGGACCGGCTGAGATGGCATTATAGGTTGTGGGAGTAGGTTGGTGAGAGGGGGGAGGAGGTTGGTCAGGTGAACTAGGTGTGAGGTCAGACAGAGAGATGGAAGATGGCCAGCTCAGGTGCTCAGGTCGGCGGTGCTCCGTCTGGGGCCTCCAGCCCCTCCCCCTCCCCTCTACATACTCACACCACTGTAAATGGACAAAGCACTCTGTCGGCCTTCTTTTCTATTGTGAGCGGATAATGTATATATATATGGGTACCCATTCTCCGAAAAGGGGTTCTTCGTACCATTGCATGACATTAAAGGCCCACATATTGGTACCCCTACAGCAACAATCAAGGGGCGGATCCAGGATTTCGGGAAAGGGGCTGGTATAGGGAATGTACTGGGGGTCTTGAAAAAACTTTACATTAAAATGTACAACAAAATAGGGGGGGGGCACGCCGGGTACGCACCCCCCCCCCGACCTAAATCCGCCCACTCCTTCTGTTGCTGATCATGTAGCAATATTTAAAGCTTAAGGGGTGGTCTTTATCATTATCTTAAAGCAGGTACCATGGATTGGGTGTCTTGGCGGTGGGGGGGGGGGGGGGGTGCCATTGGCTTTGAAAGGCCATTGAAAGGCCAGCGCGTTGATCAATCATAGGGGTCAGAAGGAGGTTACTCCTCTAGAGCGAGATGTGGACAGAAAGTCCCCCCCCCCCCCTCTTGTGATATAATGAGGTTAATCGATCATCTATCTTTCTTTTTACCACAAGATGGGTGTCTATGGTGTAACAATAATTACTTTCCGTATCACCAACAACTAAACCTTTAAATATTTACGAAAAAGTCATGACCCTCAAATTGCATCTGCACATGTTTAATGTCATAATGAATTAAGATATTGAAAAATATCATCATATATTTAATATCATTGGCATTTACATCGTTTTACAACTTAGAACCTTCCAAAAAGTCTTCATATGAACCAGGCTGCCACCTAAAAGGAAAAGGCATACTACCCAGAAGACAGAGTTCACTGTGAGGGAAACAATGAAGTTTCATTGCACTGGCTTACTGAAGTTCACGGTGATTTCTTTTTCAGGGAACTTTAACTGCATGACCTATCGTTCGCTCCTTTCAGAACTTAATTTCATTTTGAGCCGTCCATTGTGCTGCCCATCTCCTCAACTTAGTCATGGTATCTGATCAGGGTTAGGTGAATGCAAAATAAATTGCCTTCCACTTACGAAACACCTGGAGAATTTTCACACTCCCGTGACTCACAAAAACGTGTTCATGACAGTGATTTGCTTAGAACGTACATCAGTAAATCGCTCCACTACTTTGACCTCGGCAGTATGTGTAAAAGAACGCCTGTTATTCCCGCGTTAGTTTATACAGTGCTGTCATGTGACTTTACACTCTGTTGCAATTCTACAAAAGAAGAAGTAATATATCCAACTATCGACTGTGTGTCCCCTGAGAATTACCCGTGGTATGACTTTTAACTATAGAAAGTGTGGTATCCAGTCTGTGCCCCCCCCCCCCCCCGACCAACTTTTCCTGGCTGTATTCTCAGTAGACCTCTAAGTCCATTGTTCGATGAGAAAACAGCACAGTCATTGCCTATAATATTGTAGCCAGACCCTTTGTGAAACTGCCTAGCAACAAGGTCTGCTCCCGAGAATACACCAATCTACCGGTACTTTATTCTGTGACCGTGCAGTAGTCGGTTCTTCATCCATGTCATTTGGCAAGGAATTCTAAAAATGTAAAACAGTTCATGTCTTTCCAACATGCGTCACAACGTTAAATATCACCACCATCTTATGGTATTATATCAACATCGGTGTATCATATATTTTCACTATTTATGTCAGAATATTGATCCAGCAATGGTAATTGTATTCTATTTGAGCTGGATAACCATTGCCATTTTATCATTGTAATTGTTTGGCTATTCTATCTGGAATGCGAATCATGTTTCCATTGCAAAGAATATCATCTAAGACACCCATTTATGCTCTAAAACGTTCTTCTTACATTCCAACTTTGGAAGCTTTAGAGCAAAAATCTTAAAATGCTATAATGGCGCCCACCTGGTGGCTAAAGGCAGTATCATTTCCTCAAGGACTATCCTTTCCGCATGGTTGCTACATTTAATCTATGCTACAATTCTATAAGGGAGCGGCCAATTTTACCAACAGGGCTTGGTGGATTAGGGGAGGATACCAAAAAGCTAAACGTCTCATACACATCATAGGGATAGGCCGCGATGAATCTTAACCATGGGTGGGGAACAGCAAATATTTGGTCCATCTCGAGTGGGAGTAAACACATCTCAGCGTACATGTGCTAAAAAATACTACTAGTACCCCCTTACCTGTAACGAGAAAATGACCGCTCCCTAGGGGAATGTGGTTCAGTGTTCCTACATCACAGTTTGACTGGATTTAAAGCCTGCCTGGCTATGATATCCTGATGTGTGCCCAACCCCACGTGCGGAGAGTAGAAGAGATACAGTGTGTACAAAGTGTCTAGACAATGCTCCTTAAATCCCTTCCTGAAAAAAGAAACCACCCTCCTAGTTTTTTTTTTCTAACCTTGGGTATATTCACATCCACATCTCCGGCCACCTGAGGTTCCACGTACCCAGAATCTGGACACAGCTATCCGCATTAGTTCCCCGACCTCCCGTTCGGTGACACCACCGCTGTTCCCCTACATTGTGTCTATACTAAAAAGCTATGTATGCTCACACGCAGTTGCGCTGATGCAGCAGATTTGAGCTAGTTTGTATACTTTATGACATTGATAGTTTAGTGTTAAGCACTGTGTTCTATGGTGCAGCATGGTTAGCGGGTACTTGGTATGCCTGCTGGTGCTTGGGGACAGGTGGGACTTTTAGTGTATACGGAGTATTAGACTTAGGGGGATATGTGTATGGATAAGCAGAAGGTATGACAGTGCTGAAGTGGTCTTAAAATATTAATGTGGTTATAGATATAGTGTCCCGGTATAGTGTACGGTGATTCGATCTTCATATGTATTCAAGTCAGGGTACAGAGCTTTGTTTCTCTTTGGCAAATACTTTAGAATGTTGTTTTCTCTAATGTTATAGGGAATGATCATAACAGAAATCTTAGTAGATATCCACTAGGATTGGGTTTATGAGGAATGATTTTCTCCGCCTTTCTAGAGGATATCACTGAAATTTGGCAAGTTAACTTTTAGCTGTCCGTTGTATATTATTGATAATATTCCCTATTGCAACCTAGGCATCAGCACTATCATAGTTATAAGCATACCTCAGTGATGCAACATAACCATGCCCATTACTCATATTGGGCATGGTACTACCGGGTATGTGAGTAGCCATGCAAAAAGGAAGCTCCGTTTGAGGCCACACAAATCACCCTTTCTCTATGCCATAATGAACAGTAACAGAAAGGGTTATGCACGCGCCCGACACGAAGCATCCTTTCTGGATCACATCTATATGGACAGGCTATAGGTCAAAGTTCACAGGTGACAAGATGCCCTTGACCTTAGCGTTGCACACTTTCCATAGGTGTGTCCCGTATAATGCAGTGACGCGGAAAATATGATTTAGCCTTTTTTTCCTGCTGCCGTTGATCCCGAGGCTCTTGTGCGACCCCAAGAGTCGAACAACAAACATACACAATTCCCTTGGAGATGTCTCCTCGGCACACCCGGAGGAACTGTTATTAATAGACATTAAATTCAAGAATCCCACACACGCCCACACTCATCCCGCCGGGCAACCTCCCACCCATTAAATAAGATCGCCTCGTCCCCCATCCCGACCCCGACAACCCTCCCTCCCCCCCCCCCCCTCTCCCCGAAACCATGAGGAAAGAACAAGAGGGCCCTCACTATGATAGCGCGATTTCTTATATTCTGTGACAATACTCAACACATTCATTTAATTTTGATTTCTTGGTAGCATTTTCGGATGAAGTAGTGGCGCCCCTGGTATCATGTTACATAAACCACTTGGTTATTTAACCGTTTTATGTGAGGGAGGGCGGGGCGGTGGGGGGGGGGGGGGGGGGGCTAAGCCCTATAGCTCCCACCCAGCCACAGCCACTCCCTGAAGCAATATCTTTGGCATTAACATGAAAAGTGGATGTCGGAGAGCTCTTAAGTCGACATGAGTGCCATTGTGTGGGAGTGGGGTCCTTAGAGGCAAGGATACCAAGAAAGGTATTTACTACGTTGGTAGTGGTGCTATTATCATGTGGGCATTATCATGTGGGCATGCTGGAGGGGCTACAGCTTGATGCCAGGGTCAATGACCACAGGAATGTTGTAGTGTGTGGTACCTGGGAGATTTCCAGGCATGAGCAGATCTATACCGATAGTGTTAGAATTACTTTCTGTGCAACGATCAAACTGCATTCCAAATATCTTACTTTAATAGTGGAAATGCCGTATAATTCATAAATAAATATGCATTTATCTATAATCATAGTTATATCGGAAGTGGATTTGAAACTTCAGAGAGGAAGCTCCGTTTCAGGCCACACAGATGACCCCTTCTCTATGGCTACCTGCCATATTGAACAGCTGCAGAAAGGGTTATGCACGCGCCCGACACGAAGCACCCTTTCTGGGCAGCAATTCACCTACGGACAGGCCATAGCGATAATTCGGCTTTCTCTCCCCGGTCAATGTTGACAGTTAATAGCAAGAACTTTTGTGGTTGACAGCAAAAATAAAACACCTGTTTTTGAGAAATTGCTTGAGCGGCCTAGAAAAATAAATTATAACTATAAAATACTTGTTTTTTTTGGTAACCCTTGACGGCCACTGTAGATAAGTGAACACTATAACTGTCACTCATTCATACATCAGCGCTTTTGACTTATACACTATATAGGGGAAAAAACTTGTAAAAAACCCTTGACACTTCTCATGGATGTCTAGCACGTTGATATTCCCATTTCAGTAGCAGATACCTTCAATAAGTTCTTCACATACTCGCTTTCTAAACTCTTGTTGCATTAGTACTTTATATCTAATTCTGTACATGACACTATTGGATGTAGACCATAAATGTGTAAGAAAATAATATTATAAACAAAATATGTGGGGATTGTCCACTGAGAGCCTTTGTTCAAATTGGCGTTATCAACTGATAACCGATAACCCTACATAACTATAGTTCGCGAACTCTGTCAAAGAATAATATTCCCTGAGTTGGCCATAGAGGAAGTTTATGGTTTACGCTATTTTTAAGTTTAAAAAAATGGACGCCGCCTCAGTCATACAAATCTGCCTCCTTGTGTACAAAGTGAGAACCAATGTCTAACTTTACTGTATAATACAAGCATTGGGGGTTCACTATATAGGCCTTTATGTTTAGGATGGGCAAGCTGCATTCCAGAGCTACACAAAAGAGTTTAGACATCTGACACCCATCTGCAAACGTAACGCCATGTTTTGACATTTGATACTTAGGTGTGGTCTCAGTAGAGGAAGGACATCCTTATTAAGGTCTTTGCCTTCTGGCTTATCCCCCGCTGCCTCTTTAGCCCTCGTGGGCAGCATAATGCGTTGATGCACTATTCCCTCTGTTACTATCACGCATGATGCAGGACTGGTGAGTAACTCACCTGCATCATACCAACGCTATCGATTCACTCCTTAAAAAGGGTAGGTATGATCCACCAACACAGTATTGGTGAGTAACTCGCCAGCCCTGTATTGCTGCATCAGTAGGACTAATAGCTAAGACGCTTTTGAGGCGCTATGCAATCATTAAATGGCTAAACCATTGCCTTAGAAAGCACATCTATTGTGCCCGATTCAAAGTTTAGAAGACCGTGTTGTTATCCTCCCAGGTTCATAGGGCAAACATCATTTGTCTATTCATACGCAATATGAGAGTGTCGGACAAAAATGGCCTATATCAAGATTATGTTTGACAGCTCAGTAAGCATACTATTCCGTATGTAACTTCGCATGATAATAAATCATAGTACAGAAAATGAGATTTCCAGTGGAGTGAAATGGCGTATTTTTATAATGTCCAACGGCATACGTTACAAGGTGTACTATTGTGACATCAACATCTTTAGAATGGGCGTAACCAAAGGGACATAAAACTGAGATATAGCTGGGCAAATGCCCCCATGCAGAATGAAACCCAAGACAGCTGCCAGTTAACTCCCATGCAAGATCCCTTTTAATCCAAGCACATGTATAGCAATACAGGTACATCATACATTTAGGCCACACCTCCAGGGAGGGCCTACCAATCCTGCTTACCCCATTATCCCCATTAGGTGCTACCTGCAGACAACTTCCAGGGTGCTAGCTGTGAACCCTTCAGGAATTACCCCCTTCCACCTGTACATGGTTCCCCACATGTCTTACTATATACACGTCCTGTGGCAGAGTACCAATTTCTATAGATTACTTACATATTTCCACATTAAATGGTAAATTCTACATACAGTTAATAACTTCCCCCTCATATACAGTCACTCATTTCTATACTCACCTTTTTGAGAAAACAACTCTGTAACTGTGCCAGTTAGACTTTGTCCTAGCAGTGATATCAACCATCATTCCTGAACTTGCTTTTGCTATCTGCTACGCATGAAAAATATTACAGAAAATTTGGATATGACAATAAACTAGTATTTATCCCTCTATTTCCAAATAAATAATTTGCTGAGGCCCAACCACCTCCTCCATAATTATATCATGTAGAATGTACTGCAGATTTACAGTAGAAAAGATGGTATTTTTGGATTTACTATCATTATCGCTATGGTAATGAAATGGAATGTTCCTTCTTTTTTTAAAGTGTTTTATTGGGTTAAAATAATACAATTACAAGAATGCATTATACCTAGCTACCGCGCATTGCGTTTTTTACGCTAGGGCCCTTTCATTTACTATTTCATATTACATAATTCTCATAAATTACAGTATGGCTACCATTATGGCTGTCATATATTACTCATAGAGAAGGAGAGTACATCTCGTCCTGTCACTAATAATCCTTTATATTAAATGATGAGAGATGAGATGAGATGAGAGTAGTGTACAATTATGTCTTTCAAAATGAGTAATATGTCATTTTTCCAATAAAAAAGAGATTCTTACATAAAACAATCATTATAGTTCTTCTTAATAGCTAGTTTAAAAGCCTTGAGGTCAGCAATTAGTGTATATTCAGGTTTTAGCTGATTCCATCTAGATGTGGCTCTATATATTGCACTTCGTAGGACTATTGGTTTTAATGAACGTATCACAGATAGCCTTA
Organism: Harmothoe impar; assembly: GCA_947462335.1. Taxonomy (NCBI): domain Eukaryota; kingdom Metazoa; phylum Annelida; class Polychaeta; order Phyllodocida; family Polynoidae; genus Harmothoe; species Harmothoe impar. The sequence continues at coordinate 10,221,931 of OX381721.1, read as the reverse complement.
TACCTTGGTTTCTTCTTGTAGGTAAATTCCTGTTGTCAATCAGACCAGGGATCTTAGTAAGGGTATGAGCAAAAGCTAAAAGATGCATGTCACGTCTATCCCCTAGTAACCTACAATTGCCTTCATTATGTAACATAACCGTATTAAATCTCGGGTTTTTTCCCAATTTAACTTTATAAACAATCCTTAGAGCCTTATTCTGTAAATACTGTAGCTCCTGATTTTCACCCTTATTATCCCTATCCCATACATAATCGACATAATCAAGTTTTGGTAGAACCATTGTCTTATAAACATCAAGAGCAACCTCCTCTTCCACATAGTTCCTCACTCTTCCCAGTTGTATTATCTTATATCTAACATTATTAACAGTATTTTTGCGATGGGTTACAAATTTCAATTCAGGATCCAACGTGAGGCCTAGGTATGGGAAAGCATCTACTTGTTCTAATGTTATATTATTAAGTACAAAAATAGGCTTTTCTTTATGTATATTATTATAAACCATCCACTGTGTTTTCTTAGCATTAATAGTCAGGGAATTATTTATACACCATTGTGAAACTCTCCTTAGGGCTTCATCCATTGCATCGACAGTGGTTGTACATATAACGGCATCATCCGCATACAGTGTAATATTAAAATCCGCAACTTTTGCAAGTGAATTAATGTAAATAGAAAATAAGACAGGACCCATTACTGAGCCTTGGGGAACACCATACGTTATATTTTTCGAGTTAGAAATTATGTCATTAGCTATTGTGCGTTGTTTTCTATTTGTCAAATAATTCGAGAAAAATTTCAGAGTTTTTTCACTAAGTCCTAAAGCTGCTAATTTTTGTTTTAATATGGGTCGATGTCCATATAGTTATCGAAATAGTGAAATGGAATATTTCTCTTTTTCCTGATTAAGATTCTGCACAGATCTAGAGGTTCTAGGTGAAGAAGGTCATTGAAACAGATTTTAGGAAATGTGAAATGAACCCCATGTCAGGACCATGAATTCATAGTCACAGTCGGTTATACAACGCTATAACAATGCTTGAATGTATAGTTTTGGTCAGAAGGTTATTGGCACCTAAAGGTGGTGATAAAGTTCGTTGGAGACACACACTTCATGGAAATATTCACAGATTTGGTACTTTGCGGGCGTTCTCCTGGGTGGAGGGACTTCATACCTAGCTTATTTCGTTTTACTGAAGGGTTTGGAGAATCACTTGGAGCGAGCACTCACATAATTATATGATTAACATTCCCTTACTGATGACCTCAATATATAGAGGAGTAATAGATCTCAATCTTTCCAATTTAGAGGTAAGTATATATACCAGTAACTTACAAGTGCACAAAGGCGCATAGACCCGTTAGATATAGGATAGTGCGTATTGCTGTTGTAGTATATCATCCGTAACATCACGAGCATTTAGACCTATACTCTCATTCCCAGATCCTTCTGAAGGAAGGCTCTGGTAACTACCACTATGACATTGAATCTGGATTTTGCTGGGATTAGGCATGTCCTGGTGGTAGTTTGGAACCAGTGATCAGGAACCAGAATGTATGATTGGAGTTCTCCCAGGATACATTCTGGTTCCAGTTCTGGTTCCTGTTAGCTGGTTCCAAGCTAAGAGCCGTGCTTGCCCAAACCAAGGAAGGCTTCAAGTTCAAGGTCACAGTGATACTTACAAGTGTCATTCTCTGACAGAATGGCGCATTGGACAAGTGTAATACACCTACGTCTTTCATGTGATGACGTCACATGTCTGTGACGTCATAAAGTACAAAGTCATTCTTCCTCAGATAAGGCAAACATGCAATCAGCCAAAAAACATCACGATCTTTGGCCACGATATTTTAGTCACTTTAGCTAGCACAGCAATTTAATGATGTTCCTGGGACAACTTTCTGAATTGCACAATAATATTCAGAGAAAGCCCCCTCCCACTAAGTGAACCTTCTGGACAAAATATTTTCATTGAACAATGTGATTTAATGTCTCTCATACACGTTTTATGTGGTGTCGATTGTCAACATCGTATCCTGAGTAAACATGCGTTAATAACATAATGACCAAGGAAGTATGTATTCGATACATTTATTAATGTGCCCCCTCCTCCCCTTTGTTTAAAAAAAGACTGTTCCCTTATGGTCGTGCTATTCCCACAATTGATTCGTGTGGATAAAATGTCTTATAAATCTGCATGACGGTGCTCTATCTGAGATAGGTAATTGTGTATCTGAGATAGGTAATTGTGTATCTGAGATGGGTAATCCTGTTTCTGAGATAGGTAACAACCAAAGTTATATTACATGTGTATTTAGTTCCCTGTACACACCATGTGCAAAATCAATTGGAGTGGAGATCGTCAATACCCGCAAACATGGCATCTACCATCACTGTAACAATGAAAAGATGTCACAACTGAAAAAGACTATTTTTCATGTATCTGAGATGGGTAACCCTCTATCTGAGATAGTTAATGTCCTGTACGTCATACATGCTGTATAACATCCTGTCCTTACTATAGACCAATAGAGCAAGAGAGGGTGACTTTTCAGAAAAGTTTCCTAAAGTATTTGGACATTTCTGAAGTGTGACCGACAAATACTTAAATATAACCTCAAAATCCTGCATTTTAAAAGACACTATTTGAAAGATAACTGTCCTGTGAATCTCCTGATATGAGATGTTTGCAAATATAGCTATAGCTGAGCATGATCTACACGATGTTTTATAAACCCCCCACCTCTTACACCTCCAAGTCATTGTACTAAAGCAGTTTACAGTCAAAACGCAGTAATCCACCTTCTTCGTCAAGCGGATAACACACATTGAATGCATCATGACGACAAAATGGTATCAGACATGTAACCAGTGGGCTACCCTTAAAAGGTTCGGTGGGGCGGGGTGACACTTGACTTGGCCACGAATTCCAACACAGTGATGTGCTCACCTGAAATGGAGCATTATATTCATGGATTGTGGCTACAATTGTTGCCCTTTCTTAGAAATAGCAGGTGACGTCGTAGTTGTACAGGTGGGGTGCTCATAACATCTTCAACAATGACATCCGTCTGGAGTCAGTCCCAATTGCCATGTGTTTCCTGAGGCATCACGGAGTGATGTATCTAAGGACAAACATGTACAGATTAATTGCATTACATATCATAGGCTTAATGTTTGCATTCATATCCTTATTGTGATCTTATGCAGCTTCAGTGAATAGTAGAAACCCGAACAATGGGGCACGATTTAGTTAGTAAATCCACAACATGAGGAAAGCCCAATGGGTACAGAAGATTGATTCAATATTTCTAAGTGGTTATCAATGTTGATTCAATGCTGATTCAACATTGAATTGAATTTTGTGCCTACTCACTCCAACTGTGACTATTGTCACCAAAACAAATATTATGTTCCCATTGTCAGGCATTTTAATTAAAACAGGAAAGACTCCGGACCCTCCTTATAGATTGTTGGACTCTCCTGTTAGAGTCCGGCATTCCCAAGTGCATGAGCGTCTGCCAATGCTGCGCGCATCTCTGCCAAAGCCCCAGCATGACCAAACTCTGGAAATAGAAATAGGGTAGATTCACCACGAGTGGGATACATACCCGGAGGTGGACACTGAAATGTATAGTGATTGACATTGCGTACAACAGGACTTCTAGTGATTCTTTGCTGGAAAGAAGTACACTTAACCTTGACCATTGTTCACAATGAAACAGCTTAGACTAGAATGCTTGAAAAAGAAACACAAATAAAAGTGTCCGTCTCGAGGTGCACTAATACAGTGCCTGTCTCGTTGGAACAACGATTCCCCTGCACAACAAGTAAGTTGTTAGTGTAATCATATATATATTTGTAAATATATATATATATATATATATATATATATATATATATATATATATATATATATATGCTTCCCTCCTACCCATCCATGTAAAGAAGTACCCGGGCACCATATACATGTAGGCTGCGTTGAACATGTGGAACGTTGTATAACCACCATCCATAAATTAATGGTTATGTAAAGTGTCAGAATTAAGTCACGCTCAAGAAAAGTGTCAGGGATTATTGCTTCATTTTTTTAGTATGATGGGCAGCCATGCATTTCGCGCCTCTCTTCTATACCTCACCCAGTGCAACTAGTTCAGCAAACTACATGGGCGTGTTGAACTGTTTAACACTACGGAACGTTAATGAGTCAGTGGGTTATATAAATGTACAAATAACTGAATACTTTTTATAGCAGTGGTTCGGATCTTACGGGGCCAAAGTAGCTCACACTTGTCAACATTGGTCAGCCCCAAAAAGGTCAAACCTTTAATGTCTCGGGAAAAGGGGTAAAAAGGGGCCAGAAATCCCCTTTGTCTCCTCTTTTTTAAAACTGCTTGGCACGCCCCTGTGGCATTATGGCAAATTTATATAGGGTAAAATTACATAATGTAGAACTATTTTTGACATTTTAGAGATGACCAACTACAATGCAGGGGCTTCTAGAGGTCACGTCTCAAGGCTCAGATATGGACGAGAGGACAACCTAATTCAATCTTTATTGCTCGAGAAAAAGGGACAAGGGTTAAAGTTGTACCCATGAGATAATGCACGTATCTAGGGCCTCTGTGAACCTCCCTTCAGGGCCGCGGAGGCTCAATTTTCCTTTGTAATATTAAAATTTATTTCAACTTGCAAAACAACAATAATATTTGACTTGAAAGTGAAGTCACAACTACATCCCTTTACTGTAACCTGCCAACTGTCAATTCAAGTAGACCAACTTGTGACTGCTATCTTTCAACACAACATGAAACTAAAAACTAAAAAGATCGCAAATATCAAAGTTCAAAGTAGAATGAGAAGTTAAAACTCCAACTGCTGTCACTTACTGTCAACTGTCAACTATCAATGCAAGAACAATGGCCTGTGATAGGTATCTTTTAAGCACGGTAGGACAATCCATGTATCATGGTACGTTTTAAAGGGTATGCTTAAAATGGTTCACAGTGTCAGAAAGTATCATGTTGTGTCATATTGTGTGTCACATTGTGTGTCACATTGTGTGTCGCACCTTGTGTCTCACGATGTGTCACACAGTGTGTCACACTGCATATCGCATAGTGTGGCACACCATAAGGCACACCATGTGGTTCACCGTGTGACACACCAGGTGATACACTCGATGGCACACCATGTGGCACACCGGGTGGCACACCGGGTGACACAGCGGGTGATACACTGGGTGGCGCACCATGTGGCACACCGGTGCACCACCTAGTGCTCCCAGTGGTACACAATGTGGCCAACAATGTGTCACAGTGTGGCGCATTTGGTGGTGCATTGGGTGGCGCATCGGATGGAACATTGGGTAGCGAATTGGGTGGCACATTGGTGGCACATTGGATGGCACATTTGGTGGCAAAATAGGTGGTGCATCAGGTGGCACATCGGGTGGCACATATATATGTATATATATATATATATATATATATATACTTCTATGTTAACAAATATTTCTAGTACAACCTGAACCAGTTCATCTAAAGCTTTTATATAAAATATTTAGACACAGAAATCAAATATTTGGGGTCAATGGGTGATATGAGATTGTTTATAGTTAATCGTGAGGATATTCATGGACGGTATACCTGATTAACCTTGGATGAGTTGATTGTATGTAGGGACCTATTAACCTCCAGATGGGGGGGAGGTGACCTAGCTCCAGAAATGGACCTTTTACCATCCTGAAATAACTTCCAATGGTGCATTCTGATGCATTTTTGCATGTTATATTCCACAGCTAAGGTGTGTAATTATCACCTACCATACTGATTGACCAGGGGTGGATCCAGGAATTTCTAGAGAGGGGGGGGGAAAGATCTGGCTGAGGTAGTTGTTAGGGGGTGAAGTATCACAAGTGCAGCATGGAGTATCACAAGTGAAGCACTGTGTATCGGAAGTGCAGCTAGGGGGGTTCGGGAAAATTTTGAAGTTTAGAGATCAAATGGTGCATTCTTAGTGCATTTAAGAGCTGTAGGTTGAGAGATTGGTGTGTTCTCATTTATAAAATATTGCCCATTAATTTCCCTGCTTTTCATTCCGTATATCTATCTATCGACAGTCCTCACTCCCTAGAAGTTCCCCACCTATGTCACCCCTAAAGGTTCCCCCCCCCAAAGTCCAACACCATCTTTGGTCCTCGTTCCCCAGAATTTCCTGACCTAGGTCACCCCCAAAGGTCCCCCTCAAGGTCCAACACCATCTATGGTCCTCATTCCCTAGAATTTCCTGACCTAGGTCACCCTCAAAGGTCCCACCAAGATCCCACACCATTGCCAGTCCTTACTCCGTAGAAATTCCCCACTTAGGTCACCCCCAAAGGTACCCCCCCCAGGTCCAACACAATCTGTGGTCCTCGCTCCGTAGAATTTTCTGACCTAGGTCACCCCCAAAGATCCCACCAAGGTCCCACAGCATCGCCAGTCCTCACTCCCTAGAAGTTCCCCCCCCTAGGTCACCTCCAAAGGTCACCCCCGAGGTCCCACACCATCCATGGACCTCCCTCCCTAGAATATTCCCATCTAGGTCACCCCCCCCCCCCAAGGTCTCACACCATTGACAGTCCTTGCTCCCTAGAAGTTCCCCACCAAGGTCACCCCCTGAAATCTCCACTGTCCCCTTTCCTAAGACATTACGCAGACAGCCCCTAGATCCAAATGATTCAATCCCTAAGGTCCGATAGGATGAAATATCTATCATAGAGTTTAGTGAATAGTATTTGCAGGTATTCAAAAATTCCATTTTAACGTTTGACTCTGTAAAATCCTTAATAATTGTCTGATTTACAAACCGCAAAAACCTCTAGAAAGCTAGTGTCTAGGGGTCCCAAATGTGGACCTTTTTCTCTCTGGGGGTCTGCCGGGGGGGGGGGGCGGTGACAAGTACCCCAAGTCACCCCCCTGGCTACGGGCCTGTGACCTATGTAGGAATAATCACCTTATAGCTAATAATAAACTTGTAATATCAGACTCTACTATAGTATAACTTCTTAAATCAAAATAGAGCAGTTACCTATATTATAAGACCTATATATATACCTACATTATAAGAAGCTGCGCTAACCTTTTAGGCACTGATATAAAAAAAAGAAAACGAGATGATCTGACCATATGACACCCCCCCCCCCTCTCGAGATTCCGGATCCCCACTATAAATGGACCATTTACTCACTGGTTGACCATATTTCAGCTCTATGTTAAAGTTTATGGGAAGGTTCTAGCTTTAATGACCCATTGTATGTGCACTAATGCAGTACTTATAAACAATCCGGTCATAAATTGCACCCGGTCTTAGACAAAAACATTGGCCCAAGTTCGTGAGACACAGCCCTATTCAATCATCAAAATAACATTTCCATATAAATGTAGATTGACTACTGTTGAAAGACGCAACTCACCCAAATTGTTGAAGTAGGGTCACTTGCGTTTAATCTTTAAAGCTTAATCTTTTTAATACTGTGTTTGGGGAGGTGATCTAAAGTGAGGGAGAAGGGGGCGCCTATACAATTAGTGTATACACACTACATCTAGCAGTATTGATACCCTTAACAGTTGTACAGCCCCCCCCCCCCCCATTGAGTATGATATTCCTGCACAGCTGTATAGAAGGATATACCTGTATTTTATTTCATGGCGGATACAATGATCACTATGCTTAAGTATTAGAAATCCCGTATCCCATGCCCCCCATGGGGTACAATGTTCCCGTATCACATGGCCTATGACATCATCATTTGTTCAAATTCTTATGGCTATTTACATGCAATTAAACATAATTATTTTGAAGAATAAAAACCATGAAATAAAGGCAAAGGCCCATGGTAAGAGGATTTTTGGTATCACTCCCCCCTTTGTGGGGCTGGGGCGCATCCCACTCAGCCTGCGGCTTCAAGGGATACTGCCCCAGCCCCACCTCAGGGGGAACGATAGCAAAATATCCTCTGGCCATGGGCCTTTGTCTATATATTCCAAGTAGACACACGGCCCGCCTATACTGCATGTCGTCTGTATGTTTGTATAATAACTCAAGACACTGGAGCAGTGCAGCGGCGGCACGTGTTGGTACCGACACGTGACATGTTCTACATGACACCTTGGCACCTCATCATGTAACCAGTCACTCCTGTAACTCACCAACCATGTCACATGGCACTACACCATACACTAAGGTAGGCCCTTCAAAATGCAGGAAGTAAAAGTCTGCAACTCGGTTAATAACCAATTTGGGACAATGAAATAAAGATTATAAGCATAACATAAAGTAAAATTATAAATGCATGTAAAAGCCCAAAGCTAAAGATGCATAATCAATATCCATTTATCCTTTTTTTGTATGTGTGTGAAGCAGCCAAAAATGTCTCATTGTACATGATTAAATTGTATTTAAGGGTGTGACCAAATATTTTCAAATCGGTTGGGTAGGGGGCGGAAAAGTCTATGAATATGACTCATTCACAAGCCCATAGGATCCAATCCTGACAGAATGGTTAGTCAAAGTCAAATTCAAATTGCCTTTCTATACCATGCCATTGTCTCGTGGTTTTGTGTATGAATATAAAATGTGAAGTGTAGTCTCAAGTGAGTGTTATTTCTATAGGTTTTCTTCTTCTTTCTGTCAAGTATTTGTTCTGCCACCAAGGTGAGTTGTTAAGAAGGTGGCGGTGCCTAGCGGCGACCGCTGGTGGTGGGTAGAGTCTGTACATAGTATGTGGTACAGGAGGAGAAGTGGGGCTATTATACGACAAGGAGAAGAGGGGGCAGAAGGGATAGGAGATGGTGGGGGAGTATGTGTAGGGGATGGATGGGTGTGAGACAGTTTGATATGTATGACTTATGAGAGAGATGGAGGAGTAAGAGCGAGATGCCTAGCGGACGGGTGATGGGTAGGACATAGAATGTGTGAGATGAAGGTGGTAGGAAGGAGATAGAAGAGCTAGGAGGGAGAAATAGAGAGTAGTAGGGAGATGGATAGGGAACAGATGCATATGTAAAGCATATCAAGTAATCAGGGATTATTGGGAAGAGATAGAGGTAGGTAGAAAGTTGTTTTTGGCGACATAGGAGGGAGTTGGAGAGGGGCGGAGGGGTGCTGGGGGGCGGAGGAGTAGGGGAAGGTGGAGGAGCCGGTAAGGAGATGGAAGATGTCGATTTGATATTCCCCATCTATAGTCAGAAAATGCATAATCATTTGTTTATTTTATTATTAGTTAGGAGATTATACATGGCAGGTTATAAACCAGAATGAACAAAGAAACAGATGTGAAGATGGTGGTTTGAGTATGGCGAGAGAGGAGCGTTTCCCCGACTCTATGATATCATGGAGGGGGGTGGATTAGAAGGGCCTATAGATAGGAGCCAGACACAACAGGAGTGGGGATGTAGTGGAGAAGGGCATGTGGAAAAGAAGAGGTAGATATTATAGGAAGATGTGGTGAAGGGTGAGCAGGGGGGGGGAGGAGTTTGTGTTGGATCGGAGTGATAGAGGCGAGAGCTGGATGATGTTGGGATGCTGGGAGGCTCAGAAGAGTGTCGGGGCGGGGGGGGGGGGGGTGGCTGGGGAGTAGGGGATGGAGGAGTAGGAGTAAAGTTAGAGGAGGATTAGACTGTCCCTGTCCACAACACTAGAACAATGCCAGTGTTTGTCCAATACCACAGCCATAGCCGCACCACTCCACACACATAGTCTTTGGTAATCACCGTACCTATACCGGTTGGCACTATACTAGCTGCAAACTTAAACACTCACATACCCACACCACACTGTACATAGGATTTATCCGAGTGAGGGTTGAGGTTAGCAGAGTAATGGTGGAGGCAGTATGGTAGTCCTAAGGTATCAAATTATAGGAGGCAACCAATTAGAAGAGAACAGATTTCTATCAATGCTAGAGGAAGCTAACCATGTTTTGCCAGGCAGCATTTAGGCCAAAGCCTGACCATTTTTTATCAACATTTGAAAGAGAAGAATTGTATGCCATTTTGGGGCTGATATAAGGTTGATTCGGTTATCCACGAGGCGATCTCCTGGGAATTCTCACTTTAGATAAATCCGACCTATCTCTTTTTTTAAGATAAGCTTAGGCGAAGCCTAGCCTGAAGCCACAAAGTGACTTAAGGCTAGCATTGCCAAGCACTAAGTCTTTATGCAGTGGTCGAAATCCGTGGGGGATTTGTAGCACTGGAATGGAGATCTTCTAGGGCTGATTCCAAGAAGAATCATAACTCTATAAAAAATATATCAGTTTAAATGAGATAATAAATATCTCTAGTTGACCTTTGTACTGGAGGTAAAGAAAATTATGTTCATTATAAAGCTTATACAAGATTTCTACATACATGCTGGAAATACTTTACATGATGAGACATTATGGCCGACATGATGCTCATTTTCACATTCTCCAAACAGATATGAAACACTAATGCATCGCATATCATATAAACTAGATCTCTGGTGGAGAGTGACATCATATTATTAGTGACGTCACTGCACCAGTGACGTCACAGTATAAGTGAAATTAAATCTCTGGTGGAGAGTGACATCATACTATCAGTGATGTCACTGCACCAGTGACGTCACAGTTTAAGTGATGTGGCTATATATGTCACTAAGCAACGTCACTACATTACCTAGCAACGTCACCACGCACCTAGCACCCACATTGTTTTAATCTTGTTTGCCGACATGGGACACAGTTTGCTGTGAAGATGGGGCATAGTTTGCCGTGGAGCTAGGGGATAGTTTGTCCCCGAAATAAGGGTCTGAAGGTTGAACTTGCGGTGTTGGTAGGGGTCGGGGGAAGGCTCACTTTTTTTCAGGGACGCTTCCAATTTTAATTTCATACCGTGTTACAACCTATAAAGTGCAGGCCTTATTTTATAGGTACCCGAGTAAAAGCCATCAAAGCAAACCACCGAATAAGTGCCATACTCTATGAGGATCATGATATCACCCAATATAGTACAATGAGATAAAATGTGAGACAATCGGTCTTTCAATTAAAATATAGTTCATGTTGATTGTGTGCAGTAAAGAACTGGATGTGCTCGTATTGATAAATGGTGTACGTGGACAACACATGTATGAAAAAGTGTGTGTGTTCGGGGGGAGGGTACTGCTCTTAATATTGAAGGTATGGTTCAGTGGAGTTTTCCACCTAGCTCCAAGTGTGATATTCCAAGTGGGGAGCAAAATGACAACCCTGGACTAGCATACACAGCAGGGCCATCATCATACTGCTGTGCTGTTGACTCTAAATGAACTGTGCCATCCCCTAATGTATTCAGCAAACAGTATGTGTAGGCTACCCAGGTCCCTATCTCACACAGCTGGGGAGGCCTAAGACTATTTAAAAATTCTTTTTACACAAGTTTGGTTTTGAGGGGTTTAGTGGCGGAGTTGTTTGCTGTCTCCACCTCCCTCCTCAGGTTGCTATGCCTCCAGGGTCCACTATAGACCTGGCATCTGGGCAGCTGAGGGCAGGGCACATCCCCTAAGGTAGAAGGACATGGGGCTGATAGAAGGAGATAATAATTTGTTTCGTGTAATCTCGACAATTCATAACTAAATAGTAAATCTGCATGTTTATTCACTATACTGCAACAAGGAACAGTGAGAGATATGGTCCCTTTTTGAGCAAGTACTGCTTCTTATAGCTCGGACTCCACTACCCGATTTTGTCGGTAGATCGGAGCTATTCTCATAAATCGGACCCAAACAGATATAAACAGCCCTTGGCATCTGATCATCCGTGTGACCATGACATGACAGATTTGTATTAAATCGCCGATTGGATAGCAATTTAATCGATTTCTAAAGCTCTAGACTTGTTACACCTTAGGTGTTGTGCGCCAATATTTTCTGACCCATGCATTATGTAACAACTGGTAGCCATTGTGACAACTATTATCAGTGCTTATATCCCTTACACAAAAATATGAATGTTGCCTGAACAGCCCTTTTCTTAGAGATGCCTTTTTAAAATTGAAGTGTCACACTTAACTTGTATTTTTGGTAAAGTGGGACACTTGCTTCATGTGAAGTGGGACAATTGATAAGAATTGACCCCCATTCTATATAATCGATATGAAAAAAATGGTAAATGTCAATTTCTGAAAAAAACTAGATAAACCTCCCATTCTTGAGCTTTCTAAAACGGAAAGAGCTTTGCAAGTGGTCCAACTAGAACCAACGCTATGATGAATTCATTTGCGTCAGAATGCGTTTTTTTAAACTAAACAGGTTTCTGTAGTTCTTTTCCCTCATCCTTATCTACCGTTTTTTTTGTGGGTACCCTAAATCATTTGAAAATGGAAAATTAAAAGAAAAATAGGGGTCCCGAGCTAATGTAAGGTTGCTGGGGCATAGCAGTCTTCTACTTGCCCCCCAAATAGTCTCTACCCAGTGGGCACAAAATTCTGTTCAATGTTGAATCAATGTTGAATCAACATTGAATCAATGTTGACAACCATTTATCAATGTTGATTCAATGTTCTGTGCCCACTGGGTATCATTAGAATGTGGTTTGAAGCATACAATTATATAAAATGGAGACTCTGGGGTGACAAATGTTGACACTCACTCGGAAATTTACCTGGATAATTATAGAGGTTATAAAATAGCATCAGCAACCTAGTGGTCAACTGATCTATGAGCTTTCAAAATGTCCTAGGAGAATGCCCCCAGATCCCACCAGCAATATTCGCACGAGCTCCTCGTTTGAATAACGTCCGCTATTCGCACGGGGAATGGCGAGAGAGGCGACATGGCGAGAGAGGCGAAATGCATGAGGGAGAGGCGAGAGAGGTGACCACACGAGGGAGAGGCGAGAGAGGCGTCCACACGAGGGAGAGGAGAGAGAGAGGCGTCCACAGGAGGGAGAGGCGAGAGAGGCGACCACTCGAGGATATGATGCGCATTTCTTGTTCAATTTAGCAAGTGTCAGTGTGGTATAGTGGTTAGCATGTCCGCCTCCAATTTGTGGGGCCTGGGATCGATTCTCAGCAGGGATTTATTTTTATGATACATGTACCAGTGACGACGAGAGAGGCGACATGGCGACGAGAGAGGCGACATGGCGAGAGAAGTGACATGCACAATTATATACCACATATTAGTTGATTGGTTTTATCGTCTAGACATATTCACTCTAAAAGAGCTCCATGTCGCCTATCTCATTGTTTCATTTTGTGGTCGCATCTCTAGCCATCGCATCTCTCGCCGTTTCCTCGTGCAAATAGTGGCCAATAGTGGCCACCATTTGCACGAGCTCTACGTGAAAATAGCGGCCGTTATTCGCACGAGCTCCTCGTGCGGATATCATCGGCCCCCAGATCCCCTACAGTGGCCATTGTAATATAGGTTAACGACTTTACTCTTTAGCGATATCAGACAGATTTATGATCCGTTAACGTTAAAAAGTAGAATGCTACAGCCCGTCTTCTTTTTGGATCCAGGGTTTTCAGATATGCCCATGTACATCTAAGGTCTCAGCCTGCTTTATTTGAATATCTGACTAATAAAAGAATATCAAGATGTAAAGAAACAATGCATGTATCTACTACATACATACATTTTGAAATATCATGTTACTATTCTTAGTACCACTACTAACAAATAATTGTACTATTTCTTATACATGTACTTCCAAATTATAGTGGCAAAAGGTGTCCACCTTTATCATGTTGAAATTTAGAAGGTATAATTACCTTTCAACTTTGGTGAGATAAGTATAGAGGGGTCAAACAAGGAGAGAAACTGACCTCTTAAAAATGGCCTTAATGTTAATTGTCCCCCTTTACCTGATGTCCCACTTTACCTGAATCAACCCTACTCGCCCATTTCCATGCATAGTGCACGACATTGGGAATGCCCCCGTTGGTGTTGGATCAGCGTGTGAAGATGTGAATGATGTTATAACGTGTATACGTGGGTTGTGACACGTTCACACAGGATAACCTATGCAGCCTGTTTAAGACGTGGTACACATTCAGACAGTGGACCTGATAATCAGCATGTAATATACAATTTCAGTGGTATGAATTGAACTAAAATGCAATCTCTTTTATTTGTTCTGAGGGTGGTATTCTTTAATTTATACTGTGGCTTGTTTCATGATAATATTTAGGGCCTATTCTTATTATGTTCAGGTTAAACTTGATCGATGGTCCTCTATTGACAAAGTAGTGGCTAACGCCTCTGATTTGAAATCTATCCCTACTCATCATTCAACAAGCTGATTTTCTCATGGGATTTCTGAATCTTGATGTTACACCGCAAATGGTGCAAACACAACCATTTTGGATGGTTTCCATGGCAACTGTTCTATTTTTTTCCGAGCCGAATTTTCTTTCCTCCATATTGTTCCAACCAATACAGCTAGAGTGAAGACATTTAGGGGAGCATGCTAGATGCAGTTTTAATGCTGTGGATTGCCTTGGAAGATCATTGAAAGGCTTTCGATCACCCCCAGCTCCAAAAATCAAAAATGGTCCACTCTGCATGATGCGATCGAGGTTTTTTCATATAAATTGCTAGTTGTTCTACCTAAAATAGCTTCTTTTATTGCTTATTGTTATTTGTATTGCGTGAGTTTAAGTCTAAAAGTTATAATCTAATTGTGAACTGTGTAATAGCTATAATATTATATGCTTTTACCTATGCCACAGTATAAGGTACATGTAATGTATACGATTTGTGAGCATGAGGCCGTGCATAGGGTGTGAACATGGGACTGTGCACGTACACGACAGACAGGCACCTGTTAATATCATGTCAATCTGTACCCTGATACTTCCATATATATACATAAGCTCTGTATGCTGCCTTAGCATTAATGAAACCATCAGTGAACATTTTTGGCGGCATCATCTATAGATCTCTTCTAAGCAAGCCCCAAGAGAAAAATGTAATCATATAAAGCAAATGTCTCTGATCGGTATTTCCCTTTTAAATACCTTCTATCATTGTGACCAGGGCTAAGTTATTTTAGGTTCTATTTCACAATGAATCATCTGTTGATTTATTGAGGCTATGGATAGTTAGATTATTCTAGGTACCCCTGCTCTATAAATAAGCACAGCCTAAGGACCCCTATCCATTCTATGCAGATACAGACCCACATCACGACAGTGGCAGGCTTGCTACATGCTAGACGGCACGTTTATTATATATATATATATATATATATATATATATATATATATATATATATATATATATATGTACCAGGGTAGGACACATATCACGATGTAAGGTGGGTTGTGAGAGGGGTGGTCAAACTGTATTACAAGACTAGAGTGTAGTCAAACAAGTACTGGACGTTACAGGGGCCGTACTTCATTTGACATGATTTATCGGATATACAACCCGGCCAGAAGTATCTTTGCCATGAGGAGGCTATGGGCCATCTGTTGCTTCTTACACATATTCCCAATTTGCTATTTTACAGAACTATTGTAGAGAGGAACATAACACAATGTCCATGGGCGGACTGGAGTGAAATCACCACACCTTCCTGGGTGTGATGATTTCCTTTTGATGGGTGTGACCCAGGCTCTCACAGTTGTGACTAAGACTGGAACAATACCATGAGATGCTCCCTTGAGTTCAGATAAAAGCAAGTCTTGAGCCTAGGACTTCAACACCAGAAAGCATGCAAAAGTGCTTAAGTAGATTCATGGGACATTCCCAGCAGTTGTTGTCGAGATTTACCAACATGTTCCCATGACGACCACAGATGCCCAGACAGGCACCGGGAAATCCCTCAGGGGGCGTGGATGTCCGGCCGGAAGGTAATGGCAGCCATGTTGAACGATACAGGATGAGGCTATGTTTTTCTTTTCTTCTCTTCTTTTTCGTTTGTTTTAATATTCACAATAAAGCACTGTAGTCTAGCATATTCGGTCTTGCACGGGACGGGTAAGTTCGCCACATGGGATAGGATCTAAGCGATAACGCCTCATTCCAAGTGGTGAAGAATTCTATATACTACGCTCATTGAATTGCTCAAGGTTGTGTATACCAGCGCAAATATCCCCAAATTGGTGAACGCCATACCATATCAAATGGAGTAGATACTTTTTCAGTCACTATCACTGAAGTTATGAGTGATTATTTGTGGGCCTTGGCATTAAGTCATTGTTTTCTCGTATGCACCATCTACCATTTACTTCAATTAAAGATAGAGAAGCTGAGTCCTGATGATGGTCGACATATCAATCAGTGGAATATATTGGAAGACCTGCTTAAGATAATGTTATTTCCAGATCAATGGCAGGTCAACTTTCTAATAGAAAATGCTACTCGTTAATTACCATGCAGCAGCATTTCCGAGTAAAACTCGCTGGACAGCTGCTAAGCCAATCCGTGAGTGCATATCCCTTTATAAAAAAAGATTGAATGTTGGTATGAGTATGATTTTCGTCATGTTACACTAGATTGTCTAACTTCTAGGAGTAGGAATTTTGAATTGGTCATTTTGCTTATATCTAAAGGTCCATGCAGATTTAGTGTTGCAGGACTTTTATATTCATATAATGCAAGTCTTATTCCACTGAAGTAAAGCTAACGCATGGAAACGGTAGCAATTGTACCTGTCCCCAGTAGGATATTGATAGGCCAAAGGATCTTATAATTATCCATTATTATTATTATTCGATAAATTATATAATTATGGTACCATCACTGTCATAACAAGTACATGATTACATGTATCCACATTCAAAAAGAACAGAACTCAATTGATTATAACTTCAATAGACATAATCTTTTATTTCTGCAGAGATGCTCCTTCATAACACAATCCTGATTCATACCAGCATGGTAACAGCGTATCAACTATTTCCTGTTCTCCTATAGTAAAGTATTCATGTAAGTTATGTAGTATTTCCTCTACGCTATTCAAGGATGCTCAGACATGTACACAGCCATGCATAAGACTTACATACAAAGGACATTTAGCATTTACTATTATAATACAAGACCATACAAATATACACAGATTGAGAACTTCCATTAACACAATATGTTATACTACGATCATACGTACAATGCTAATAGATGCAAAGGCAAATGCTTTCCTGGTTAGCTTAGAGCAAAAAATATGTATTGCACAGGAGGGCACATATCGAAATCTGACATCGTCCCTTTTCTTATTTCCATTGTTTCATTTGAATTGTACATAATGTTAGCGGGGATGCTAGTTAGGTTCTATGAGCATTATTGTGAGGAATGTCTAGAGGGAAAATAAAATGAAAGATAATTTTGGCACAACCACTATTTTGAATATACAGAAAAGATTTTTCAAGCCAGCCTAATCGGAATATTTTAACATTTCTAAATGGAAAAAATCCACGTTTCTAAAGAGTCTGTAATCATCATATTATTCTAAAGTTATCAACCCTTCCCAAATTGGGTCCAATTAGGAACCATCAGATTAAAGATGTGACGGAATCGAATCCCAATCCATCCCGAAGTTTTTTTTATTGCCTCTGGTGGATCAATGGCTTAAATCATAGGATGTCCTCAATATACTGCTTTATAAGTAACTATATAATATCATTTAAATATCACTTTGCCACCCAGTTCATGCTATTACCAAATTCGTCTTACTAATCTCGTCATAATAGGTTCATAGGGAGGATTTTTAGGCTAGTCCTTTCCCCCAACAAAGTTCGATACTAGTCACAACAAAGCACAAGCCTTTGCATGGATGTGAGGAGAATATATGTAGGCTACATTCAAACATGTTGCGTAGTTAATTCATAATGCAGAACAACACACTTTTCGAGAGATGATCATTACTCGCACAAAAATCGACTTTTATGGATAACCTTTGCCATATTGGCTTCTGCAAACCACATGCGTCATAAACATAATATTAACGATATATGACGCACATATCACAAGTACATAATATACATATATATATTGGAGTGTGCAAAAATCTTCACTGGATTCCCTTTGATCCTAATCATGTGTTGAAATCCCTACCGCCAAGATAGGGAAATACAACTCATTATCATTAACGAATATACACAAATTATGGATTTTAAAGATATAACAAGAGTTGCAGTATAGTTGCAGTATAGATGATCACAATGCGTCCGGCTACAGGACTTTACCTACATAACATTTACCTAGCCTCAGGCCTCCAAGAACTGTGGAGCCTCTAATCCAAGGCCCATGGATCAAAATGTCCCTAGGCCCCTCCCAAACTGGAGTTTGGCTCTTATTTTCAGCGCTCATTTTCGGTACACATGTTATATGCCAGTTTGTTCACACTGCCCATTGCCGATGGGATGCTCAGACTGGTTCGAAAAAATGACCTACTCTGCTCTTCAAAAACGAGCGCTGACTGAAAACTAGCATCCAGAAGCCCTTAATTCTGAGGCCCAGGGGCCAATATTGCAGAGGGCCTTGGGGACTGATATTATACATGGTTCATACTAAATATCTTGGATGCAGTTTCTAGCCCCTGAAATACACATGATATTGGTTAACGCTACCAATGGGCAGGTAGGTATTAGTATGCACATTCACACAGACAGAGACCTATTTATAATGATGGTGCGAGGCAAGACAAAAGCCTAATTCTCAATATGATTATTGTCTTGGTTTTCATGTTTATAATATATATAATTGTTGCTACACCATCAGAATTCAATCATTCTACATGAAATCACACACCAATATAGCACACAGTATGGAAACTAGCATACATGTTTTAGCATAAGAGTGCACACTTCAACACTTTAAGGAAACTTTAGTATATCAAACATTATGATGTCGAATGCCATGTGTACTTACTTCGCAATTTCCTCACCTAAAGATGCTATTGCAAAAGCTGAATACATTTTTACTCAATCAGAACATCAACACACTGTAATTTGCGAACTAAGACTTCATGGTCTAAAATGCTATCCTCTATCATGCAGAGGACACACTTTATGAAGTCACACTTTATGACATCATCCCAATGGTGGGTTTAACTAGACACAACACATAGTCAAAAGCAGTATAATTTAGTCATTGCCTTAAAATGACATAGTCATATTCTGGTGTCAAAGGTTTCGGGATAGCGCTTGACATTGAAATCTATTTCAAAGGTAAATGTGATTAAATGAAATTTGTAGAAAATTGAGATTAAACGGAGTTCATAAAAAAATAACTGTGGTTTTGTGCAAGCATTCTGATTCATCGTTAAGAATATAGACGTTTCAAGCCCCAATGTCGATGTACTAACTCACAAAATATAAAGAGTTTGCAATCAGCACACTTCGCTGGCCATTGTCAGCCATTGTTTTGAGCAAAACGATAGCATCAAATATGTTTGATATTATCGGATTGATTTTTCTTTTTTATCATATAGAATCGCCCTACATCAAAAGTAAATTTGGACCAATTAAAATCGACTTTGGTGTAATGATCATCGTCCATTGGGGAACGTTGGTTAATTGGGCCTATACATTTCCTATAGAATTTGGCCGATTAGAGTCCAGTGGACGGTGGCCATAACTCAGGGCTCTGCCACATAGTTAGAGGTTTCACATACGTATGCATTGACTGTCACAAAAAAACAGTAAATTGTGCATTCGATGGCCGTATAGCGGACATAAATTTACCAATGCTGGTTGGAGGCTGTAGTTAGTTAACTTATATTGTGCATAGTGTGTATATTGTTTGTAATGATACTTCCCTTCATTGCATACAGCTGTTGAGTACTTATAACGATATTATCAGACGTGTGGTTACTTTAATGATGATAGGCAAGTTTATATTTTGTGCAGCGAGTTTTGTGCATACATTGGCCTACATCACTACAACGGATGCCATTTCAACTTCAAATAACTGGTAACCGTGTAATTTCTCCCTTGTCATCACACTATTAAAAACGGATTAAAACCTGAGGCTTCTTCTTAAAGAGGACATATTTGGCACTTCTTTTCGCTATGGAAAAATCTGTGGAAAGTATCTTTCATCTTGCAAAAGTGTAACACTGATGAATATAACAATAACATTCTTCTTAAGAGTAACATAGCCACTTCAAGTCAGAGTGCACTGTTATCCTAATAAACTTTAAGTATACAATAACCTAGGAAAAAACTAATAAATACTACCATGATACACCTTAGTGCGTTATTGCCTAGAGAATACATTACTTTAATGGGTTTACAATAACAGGTTTGCAATATAACATGGGAATGAAGGATTAACCCTATAACATAAACATAATTATACATAAATAAATGTTTAAATGAACCTGGTAAGTTTAAAAATGTATTAATCAACAATACTACTACATTTGTGCTATTATTTAAATTTACAGACGTTTCTAATCAAGGCACTAGCTGTTTGCAAGGGGTCATGACATCTTTGGTTGAGGTTCTATGTTTAACTATAAAGACAATGCCTTGCGATCAATAGAAGTTCACACATACATGTTACTGCGCAAGCATACCAACTGAAAGAGAAAGGTTCGTATGATTCAAATTGGCACCGTAACAATAATCCATCCTGCATTTGTGTTTATATACATGTAAGTGTTTGGTTGTATGTAGAGTATGGATTGTCCCTTTTAAGGGTAACTTCTATACGTACTATCTTGAATATAAGTTTCCCCAGAGGTATATGGATAACCTTCTGGTGTGTTGAGTTATATAGCAGGCTGGCATCATCACGCACAGTACACGACTCAAGGAGGGTATACTTAATATACAAATTGTTTCTTTGGCTTAAAGTTGAGGAAGCATTGTCTGTATTTGCAAAGTAGCATTCATAATGTGACAAAACCTCTAAGAAAGTACACCAAATATTGAAAATTGGATTCCCTTTGTTTTCAGACCGCTATGCAGTGCTTGCCTATGTCAAGTTCTCAAGTTAATCTTGTATGGTTTCCCTAACCTCTTGTCCCCGCAAGAGGCATTCATTGAGGCACACCTTCTGCTTCAGTAGAAAGTGGTTAATGCAGAAGTTTAAGCAGGAAAGTAAGGAAACTTAGGGACTGCAGGTACTGATCCTCTTGTCCATTGCCTAAAAAATGACTCCATACCAATTGCTCATCATAGCATCTGCTCGGCTCGTGTTCTCCATAAGTGTAAGTCACTGGTCATCCTAATATATATACATATGGTTGCAATCTCTTGCTACTTATTTTGAAAGAAACCCTGTTCAACCAGGTAGTACATATATATTTATCACTCACTCTTACTCAGAGGCGCACACCAAACCCTCATTGAGCCTGGCTAGGCTTGATTAATGGTTGGTGTCTGTGCGTCTCGGCGTCTGACTCAAATCAGTTTCATACTGAGTTCCTGTATATATCACATGTTTCACCCTCATCCACAGCCACAATGCTCTCACCAAAATTGATTCAATGCATTTTGGGAGGCATCTGATGCATCTGCGGATGTCTACGCAAGGTGTCATCTGGCTGATAATATCAAATGTATCACCTGACTATTCTAGCTTTGAAAGATTCCTCGGGTGGCTCACGATATCTTGAGTGGCTCACAATATCTTGGATGTCTAATGATATCGTCGGGGGTCGTCTGTTGGTTGTATTGTTCACCCCTGGTGTGGAAGAGTCACTATATCTATCCAAGATGGCCGCTCCTTCTAGGGTGGTAGCCATGGCTTGGAGTAAAACTGAACATGAGATGTGGCTAGCTGTTTGCAGAGGCGTGTGGCAGCTGACACGTATTCATCCATCGACATATGATTGCATGTGTGTGACTTCGGAATGTATTGTCATACACAAGCATGCATATACCAATCCTATTCAGCCATCCACTGTAACTGCCCAGACTTGACAAGGCCTATAGATAAAGGCCTGCACCGCTGCACCTCTGGCCAGCCCAAGCATCTCTTACTCCTCTATGGCCTCACCACCGCCTACCCTGCTCTGAGGTCACAATGCAGTCGCCTTCTCATCAGCAGAGAGTCCATCTGGGTCTTCCACCTCCTCAAACGAAACCTGCTTCTCGGGTGGAGGTGTATCCTGGACAGATTCACCGTTGATAAGAACTGTCGGGGATGAGTCAGGTCCATATGAACAACCTATAGAGATAGTAGAGACCCTGCGACCTACAGCACCCCTCTTCGGGATATCCTTTTCATCCACCACGTCTGCGGAGTGCCGCATACGAAGGTGGTAGTCATCGACGTATGCTGGATTTATATAGGCCGGTGGCTCGGACTCTGGGGGTAGTTGGACTTTCCGTTTGTAGCCAGTCTGAAAAGTAAGATAAGGACTTATATGAACATGTAAATTATATAGAGAGAGTGGATCCGGAATTTTGAAAACAGGAGGAGGGGGGGGGGGCTATTGAAAAGTCCTTTTCTTATTGCTAGTGGAGGCAAATCTGTGTAATATGAACCTTAAAATCTTTTGCGAGTCAGACTCACTTTTCAAATGATACAAAATATTGGGTGGGGCTTGTATGAAGGTTTTCATAAATATAAAATAATACTAAAATAGCAATTTCCACACCTATTGTGTTGCGTCTATGATTTGTCAAAATGAGGTTTGTGGCTAATACGCGAGTTAGGCCTAATTGGAGATTGTGTCTATTTGTGCTTACTGCATGGGTTAGGACTTACCTGTTCTAGTTCTAGTGGAGCTATGTCTGCGTCGTCATCATGGTAAGTGACGAGGTGAGAGGTGTCGAGTAGGAACATCATCTGTATCCGGTGTGGGTACAACTTGTACAGGACCAAGATAGAGCTTCCAGTTATCAACGTCAGTCCTCCTGCAATGAGACACCAAGGGGGATGCTTATCCACTATAAAATTGTGACTCGCTCTGCGAAAAAGGCCCTTAGTGTAGGGTTCACTAAGGTTCCTTTTCCCAGTACATGCTACTTTATTTATGTGCCAGAAAGCTCTGCTGTTTACTAAAATGGATCCAATATTGTTCCAAGCAGCAATGGTTCCAAAAAACCCTTGTCTATTTTAAACTTCACTATAACCGCCAATGAGTGGTTACTCTCTGCTCTGCTAACACATTGAATTGTTGTGAGTTGCACAGATTCAAGCCCTAAAGCAGTGATACAATTATACTCAATATCCTTGAAATATTACAGGTAAAGCGTAGAGATTTTCATTGGAAAATATCGAAGTGATCTATCAAAATCATAACTGTACGGCAATGATTCTTAGCTGATATGGCCTTGCGATAGACTGGGAGACTTGTATATCACAATGATCTCTCCAGTGTCCACAAGCTACCACTGAACAATATTCGTGGAGGAATCAACACCTACAAAATTCTCTACCATCAGCTTTGAAATCAATCTTAATGGTACGCAGTTATATTTTTTCTCAGACTTACCTGAGACGGCTGTCGTCCAGAAGCACCAGCCGTAAGTGAACTTGATGTAGGCATCTTCAAATGGTATTGTGAATGGTGACGCGGGTTGTAGCCCGTCGTACAGGATGCACGACCCCGACATCATCGCTCCAACCAGCATCATGATGGCCGCCCCGTGAAACACCACAAAGTTTACAACGATGTTTGACACAATCCACGCCGCCAACGACCCCCTGTTAGAAAACATTGATACAAGCTTGTTTTACCTCAGTGACCAAACAGAAATGGCTATAATTATATGTGAAGTGCTCTGGGAAAAGGGAAATTGATACACCCTGCAAAAAGGTCCCTTTTCCCAGATCGTGCCACGTGTATATTCAAGAATATGGGATCTAAGCACCTTCTTATTCATTGCACTGTATTAATCTCTATATAAATATGGTTACAAAAGCTTGCAGTAGGTTGCCCTTATTTAACAATCACACATGATAAGTACTCTATAACAAGTTTAGTAGTTGCTCGAAAACACAGTAACTTACCACTGGAGTATAAAGACAAAGTGTCCTGCTAGTCTGACTGATCTACTCCAGGTGAGCCCTCCAGCGTCCACCCCAAAGTATTCTGCTACATACAGGAGGGGTTGGGGCAGCCCCCGCTCCTTCGCCTCCTGTACCGCCTCCGCTATGTCAGGAACTGAAAAACAAGGATAAATCAAAATTACAAGTCCAGAGATCAAGCAGAAAGTTTAAATCCTTGTTTTAAAATTCGTATATTCAATCACCTCCGGTGGAATCAATTTGTAAAGTTGATTATGACCTTTATTTGGTATACATGGAGACTTTAATTGTATTGTGTAGGCACTATGTTGTAGATCCTTGAAGGTCAGCCTATATGCCCTTAGGAATGTCATGCCACTGGCCTATAGGCACTATGTCCCCACAAGGTATGGTAGTTATCCAGTTTTTGTATAGTCAGGATGTTGTTTTGGCTGGTTGACCAGAGACTGACCACACCCTAGCTTCCTTCATCACATATATGAATATTAAAACTCTTGGCAAATCATCAATTTTAAATGTATTCTTCAAATGTAATCCTCACATATTCTGCAAAAGTTGGCCCCAGTGCTTTTTACATATATTTTATAATATTGTTTTTTGTGAGCTGAACCTGACATCTGTAACCATGGTTTCCGCAGGTGTGTCCTGAAACACAGCTTTCGTACTCATTATCTTGGCCTAAGGACCTATGGTAGTTTTCTGTTTCTTACAGACAGGGTAATATTTGGCTACTTGACCAGTGAACGGCATGGCCACACCCCGCCCTGACCACATCAATGAGTCAGATACCTGTACTAGGAATCTGGCTACCTGCCTAGCTAGGAACCTGGCTCCCTGCCTACTACACCTCTCCCCTGGAGGACGATAACTCTACTACCTGTTAGTATCAAGACTAGTTTTAGTTGTATGTTTCTGGTTATAGTCGTGAATTCAGACTATGACCAATCCTGAGACAACCAGCCTCAGCGGAAGATTATAAATACTGGTTTTGGTCATCAGGATGGCAAAATATAGTGGCAAATAGACCAAAGACTAATTTTGGATACCTTTGATGGAGAGTACAATAGTCTTCTGAGAATAATTCCATTTTTGCTGATGCCATTGTATATATTTGGAATTCCAATCAGTTGTTCTGAATGGCACATGTTGGTCTTCGTCTCTTGGGTTGCATACAATTTGGAGCTTGTTTATCACTTTCTGTTATAACAACTCAAGTTCAATATCTGATTCCTGCAAGACTAGTACTCATATTTTAGCTTAAATATGATATCTCTGTTAAGATATAAAGATCACTACACAAACACTTATTATTAATTCCTCATACCCAGCCAAGTCATTACAGCCTTCACCACGGATTGTAACACTCAATCAACTACGTTAATAGCTGGTTATATTCAACTCGATTTCTGCGACTGGTGCCTCTTCCATATTCCTCTTCAGGAATGGGGGTTCGGACACTATCCTTATGTCTCTCTGATTGGAGGTAATGTTCAACTGAGAGGTAGCACTCACGAATTAAAGCAAGGCATGTTACAGTGTCCCAAGGTCAGATAGAAATGTACATTTTTGTGAATCCTGGATTAAAGTATTTTGAAATTTTCTTTAAAAGATACAATACATGCCACATACCATGATCCATCACTCGTGCCTCAGAGGTATGGCAGGAAAATGCAAGGTATGAAGCATGTATGTGGAATCCGCCTGTTTTGGCCTAACTGACTGTCACTATCACTACCTAGGTATTACCATAGAATGGCGGAATAGTGGCTTTGTGGTTTTCCCTCCGGTAAATCACCATAACACCCAGTAGCAGAATGTCCTGATTATTGTACTGCTGAATAGAGGTCAGCATGCAGGTAGACTCCAGGGCAAGGAGTCCTCCAGGGGAATGACCTCAGTACCCTTAGTACCCTTAGTGTGACTTATGCCATTGTCCGGTGAGTCAGGGATGGACATCTCTATGGATACTCCAGTGGGTGGTTTAGGGTTGCGAGGGCTGTATTGGTTATACAATGTACATCACGAGACACTCATTCCAATGCATAGATGTGTAACTCCTTTGGGTTAGGCAGGATTTGCATCCATACTATACACTGAGATCTCCCTACGTCCACTAGCTCCCGCATCTCTCCCTCTGTCTCTGTCTGTCTGTCACTGTTTCGTTCTCTGTCTTTCTGTCTGTCTCTCCCTCCCTCTCCCATTGTATCTCTGTCTCTCTAGTTTTGTATCTCTCTTTACCTTTTAATTTCCTGCTATCCCTATCTCTCCTACATCATCTTTATCTATCTCTGTCTCTGGCTCTCATTTTATCATCTCTGTCTCATATATACCCCTTCATCAACTGTCCATACGTGCATCTTAACCCACTCATCACTACCCTGCCTATACATCACCTATCAGTGCACTATTCTGTAGCTGCTGCTGCTGGTCCGTCCTGCCCTGCAGCACATTCACTAGATGCACAGGATTCCTGTCCGGGCCCTGTCCCTTCACGCCCCCTGTACATATCTCTGTACACAGCACCGTACTCAGGCCTCATTTACACCACCTGACTGCAGGCTAGAGTGTCTGTTTGTCATCTGTTAATTCCGTTTGTTGTCGCTAGGGGCTAAGTTTCTATTATTCTCTCCCAAATGGAAAAAAAGAGGAAAGCGTGAGGGACCAGTTGTACTACAGGTACAAGGCAAATTGACTGGGTGATACTAATTAATTTTGTGTGGCACTGGCATCTAGATGATAACCCTACGTCTTTTTCATATTCAGTAAAATTATGCATGACATTTAATCAATGAAGATTATGACACACTACCTGGCAAGAGACAGATTCAACACTATGTCACACAAGATAGCAGTGCTATATCGTGTGATAACCGTGCATTGTGTACCAAAGGAATCCCTAACCTTTTATACTCCCATGTAATAACTTTCTGCAGTTTCAGCATTAATGTGATGTAAAGTTCCTTTGTTTCTGTTTCAATTGTCAAATACCTATGAAACCCTACACACAAAGGATGTGCATGACTACACGCGTGCAAGCTCAAGACGTTGGGTTTGTCACGGACAGAAGAATGGGAGAATGTAAAAGTATTCTCCAGTCTGTGATCCGCCAGAATCCAACATTGGTAAGCCTTTGTTTTTTACTCATCCTGATCCTCTCCAAAAACCTTAACACTGCCAGTGAAGCTTGACATATTGCACTAAGTCTTGTCTTTATTCTTTTCTAAGATGTAGACTAAAAATGGAGTTATGGTATGCGGGTTTTACATGGGCCGTAGACATGTGAGGGGGTCGCTGCCGCAAAGAGACTTATTCATGCAGAGGAGGGTGTGTGGTAAAGAGGGGGAGGGAGAGAAGAAGAGAGGTGTGGAAGGGAGTAGGGAATCTCGGTGGAGGGGGGGGGGGGGCATGCAGCTGAAGGGAAAGCACACCAGTAACTAAACATAACGGATGGAAGAGTGCTACCCTAGGAGAGAGACAAAGAAAATATGCCAATAAATACTCTGTCACTGACCTTCCAAATGAGTTTCCTGCTCAGGAGAAATCATTTGAACGTTAATTGACCAGAGTGATGACTGGAGAATAGAGAAATAAATAAATCAATAATATTATAGCTGGTGATTGGTGGACGGTATTAAGGATGAAGAAACGCGGACGAGAAAGGGATCGGGAGGGGGAGGGGAAGAGGGGACAGAGAGAATAAAGGTAGGCAGGTAACAAGGTATCGAGGCATCAAGGCCAGGAAGGTTTAAAAGAAGCAGGAGAGAAACAGAAGCAGGGTCGGACATATAAAATATAGGCAGGACACGAGCTTGTTGTGACGGCCCACACCGATAGGATGGGTACAAGCGTGTCCCTGGAAAAGGTGGTTACCCAGGGACAGGGTGTGTCTTATCAGTGTATTTTACCTTACCCAGCGAAATCTTGAATAGCGGACCCACTGGATGAGGCCCATTTTCCCTATTCATGATTGTTTAAGTAGGTATACATATCAGTGGGGCTGGTCCCTCTGTCCCCCATCGTTCAGTGTGAGTGACATGATGGCATACCTGGTCCCTACACGTATTGACACTCAGAGAGTCTCACACGGACCATGACCGTCCACGAGGGAACATATCCCCTGACAAAGGCATACCGTTCACCTTGATACACACTGCACACATCTTATGTGTGTACTCACTGAAAAAGTACCTCCCTGTTCGTCCAGACCACATTCTCAGACCACAGGTCTTATAATCTCCTTATGTTTATACATGTACAGGTTGTAGGGTCTATCTCTGCATATGTCTCAGACTCCCAAAATATTGTGGTTGGTCTCAGACACCAACAATATTGTGGTTTGTCTATCACGTCACCACCAGTTTGTCCTCAAAACAAAGACGTCCCTGAAACTGACCCTTCACATCCAACCATATTTTCTATCTTTTTGCATACGTGGAATAAAAGGTGTGAACATTGTTTCAAAAGTCCAGGGTATAGCAAGTGTCAAACTTGCTGACAAGCTGTGTAGAACCATCGCATAATTCCCTGCGACTAGGTCTACCTCACGTCTACTGATCCCCTGCAGCCAACAGCATCCACACCCTGTCCACTTCACCCGTCTCACCTTCACATTTACTGTCGATACCAGACAGCTTTGTTTTATGATTATGTATATTTATATCCATGTATGCATAGGTTTCATCATCCCCAAAACCATCCCTTAAGTCCTTCCGCTCCCTGGTATGAGGGCCATGCCTGTCTAAAGTACCAATGCTATGCAATATGTAGCACATGGCAATTAGACAGTGATAATGTGGGCTGGTATACTCACCCTAATATTATTCATGTCTAGAGAAATATGTCGTTCCTATTGTTCACTGGGTCAGCTTTATTTGTTTTCAGGAACTGATGACCCATATAATACGACCCAAAATATGTTTATAATGTACTTTGTCATTTTTATGTTAGGACCTTGGGTCCATTCCAAGTATGCTATGAACCCAGGACCCCTTGTATAATAGACACTATAACATTTATGCTAATGCATCAGATGATTATACCATTTGGGTGCAAGTAAATTAAAACAAGGGTCAAGGACTTAGCACTGCGGTCCAAATACGTCCATTAAACCATTTTCCTTATTCATCTTGTACAACTATCAAAATCCAAAACCGAAAAGACCATGCTAAGTTATGACATTCATTATAGTATAGTTGCATAATGCAATATCCACAAACAGATAGTTGCAGGACGATTTTGTAAATTTGGTTTGAGCTCAAGTGTAGCCGTTAACAATTGTTATAAATCGGGCAAAGCCTCAGGCACAACGCATATATTCTACATTTTCTCGTTCAACCTGTTGTTAAAAACTCGAATATCCCCGATTGTTATAGAGAAGCGGGATTTAAATGAAGTCTACTTACTTTTATTGAAGCTGAATCGCTCATTGTAGTCCACATGGCTGGTGCCGTGGAACGTGATGAGGTCCCCTGTAAGAGAACAGATGGAGTTAATCAAAGCTATTACCCTGATTAATTCTGATGTTATGGTATGCAGACATTTGGGTAATGAAAGAAGTCTCCTAACCAGGACGACTGATGTAGGGCATGACTTAATAACCTTTAGTTGTCTGTTATAAATGTAAGATTATACGTCACAAATATTATATGATATAGCTATCCAGGAGTTTCAGAATCACTGAAGGATTAAGGGCTCTTAATTGAGATGTTAGAAGGACCTAGATCTATACTTGTGGCCGAGACGTATATTCAGTGGGCACACGCTGACTTCACTTGGTAGAATTCCCTACATGCTCCCCAACTGCACCCCAGGCGAAGGCCAACGTGAAATTTCAGTTGAGATTGACAGCGTCTGACTTTGTGTATGCTATTGAAACCCATAGCATTTTCTATGCATTTTCTTGAGTTCCATCTACCTGGACTTGTAAATAGAAAACCAGTTCCCAGGGTCTCGGCCGTAAACCTCTGTCACAGCTGATCCTATCCCGCACGCCCAGGCCCCCATGTCCTTGATTCCTGGACCTGTCGGGTGGGGGCGGGGTGGTCAGTGGGGCTGAACGCATGCGTGGAAACAGTAACAATCGCATGGCCGTGCCTGGGCTGTCAATGTGCTGTTTTGGGCGCCTGCCATGTGCCATCCCACCCACTCCCTACACTCTATGTTTATAAAATAGTTTGGTTTACATGACGAGGGGCTGCTACAGCTGACATGTGGAGATATAGTGCTACGTATACGGGGGTCCATAATGCTAAGACTCCACTTGTGTGATATTGTGGGCGATGGTGTGAGTTCAGGGGCGGACCAAGGAATTTAAAAGGGTAGGGGGGGGGGGGGGGCTCCACCAAATACCAAAGTACTGAAAATCGTCTCCCTACGAGTCCTATATATAAATACCTAAATACGATCAAAATATAATTAGAACAATATTGTATCCTTGGATTTCTTCATGTTGAACTAGTCCAGGAGGACTAGTAGACGAAGGAGTGGGTTGAACCCTTGCTTGACCGAATATGACACAAAACCAGAGGTAGATTTACCTCCACAACTCACAAGGTGCCATGTGACCAACCCAGAGCCAATCCAGGTCAGTGTTTACAATGTTGCTAAGGTGTGTCCCAGAACTAGGCCTATGGATTTCTTCATGTGATTTGGTAAGACCCGATTTTTCTTCACGTGATTTGGTAAGACCCGATGGGCCCAAGCTGACCCGAGAGAGGGAGAGAACCTATATGGTGTATTGAAGCTTTGGAGACGCACCTTCTAATGTGATGTTGACTGATTTGAGACCCACTTTGACGTGCACGTATGCCATCATCTCATCCTGGAACATGGTGGAGTAGGAACAGTGAGAGGCGATGAAGGCCACCTGCCAATCCTGGCCGAATAGCGTCACTGAAAAAATGAGTAGACAGGAATTCATTATATAACATACACCGATGTAAGGCAAATTAGAAAACACAATGTAAAAAATGATGTCACTGAAAGATGCATAGAATACGAATATATATAATGAAGATCAAATAACATAGGTCAGTTTCCATTTGATGGCAGAGTTAATACCAATGCGATGGCAAGTAATTTTGCGATGTGTAGAAGCCCAATACAATGTAGCACAGCAGGTTATATGTCAAGTTAAGGCAAGCACTATACACATCGTATGGCAAGTACGGTATATATATTGTAGGTAGCAGATAGTAAGAGGGCCAAACAGATCCCTACCATGAACGACTCTCCCTTCACAGTAATGTTGTGTGATCTGAGAGGGACCGGTTTACTAAGCTGGCTAAGACATTTCACCATAAGGGGTCTTTACCCAGAACTGGACGTGTTTAGCTTCCTCAGGACACAATTAGTCTTTCTAAGCTATGTGTTGCAGCCTTCTAACAAGAAGGAAGCTAAACAATTATGTCCTTCCTTGTGAGTTTACTTATAAATGGAATGTTTTTTTGAATCCTATAATAATACTGATTTATGGGTTTATGGTTCTAGTTAATGCACATTCCACTTTTTATAGTTTTGAATATTAGATTAGGTTCAAATGTGTCTAAAGACCTTCAAGGAAAGAAGCTAGAACACGTTGATTTAACGTCAATAACCCTTAAGGGCGGCTTAGTACATTCGTTGTTAAAATACAGAATGCAGTCATCATGCGTAACTCGGCAGTGCTGCCTCTACGCATTATGCCAACCCTTTGGGATTGAAATACACCCTCGAAAAGCCGATATGATGCACCGATGCAGCAGCAAGGAGTGTTTCGCCGGCGCTGCGTTGGTGCATCGTGTTGGAAATGAAGACTTGAGGTATCATGTCATCCTTAGAGGGTTACGAAAGTTCAGGGAATACCTGTGAGGCATTGTGGCACTTGGTAAAATAATATGGTTCCGTTAAACATGAACTCGGCCCATTTGTAGTACATGTAAGGTAGTAAAATTGCACAAGTGTGGCGCCTATACTGGTGCACCTTGACAACACGGAGGTGTGTAATATGTTGTATATTATACCATTTATATTGCCTCAGCTACACACTTTACAAATTCAAAATATTAATGTTACTGTTCATTTATCCTCCTGTAATAGACCTCAGTATTTACTAACTTTAGACCAAGGCCAACACAGGACCCATCTAGGGTGTATTATGCCCTTGACATGAGTAATAAGCACGCTTTTTGCACACATTTCCCGCTACTTTCAGGTTAGTACAAGGCCCTTATCCTACGAGATTATCCTAAGTAGATTTTTGTAGGACAAGGGCACTCACTCAGGCCCGTATCCTGCAAAATTGCCCTTATCCTACAAAAAAATATCCCTGATTCCTCAAGTGATTTATTTCTCACTGGGTCTAGCCTAGAGTTGTAAAACTATTTTATTTCCTAATGTAAGGCCAAAAAAAAAAAAGGTGTGTTTCAGGCAACCCGACCCTAGTTTCAAAAAAGGGCCGACCCTAGCATTTTTTTCCGATTTTGGAGATTTTTTTTTTTTTTTTTTGCAAAATATTCATATTTTTCGGAAATTTTAGCAGGATTTTGGTCAGGAAGGACAAATCACATGCCTAATTAACTGTCCAGTCTCAGGAATTGCTTTATAACAAGAACGTCTAATAATTTCATGATATTCCTAGTTATAGTAAGAATCGATGAGTCGTCTTGATAACCCGCGAGTCGCTGTGGCAGTTCGCGACTCATTCCAGGTACCTCCAACATTTAAAAAAAAAAAAAAAAAAAAAAAAAAAATCCGACCTACCTACCCTAAATTTTTGGGCCATGTTGCCTGAAACACACCTTTTTTTTTTTGGCCTAATCTAAAATGGCTACCAAAACTTAGTTTTTTTTACAGTTCCTTTGTGCAAAATATGAAATCGATTTTTGTTGGGGGTGTAGAATCAGATCATTGTGTCAAATTGCAATTCAGACAAAAGTCCAAGATGAGGTTTATTTGATTTATTTGTGTAATACATGATAATTAGGGCTTTCTGGGTGTAGAATGCATTTTTGGGTCAGAATTGTAATTCAGACAAAATTCAAGGTGGCAGTCAAAATGAATGCAGCCCTGGCAAGTGATGAGAAAAGGCGTTACACAATAAGGCTAACATATTTTGTAGGATAAGGGTAATTTCATAAGATAAGGGCCTGACTGATAGCCCTTACCCAGTGGGCACAGCACATTGAATCAACATTGAAAACTGGTTGACTATGTTGATTCAATGTTGATGCAACGTTGATTCAACATTGAACTGAGTTTTGTGCCCACTGAGTATCCTTCAAAACCTCCCTCATATAAGTTTTGCAGCATAAGGGCACTTTTGAAGGATAAGGGCCTAACAAGTGTTTTGTAGGATAAATAAAAGTTTTGTAGAATAAGAGGCTCACTGACAGCCCTTGTGCTACAAACCATTTTATCCTTGTAAGGTAAGGGTTATTTTGAAGGGTTAAGACCCAACACACTCAACTGCCGTCAAATGGACTGAATCCCAATCACCCATTTACTTGATGAGTGACGCATCAAGTTCTTTGGCAGATTTGTTGGCAGTCAAATAACCCTTTAGTGGGACCATAAGTTGATCTAGAGCTGTTTCATAATACATAATGTGCTTCCTATGCTGTATAGGTGCCATTTGCGCAGCTTTGGCTCCATAATATATTTCGGCTGACCTGAAGTCCGTTGGTGACTTAAAAGGCTTTGGGCTACATAGACTTTACAGGGAAGTGTCCTCAGTCCCGCTAAACCGCCAAACCGTTTAAAGCAATCCCCTTCCACAGTTTCCATCATATTCTAGGAAGTTACTATATAGTTCGTGACTTGTGCAGTCCTATATGAATGTATGTACACTTTAGTGCGCTTTCCAGGGTACACATTTACATCATTTCTCTAGGTGAGACGTTATTATCTGCAGTTAAGGATCAGATTTTGTAGTTTGCTTTATTAATCTCCCAACGGTTTTATAGTTGCGTTTGTATATCTCATAGCAAGATATGATGCGTGATACAAGTTAGTTCACGAGGTATTTGGTCATGATTGATAGATACCATCTCCAAATCACTATTTGACAAGATAAACTGATACTCGAGGACCTATCCTCATAGCCAAAGCGTCTGTTAACTAGCTTAAGTATTTCCAGAATATGAGCTATAGTTGACAGATATTCCCAGAATATTTCTATAAACCACAAGGCGTCTGGTACTTTAATTTTGTGTATCCACACCACTATCAAAGCCTGGAATAATTTACATATTCAAAAGGCCTGATTATCAATAATGAAATGTATAATAAAACGTGTATCTAGACCTAATAGCAAATGATTATGACATCATAGAAGCCTGCGAGTGTTATTGATTATTGACCTCGTGTGTGACCCTAACGTTTGAGGGATCAAAATGCATGCCATTTTGGGTTTGATTATAGTAGAAAAGTAGTCGCCATACTTACGTAAGATTGCAACCCCAGTATGTAAGGAGAACACGACGCGTAAGAAGGTAGTCCATCTCTGAAATAAAACCGGTTTTGTACTATTAAAACAATTGGTCATGAAAGAGAAATAGCGTGCCACATGCTGTTTATGTATGTGCACAACCTGGTAGTTAGGGAGATGTGCAAATTTAAGTATGGTGATGTAGACATTAAAACTGTGTTCATCAATTCATCAAATTGTCTGATTACCACCATCCATGCTTTCGTATTACTGTAATTAACCTCTGCATATACTCTTGCCAGGGGCCTTTTTCTCAAGTTAGCACGATCCAGGTACTACCGGTACCAGGACAATCTGGCGCTGCATGAGAATATCTATTTAAGTACGCCTTAAATGTCATTTTAGTTACATCAAATTTAAGTACATTTAAGGTTACTTAAAAGAACACTTTAAGTCGAAATTAGAAGCAGAATTTAAGTGGATTTAAGTTAATCAAATGGCATGGCAAGGTGTTTAACATAATATCAAGGTCCAAGTGGTGGTTTTCCATAAACATCCATGGACGACAGCCCTAACTTGTAATGGGTGATGGTCTATGATTGTACAGCCCTGTAGGCTGTAACCTGGACGATTTACCTTTATCTGGACCACCGCATTATAAATCGTGAACCATGCTAGGTGATCGCCTGTTTCCTTCACTATGCACATACACACTTGAGAAATAAGTCACAGTTCAAATGCATTGACAGTGACAGTTGGTAATGTGAGCTTTCCCCATAATCGTACCGGTATCTATATGTAATTGCTGGTTTTAGATGTATTATTTGATTACATAATTATAATGACAGAGTTGTAAATCTTTCGTGTATATTTCATCAATGAGTTTAACGTGTTTCCTTTTGTAATAATGAGCTCAGTTGGCTCGTAAAACTCAATGTTGTGAGAATAATAGTTTACTTTAATTAACTCTTATATACATCTTCTGTAGATATGTCATTCTCAAGTGTCTCTTTATACATTGTCGATTACCTAGCTCTTCTTTTATTACAATAAGTGATGCTATTACAGATGTGCATCTAGTATTAACATTTACTTGTCACACCGTTATATACACGTTTCTGTATGTCCTTTGTGAGGCTCCTACCAGGATCAACCCCTGAGGTCACCCTCCTGCCTCAACGTCTGTCACCTCTAGGTGGTTAACCCGTTAAGGGCAGCCTAGTGCTTTAATATGTGATGTTATTCTGTCTGCACGATGCATTGATACAGCACTGGTATGTAACTTGGTGGCATTGCATTTAAATGTATCACACCGAGCCTCCTGGAATAATAAACTCCTGAAGGGTCGGCATGATGCATTAATGAAGTTCTGACATGACACTGGCTAGTGCTGCGTTGGTGCATTGTGACGACAAGTGTACATTTAAACTTCAGGCATCAGGTCATCAGTAAAGATAGGGTTAACGCTAGCCATTCTCGAGGCTATAACCGACCGTCTAATCTGCAAACAACCATGCCCTGTAGCCGTAAGGAGCTCTTGATCCTTGAAACCTAGGGCAAAGACTGTCAAGTTCCGAGAAGACCGCCTGGAGGGCGCTGTTTGCATTAAAGTCAGTATAGGTGAGGGTACCTGGAGTTTAGCCTGGGCAGGTTGGGGCAGGGCGGGACAGGTGACAGCAGAGAAGGGGTGCTGGGGGGGGGGGTCATGGTCTAGAGGCATGTGTGTTTATATTCTGACAGCATGAAGTTAGTGTAGTGAGTGGTGGCCATTCAATTCAAACTTAGTGTCTTCTAAGAAAGCTTGTGCTCCTGACAGGTACATCAACGCTTTTTATGTTACATTTTCTCTCCTTGTAGGCTTGATGCCTGGGGAGATATTCCGAATTACCACACCCACCCACTTTCCGATGGCGTTCGGAAAGAGGGAGTTCCATTGAAAGTACATGTGTTATTTAAGCGTTGTTCAGTAATATTTCAAACCCCTGCCGCATGAATAAAGGGATCACTCTATTTCGATCTTTATCTCGAACCCTGGGCAACTCCCAGTTATTGCTTCTGAATGACAGGTTTATGCATGGACAGTTAGTAGGCAGAGTTATTCATAGTATCTAAAGCATCCGTATGATAAGACTCTGGATTGAACCAATCCTATTATTTACACTTTAGCTACAGTCGTTCATTGCTAAAAGGGTTACTCCCGATTCCCATGTTACTTTAGTGGATCTTTGGAAGTCGGTCGATGGGAGGAGGAGGAGGGGGGGGCTGATGATGGGAATCCCTATCGCAATAAAACATTCTGTTCTGGTGGCAAGAGTTGGTCAGTGTGGTGAAGCTGGGCGTCTCTATTGGAGTCTATATTCCAGTGATTGTATGCTTATTTGCGGTTTTTACCTGCAATTGCTGACAGTTGAGGCCAGGCCTGTGGTGATGGTGGTGGTAGCACTGGCAGCCCACCAGCAGAACGACACGGTCAAACAGGGCCCAGGGCTCCTGAATGTACAGTTATGGTGAATGTAACCGTAGGGGATATGGATTTAGGAATCATATAATGATCTCTTTTTCTGATGTTGTGTCTCACATTCCATTAGACTTATGTAAAAATGGTTTGTGATTGATTGTCGACAAGCGAAACTACCTGCTTGACAGGGATGTTCTTACTCTCAAGTACTGGAGTGTAAGAATCGTTTTTTGGTCTATTTCGGCACTGTCTTACAATTATGGGCGAAAGGTACATCCAGGAGGGACTTTTAGTACTGGGTTTTGGCCACTAGGGTGCATCACAATGACCATAAATCTGAAAATGGGCCAACATTTGTTCTAAGGTTAGTTTCTTTTACATAGAAAATGATGGTTTTCTCCAAAACATTCTATTTTGGGGTAATCCTTTCATATGTGGAATGTAAATGGAACGTTTTGAAGCCAATATGAGGCCTAATTAAGGCTTTCTTCCCAAAACATGCTGCCATGGCGACCACAACTTCCTTCCAAATAGAAAGAGAGTGAATTCCAATTGATAGAGAAATTCATAGGGATTACTACACTGAAAACAGAATGTAAATATCATTTCTATATCCAGATTTATGATAAAAAAATATGAAAAATAATGGTTAGGTAATAAGTGAAACTTTGCAAAATCATGATGATTAGATATAGGAATAAAATTAAAACAACAAGAGATAGAACCTATCGGCTGTTTGGCAAGGGTAGCACCATCCCAAATTCATGAAGCAATTTCTCAAAAACTAGAAGGGATATCTCCATCTATCATACCTCTTTTGAAAGCTTCAATTTTAAAACATTTCACCTCGGAAGCTGCTTTCTCCTCTGGGCACACTCATGAATAAATGTAGCTGGTAGTCTACTCAGTATAAGTTTCTACATCCAAGAAACTCTATACAAAGTTCAATATCTTTTTGTAGATTGCACATACCGGTACTAGTACTTCATATATAAATCATTTAGACCCTTTTGTCCAGGGCTATGAGATCTGTCAGATAAGGTTGACATGGTTTAAATTTGCAGGTCGTTGCCCCTTAGGCCTCGAGATTTTCGTTTCGGTACATCAGTTTACTGTTCTTATGTCCTATTTCATTTACACATTGGATTATATGTGGTTAAATGTAAACATGTTTTTGCTAGGGTCTGTTGGTACATTTACCTCCTGTCGTGTTGGGGAGTCTGGAGGGTTGTTTTCTTGCATTGGTATATAGCGCAAGCATGATTGTATTGAATCAGTCCCATTGGGGGATACCCTTGCTTGTTCAAGTCACCACCTAAAAATGCTAGTTGAATCTTCTTGAAGGAAGTATTTCACTTATACCTCGGTTTTCGAGTAAAGTGTAGGATAACTAAAACATCTTCATCGCAGCTCAGATCATTCAGTTGTACTTTGCTGTAATGTCAGAGAGCTCACCAGTATTAAAAGCTCATCTTCCTCAAAGTAAAACACTTATGTGTGTCTAATTTCGAATTTTTATAATTGCCCACTGCAACCATAGTGTACAAAGTGTATTACATCAATAAATAAACTTGGCTTTTACGTGTAATCTATAAAACCATGTAGCATGTAAAGACAGTTTCATACTATGTGTTTTAACGGTGTAACTATGTCAACGCAACTATAGATACCGATCTGAGAGACCAGGCCAAAATACTTATTTATCAGGTGAAATGAACACAATAGTCCTACTTAAGTCAAAATAATTCCATCTGAGACCATTACAGTCCCTTTTACACTGATTAAAAGATCTCTGAATTTAATAAATATGTTTCATAGAACTATATGGATGCAGTTGTCCCCTTATAGCCTTGAAAAAGAAGATACCAGTTCTTCGACCCAACGAGCCTCTTTTCCTAACCATAGAAACTCAGACCGATACCGTTCACTATAGTGGATAAAGTCATTTGAATTCTGCCTGGCATATCGCCAGTGACCATATCATCTAGTGTCTAGACTACAGGTGGAGCCTACCTGGACCATGTCCAGTGTCTTCCCCATACTCAAGGCCAAGGAGATCTGTTCCCAAGCAATAAAATCATGTACGTATCGTCCTTTGTGAAACATGCATCAATATACATTATTGACGATTCACACCGCTATACATACTAAATATAGCATATTGCTGCAGGTCTGGAGTAATTCCAATTCAGTTATCAGTTCCTCTGTGTGTCTTGCTTGACCCTTTGTATCGTGAACACTATTCAAGGTCATGGCAGGCACTGACAGGTAGATGCCACTATTTCTTCTGGAAGTTCTTACACCACTTATGATGCTGCTTCTATTATGCAAAGCCCAGTCCATGTGGACATGTTGGTGGCTGGACTTAAGACAGGGTCTGGCTGGCACGTGGCCACTGGCCCATGGCCTAGTGTCCAGAATCAGACTGAGGAGGTTCGGCTGTGTGACCGGGGTGGGAGATGGCAGATTCAGCCTCTTGAATACTCTGTATGTAATATCATATTGAAAACCATTCTCTGATCCAACTCATTAAAATATCTGGATCTTGTGTTAAACTATCAAGGTTTTCTTTTTTTCTTATCAAGAGGAGCCCCCCCCCCTCAGCTTTCCGAAGGTTACCTAAGTACTACAGTGTCTTATTCACATGCAGTAGTATATAGCTATTCAAGCCCATCCGGGGGTGGAGGACAGGAAACAAGTCGCCCTGCCGTCATACTTCCATATGCACCCCGATGTTACATAAATAGGCAGGTCCTATGTGGCAAACCAGGAATGCACCATCAACATACTTATTTATTCCTCGTTCTACACAAAAAAGCATATTGGAATTCACAGCCTATTTCCTTTATCTTTCAATTCCGTGGCGGATATATCACCCTTCCCGTAGGGCCACGAAAAGATCAAGTCAGACGCCCCTCTGCTTTAAAACACCATCATCCTATCTGAGTTGGATTCTATATAAACAATAAATTGTGAATGGTACTTGCCTTAGGCAACTAGTAGCAACTCTTTTTGTCTGACCACGCGGATTTACATGTACCTGTTTAGATTGCCAGAATGTAAGGACAGAACTGTAAGCTATGTGATACAACAAGTCCTCGGTATCCTTTGCCAATTCGCTAGACTAATATATCAACATCAAGCCAACAAGTCCCATTTCCCTACACACGCCAACTGTAATGATCCAAGCGTTATGAGGAAACAGTAATTGATGTAACTGAATTGAGTTGAGGGGAGAGGGCGAGGGAGAAAGTCAAGCCCTCTGGTATTTCATCTTTTCCCCTTGAATGTCAAAGGTTGCTACAAGACCTAATGGGTGTTTTCTTATCGACTTTCAATTTCTGTGTTACATTACTGAGAGAATAATTAAAACAGAGATACACAGTTGCAGACATCAGATTATGATTATTATCTCCCAGGTGTCTCACCGCTGTCTCACCTCAGGAAAGATATGACCATGCAGTCATCGTATATATATAGTAGCATGAAGAAGGCCGTGGTGTGTGGTGGTGGCGGGTGTTACAGGGGATACAGATTGACGCCTCTCAGGCGAGGAAAGGGACGCAAAAAGTGTCAGAGCGAAATTGATCCCCGCTTGCTGTTTTGTTAGAATCAACAGAGCGAATCTCGGTTTAGGTATACCAATGATTTAACTAGCAGGTGTCTCCGTTCGTGTGGCTAGTGTGTGGCCTCTCTTACCCAACTGACCAGTAGTTGGCATGCTGTACTGAGTAGAGTACTTTTTGGCAGGTGACCCTGTCCGAACAGTCTCAGTACAGGTAGGGTCACACTGCACTGTGCGCCAGGGTTTCTAAAGCAGCTGTAAAGGCAGCGACTGAGTTTGCTGCAGTGATGCAGGTATAGCGGGTAATGTCACCATTTTGTAGGCGGCCCTCTCTAGATTTAATACCAATACACATCCATGTGCATCTGGGTGATTTCCATTGGTGCCCTACCCTTCCACTGTGGAGTATGGATAATATATTCCACATGCAGTATGGCCATACTAGCCCACTGACCTAGCTCCTGGCGGGAAGGTATCCTCCTGGACCCATTCTCCTGGCCATCAGGTATGAGACTCACATAGTAGCTGCTGGCAGAGGATAGAAGAGATGTCAGAGAGCTCTGTGCTGCTAGCACTATTATATAAGAGCTAGATATCAGTTATTTGACTCACATACTGAATATCATACAGCTGGCAGAGAGGACACGGGATGCCAGGGTGGCTATATATATATATGAGTATACAGAAAGTAAAGGTAAAACTATTCCAGGCCATATTTTTTAGAAATGTGAGCCGTTCTGCACTATATATTATTTTATTATACGATCGGGCCACTCATCGTGCTTTTTCTGTGATATCCCCGTGCTGATATCTAGTGATATCGGCACCCTTCCGGTGGATATCAGCACGTTTCCGGGGGATATCATCCCGTTTCCGGTGGTCCTGAGCAATTCCGAAATTTCGTCCCCCATAAAATCCGAGGTTCTATGGAGACTCGAACACGCTACATCAAGACTTGAAGTCCGATGTGCTAACCACCACGCCGTGAAGACGCTGGTAGAGGTGGGTGGCGAAACAAGGAGTCTACAGGCGGATTTCCAGCCCTGTAGGACCATTATTTACCGAGTTACAGAAGAAAAGGCATTTTTTCGTATAATTTCTTTGAAAATCGATATTTTATTTTAATTTCTTTTTTACTATAAAGGTAGTAGTTGGACTTTATTTACCTAGTCGTTAAAATAATTTTAGGGGGGGGGTTTCACATACATATAGGCCTTTTAAAATTGCTACGTTTCCACCCGTCCACCCTCAGGTTCGAACCGGGGATCTCATGCATGTGAGCCGTACACGCTAACCGCTCGGCCACAGCTGATATGATACAGGGCTGGGGAAACGCTGCCTATATTGAAGTGTAAAGCTTCTGCTTCCTCACCTCCGCTACTGAAGAGTTCCACAACATGGCGACTGCACCCTCTGTACAAGACGACTTATGTATCATTCAAAATGGCTAAATTAGGACATATATAAGGTAATTAAAGACATTTAAATGGAATAATCGTATAATAAACCTAATAATGAATGGCTGACGCCCTCACTCGGGGCTGTATCGCTGGATATCGGCACGAGTGCGTAGCACGAGTGACGATATCCAGCGATACAGCCCCGAGTGAGGGCGTCAGCCATTCATTATTGGTTAAGTATTCATGGACGAATAACAATATATCTAGTGATAAATATCCTGCTCGTGTACATACTTGTCTTTTATTTCGTTGCTGAATTAAGTTTTGCCTAAAAGCTAGTGAGATAATCTTACTGAGATGCCACAGTTCTCAAAAAAGTGTGATGCAACCTATCATGTAATTAGGCTTGAGTGTTGACGCTTATGTAAGTTAGCATTATTTATCACACTAATTTTACATGTGCTCCACTGTGAATAACAATCGAGGTCCTATCCACATACCTTTTTCCTTTCACCGACCACTTATCTAGCATGTTTAATTTAGCTGGCTCTACCAAGTGTATAACGTAACTTCCCGATGAGTCTCATTTTCACCTCATGGAGATATGTGGCTCAGAAATACAAGTATGCCACTCTTCATAAACAAAAAAATAAGGATATATTAATGCCCTGCCCTCAAGAGCTCATGATAAAGGCCACCGCCCACTGGGCCATAATCGGTCGAAGTAATAAAGGAAATGTTTTGGCTCAATCGGCCGATGCTCCCCAGTGGATGGTGGCCATCAGAAATTGGACATGGCAAAGCATGTAAGATATATGTGGACCTCTAGGGTAGGCTTTATCCCACTTCAGTGAAAAAGGCAAATGAATATTCTAGAGATATCCTCTGATGTAAATAGAGGGATGTGTACAAAACAATGCATGTTTTAAATCAAAGGTGTTTTCTACCTTTGTTGTGGACACTCTAACACATTAGCTTTGACTTCAAATGCCCAAAATGATCTAAAACAAAAAGAAATTGGCTAAAGCAGGCTCAGTTTTACAGGGAGAGTCAGGTAGCCTGAACCACATATATTACAGCCTAAGACAGAAGGAAAACAAGAAAGAAAGAAATTAGAATCAAAGAGAGGAAGGAAAAGAAGAGTAAAGGTTGTTCCCTGAGAACAAAGGGGCCCATCTGTGTGTGTGTGGTACCTCCTGGTGCAACCAGGACAATGCACACACTCAGACTCCATAGACATCGGGCATGTACTCACAGCACAGTGCAGTACATGCTCACAGTATGGGCAAAGGCTTGGGCCCATTATGGCCACCGTCCACTGGTGAACTTCGGCCGACTGAGCTCATACAGTTCCTATATAACTTCGGCCGATTAGAGCCCAGTGGACGGTGACCATTAGCCAGTATAATGACATTCCCACAGTATGGTTGAATTAAGTCCATCAACCACTATAGGCCATTCACACAGTATGGTTAGATCAGGTCCATCAACTAGCATAGTACATTCCTACAGTATGTTAAATCAGGTCCTTCAACCAGTATAGAACATTCCAACAGTATTGTAAAATCATGTCCATCAACCAGTATCAGACATTCTCACAGTATAGGTGAAGGCCAGACCCAGTGCAATGCTAAAAATATGTAAGTGATTAGGTGCCAATCAGTATCCCTTGTATTGTAACAGAGCACAGTGCCCATAACTTGAGCCGTCCGGTGAAATAGAATTTATGTAATTTAAGCTGATGCCATTGAATGAGTTCTGGTGCTTTTCTCACAGGAATTGTAGCAGATAAACAGAAGTTTATAGTCTCTAGCATGTTTCTTGACATTTTACTGAGGTCCTCACGGTCCCTTAACATAACGTATATTGCTGGACTATGGGGTAATATTTCCAAAACATTTATGAAATCCCTTAGGTGAATTCTGGGCTTGAGGACCTGCTTACTATGGGAATACCTAACATTCTTTCATGTCCACGGGGGAGTTTTTGGCTGAGTGTACACATCACACTAAGAATGTGTTAAAACCAGAGCGTTGGTGGCCGGACATGCACCCAATGGTACAGGGTTCATCCTCTAGTTCCGCCTAGTGCCACCAGGGACTGAGGACAGCAGGAAAGGGGGAGGTGTGGAAATTGAACAATGAGATAACCACCTATGTCAATATGCCCCACAGGTGGAGTGTGAAAAAGAGGAAAGGGATTGCGGTACCCAGGTTCCTAATGTCAATAGAGTAGTAGAGGTCTAGGTGACATTGGTATGTATAACTTCCTGCCATGTCCCATTGCCTACATGATGCAATATGGCACAAAAAAAGGTTTGTTTGAGGTAACATGGGAGAAAATGTAGGGTCGGTAGGTCGGAATTTTATTCTTAATTTTTTAATTTTTTAAACAT
Source organism: Harmothoe impar (assembly GCA_947462335.1). NCBI lineage: Eukaryota > Metazoa > Annelida > Polychaeta > Phyllodocida > Polynoidae > Harmothoe > Harmothoe impar. Next base: position 10,177,782 of record OX381721.1, on the reverse strand, counting down.
GAATGTACTACTCAACTTTTTTGAAAACTCTAAAATTGATCAAAAAAGGGGAAAAATGTGAACATTTCTTCAAAATTGCATAAAGAAATGTAGGGTCGGCCCTGTTTTAATAGGGTCGGTCGGGTGACCTGAAACAAACCTTCTTTTTTTTAGACTATGAATCAGTCCCTATATTTATAGAAACACAATTTCAATAACTTACCTCTCTGCCTCGAGTACCAATGATGACAAGTATAAGAGCAGCTGAGAACATAATACAGACAAGGATGACGAGGATGTGCTTAATGTCGGCCAGGACTGGACTCCGGTGGTCGCCATAGTAAGTGTTGTGGCCGTGGTCGCGAAACCCGTCAAACCAACCCATGCCTGCAAGTGAAAAGAATACAGCGTTTAAATTCAGATTGTAACAATGTTTATATCACATTGTTTAAAAAGATTTATGATATATTATAAGGCCCAGAAAGTCCCACATCCCACCTCTCTGTATGGGTCGAGCGGCTAAATCCATGATCAGTTAAATTGTGTTAGCACCTCAATGGTGTATGACCAAAATGGATTGATGGAGGCATTGCACCTGACTTCACCGTTATGTAAAGCTAGTAACCTATTACATGTCTGGTATGGTTGTCTCTATAGTTATATCACAAGGAGAGTGCAATAGCCCAATTCATCCTTAATGGGCATGGGTCTTTTAGATATGACAACATGTGCAATGTATATAGCGGCTCACACTATATGAGGTACACATACTGCATTGTAGCTTTCAGTTGAAAGCATTTCCGATGACATCTTGGGGAGGTCTAAAGCTAGGTCGCCTTTATATTAGGTTACCTTCTGTGCGTAGTATTGCATCCAATGGTGATTGTTATCAATCAATATAGTCACCATCTATCGCAATATAATTCAACCGAGTTGTTGTATTTATGGCTCATACCAATCGATAGAGCTCTGACGGCTACTGACCGGTGTTTTGCTACTGAAGAAAACGTGTTGAGTAAGCCGAAATTCTTAACATCTTCCTTCCTGGTAGATCTGATTGATCTTTATCTTACACACGACAGAGCACATGTCCCATAAAGCTATCATATCCTGTGTACTCCTAATATATATATATATATATATATATACATATATATATATATATATATATATATATATATATATATATATGTATATATATATATATGTATATATGTATATATATATATTATATATATATATATATATATATATATATATATATATATATATATATATATATATATACACACAAATTTGCAATTCAGCAGCTGTAAGATTATATTCCTGCACAAGTTCAATAATGTACACTACATACCGTAAAACATGTAGGGTCCTGTTTGGGTAATCCATATTCCTCTTAAAATGCAAAGCAACTAAATCTCTTGGGTAATCCCATATATCTCTCTGTTAAAGAATGAATGAGCAGTTCAAGTCTTTTCCTGATCCCTGGATATAAATTCAAATACATAAAATTCCTCAATAATCTTCTTCACTATTGTTCTCCATAAATTCACCAGCAGTTGCAGAAACACCTACGTTATCATAGCTCCCAATGTTACACACAACTCATATTGTCCATGATCCACGTGTATGTTGAAATACCCATAGTCCAGTTATAAGTGGAATACTCCTCGGTCGTCTAACTTTTCTCTGCGCTAAACACATCTGTCAGTACTATATACATGAATGGTACATGTAGATGGCAGGACACTGTGCTCTCACATTGAGGTGATGACCTATCAACACTGACCACTGACACTCACTTCATTAGGTTAATCACATCCGTGCGGTACAACCAATGACTGCCTATCAAACACGCACAAGCCATAAAATGCCTGCTGTACCAGAATTGATGCTGCTGCTAGAGCAGCAAACCGCACATCGGATTTACATTCACTGCATGAACGTGCCCATTTAAGCTGAATCACATATCGCTTAAAGTTACACTTTAAGGGCTTTTAAGTCCATTAAATTCCAAGCAAATATCAACGAAATGTAATCGTCTGTTTCTCTTGCTTAAATACCAGCGTTCATGCAGAGGTTGTGAACATAGCCCAGGGCATGTAATAGTTATTTTATGTAGCAGCACGAACTTGATATCGATCAATAACATTTGGCAGCGCAAGCTCACTCAGCCTTTTTAGGTAAACGTTGTCTTTCTCGCCCATCCTGTTCCTCACGCTTTTACAGTTCCCGGACAGCGCTGTATAGGTAGTAGGATGTAGTTTTGGGGCTGCTCTGTTTTAGATTTGTTTTAATACATAATTATGACGCCAGGGAGGGATTGCAGATCGTAGCTTAAAGCAATGAGCAGAATCCAGCCTTGCCAGACTTTGTAAGGGAAGTGTAGCATTGCTGGACTCTCTTACAGTCAGGCAAGGTGTAATCCCCTTATTGAAATGTCTGACCTTAGGCAGAGTGTTGATGACATAGGGAAGGTAACACTGGGTAAGGCTGACACTCTATACTAAAATTCAAGATGGCGCCGGGAGCTTAGATTAATGCTATGACCTAACAGGTCATGGCATTATAGTCGGCATTATAGTCTGCAGTTAGATAATGGCAACAATTCTCTGGTCTTCCCTTTGTTGGTCCCCACTCACACATGCATGGGAGCCGTTTATTCAGACAGTGTAATGACTTTATTTAAGGGGATTACCCAGGTTTATTTACGGACCAGTGTCAGGAATTGCAAAATTAACCTTTTTGTCACGTGCATATATAGGTTGCTGTGTTTATTGCCACTAAAGAAACATTAGGATCTGAACATACACAGAGAAAAGAAACAGCGTCAAAAGGGAGTCCAGGTTGCCTCCAGAATGACTCCCCTCTTTAGGGGAGCCCAGGTCACCTGAGGGAGCCTAGGTGACTCTGGCTGACCTAAGGGGGAGTCACCTGAGGGAACCATATGACCCAGAGAGCTATATTACTCCCCCAGGTGACTCCCTTAGGTCAGCCAGAGTCACCTAGGCTCCCTTATAGGCGACCTGGGCTCCCCTAGAGAGGGGAGTCATTCTGGAGGAAACTTGGACTCCCTTTTGACGCTGTTTCTTTTCTCTGTATAGGTTATCGTTTTGTATACATTGCCACCGTGTCAGTACAATTACGAAAACTATGGACAAAGTTCTACAATACTACACATAGTAATATGACTGCTATGCCATGTATGTAATTCTGATGGAGGGAAACAATATCATGCAGCTGTCAGGTTGTACTAACAAAAACTTGACAGACAAATAATCTATTGTAAAAATAGAAAGCATGTTAATGTCGAACCCTGGATTGTCTTTGGTGTTTGTATTCTTACATTGCTTTTACTATATGTGACCAGGCTAGGGAAAAGACCTATCCGGGGAGGAATTAGTATTTAAAGTTGGTGTCATACTCTTTAAAATGAGAGATCATGAGTTAAAAAATTCCTGGTAGTTTTGTGGGAATTGATTTTCAAAGATTGGTACATATCAATAACTGAAAATGGTAAATAAGCTCTAAAAGCATCACATCCCATAATAAATAGCGATAATTATGAAAAATCAGTTTTATTGATAAATAACCAAATAAAATGGTATTTTATAGTCTAAATTTGGTTCTAGAAGGAATTTTTACAGTCTGTTTTCAGTTTTGAGTAACAGTTACATGTGATACTTAAGAAACCGGGACAATTATCTCCCATTTTGTGTAATGGAATGGTTTCCATGGCAACCAAAAAATGTCTTATATGCCAATTTTCCATAGAAAACGTTCTTTTTGCATTCCAAATATGGAATGTTTGCAGTAAAGATAGAACAACTATTATAAGTCTATTGAATTCTACACAAAAAACTAGCCTAGAGCATTTTTACTTGAATTGTGCACTCTCTAGCCCTTCTGATGCCCCCTGGTGGCCAAAGCCAGTACTAAAAACCCCCCGCGGATGGGTCTTTTTGCTTGTTGGGTCACATATGTCGCCAAGTATTACTTCTAACGCTGTATGAGATCCAAATATAGCCGTCCTATATAGTACATGTATTATGGCAAATACCCAATTGAACGGAGCTGATGGCAACTGCTGAATCTAGTAAAACTGTGAGCCAAGTGATTTGACATCAACAGCATAATCTGACCACATGTAACCCTCAAGGAGATTGGTCGTCTTCCAGTAAATGTAACAAGTGTGACAAAACACATATACTATAGGAAAACCATTTGGTGTAGTCACTCTCTCCTGTGTCGTCATCCCCCCCCCCCCGACACACATACACAGAGTACCATCACACCTCATTCTACCTCCCAAAGACAACCTACATGTAGCCAAAAGGCAAAGCACCGTTTAATATACAACCCCCGTCCACCGACCCCACCCATCAACACCTGAAAAGTATGTAGCTTATGTCACTTACTATTGGAGTAGTGTCATTGTGCTTAATAATAACAATAATAATTTTAATTATAATTGTATACGTGCTGTATTCTCTTGCCATGTTATTACATTTGCTAACACGGTGTATGTGATACATTCCAAATAGAGTACCTCTTCAGCTCTTCACATCTACACGTCGACCAGTGCGTTCAACTTCTCAGTGCGCCCACCCAAATCCTCAAATCTAACTGGCATCACCCAAAGGCAATACACCCTTTTATCACTTTTATAAACGCTCTCCCGCCCACTATATATATACCTCTGGTGTGTATACCTGAGACCCTATTAATATAATATTAGACAAATTTAATAGTGTTATATTTGTTATATGATATGCCTTCCATCCCGGACTTCCATCAATGGACAAGCTCACCACCGCATCATACTCTCTCTATAGTGTACTCTCGACTAGCCACTTCACGTCACTGCAAAGTACCGACATACAACCCACATACCTCAGAGGCAGAAACCCGTTTAATATCCCTTCTCCTCACCCACGCTGAATACATACAGTTGTACATTTCTGGTGCTTGTCACATTATTATACACATCTACAACAGACCACATAGGTATTAAATAAACAAGATATATGTCTGAGCATCAATGGACTGTGTGACATTCCTCTGTTAGTGTATTGCATATTATGCATGGTGTTTGCCAATGACACCCCATACAAAGAAATAGGAGATTGCACCTTTTGGAGTGCACAATCTAAGGCAGGGACCTGATATCCAGATAATGAATCATACACGATATAATTATTTTGTCCACTCTAGGTATTTTGATTTGCACGTCCTTGTATTCAGCATATCGGACACATGTTGCAGTCAAATATTGCCTAAACTATCAGTACAGTTGTTATGGCGTACCCAGTGTATACCTTGCCTTAATATTCAAGCTTTTCAACTTGACATAGACTATGGACAAGTATGCATCATTTAGTTCCCCTATCAGGCGGATTCTGTTATAACTATCTAAGATCTGTAATTAATACACAGGCATGTGTGTTGCCGAAGTCACTTTAACCTTAAGTGAAATGCCTGAGATTTTACCCCTGGATCCCCTGTGTAAAAGCCCAATAGGTTGTGGTCTGGAAGCAGGTGCTCAAAAAGGCTACATATCATTTCTCCATATTTATGGCCAAAAAATAACCCTGGAATACGTTCCCGGAACCACATATATGTATTGAAATCATTTCCGGCGTGGAACATTAAAATTTGCATTATCAGAGAATTAAAGAAGAAGGCCGCCCTTAAAGGGTCAAATGATGCTTAACTAAAATGGTCGCTCATTAATGATGAGTATTGTTGTGACTACTTGTTCGCACCTCACACGTGCATGTGCCTCTACTCGTGCTCGGGTCAGGGACAGATAATGAGGGTCAGCCAGTCCACACGTCGGGAGGTGTTTGGTACATCAAGGATGCTGCTCAGGTACCCAGGGTGTACACTCAGTGCAGGCAGAGGTAGGCTGTCCAACATTAGGTGCACACTTATATACATACAAAGGAAGCGTCTGTACACTCATGCTGGCCCCATCTTGGTCACTACGTATTCTAGGGAGACTTCCCAGCTAACAAAAATACGTAATTTTACGTTAAAATAACGTTTTTAACGTTAACGCTTTAACACATGCACTAAGGAGCCGTACAGAAACGTTATAATTATAATGTTGTGTAACGGTTTTTTGGTTTATTAGGTAGTTTATCTGGTACCTGGCATGTAGGCTGCGCGTGCAGTGCTGTGACTAAATGTACCAACCACAATGTTATTAGTCATTTAGGGTTGTAATAGTCCTTTAGTTGAGAGATCAAGATCCATAAATTTTCTTCATGGTAATTTTCTTGTTCAATTTTCATTGTCACCCACCCTTGTTCAGATGGTCAAAATCACAATACAATTATGTTGAGATCCAGCTACCCTCACTACAGGTATAAGTGGGAATGTGTATGTCGCCAAAATATCCCCTTTGAATTTCAAGAGATTTAATTCAGTAAAAACGTGGACTTTCCTCGAGAAAACACCCTATTTCTCAAGCAAAAAACGCTGACAACGACTGAAAAACTGCCCAAATGTCAGCGCTTTCTGGATGTAGATGGTATCTGGTCAGGCAACTGAGTGTGGGAAGTGGGATTTGGATATCCTAGAAACACCTTCTATGACATTAGTCTTCACGGATCTATGATGCACTAGTAACACAATGTTACTGACTGGATGACCTCTTATGACGTCACAGTGACATTAGAGACCGCAATAAGACGTACTACAATGAACAAGTTGGTGACACGTGCACAACACGACATGAATGATGACCATTATGTCCAGCACGATTATAATACATCTCAAGAAAAAAAAAGGTGTTTTGTTATATGTTCCTATGGATATGTTTATACCAAGGATGACAAAAAGATAAAGCAGCGTGCACTTGCTTAAGGCCCGTTAGTAGGCCACTATGTGACATGGCTAAATAAAGACGTGGTATTTTGAAAAATCAAATGGTCACGATTAGTCCTTTAGCAAAATGATAATCAAAAGTCTTTTGAATAATTATGTGATTTCAAGCGTCTTTTCAAAAAATCATTTTGGGAAAACCCTCCCGAGAACCAATCAAAAGTTATTCATTTAGTTACATAGAAAATCTTTTGATATGACAACCATGCAATATATTTAAAAAGCAATATGCACAATTTCTCTCAAAACCTCTGTAGGTATAATTATTATTGTGAATCGGGTTATGTTCTGAATGCCTGCATATATATATTATAAACTATTCTATATCGAGTGCATTTACTGGCCTTGGCACAAGGACAAGGTGCTAGGTTGTTATTTACCCTTTACTTATATATCTTGAAGGGTGCAATATTATTATCATTATTTTATCTAGACAAGTTTGAATCTACGTAACTATCCAATATCTATCTGGAATAAAAAGTAATGTCCAACAGAAATGCACCTGCACACAGAAAAGGAAAACTGTCAAATATTTCTCCCACGTGGCTCTGGTAGAAATGGAGCGTCAAACAGCTATTAACTCTGCTTATATCAAGGGTCAACATGAGTTGACACTGATAGTACAGCGTCAACTCAAATTGACCCTTCATATTTATAGAAGCGTAATCATTAGCAGTTTCAGTCTCTATTTTTGCTTGAGCCACATAGAAGACACAGTTAATACCTTTACCCTTCTCTGTGAGGGTGTGTAATCCACATTAAAAGGACAATTTTGCATACACCTATGGGTCATTTCCATTGACCTGCGAAGCAGGTGTAGGCTACCAAGGAAGTGTCATCTGTAGGAAGATGACATCTATAAAGTGTTTTGCTGTCGGTCCTGTTTTGTTATACTATAGACGGTTAACCTAAACACAGGTGTGTGGGTCCGAGACAAACCGTTATGTGGTATGAATAGAATGTGGTCCGGATGAATCAAAGGGAACTTCTTAGACCTAGAGGCGTTTGACTCTCGGAGGAGGCATAGATCCCACATTGGTACATATCATGTCAACATGTAGAGCGGCACACGGGTAAGAAAAATAATGGGATGAAAAAAAGAATCAATTGGCCCTGGGTGTCGATATTTCGTGGAAATTATCCGTTTCTTCCCATGACTTATAATATCTGTGTGGCCAACTTACGATGTTAACCCTTTTAAGGGACGACATATTGTGCCAACATGCACATGGTGCCATACTACTTTGTTGTCATGATACATGAATGGAACATAGGCGAGTAACTCGCCAGGCGTACATTCATACATCTTGTTAACTCTACGGGTGGATGCACTCTCGAAGGGTGATTCGTTCTTAAATGGTTAATTAAAAAATAATGATTTTACATGTGGTCATGATATGGTGCTGGGCCAAAAAGGCACAGTGCCAATAACTAGGGTTACTTTTGTTCTTAAATAGAGTTAGCTAGCTCTGATTAGCTGATAGAAAGGGAAGTAGACTGGTGGTATTCACTTCCGAAAGGGACGTAGACTGGTGGTTTTCACTTCCGTTCCTACATGTGTCGTGTTCTAGGTAGCGGGAATGCGCCCAGCAAATCAGGATCGATATTAGATATTTTCCAAATCTGTCATCGTCAGTTTGCATAGTCTGAACTCACAGAATACTTCGCGCCGAGCCAGGCATGGGACAAGCATCTGCCTGCTAGTATGTTTGCTGTTTTTCCCCTTCCCCTTGCACATTATAATCGTATAACAAGAAACTATTCAGCAAGGTGAGGCGGCAGCAGGGACGAAGAAAGCAGTCGTTCTGCTTGGTTGATCAAATATATAACTGTTCATTTTTTGGCAATACAAGATTTACTATGCTTAACTATAGGAAGGGCTGTGAGGCCCCTTAGTCTCAAAAAGCCCCTATCCCTCAAATATTTGTGGGATAGGGGCCTTTTGAGACTTAGGGCACACTTGAAGTCCCTAAATATCAAAAAGTCCCTATCCCACAGATATTTGAGACATATGGACCACATTCAAACAGCCCCTATCGCACAAAGATTTGAGAGATATGGACATGGCAGGCCCCTATCGTACAAAAGATCCCTAAGTATCAAAACCCCTATCCAGCAAAAGTATTTCAGCCGTAAGAAAGCATGCCTCACAAGAACACATTCAAGGTTCGGCCCAAAAAAATAGAAAGGAGGAGGTCCAAATTTTGTTGCCCCCCCCCCCTTCAGGCCGGTTGAAATTTGGTGTGGCCACCCCCTTTGCGCTATAGTGACCTGCAGGTTTATTTTGCTAAAAAGGGGTGCAATACTTTTTGGTCCCCCTTCAAGGGGTTCAAATTTTGTTGGTTCCCCCCAAATCCACCAACACCCCCCCCCTTGTTAAATTTAAAATTACCACTCCCTAAGGACGGGCCAACATTTTTTACACCCCCTCCCAAACCCACTTTACAGCCTGTAATTAATATATGACCACTCCCTTTCCTATTTACGGAGCAGTCATCAAAACGGCGAGGCTGGTGAAAAGTCTTGACCCCTCCTGAGGCGGGAGGGGACGTTACTAAGTGTGGAATGGTAGTGGGAATATTATCCAATATCCTAAAGATGATTTATCTAGTGCACATATTTAACCAAGGGGACACCTTTGAGGAATATTGGCTTTTGAGGGATAGGGACATGCCAAAAAACATTTGTGACTTAGGGTCTTCACATAGACCCTATGTCTCAAACCATTTTGAGAGATAGGGACTGTTTAGCACATAGGGACTTCACCTGGTCCCTATATCTCAAACGGGCCAATTTTGAGGGATAGGGGCCTTTTGAGGGATAGGGGTCTCACAAGGGCCGTACACAATGACCCCCCATTGAATACAATGTGGCCATTTTCAATGGCCTAGAAAAAACTGTCTTCTTTTCATCAAATGACTCCAAACAAAAAGATAAATGCAAATGTCAACTACATTGATACCTCTCTATAGTATTTCACTCATAGGGGCTGGGGCATATCCCACTCAGCCTGTGGCTTCGTGAGATATTGCCCCAGCCCTCGTGAAATACGGCAGTGACAGTATCAATGGGTGTTGGCATTTGTCTATGTATTTTATCTGCAACACAGCTTTTATCTCTCTGCACATGCATTACCATTTAACCCTTAGGGGCCCAGTGGCGTAAAATGGCGTGAAATGGCGTATTTTGCACATATCTAAAGTCCTACATGGTTCTATCATATAAATATTGAGTGTGTAGCACTGTAAGGCATACCAATGTCTCCGGGATGAACTCAGCATTTCATACATGAGCTTGCATTAGTTATCCGATAGATATTTAAAATTCTAGAGCAAATAAAGTAGGAAAATGATAATAAATATCTGCAATTTCAGGTTTGGCCACTGGCTGAGCTTGAGTATTCTCCCCTATGATGATATCATTATTTCTCATCTTATTTCTCATCATACATTTTTTAATGCAATATGGAAAATGTTAATCAACTTTGTAACTGATCTCAATAACTTGTTTGTCATTCCCATGTTGTAGATGTAATACAATAATGTCATTGTTGCCATGGCAACAGAATAGAGGGTTTTGCCATGGCTCAAATTACAACCAATCTAGTATAAAGTTTGATGAATTAAACAAATGGAATGTTTCTGGTTGCTATGGTTACAGAAATTTGCTTCTTTTTCTTTTTTTCAAAAAAGGGCCTAGCACAAGAAAGCCTATTGCAACAGCTTTCAGGAAATGTAATATGAATCCTATGTTAAAACAATAAATTCAACTGTTGCAGATTCACTTATGGTGCACCAATCATGCTGCAGATATCTTACTTTGATCAAATAGTTCTGGGCTTGTAAGGGTTAAGCATATTATAATTAATTTTTACATTGTGGTTAATACATGAGTAAGGAACCTATAGATAATAGATGAATTACCTGGAATTAACTACAGATCCCCCCATGGATACCACATGAAAGGGACCTATCTGGGTTAATGAACTGCAATGAGTATGTTAAAGATGTAGCTTAAGGCCTGGTTAGGTCCCGTTCTTCGCTGCCATCAGTGAAAATGTAGTTGTAGCAGTCAACCTGAAGGTAGTTTATAAACTATACATGTGAGTTGCACTAGGCTAGTATACCGTACTTTACCTCGTTGTTCTCAAAGTAATAACCAACAAGGGTGAACAGTGGCTCTCCATAATGCCAGAATTTATGCCTTAATATCTTTGTTGGTGTAATCTGCAGCGCCGGCGAGTTATTGATCACCACCCCCCCCCCCCCTTCCCCACACACACACTGACCCCCACCTGTTGCCCTCCATGGATCATGGTGAAATACTTAACTTAAAGGGATTCTCGGGGTGTATACATTTGTAGTTTCCTATCTTCCAAAAATAGTGAAATACAATTTTACTGTTGTATGCTCGGAGTCGAATGCAATCGTGATAGTTACAGCTTTCCCTGTTATAGTGACTGGTATATTGAAGATAGATAATTCCATACACACATCTGTTGCGGTATAGACATCGTGGGTTTGGGATGTGGATAAAAACCCAAATACCAACCACTACCACAGACCAGAAACATGCATAACTTCCCCCACTGAGACAGGCGCCCACCTACAGGAGGAGGCTGTGGATGACGCCACAAGCATGTTACCGGAGGTACATGCGGCAGTCTGGCTGCATAATGCTGTAGTATACACGACTCTATGGCCCTCACAACCCATCAATCAACCATCTCAGCATGAGGATCACAATCAATGTCAGGAAACCCACGTTCAGGAGAATGTCAATGATACCATGTAATAATATATTAATGAATCAGTTGGCGTATGTCAGGAAACTAACCCATAAGGGCAGTATAGTGCTTTAATAAAGTACGCACTGTTGTAGGTATGATTATATAAATGCAGCCTGGCAAGTAACTTGCCTTAACTCCATTCATGCATCATGCAAACCTACGGGGCCGATGTATTCTTGAAAAGAAAACATCATCTTCTTTTTATGAGGCTCCAATCGATAGTCTTAGTATCACTTAACAATGTCCTGACAAATTTAGCAGATTGTGTGCTATTAGAAAGGAGAAAAGCAGACTTATCTCCTGTAGCCTGTTCTTCTCCCTTCTAATAGCCCCTGCTTTACTTACTGTCAATGTGTCAGAATAGTCTTCAACAATACCAATACTATCGATTGATGAAAATCATAAAATTAAAGCGATGTTTTCTTTGTTGTCCTACGACCTAGGAAATAATGACCCTAAAAATCGATGAAAATCCAAAATAGCACCCTGTGCACACTGTAGGTTACCGTCTCTTCATTACATATTCCTGAAATAATAACAATGCAACATTCAGTCTATCTTGATTAGCACCGTATATCAGGGATTTGATACTTTAGGTGGCACTGAATATACTAGACATTGCCTAAAATGTATGCATTTAGAACTGGCAGCAATGTATAATATTATTGTTCAATATCAGCATTGGGACCTTCCTACAGCTGAGCATGGAATGTCTTAATGCTGGACACCTATGAGAGAGGCATTAGGTATACATTTTAACCCCCATCAGGTCGTGTTAGAACGGCTGGCATAGTGCCCGCGAGAGGAGAGACCTACAACTAGGCCACTTAGTGATCAGATGAATATCACGTGCACCTGTGGGGAACCCATAAGTAGGTGAATATATTCCATCGCCTATATTTATATAATGCTGCAACCTATGCCAGAACCCATCTGGCACCATACATAGTTACTACCACAAAGCAGGTGGACTTCGATTTTCGTATAGGTATCAGCCCAGCCACTGGCACCTTTCCAAAGGCTGCTTGCTGGTAATATAATTCAAGTGCCTGGAAAAATGATGGAGTTACATAACTGTCGTATCTTGTCACTACTATGATCACGGTCCGTGCTGTACAGTCAGCGATCTAGTGTACTGTAGATGGGACAGAGGGTGGTGGTCAGCGGGGAGGGGGGGGGGGAAGCCATAGGTAGGTGAATAGCACTGCCCAGTGACCAGTGTCCTCTCTTTCTTTTAACCTAACATGGCATGGATCCAAGAGGACGTTTGGCTGTGGTCAGTGAGTGCCGGAATGTAGCAACCTGCCAACCGGCCCAGCACCAACCACTGTCTGACCAGGGTCCGGCTTCCTCCTCTGTCTACACCGGCACCACACTGACCACACCACTGTCTACAGCCGCACACTGATCGCACCACAGTCTACACTGTAGCCCCACACTGACCACTGTGTACCATACACCTCCACACTGACCATTGTCTGTGTACACCCCCACACTGACTACTCTCTGTGTACACCCCTACACTGACCACTGTATATGTACACCTCCACACTGACCACTGTCTGCACCCCCACACTAACCACTGTATATGTACACCCCCACACTGACCACTGTCTGCACCCCCACACTAACCACTGTATATGTACACCCCCACACTGACCACTGTCTGCACCCCCACACTGACCACTGTCTACACCCCCACACTGACCACTGTCTGCACCCCCACACTAACCACTGTCTATGTACACCCCCACACTGACCACTGTCTATACCCCCACACTGACCACTGTCTACGCTCCCACACTGACCACTGTCTATGTACACCCCTACACTGACCACTGTCTATGTACATCCCTACACTGACCACTGTCTATGTACACCCCTACACTGACCACTGGATATGTACACCCCCACACTGACCACTGGCTATGTACACTTCCACACTGACCACTGTATATGTACACCCCCACACTGACCACTGTATATGTGCACCCCCACACTAACCACTGTCTACACCTCCACACTGACCACTGTATATGTACACCCCCACACTGACCACTGTCTATACCCCCACACTGACTGCTGTCTATGTACACCCCTACACTGACCACTGTCTATACCCCCACACTGACCACTATCTAAACCCCCACAGTGACCACTGTCTACACCCCCACACTGACCACTGTCTACACCCCCACACTGACCACTGTCTACACCCCCACACTGACCACTGTCTACACCCCCACACTGACCACTGTCTACACCCCCACACTAACCATTGTCTACACCTCCACACTGACCACTGTCTACACCACCACACTGACTACTCTTAGACCACCACACTGACAGGCAAGCAGAAAGGGGTATCCCTGCGGGATTAGTACTAATTTTAGCCACCAGGGGGCTCAACCATGGCCTGAAATGGTAGAAATAGGCTAATATTTGCATTTTGGTACTTTTTCTGGCGAATGCAGCAGTCTTATACAAAACATTCCATTTTTGGTGGAAAGCGTCCTTATTTGGAATGTAAAAAGAACGTTTTAGAGCCTAAATGGGTGTCTTTGTTGATATGTGTTGCCATGGACACATGATTTTCATTCCTAATAAACAAAATAAAGAATCCCTTTGATAGAATGATTCACGAGGATTACTATGGTCAAAACGGAATATAATAAGCATTTCTAGATCAAAATCTATGTCCTTTAGAATGAAAATGTATGATCATTTTCTAATTATTCTAATTATGCTAATTAGAATAGAGATATCTTGGAACCTATGAGACTTAGAGCTAATTTGGGTTTTGGATAGGGCAATGCCTACCTATATTCAAATAGCCATTTCTCAAAAACTAGAAATGATATCTTCTTGTGTAATATATCACTGGAAAGCTTATTGTATCAATTTTAAAGTTGACATTTTCGTTGGATATCCCTTTTCCCTTGCCTGTACACAATTATATATGCACATAACTACATCACTTAATCTGTTATAGATACCACTAGCTCTTCAAAGGCTGTAAGAAACTTCGCAATATCCATTGACTAACGGTGGTATGGGTATACATACTCCCTTCTATTATCGTCAGTACCTGAATTGTATGCAACATCATATTGAAGCCAAAAATAAAGAAGTGATATTCAAAGGAGACCGCCTTACAAAAGGCAATGGTATAAGATCAAAATAAATGTCAAGCTTCATCTTTTGTGCTCTGCAAGTCTAAAGGACTGAGTCCGGATTGTAATGGTGATCCTTTCTTTATTGCATTTTCTACTAGTAGTCAATGTACCGTATGGATATACATGTTGCACTTCTTTGTACACCAGTTATATTCAGGCCTTCACTCACCCCTGTCAGCCAATGGACTTCTCATATTCATGTATACATATCAGTTTATACCGAGTCACAGGTGCATGTGATCCTCTTGTTTCATGACTCATAAACATATAAAATCGTGTTTGATTCCTTCACCAAAAAACAATTACACTCAACTCAACCCTGTTCTTAGACACTGGGATGAGGGTGGGTGAGGGATAGTGGGTGGTGGTGTGGATGGGTGGGGGGAGGGTCACAGGCTGCAGTGTCCATGTAGGCTACACAGTTCTAGTTAGTCAACTGCACCAAGCTACTTTTCCTACATCCCTACCCAACCACACACTCAGGGATAGACGCAACTGAAATGTATACCAAAGCCTAACCAACATGGCCGAGTTTCTAGTGATTTTCCCTTTCCAACGACATTATAACTTCACTATAATTGTCTAGATATTTTTCTCCTAGAAGATCATTATCCCACTCCTGTGGGCCACCAGTACCGATAGGAATGTAATTCTGCGGTGATAGACAGCGGACCTTGACCCAAAACTACGGGTCGATGGCTCGTGGGCCAGTGTTAGTGCCTATGACCCCAGTTTTTGTTAGAACCAAAGTTACTACGCCTAAGTACCACCAGCTGATCAAAAAATCAAAGGTTGGTAAACATAACTATTTTCCAAAATAGATATTATATGAGAGTTTAATTACTGAGAAATATGTTATTATAACCAAATTTCAATACGGGTAGTTTTCTATTTGTGATGTAAACGACCATGGTACAGAGATCCATGTCACCACCCACACTAGATACACCTAGTCTGCTGTGGAAGGAGAGTGGGGATGTCGGAGAGTGTGCTGTACGGTGGTTTCTGATCCTCTTTGTACACTAACCTTAATACAAATAGTCCACACAGACATTGTCAGTTCTTACACTGTCCTGGTCAGAGACCATTGCCAGAGGTATACCTACTCAGCCTCAGCCATTTAACCCTTTAAGGACGACATAATGCATTAATGCATCATGCCATTAGTCTGCATGATGCATGAATCCAGCTGTAGCGATTAACCCACTAGTGTGGGATTCAAGCATCATACCAACCCAACGAGGTTGAGGCACTCCAAAAGGCTCGAAATGGCGAGTTGCTCGCTGGGGCTGCATTGGTGCCACATGACGATAAATGCCATCTTTTAGCGACATGCCATCCTTAAAGGCATAAGGGCAGTATCGCACTTTAATGTCCTTTAGTTGCCATGATGCATGAATGCAGCACCAGCCAGTAATTCCCTATGCCTCATGCCGACCCTACAGGGTAGATACATTCCGAAAGCTTGACATGATGCACCGATGCAATGCCAGCGACTTACTTGCTACTGCTGCATTGGTGCATCAGGACACTGTACTGTCCTTATAGGGTTAAGCAGATCATCTGGGCTTAAAAGTGCTCTTTTTCACATCAAGTAACTATTTGAGACAGAGTTGGTGCATTCATTGTTAGTCTTTTGCATCGATACTATAAGAGCCTATATCAAAGACCACAACCCTCCTAAGTGCGAGCAGATGCATGGCACAGCCGCTTGGCTCGCACAGCTCATACATTTTTTTATGTCTTTGGGATCGACACAGCCGGCCAAAAGGCACCAATACCCTGTACTATTATACCGACTCTTCCAATCAGCCGTGCAGTCTAGTTTTGGGATTCATGGAATCATTGAATCTAAATGCCGACCGTGATATTGGTGATGGATTCATCCAATAACTTGCTTAGGCCAAATAAAAAAAAGAGTTTTGTTTCAGGTAACATGGGAAGAAACTCTAGGGTCGGTAGGTCGGATTTTTTTTTAAACTTTTTTTTTTTACTTCCCCTCTAAAATTGACCCAAAAAAGTGTAAAAAATGGAGAGATTTTTTTCCCAAAATGTTGTAAACCTAAAATTGACCCAAAAAAAGTCTAATTTTTTTTTTCAATATAAAAAATTGCATAAAAAAAACGTAGGGTCGGCCCTGTTTAGATAGGGTCGGTCGGGTGATCTGAAACAAACCTTTTTTTTTTGGCCTTATATCTTAATTCGGTGGATTTGTCATGGGCTTCAACCCTGGCAAATGGCCCGTTTCAACGCCACTCACAGTTAAGCACCAACACCAGCAATAGAGAGCCGCATCTACCGTTCACAATAGGCTTTGTTGGTAAATAATGTGTACTATTGTGAAAATAAGGGTAATTAGTAGTCAGTCCAATCAAGTGATGTAAAGCAGCAGGTCAAACGGTTTCCAACTATTTAATCAATGCAATAGACAAAAGTATGAATCAGTGCAATAGACGGAAATTAGGAATCAGTGCAATAGACCACAATGCATCCCTAATACTTAAGATATGTCCATATAAATTCCGAGTCACAGGCCCAATAGATTCAATAACATGTGTATAGTAAACGTTCAAAGGTGTCAGCCTCTAACATAATGGATATCTTACACTGGGAAACTCCAGCCAAATAAGCCCACCCATTTCCCATGGATGCGACCGTATGGAGCCCAGTGGACTGTGGCCATAATCTGGTATAAGGTTCGGCCATTTGCCATGTAGAATTTTCATAATCTGCCCTGTTGCCTGGTACGAGATTCACGTTGCCTGGTACATCCTTACCACATGCCGTTTATACTTACGATGGTAATCAATTGTTAAATCATACAGTCTATTGTCATAATAGCCACTGCTATGACGATCCCTGGTCCTTTATCGTTTGTGAAGCCATTATCCCTCTGTCTATGACTCATTTAGGTTATGAGTTGTTAACCTAACGTGTTAGTGTAGTTTTACATGTCCTAACTACTTCATTATAGATGTGAGTGGTAAAGAGGTATCTACCTTAAGGTTATAAAACAGTGTTAACATAGTGACAAATGTATCTCCGAATATATTGTCAATGATAAACGTTTTGCGTGAGCTGTATACATATATTATGTAGCTAGTGAATGACGTTTAGCATAGAGGGATCCTGTTATACATTTTTAGGAATAACTATGCTTCTATCTGTAATTGTCTTTCTGTGAAGTCTTAAGCTTGTCATTCGAATGCCATTGCCAGTAATTAGAAATGACCAATAACAGCGTTCTACATACGGTTTTATTGTTGGATATGGTTGGGAAATACTGCACTTTCCCTTTCTGCAACTGTCACATGAGGCCTGGGGCAAAGTTTGGCGTTTTCGGAACAAGGTACTTCTTGGGACCTAACCTTGACAAACGGGTTGGCTATAGTGTCTTTTTAGCACGTTGCATATGTCGGCTATATTACAGTCCCCTTGCCAACACAGCCATCGATGGAAGACCCTGCATAATTATATCTAGCAGGGTCTAGCAGTTGCCTAACTGAATTGTAGTGCAACACCATTGTTGCAGTGTTTTATGATATAACCTCCCAAAGTGGCTTTACACATGTACACTACCTACCTCGTTATTAAGATGGCATCCTATAAGGGCAACATATTGCTTTGATGTTTTGTGATCTTTGTTGCCATGCTACACGGATGCAGCCCTGGCAAGTGACTCACCAGTGCTGCACTACAGGGGTGATGCATCCCTGAAGGGGTGATGAGATGTATGCATGCAGCCTGCGCAAGCGGACTCGCTAGGGCTGCATTGATGCATCATGACGACATAGGGCATAGCACATTAAAAGAGTGGGCTTCATAAACTGATAAAGGGTTAAATCAACTTTCTCTCAGATCTTCTCGGCTTGATGTCTGTTTTCTATTCTTGAGTGACAGTTGGTAGCAATTTGCAACGAAACCTTTCACTTATTTATGACCTAGCACGGCACGTTTTCTGATGCTGTGGATTACACCATCACTTATAACTAGAATAGAGAGTGTAAAAGAAACCAGTAAGAAGACAAAGCTACACTCGCCCATAATTATGTTTTATGAAGATGAAAGGTCAAGAATCAAATGGGCAAATATCGGTATGAACAGGCCTATCGCCTTTTATAGAAAAAAAAAGATTCCTGACCCTTGGATCAGTCTACCATCAGTGCCCCATGGCCTTAATAAGGTCTAGCCACATGTAGGCCCTACCCTACTTCTTTGACAGGGGGGAAGCAAGTACTAATAATCCCCTTCCTCTTACCCTATATCCACTGCTACCCCCTGCCACCCACACAGGTGAGCACCAGGCTTACCTGTCCAATCATCCACCCCCTGCCCCCATACAGGCGAGCACTAGTCAACTGTCTGATCATCCACCCCCCTGCCACCCACACAGGTGAGCACTAGTCAATTGTCTGATCATCCACCCCCTGCCACCCACACAGGTGAGCATTAGTCCCTATTGTCCAATCATCCACCCCCTCGCCACCCACACAGGTAAGCACTACTTTAGAGTAGTCCTAAATGACTGATCATCCACCCCTGCCACCCACACAGGTGAGCACTAGGCTTACCTGTCTGATCATCCACCCCTGCCCCCATGCAGGTGAGCAATAGACCTAGCTGTCTGATCATCCACCCCTTCGTAAGTGCATCATACCCTCCTCCCCATACAACACTATGAGAAGGGGGGCATGTGTCAGGGGGCCAGATATCCAGGGTGGGCAAAAGACATGGGGCCAGGGTTCTGGGGTCAGGGTTCTGGGGGCCAAGTCCCATGAGGCCATGTATGTCTGGGACCAAAAGTCAGGGAGTCCCACACAGGTGAGCAATAGTCCTACCTGTCCGATCATCCACTGCTAACTCCCTGCCACCCACACAGGTGAGCACCAGGGTTACCTGTCCAATCATCCACCCCTGCCATCCACAAAGGTGAGCATAATGCCTACCTGTCCAATCATCCAGCCATGCCCCATACAGGTGAGCACTAGGCCTACCTGTCTGATCATCTACCCCCTGCCCCCACACAGGTGAGCAGTAGTCAAGTGTCTGATCATCCACCCCCTGCAACTCACACAGGGGAGCATTAGTCCTAAATGACTGATAATCCACCCCTGCCACCCACACAGGTGAGCACTAGACATGCCTGTCCGATCCAACCCGGCCCCCATACAGGTGAGAACTAGGCCTACCTGTCTGATCATCCACCACCTGCCACCCGTACAGGTGAGCACTAGGCCTACCTGTCCGATCATATTCCCCTGCCACCCACACAGGTGAGCATTATGCCTACCGTAAAACCTTGCGTATAAGCCTAGCTTGCGTATTAGCCGCACCCCTAACTTTGACAAATCATATATGCCGCAGAAGGGTTCTGAAAATTCATTATTTGGTTCTGTACTATACATATAAAAACTCTTGTATAAGCCGCACCCTATATAGGCATGTTTGGTATCAAAAGAAAGCTGAGTCTGATTCCCAAACAGTTGAGCACCAGGGATACCTGTCCGCTCATCCACGCCCTGCCACCCACACAGGTGAGCATTATGCCTACTTGTCCGATTATCCACTCCTCTGCCACCCACACAGATGAGCACCAGGCCTACCTGTCCGATCATCCACCCCCTGCCACCCACACAGGTTAGCATTAGGCCTACCTGTCCACCCCTCCCCCCACGCACCCACACAATCCCACACAGTGACCACGGCCCTGCATGGTCCATGTATAATGCATCATCAGTGGTTGTGTATAGCAGAACTTCCAACGGGTCAGGTCACTGGTCGCATTAAGTAGAGAAAACAAATACACAGCAGTATGTATATACCTGTATGTTGTATACCTGTGTGTTGTATACCTGTGGTCACTATTACTCTCCTCCCACTGGATATTCCTGCACACACAAGAATGTCTAGACGTGCCAGTGTAGTTTAGTTCACACCTATGCTGTACAGTTCCTACATGCCATACTTAAACTATAGTGGAGTTGGTAACAGCCTTCTAGTGTCATACATATCTCACTGCAGGTGCTAAATATTTGCCATGATTCAATTTGTCCATTATCTGATCACTGGACATTATGCTATGTAACTATTTGGGCTTTGACTCAATCGTTATTCAGAGTAATTTGTACTTGGTCAATGTTGGTAAAAATATTGAAACACATAATATATTACAATGTTTACAAGAACATGTACAAATTTATTGGATGTTGCTACACTAAGCGATCTCTGACTAACATATATCTCTTTTGGCTACATTCTACTGCTTTTTTGAGTGATCAATTCCTCTCTGTTATGATGTAATGTTACGTGGTATTGAGAAAAGAGCTGGGAGGGGGTAGGGATGGAGATAGACTATCAGACAGAGACAGGCATAGTCAAATAGAGAGAGGTAGGAAATGACAGGTTGGGAAGGGGTAATTCCTTGGGTAGATAAGCTCCAAGTAATAACACCATCATAATAATCCTTTCCCCCTAGAATTCTTTTCTGTATCTTCATTTACCAAGGTTTCATCTGCATCCAAATGTCAAGGCTCTTTCATCGTTGGGCTCTACTTGTTAACTAGTGCTAGTAGTTATAAGGCTGCCAATGATAACGTTTTGTATACATGTATACATAACCGTCCAAGATCACGACCACCCGTGTGCCTATGTCAAGGTAATATCGTAGTATAACATTATATTTTCCTTTTATTTTGTACACAGATTACGCCAAAACAGGTCATACAGGTTTCTAATTGATATATTTATAGATACCTCGTCAGTAGAAAACATACAAACATGCTCTCCTCCGAGCAATCCAAAATGATTTAATTGCTAAACTATTCAAATAATGTTTAAAAACATGGGAATGGTACGTAATATTTTATCCCTTCTACCTTGCAACGGAGGACCTGCCCACAGATTACATGGGGTCACCATTTATTCAGTGGTGAAGCTGTCAGCCTATGATAAGGAGATGGTATATACAGGGGCAGCCCCTATAACATGGCTCATCGCACTCCAACAAAAGCACTTACACCCATCAGCTACCCTTGAGCACCAGGTGCGAGCTCCAATGCGTTCCACTTCTACTGTTAATAGCTACATTCATCATCAGTTGCAGGAGCATATCTCTACATTGTAAAGAACCAACACAAATATACCCCCTTGCTCTGCTCTATAGAACCCAATGTAAGTAAATAGAAGATAGCATGTAACAAGTACAAAAGACGTACCTTGTAGTTGGCCTCAGCCACTGACCACTACGGCGCACGGACAGGGAGTGATGGGTGGTGCAGGGAGTGGTGCCTGCCCAGCTGGTGGTGCCGGTGGTGCTGGTCCCAGTGGTGCAGGCTGGGGAGGAACAGGCCGGATACAGGTGAGTCGGTACTGGTAATGCTAAACCTTAACGTACTTCCAATGTTGATGATGTTGGTGGGTGGTGCTATCACTGCTACTGTCACTCCTACTGCTGCTGCTTGTTCTGCTACTAAGACAGGTGGCACTGTCAGCATGGCTGTACTGCTGGGTGGAGGCAGTGCTCAGGGCGGCCGCTGTGTCTTTACTGGCTCCAGACGACATTTCACTCAGAGCAGACGACTTCCACCATCTCCCGCCAAAGGTGGCAGTACAGCACGGCCACCTAGCGGGCGCTGGCGGAACTAGAGTAACAGAGACAGTGGTGCCTGCAGTAGATGATCTATGCTACAGCCCCAGCACTGTATGCATGGGTGTCTCTAATGCTGTATATCATAGGTCGCTTAGGATTAAAGGTACTTTAACACAGTCTAACTTATTGTAGATCGACCAACAATTTTTCTTGATGACTCTTAGTGATATTAGCTTGATGCTTGTGAGACACAAAGACATTTTAAAAGAATGCTATGCTGGATTAATTTGTCTTTTGGAAGGTATTTTAATTTGGGTGCATTTTATATAGCCCTCATGAGAAAATGTCTATATAAGAGCCTCGGCAGTTATTTATGTGTATATTGCGAGTAACATTGACCACGCCCCCTTATATAGGACGCTAAGAAAATAGGGGGTCACAGGCAAAATGAAATCATCCTGAATTAATCAAAATAATTCCTAATATATTCACTGTATGAGCCTACCCAGTGGAAACAAAATTCAGATCCACGTTGAATCAACATTGAATCAACATTGAATCAATATTAAATCAGCATTGACAACCAGTTATCAATGTTGATTCAATGTTATGTGCTCGCTGGGTATGGGCATAGCAAATAGGAAATATAGTGATCAGGCTATGTAGAATAGCGAGGTGTTGAATGTTAGATAAAGGAAGATCATGACATTATAAGTGGGGTAAATCAGCAAATATCATGGTTTTAGGTAGTTCCGTTTCTTGCCACCGGATGCCGTATGCCTAGACTGTGTTAAGTACCTTTAAAAACCTAACCTCTAGGTCTAAATTTAAAGCCTGGTTTCCTATGATCTTTAAAGATATTTATAACTGCCATAACATTATGATGGTACTTCATACACACCACCACTTGTCTAATAAAGTGTGCCCTTTGTAGGCAGATACATGCAATGCTACTTGGTCTCCTTACTATAGATGTTTTCTGAATTAAAGCTTTACTTTCGCCAATATGCGACTCTCTATTATAGACAAGTGCTAGAAAAGTTACAGGGACACCCTTTGTTATAGGATCCCGCTTATGTCCTCCTTCTCTTGTTTATACAAATAAGACTACAATTTCCCCGGTAATCAATTATATCAAAACTATGCAGTGATTGTTATTTATGGTATGCGGTAGGTACTGCACCCGTTAAGCCATTGCCAACAGCTCGGAGACCAATCATATCTATGCAGCGATCCACTATAATGCCAGGGGTGCTGTAAAGCTAACTCTGTTAGGAGAGTGGACAGTAAGGGCCCTTCAGCCTCGGTCTGAGTGCGCTAGGTCTACAATCTCCCAGCATACGCATGTTCAGGCTAGTCACATACCAAGGCCTGGACGGCACTAGGACCTAGAGTGACCTTTGAGGTCAAGGTGATGACCTGGGGGCCATGGTCAGTTATGAAAGATGCACATGGCCTCCCGGAGTATAGTTCTGTAGTTCTTATTAGTGTATCAAGATCTATAAAGTGTGTCTGGTAGAGGAAGTGGGGAAGCAGGTAGAGGTGCCCTGTAGCGGCTTATCTCATGTATACATGCTACATGTACATGTATAACGTGGACATTATAGCCATAGGAGAACATACATGGTAGGCAAGACAATGTATAATAGATATTAGGCATAATGATTTTAATAAAACCCACTAACCGCCAAAGCACCGTATTGGTATAGCTTTTATAATCATGATACATGAATTCACCCCTTAACGATCATATTTTTATCATGGTCGTTTGAGTGCCATGCGGGAATCCCTTTCAGCTATAGTAAAGCGCGGGATCTTTGGTTTAAAAGGAGTGACATTCTTTTGCCCCCCCCCCCCAAAGAGGTTTCCAAATGTCTCTGCCATCCCCGCTCAAAGGTCCAAACTCCACCCCCCCTCCCCCCAGATAAGCTTAGTTACTTCTACCTGACATTTATTTTCTAATAAACTGGCAATACTGCTATTTTATACAGGAGTGCGCCCACTTCAGAAATGAAGTATCTGTACACTATCAAATAGATTTTTAAAAAAGAAAAAAAAGTTGATTTAGATGATTAGATCGATGTTTCTAAAATAGTAAGAGTGATTAAACTCTACTATCAAATGTTTCTGTCCCAGATTATAGTTGCCACCTCTCCTCTCCGCAAGTGTAATCAATGAACACAATTAAATCTATAATTTCTCAAGCATTGATGCAATGTTCCATGAGGATTGGGCTGTGCGGCATGCAAGATGACGCGATAACATCGTGAGAAGTTGCATATTTTGGCAAATTTTCTACACTATGACCTCTGCTACATGTATTCTGAAAACATAACAAATTACCCCAACCATTGAATTTTTTTTACCAAATACTATTTATCACTTAACATATATATAATAGATACGAGATTAGGTAAGATTATGGTCTCCCACTGGGCGTTGTCCTTCATAGATCACGTGATCATGTAGCACCTTTTGAGGGGCAGGACACAATAGCCCATAAATCGGGCAGCAGGAGGGCGCGATTTGCCCCAAACTACAGGCCAATGATATTCGCTTGGCACGTGCAGAAACGGTGAGGTGGGACTGGCGTGCAGAACGCCATGTCGTGGTGTCTTTGTTTTTTGTGGTGCTGGTGTACAGGTAGAGACTGGTGTAAGATGACTCAGGGCCTCAACGTGTGAGGAATGCGGCTGTGTTTGATAAGAGACATGTATACGGGACAAAGGATGCAATGGACGCATCAATATCATTGAACCG
This sequence comes from Harmothoe impar, assembly GCA_947462335.1. NCBI lineage: Eukaryota > Metazoa > Annelida > Polychaeta > Phyllodocida > Polynoidae > Harmothoe > Harmothoe impar. The sequence continues at coordinate 10,152,599 of OX381721.1, read as the reverse complement.
TGTATATTATAGCAGTAAGGGTTTTAGAGTATACCCATGTCTTATATATGCCCTTTTCACGTTAATCAATACAGCATAGTGCTTTATGAATAAGACGTGCACTTTACCATTCTGTTGATACACTCCGCATGATGCACAGAGAAGTGCATGCCAGTGAGTTACTCGCTAAAACCAATTACATTTGTGCATCATGATGATAACTGAAAATACATCCTTTTGCTTTGTATCGCCCTTTACCCTCTTAACTTTACTATCAAGTCTTTAAAGATCCAATGAGCTCTAGTTTCTTGTTGTAATCTTAAGAAAACTTAATTCTAATGGGTTAGGTATCATGTATTTGAATCCATTTATGCATACAGTATATATTCACCTGCGCAATTAAAAGACAAGCCCCAGCCACACTAGTAATAAAACGAAGGCGATTTCATATATAACCTCGAGACAGAATATTGTACATTGTACAGATCAAACTTGATTTTATTTTGCATAACCTGGGCCTGACCTTGGCATACATCTGCATCTAAAATACCATCCCTGTCCCTCCTTTGGCTACTGTTGACGGATTATGTACTAAGGCAAGTCAGAGGAATACCATATTAGGAGACCTCTGTGATTGTATACTTATGAAACGAGACTTAGGGCCATGGGAGTGGACTAAGCTGACCCGTGTATCTCTTGTCGTGAGTTGTACTTGGAGGCATACTGATTGTCGATTTACCTGGAAAACTCTGAGTGAGTTAGTCTACAGTGGTCTAGACCTGGGCAGCCTGAGGTTCCCTGAGCCACTATTACTAAGACAAGCACTATCAAGAAGGGCTGCTGGCTGTTAAAGACACAACGGACATTAAGAATGGAGGTTTTTAGACCTGACACTATAATACTCTTTTTAGTTAAGAACAGACAGGTTTGTATATTTTTTGACTCACGTCTTGCCCCTACCTAAGGGTGCATTGCAGAACAGAAATCGATGTAATTTTCCTTTAGCGACAGTGTATACCGACGAGATCCTTTTTTTCATCTACACCAAATATATCTTTTAATCGACTTAAGAAGTGATTTAGTAATTGAAAATATATATTTAGGAACATATGTATCTCTGTGGACGGTTCAATCAAAGGGATCTACCAAGAGCAAAATCAGTGTAGGATTAAATATGGAGGCCTCCCAAAGTGACCTTTAGAGATGTACCTTTTCTCCATGAAATATCTACCTATTTCCTACATTTATAAGCTTTCAGCAATGTAGACATTTGAGGTACATTGTAGATAAGTGGGTATAGTCATTTATGGCTAACTCGGTATAGGCAAGCCCCAATAGAATTGCCAAACTCAATTCTCCTGTTCTCATGCTTATCATCTGAATGTCCTTGTTTGATCGCCTGGTGTTTTGCTAGTTTCTTTGGGAACTACTCAGCCATTGGCATTTTCTACACAGAATGTTTTAGATTCATAAAGAAGATACTACTTGATTGACTGACTTGATTTGCAAGATAAGGTCACATAATATTGCATTATAAGTTCCATGGGGTTGAAAGTATTCATATAAGCTCTATAAATTAGGTGGATATAATACTATAGTGATTTCATGATTTTATCAAGGAATTGATATTGAAAGAAGGTAAACAAGACTTCATAGCAAGTTCGTCTTTAATTAACCCTCTATCGGTGAACATCAACTATATTTGATGCCATGGCCGGCCAAGCATCACCTATAGTTGATCCCATGGCCCAGGGAAAGTTCCTATAACAATGTCTCATCCCACAACTAGTCTATTACATTTTGGCCGGCTGTAAATTTTAAAGCCACTATGGATGTTAACCAATAATTAGTTATAATAAGTCTATACATTATTATAGTCTCTTTGAAATAATAGTACCACGCCACTATTTTTACTGGATGACTATATTTGAGGACTCTTTGTACGTCCATCAGACTTTCTGGGATATTGTGAGGGAGGTATGGTTTACAGGCTTTTGCATGTTCAGTGAAAGTAAGCACCCCTTCGTCGCCCCCTCTCCGTCTACCCTGTAAACACAACTACGTGGATGAAACGTATATTTACGTTGATATGGGGTTCAAACTACGTAATTTAGGAAGGTTTGTGGACGTCAAAACGTGAAGGTTTACTTACGTTCAATGGACGTTTATGTCTGAATTACGTTTATCTACCTCATTCAGACGTAAATATATGTTTAAAAAAAAGCATAAATTGATACAAAATATACCTACTACCGGTAAGTCTTATATATGATATGAAATAGCATATACATTTACAAACATGGTTCATATAGATAACTACTGTAATTTTCAACCTCCCTTTAATTTTATATTAGATTTATTCAACTCCGTTCAACCTGTTTATTGCCCTTTTGGAATGGCTTGATAAACCTGCTCCCTGTCCTAGATATATATATGTAATATGGCTGCAGTGAGGATTTGTATCTTTTTCATTACCACCAATGTGGTGTTCAATCAGTAAAATACCCTAATTCTTTTATTACATTCCGAGTTTTTCATCTACTACCCTATTATACAAATGTCTAAGCATGTGTAGCCGATTTCCATAAAATTTAATTGATGATTATTAATAGTTTACGACTTTTAATGTGGTAGATTTGGCCAGGTGCTGTTAGATTATTTCCATACCTGATAGTGCTGGCACCTAGTGTTAGACCAGGGAAATATATGCAATGTTACCTTAAGAACTTTACCTCATTCAGACGTAAATAGACGTAGAATCATTACGTTTATTTACGTCTGAATGAGGTAAAAAAACGTAATTCAGGCAGAAACGTCCATTAAACGTAAGTAAACCTTCACGTTTTGACGTCTACAAACCTTGCCAAAAAACCTAGTTCAAACTTTTGGTTGAGAAAATACCAAGACAAACCTTTCAGCTACGTTGGAACTAGGCAGCGTGTTTACAGGGTACTAACTCATCAGAAACCAAATGTGTTCTCTTTTATCAAATAATATGCAGTATGAATACATGTACGCGTCCCCCTCCTCTAATGTCAGCGTGAGTTTATAGGGTTGGTTGACCTCTAGTCTACCACGCACCCTGAGATCCCCCCTTAATAATGTAGTTATGCATGTATGGTATCATCTCTACTTGTCCCTTGTCAGAATCAGTAACACTTAGAGTGAACTGTGATACACAAAAAGAGGGCATATCATGCATGAATGACTACAAAATTGAGATGAACATCTCAAGGTACTTGCCTTTAGGTCAATCTACCCTATGAACCTCCATATTTGCCCTTTACCTTCACTGCTCAGATTGTGATCCATCAGATACCCAGCACATACCCTTTGTAATAATTAGTTATGATGGATCCTCACCTAGTAATGTCACACAATTAACATTACTGTGATAATCATAGACACCAAACGCCTATTATATTGTACTTAAAGATAGTGTGTCAGCTAAATATTTGGAGGTTTTTTAGTCTTATCATAGTCCTATTGTATATTCTATCCCATATATCTTCCCTAACTTTTAAAATCATTGGCAGTGTCTTAGTCTATACTATGAGCACATGCAGTGCAATCATTTTTACTGTAGGTCGACACTAAAACTCCCTATGATTGTTGTGGCTCAGTGCATTCTCTACCAGGCTAGTTTCCCCGGTACTCACCTGGGGGGGGGGGGGGGGGGGGTGACTGAGTCAGTGAGGTGAATAGGCTTCATTGTAAACTATCTCAAATCATATATTTATAGACAAATATCTTGCAAATATTGGGTAATCTTTATCAGCTAAAATTATATCAGAACCCATGGCATTCCTCTTAAGGAAAACGTTTGGTAAGTGTACTAGTTGATACACCATCTTTAAGTATAATGCCAACTGCAAATGCCATTCAGTACTCCAGCTTAATCTCTACTAATCAGTGATGCCCTACCTTAGTTAATATGGCCATTATACCTTCTCAGGACCGGTCGGGTTTACCCATAAGTATGGTTGATGTGAATGCCATGTTTGGTCTTCAGGGACAGCAAAAAGATTCGATATGAACGAATTTCGTAGTATCCAAATGTGGCATTTTAGACCATCAAAAACCTGAACGAATTTCGTAGTATCCCAGTGGGCACAGAACATTGAATCAATTTTGAAACATGGTTGACAATGTTGAGTCAATGTTGATTCAACATTGAACTGAATTATGTGCCCATTGGGATCCCAATGTGGCATTTTAGACCATCAGAAACCTATAGGCTTAGTGGATGCTTGCCTTAATTTACCACTTTCTATAATTCTATGTATCATTTTCTCCTTGTTTTATGTTATAATTATGTACACGTTCTCCACATAATGCCCCTAAACTAGTACAGTAGCCTGAGGCTTTATGTAGGATTATGAAAGCCTTTCCCCTGACCTCCTGACCCACAGTCAGCCTCCTGTGATCCTGCACCATAAGGTAGGGGGCACGTGAAGCGGGAAGGTGACAAGGTACCTTGGCTGCATCTTCTATAGACACAGTGTGTAAGACAGTCACACCTTTGGTTAGCCATGCATCTGTCCTACTGACCAATACCTTACCTTCTAACTTAAATATTTAAGGACAGAATGCTGCTTTAATACACTGTTATAGTTTTGTTGTCGTGAAGCATTAATGGGATACATAATCCCGACCCTGGTGGATGAGTACGCCTCTGAGAGGTCCCTATGATGCACTAATGCAGTGTCCAGGAGTTAATCACTATACATGGTCAGTGGTCAGCAGTGCATCATGACGCATAGACTTGATTCGGTGAACCATTGTGACATCATGCAGCCCTTAACGGGTTAATATGTCTGGCACCTCCCTCCTGCTACTCACGGATTGCATGAGGGCCGAAGTAACTATGACTTTCCGTTTTTACATCAAGTTTATCAATTTATTTTATATAATGAGAAAATTACTAGAATTAGCCCCGATATACAATAATTTATTTGTATTACTTGTGTCAGATATTGTTCACAGTCACTCACGGATCCCAAGAAATTTCGTCCCTGATCATGCATTCTGTTTCACTATTGAAAATATGATTTATTCTGATAATAACAATAATTATATCTTTTTTACAAACACTGATATTTTGCTGTTTGATGAATAATTGTTATCCAAGCATCAATTATCATGATACAGTAGATCCTGAACTTAGGCTTCTTTGTAATTGTGTATGAGTGAATTTCGTAATAAATACCATGACCCAGTAATAATCACTCAGTCAATGTCAGTATCATGGTGAGTGGTATGATCTAAGGATGACATCTTATTTGTGAGACCTTGAACAAAAGTCAATGTTGGACATTACCGAAGGTTCCTTTATAATCATAGAGTAGTAGACACGACACGATTATATATGATTATCATGTCCATGGAATCCAACAGAGTATTGTTTTCAATTGTTGACTATGTGAAACCAATAAGACTTCCGTTACGTTTTTGTCGTGTGGGGTGAAATCCCCAGCATAAGATATTAAAGAATCTGTTTGAGGAGAGAACATACTTGCTCTGTTAAGTGGTGGTGGAACTGAGATGTGTTATCCAATTGAATAGTACACTCCAACCCCATATGGCGGGCATTGACATCATTATATAATCACATCATCATGGAAGCATTTTCACAGAAAGACTCATACATTCTGTGTGTTTATTTGTGATACTGAACGAACACAAAAATAATTCATCCTGTGTTATCCGGCTAGATCTAATATAATATGCCCGTAAATTGCTAGCTAGATGCTGGTAGAATCTAACGAATCATAGTTAAAAATCGCTTGCCCTGCCGTATTTGCAAGCCATTATAAACGTAGGTATACCATGAATATGGAGGAAAAACTGGGTGCAGCAAAATAAGTAGAACATTCGTAATTACCATTTAACACCAGTACAACATTTATTTCAAAAATATGTAATAAATGTGGCTATTTAAGCTACCATGCTGGCGTAACCCAGAAATTCCATGTCGTCCTCTTTAGGAACATTATCAATAAGGCTATTTGTAGGTCCTATCGGCGGAAAGACACAATAAAACCTCAGACCGGGGGTTGTAGTGGGTCTATTGGCCGATTACCTGCAGATTGAACGATCTAGCGACCGACAGCACCTCAGGCTGTGTCTCACGACCTTGGGACAATGTTTTGTCTCTGATCGGGTGCCGTCTCTGACCGGGTGCCTCCTCTGACCGGGTGCCGTCTCTGACCGGGTGTCAGAAAAAGGTGTTTTAAAAAGAATTATACATATAAGAGTCAGAAATCCGAAAAATGACCCAATTTTGGTCCCTATTCGGGATCACAACAAAATTTAGGCAAACTCAATGCATCTTTATGCAAGTTTATTTTATTAAAAGACATGTATCTCATGTCCCAGAATCCACTTGAGGGAGAGCTTATCTCCCAGGGGGTCTGTTTTTATTCACCATCAAACAGAACCCGGAGTTATCGTTACGGACTTTCCGTCAAAAATACCAAACCATGTGTAAAACTGTAAATAAGCGCTACAATAACTTCTAATCTGGTACATATGTTGCCACAATATGTATGATTAGGCATGCCAAGTTTGAAAACCATAGACCAAAGACTTTTATTTTTAAGAGGCGACCAACTCTTCGAGACGCGTGGATTTTGGTGAAATTTAAAGATAAGAATGCCAACTTTACTCTAATTTCTTTAAAAATGCTATTTATAATTAAATTGGCTGTGTGTTATCTGCAACATGTCTGCTATCAATATTAGGCTTAGTTTTGTATATGTGAAGACTCTGTGTGTGTTGGTATAACAAGCCGTATTCATGGAGTTTCCGTTACGGACTTTCCGGTTTTTCGTAGTACTTGGATAACAGAGGCTCCATTTTATTTTGAAATACCACAAAAGCACCTGTTTACCCTTATTACATGACACAAACATGTCCTATATTAGAAAAAATAACATTAAACATTAACGAGTTTTCGTTACGGACTTTCCAGAATTGGAAGCTCATAGCACAATAGGTATCACACATCTCAAACATCTTCCATGCTTATCTGCCTTATATCTATGTGTTCAAAATAGGTTGGACTAGCAAATTAGCCATATAAAACCCATGTTATCATATATTCTGACTATAATGATGTGTTGGGGCTGTGGGTATAATATAAAGCACAAAAGGCAGCATTGATTCCTATGATTATGGCTAAAGGGGGGTATTTGGAATGAAATGTGGTCAAATTGTGTGCACAGTCTAACTTAACCACCCCTCAGGTAAACTAAAACCTATACAACTGGCTCAAAACTTCACTCAGCTATGTAGCAAGGTGCGCTGTACAATATTTAACATACAATGAACAGTAGATGGACAATATCACAGCAGCAGGACGACTTTTACAGTCCCCCCTGGTTTTCGTTACGGACTTTCAATTCTTGATTAGGCACCAAAATGCCCTTACTGAGTACACAGAAGTAATATTAGGCTATTCTAGCTATCCAGATGGAGGGAATATGTACCAGCCATGAATATCAATTGCTTTAAAATAGTAGCTTGGGGGTATTTTGTGTTATGTACAGGAAAATGTTGAAAGTCTGTCACGTTAATGGATCACCAAAGTCACTCTTTGAGACCTGCAGTTGAGAAAAATTTGCGGATCATCCCAATTTTTTTTTCATGATTAGAGCCCATAATCCCCTACATATTAGTGTATAAGCAATATTGAGGTGGATTTGCAAGTATGCAATCTATCACATCAATAGTTTTCGTTACAGACTTTCAGCGAGCAGCATTTCACAAATGAACCACCACTGTGAAAATTTCGCGAAAGATATTGCCGTAAACACTCCTGAATATTTGAGGTAGCATATATACCTAATGGACTGAGCTGTTTGGGATGGGTTGTAATAGTCTTAGTGGTTTTGGGGGGCTTTCGAAAAATGAAAAATTAGGGGGGAACACTGATTTTGGGGTATTTTTCACCTTTGAGGGGCCATAACTCAATAAATTTTGGTCCGACAATTTTTTTCCTTTTTTTTCTGAAAGCCTAGAGTGTTTCCTTTTACATGATATCAGAAGAAAAAGTATGGTGCAGGCAGTTCTATTTTTATGGCTGTTGGAAGGTGAAAAACCCCAAAAGACCACCAGTTGGTACGTGTATTGGGGTCTGACTATATATAAGGATTTGGAAAAACGTTATGGCGGTTGTTATATAATCATATTTATAATTATAATTAGCTTCCTGCTGTTAGTATTTTGACCTCATCAAGCCAAGCCGGTCAGAGACGGCACCCGGTCAGAGACGGCACCTGGTCAGAAACGGCACCTGGTCAGAGACAAAAACATTGTCCCAAGGTCGTGAGACACAGCCCTCAAAATCAGCTAATGGAAAAATTGGCCTAAGTCAAACAGCTACATAAGGAATATAACTGTACCTCGGTTCCCATTCATCAACGCTGATTCAGCTGTTAATACATTTATGTAAAATATTGTTAAATTACCATTTGGTATCAGCTGGTTATAGCCACATAAAAGATAAATTCCCCTTGCTGATTATATGGACTTTTAATCAACGCTAGAGTGCAATAGGTTATACACTGGATTCAATTTGGTATATGGGATACTTCCATAAATGTCGACCCATATGTTTTGTTTGTGCACAATTAGCTGCAATGATGATGTGATCAGTGTGGAAAGGCTACCTGCCGTTTGTCACGTAGACCTTGTACTTACACTTATAAATTAGCCAAGGATGTAGTAATGTGAAGGTAAACACATAGTTAAGGCCACCCATGCATGTCAGCAATGTGTGCTTAATATTAGAGACACGGTGGTGTCTAGGCAACCAATTATAAGTAAACGTGTACCCCAGTGGACACATAGCTCAGTCCAATGTTGAACCAATGTTGACAAGTTAACAATCACAAACATTAACGCTGATCCAAGGTGCTGTGCTTACTAGGATATGATACATGAACAAATTTAACTGCAATTTGAGTGATAAGCCAATAATTATGATGAAATAACTCTGAAAACTGTTGAATAGATAGAGTGCCTATGTTCTGCCGAGGCATTTTGTCAATCAGCAACATTCGTTGAGTTTTAGGGGAATGAATGGTGAGGAATGTGTTCAAGGCCTGCCTTCGCAAATGCACGACAGTCTCATGGCCCAGTTTCCAGACAAGAGCAAGATTTATTTAAACAGCCATAAAGAGTATGCACATACATCTTTGTAGTGTCTGATCAACCAGTTTTCCCACTTAGAGGCTAAATGGACCAGTTTTACTTCAATCGTTGATATCTATTAACGTTAATTGATGATCTCTAATGAATTTGGCTTGAATTTTAGAATTTATATCCCCATTTTGTGTCCGGTATGCGTTGCAGAGTACATCACACAAGTTAATCTAAAAAGGCCTAAATTTATTGAGATATAACAACAATACAAGATGAATGGAGGACTATATATGGAAAGATAAGGTAGATGCATTTTGGGGAAAATTTACTATCGGCTTTTGCAGCTTAAAATACAATGTAAATCAGTTTGATAACCCCCTTTGTTTGCAGTAGATCGATATCAAGACTGTGTCTTAATAGATGGACATTCCTCTTCCAAGGATCAGAAAAGAGATGGCAAAGATCTAGTTGAACGAAGGTTCAATGACCTAGGCTATTATAGGATGGGAATAATCAACTTCAACCCATTTATTATACCAAGTAATTTATCTGAGAAATGAGACTTATAGTTAATGGGAAAGCCAGATAAATGTTGATTGCATCGGTATAATATGTAAGTAAACTACGTTTGTCGCTGTTTTACCGGCATTCGTCTATCAATGGATAACCATTATTCCTTTTCTGTGAAGATCGAATAGGGGCATTGTATTATTTATAAATCCAATGTCTATCATCAAGGATAACCTACCCTGGTTGACCTAGACTTCCAGAAAGGTTTACTTGTCCTTCCATATCATGAGTCACTGACTTTGAGACTATTACAAATCATTGTGGGATCGAAGGTAATGTATTCAAAATGGTATAACTTGGAATACAAAACACCCAATAGGACTGAAGTATGTGTGTGTAAGGTCTGTTAGGAGGGCACCTTGATTTTGGACATTGTCTTATTGAATACCTTGTAGTTAACTGAGTATCCATGATGGTACATTTGGTAAATGTACAGGAAAGAAACATGTTTGACTTTTAGAAACGCTGTATTGTAGTCAAGTAGTTTTCTTTACCGACGGTTTGTAACAACCGGACCTATCTAATTACCAGGAAGGACTGATCGCCAAAAGGAAGCTGCGCAACATGCTCTCAGCCATCCAACTATACATAACTATGTATACTATGTAAAAGGTTAGAACCAAGATTGTCTCCTTCCAGATCCATCGTAACTACAAAAAAAATAATGATATCGTCTTCATAGCTCTGAACCATCAGCTCTTATTGTGAAAATATTGTTACTCAGAAATACGAGGTAATGCAAAAAGTGTATGCCTAATGGTTAAGCATATATATAGTTGTATTACCTTATATTTGCATTACCTTATAAGGAAATATGTACTGGTTCTGTTCTCAAAAGCCATGAGTGAGATTTATAAAGTATGACGTATCTATTTGAAATAGTCTATAACTCTTGCCAGGATAAAGATAACGGGACAATTCCCCGAGTTAATGCTCCATCAATTCTTCTGCTTAAGTTTATAGGTCTTGATCATCTGATCACAGCAGTCTAGCTAGTGACCTTGTAAAAAATAGTTACACCCCACTGGGCACAAAATCAAGTTGAAGGTTGCATCAATGTTAAAAGTGGTTTAATCCACATCTATTAACTATATATGTGACCAGGCACGTAAAAAAGGGTACTGAAGGGGGAATTGAATATAAGTTTGTGCCAAAATATTTGAGATAAGATACCATATATAAAAATGATAAATAAGCTCTAAATGCACCATACCCATGATAACGGCTAAAAATGATGGAAAGATCAGATTTCCCTGTAAACACACTAGGAATTTCCAACGTTGCTCAGAGGCTAGTGTAGGTTTGATTCCAACCAAAGGTTTGATCTACGATTTTTTACAAGGTTTATGAGCGTCAGAACGTTAAGGTTTAGTTACATTATACAGACGTTTTATCTTGAATTACGTTTTCCAACGTCATTGAAACTAAAATAAACGTAGTAAATCTACGTAGTTCTACGTAGAAGAACGTAGTGCTTCTTGTGCCTATAATGATACAATTTTGTGTTCCTACGTAGTGTTCCTACGTAGTTCCCAACTGTCACACTAGGTTGCAGTATTATATACAGCACAGCAAATCTATCACATTCAAGCAGTAAATATTTTTGAGTCATTGATATGATATTATACAAATTATCTGCACATCTTTGCACATTTATATATAGAGGACACTGTATTATGGGATTGCGTGTAGAATGTGCATTAGGGAAGTTTACTGCTAGGACACCACATTGGTGGCATTAAAATTAATACTAAGCCTCAGTGCAGCCAAAACCAAGCACGTATGCCTGGTGTGAGGGAAACTGTCTAGCAGACAGTTCACACAGGGGAACAATCAACTCAAACAAATCTTATAGAAAATAAAATAAGATGAAATATACAACTTTATTCTGATTTAACTGATAATACAATACAACTGAGGAATGGAATCCCACTGCAGCTCTTTTTTTTCATCTAGGAGACTTAAAATGAGTTTTTTATGTCCAGTTACTTGCTTTTAATATATATGTCTAAATTAGTAAAATAATGTAATTCCAACTCCTACGTTTGTTGAACGTAACTAAACCTTTTTGACATTGACAAACCTTGTGAACTTATGTGGTTCTGCCCTTAAACCAACGTAAATTTACCTCTGGTCTACGTATTTGTGTTTACAGGGTTACTATGAAAGGAAGTGTGAATATCTGGTGTAGATTTGGTTTTAGTATGCAAGTTTGTTGTCAGTGTTCGGTTTCTGGGGGAATTTCCAAGAGATAAGGACCAAAACGTTCCATTCAGATGAAATATAGATTGGCTTCCATGCCAAGTAGAATGTGCCAGTTTGATATAAACTTTCATTTATATTCCAAACACAGAATGTTTGTACCAAAATTGAATTATTTTGAGCAGACTACCGATATTTAAGGGGTGATACTTACACTTACTTAAGTTCATGTGAACAACGCAAAAATACTCCCCAAAAATAACACCGATTCAGGAAGGTAGTCAAACCTAGCCGTGTTCAAGGAAACTTCCTAACCCTTTTCTTCAAAATAAATACCACATAATAAGCTACCATATATATATGTGAAATTTGTAGATAGGGCCGACACATGATGTTGTGAAAGGATTGACAAAAAGGATCCATCTTAGCTTAGATAATTATAAAAGACGATAAGGTGTATAATGTGACACGATATGCAAAAAAGGCCCTGTGTGAATGGTACACTAAGATCCCTTTCCACAGTACATGTCACATACTTATATACGTAACACTGCCAGATCTGACTTCCTGTCCTAAGAGTAGGCTATGTTTCAATTACTTTTTTTTTGCTTTGGCGCACTATACATAGACAGACATTATTCTTTCCCATATCAGATAGGAGTATTCAATGAGTTTAATGAAGCATGAGTCACCCGTTCCTATTATCTACAATGTAGAATAATATATCTTATTTACTTTGTCAGCAGTACAATATTCTACATTTTGATGATGTTTATGAGTCACTTTAAAAGACTTACTTAAGGATGTGGCGTAAATTCTATGCAATAATGACGTTCGGATTCAAATTGATCAGTTTTTAAAAGATATATTGCTCTCACTCCACGCTATCATCCAGTAACTTGTGATTCTTATATTTTGTAAACTTTAGCTTGGTAATAAATCGCTAAATAAGTCCCTGAATAAGTCCTTAACCTTACTGTACTATGCCTCAAGGCTTGATATATGAAGAGTTTGGATACAAAACGACATAAATCCATTTTGTGAGTTTTAAGATAACAGCACATTTGTAATTTTGAAGAACTGGTGAACAGATAGTAATTTTTCTCAATTATTAATGATTAATGGGCAAAAAATAAAATACCTAGAAATAGGTTTTTGAAATCCTTGATTATTATGAAAGAGAAAATAGATGATTTAATGTAGTTTCTCAGGTTTTTTTCTGCAAAACAACATAAATCCAAAAGCTGTTTTTCTGTATGTACCCCTAAATCGGTAACATGCTTTTTGAAATTATTTTTCTTGGTTAAGTAGGCAATCAATAAAATGCCAACAAGCAATTTCAAAACATCTTTGCATCACATTTCTTTGATTTAAACACATGCTTAATGGTGTTCTTTTCAAAACAACATAAACCCAAAGCAGTTTTTTTTTTGCAAAACGACATACATCCACATTGATGATAAACTTTGACTTTTGTGTCAATATTTCATATTTCTTATGTGCTTATTTCATTTTGAGATAATACATTCAGCAATAGAGAGCAACATCATTATATAATAACGCCTGTTATACATTACACCTGCAGGCTTTAAGAGCCATATATGCAAAAACTGCTTAAGGTAGGTCGATACCATTGACTCAAAAAGTTTAGAATTCCTCCAAATTTCTTCCAGAGGTACCTTAGATCATTTAGAACAAATATCTGAAGAGAAAATAGGGGGGTCCCCCGCTACTTTTTTAAATACAGAATTTTGAAAAATTAACATATTTAGATTTTTCTCTAAAAAATATAAAATAATATCACAAGTTCTGTCATTTTATTTTCCCATAACCTGCAACCACAAAAATATGAAACATCACACAATCAGCGCCCACATATTTCTCTTTATTCCAAAAATACTTTTATGGTTCTGTGATGTGGCATTCTGGGTTGAAAAACTATGTTTGGTTGAAAATATGGATTAATTTGTAATTAATTAAACGCAAAATCAATTAAAATCAATTGAAAAAAGGTTGTCATTTTTCTTAAACTTTATGAAATGAAATTTAAGATCATTTGGAAACTAGTAAGACTAAATTTAACATAGGGTCCCGCGCATTATTTTGGTGTTTTGGGCCTTTGAAGTAAAAAAGTACTGCAAAAGTGTGCTAATTAAGATATTTGAAGTATTGCATTACGGGTAAAATGCTGATAATCATGTTATGAAATGGTTTCATTATGTAGCCCAGGATAAATTTAAGCAATCTATTCACCTTTGTAGTCCGAATTATATCATTTATTGGTTTATAAATATAGTTATTAACAAAATGTCAGAAATGCAAAAAAAACAAACTTTAATTATTGTACAAAATATAGTGTCTGATAAAATGCTCAATTTTGATCAAAATTAGCCGAAAAATTACATGGGTGATGAGGGTATAATATGACCAAATACTCACCAAATATGAAGTCATTCTGACATATTTAAGGTAGATGCGCAGGAACATGCGCAGTGGTCCCGTTTTCAATGGTATCGACCTACCTTAATGTCTGGTCTGACTTGTTTTTCCCGATTTTGTATTTTGGCAGTTATGTCGTTTTGCATCCAAACTCTTCATATTTATTGTCATGGTCTTTGGCGTGATTGATTTTTATTTCAACAAGGAATTCACAACGCGCCTACGAAAAACTCTCTGGTGGGCCTACTGTAATGCTACCATGACCTTTCGGGAGTGTACCAAATGATAGAAACGCGTGGTACTGACAAGCTATCCTTCATAGGTTGTACCAAGAAAGATCGTAGTGCATCCTCGACAAGGTAGTATATTAGTTAAATCCATCAATAGGAGTTGATTCATGTTGAGGCACCCTACAGTACATATCAACATGTTTAACCCAACATCTCGTTAAACAATTAACTATATATATCATTCAACAGAGCGGATACAGGATTTAAAAAAAGGGGAGGGGACATTGTTTAAAATTCCTGAAAAAATATCTACATTAAAAAACATAAATTTCGGCCCAAAAGGGAGGGGGTGTATGCCGGGTCCGCCCCCCCCCAAAAAAAAAAAGAAAATCCCAGAATCAATGGATTCTTTGCTCGTTCAACACTATTGGGTGTAAATGTAGGTGTACCCGTACACCAGTAGATGGCGTGATAGAGCAATGTATACATTAGTTTGGTCGATTACTGCTTGGGGACGCTGCCATCCACACACAGTCATGTTTCCAACCTGGTCATAGTCTGACTCCAGTCTGCTCTTTTCGACGTTCTACCCCTGGGCATGACCCTATCTCAGCTATAGTGGGTATTGGAAGATTATACATATCTAAGAGAGCCCTGAAAAACAATGCTTTCTATACAGATCATAGTTTCAAAGGCAATGACATGTTAACATTAACGACAGATTAAGGAATATAGATTTACATTTCTATTCCAACTTTCTCTGATTATGTATGTGTCCTTCTATAATTCGATGCCTTTCTGTTATGTAATACTATTTGATAAAAATTTATGAAGGAAGGTTTCCCCATGACATTTGAGTTTGAGTTTTGAGTTTTGGTAATCTTTATTGCATCATTCATTTACATGTTATTAGTGTGCAACAGTGGGCCGACACAAACCCTCATGGATATATATCTATCAAGTAGTCCATTGTCTACAATGTGCTGTATATTCGTTTCTATAGAGATAAAACGGTTCAACCATAAGATGTTCATGGCTTCTTGTTTTTCTTGCTATGCATGTATTACATAAACTACCAATGAAATTAATCATTAACCACAACCACAAAGTATAATGTTTGGTATTAAAGTACAGAGAGATAGAACATTTCGTTCAGGGTTATATTTCCTAGCTCCACATTGCTTTGAGCTTAGAGTCATACAGTTCCAATTCATGCATATTCTTATATCAACAAACAGTGTCCATCCTACTAAATTAATATAGTTTCTAGGTCGTCATGACCTCCTTCAATCCCTAACCTTACATTATAAGACGGTGGTCACATATATATATATTGATATTGATATATTTTGTTCGCCTTTGCTGTTTTAATTATACTTGTTGGTCCTTTATTTTACCGACATCGGTGGCACGTGTATAATTAGTCCTATACTACTAGTTTGCATAGTGTAAATATCTACGAGTCGCACTGTTATATTGGTATATTGAGGCATTTGGGAAGCAGGGTATGCAGGGATATATTGCACAGTCTCGACTTCACTTAACAGGTGGCATGTGTGTAGCTGCTATTATTTGGTGGTACGTCCACTAGGTGGCACCATCTATCAATGCATCTAGAGTCATCTAGGGAGGCTAGTCATCTTAACTCTTATAGTAGGTAGTTCGGCCAAAAATACAAATATCTGGATTGAATATGTAAAATTGGTATTGGTCACAAGATATCATGCAGAAAATACATAGACTCTAATATCATAATTATCAAATGATCATTTTGGGGGGTTATGAGACATTATCTTATTTTGCAACACACACATTCTATCAAATGCCCCTTTAAGACCCTGGTCATAGATTCCCCCAGTCTGTTATTCTGTGAGGAGCCTTCTTTATGTCCTTTGGAGGAAAATGGAATAATAGATAGAGCTAAAGTATTGATTTTTATCATAAAAGTAATTTATATAGAATATGTTGCCTCTCTTACAGACTCTTCTACCGATTATTTAAAGAACAGTGGTTGCTGGAAGTTGGGTGAATTCATGCTATATTTGTGACTAAATGACTTAGAGTTAAATTGTAAAGGCTACATATATGGAAGGTTCATTGTGTCTGCTATATTCTCCCAAAAAATTGTGCATTTGTATTGAAATTAGACCCTCTTTTCCCTTGAAGGCAAGGACCATGTCTGCCCTGTCGGTTGCATAGCCCAGCCCACAATGCCAGCAGGTACTGGTACACAATGTACTGCTGCAGCAGCGACGTGTGGAGCTACCCCCAACTCAGGGGCAGGAGGCTGACCGTGTCCATGCACTGTGCAGCTGTGTGACGTCACTGTAGCGGCACTGGAGGAGTGATCATACAATCTGTGTACACGTGGATCCTGGTTAACCAGGGGAATGTTCACAGGCCTGTTCCTATTGAGGGATTGCCCACGACGTTGCCTAAGTATCACATGATACTTCAGTGACTAACTTTATTATAATTATATTTCTTAAAATCATATAATTTACAAATATTCTCAGCAGTACCAAAAAGTAAAATGTGTGAATTATATTTTTAAAAAGCTTATGAAACATATATGTGCCTCTATATGGGTAAAAATCGACACGGCCGACACGGCGACACGGCCCTTTTAGGCCCTTTTAAAAATCGACGGACACAGTAAAATTAGGGGTAAAAATCGACCCACAGGGATTTTTCTCTAAGTTCTTATATAGCTAAAAATCGACACAATGACACAGTCCTACTGCTAAAAATCGACCCAGCGACATGGTCAGATTTGTGGGTACCCATGTAGAGGCACATATATCTTAACAGTTTATAAAGAAGAAGAATGTATGTTTCCAACAAGGTAAGACATACTAATGAACATAGCTTAACAGGTAAATTAATACAACATGCCCCTCTTTAGCACTGTGACAGACAGGGAGTAGCCAAACAGGCCATTCGCCGAACTGCCTACTTATAGGTTATAAAGACCTAAGATATAATCTTGAGTCCCAGGCACTGGGTGTTCGTGAAATATCGTTCATGTGTTGGGGTTACTGTAAATAAGTATGACTACAAGGACTCTATTGGGTGAACGATGAAGGTGTGTACCAAGGGAGGCGGTGCACAGGAAACATGTAATTCATACTCAAAATATTTGACTGGTTCAACGACCACTGCCACAGCCCAATTCCTCCATAATGGCTATCAAAATTGCATATGGGAAGTTAATAAAGGGATAATCAGTTGAAGTTGTGTGTTGAGGCTTTGACAGGAATACATGTGGTGTTGGATTAGTGTCAGAGAATGACAGCCATTAGAATAAGGCACTGGAGAACACAAAAATCAGTGGAACACACTTTGGTTTTGGTTAACCATACATTTTATATCAACCAGTCTCAGTTGATTGACCTAATCCAGTCTAATACTTTCACACGATAAAGCTCATTTAATGATTTTATATCCTTCATTTTATCCCTGGTCATCCGCATCTTTTGCTGCGAGGAACTGATTAGGTAAACAATAACAAGAAAGCAGCCGACAATTAGCCCTGCCTGTTGCCGCCATGAATGCGTGGGCGCCAACTATATGGTTTTATCCCGGCCCCTTCCCATGGCATATAAAACTGCCGTATTGTCATAATAGGGAAGTAGAACCTCGGGTTGTCTATAATTAGAGGCACACACGTGCATCATGTTGTAAATAACTGTAGGGAATTAGTCTTGGTTGTGGCTGCTCGGCTTGATAAACCACTGGTGTACTGATATGTAGCTATAGACTGCTGCAAAGGGCAAATAGAGACAGTATCATACATGAATAACTACATAATTAAGGTGAACATCTTAGGGTACGTGGTTGACTCTAGGTCGATATACCCTTATTCACCACTGACAGGTGATGATGATCGAAATGGGGGGGGGGGGGGAGGGGGGCTTCTCAATTCCAGCAGCAAAGTTATGCAAACTAAAAGCAATGTTTTTGATTACCCCAGTGAGCACAACACATTGAATCAACATTGATAACTGGTTGTCAATATTGATTCAACGTTGATTCAACGTTGATTCAATGTTGAACTGAATTCTGTGCCCACTGGGACATGGTAAAACAAGTTGTGAATTGTATCACTTTTAATACATCAACTTCTACTCTGGGAATTTAATTCTAAATTTGTGTATTAACTCTCGCAGCTCAAGAATCGATTTAAACAAGCGTCAATGTGCAAGGAGAAATCACTGGTCCATATCATGGATGCTAGGCATGATAAAAAAAAAAGATGAATAAAATATGAGTTCTGCCCTTTTACTGAACACGATAGGAAATAATAACAAATTTAATTAGGCCTCAGGCCAGGCTATCAGACTGCTTTTATGTCCACAGTCGAGGCTTGAACCACCAGCCTCCCGCATGAGAGCTATGGTCAACTCTACCTCTAGGCCTGCAATGTAGTTTGAGTATTGGCCTCCATAATGCCTGGCGCTAAATAATTTAGGTGTTCCACTATGCAGGCGCTTCTACAACATTGGTGCATACTGGAGACCAGAATAATTATAGTACATTGAAGTTTTCCAATATTGTCATAGCGCTTATTATTTTGAGAGCCCGAATGCGGAGCTTAGATATAGGCCAACATACCCATACACATGTCCCTAATTTCCTCATCTCATAGAGGCCCTGATCATGTTTATAGCCTGTTTCCGTGTATGGTGGTGTCTAACTAGTCTGTTATGGTGCACTCTGCCTTCATTGCACTAAGCAGGTTACCAGGCCACTTAGTACAGTGTTATCCTGCATGGATCCGGTCTGAGGAGGCTTCTCACAGATCCACTGATAATTTAGATCATTATTACGGATCTGTTTATGGACTGGTCATCTTTAACAACAGAGTGGGTGAGTCTTTCCATTTTTGCATGGGTGGTTCGAAAATTGGTTGGTCCCCGCAAAAGAGTTTTGATTATTTTTTGGTCCACCCAACAAGGCGGACTGAGATTCAACGTGGCCAACCCTTTTTTTTAAATCTTAGGCCTTAAGCAGGCCTGACCTGCCGACAATGGCGTCGACTCGTGGACTATTAAATTGACTCTGAAAATTAATAGCCCCAAAGTTACTTAAATTGTTATTTTTAAAATTGGATAAAATGTCTAGGGTCGGCCCTGTTTTGCTAGGTAGGGTCGGGGTACTTTTTTTAATTTGGCCTAAAATGGATGACATTTTTGGTTAACTCCTGAAGAGAGGTCCAAATCTTTTTGATCCCTCCCTCCCTCAAGGAGTCCAATCGTTTTGGTCCCAACCCCAGAATCCTGCCTCCCCCCATTGTTGTTAAAAAATGACCACTCCTTTAGTTACTGAGGACTGTTATTATGACCGTATTGCAATTGGTTATATCAGTGCTAACCTTACCATTAATAGTTAGTGTTAGATGTACAGATCCAGCCTTGTCCAGGGGTTTTATGTGTTTTTCAGATTTAGTTTTTATTTAGTTTTTTCAAGATGGTGGTCAGAGAGAAGTTTCATGTAATTAAAACAAATACCACAAGAATCTTTCTTATTGACCCTACAGAGTGAGAGGAGCCTTTTCACAATTTAGACAATTAATACAGATCCCACAGACATCCTGGAGCAATAGGTATCACTCTTATTATGGCCACATAATAAAAAGTAGGCTAGTACTCATTGGGTTACTGGATAGGGGTATACTATAAACATCAATAGAACCATTGCCAGCGCCAATGTTTCTATTCATTTAGCATTTATTAGGTTTATTACTGAGTCCTGTTTGATTATATTAAAATGAGCTTTAATCATTTAATACTTAACACTCTAATTAGAGCACACTGCTTTAATACAGCTTAAAGGGGCATGCTCATCACTTGCACTTGACCACATAGTAGACTAGAACAGTACTAGAGCTAGAGTGGGACACGCTCGGTGATAATGCCACTTTAACATTTTGTCGGCATGGCACAAACATACATCACTGCCCAGTGCATCATGGCAAATTCACGGGGTCGATATACCCTCAAAGGGTATTCAGTATGATACACCAAGGCCACACCATGCTGATGCATCATAAGGGCAAACATAAAGCATTGAGCTTGGCTTTGAGCACTTATGCCGTCTTTCCTTGGTATTTATAGACTGTCTTAACTGACCCAATATTACTACACATATTGATATTAATTTGCTAATGAATTAGTCTTTGGCCAGGGTGTGTTCATGTTTTTCGCTGTATTTTTTTATACAAATCCTCTACGGCCTTAAATAGTCAGTACGATGCTTACAAGACCAGGCACGCATGCGCAATGAGGACTTGTACTAATCAGCAAACAAGATACGGATGTAGCAAAGCCGTCTGGGTAATCAAATTGGTATAATAGACAGATCAGAGATGGGTGTTTCTTGCAAATGAGTATTTATACTCATTTGCAAAAAAATAGTCCAATAATATTGCCCCGTTAATTTGAGAATACGCTGGTCCTATGTTTGCGCCACCAACTTGTCAGAACTATGATAATATTTATAACCAATGCATTAAGTACCCTAGGAAGGATAACCCACACTGATCTTCACCAATCGCATACATCAATGAATTAAACTGGTGTCAATAATTACATCACAATAAGCACAGTCCCCAGCCCCACCAAGCAAGGTGGTTAATCCCAAGTTCCGCTCATCAGACTGGTGCTTATCTGAACACAACTGCCTAAACATGTACAGTATTCTGGACTATGATTAATTAACATTACCACCCAGTGGGCACAGAAAATTGAATCAACATTGATAAATGGCTGTCAATGTTGATTCAACACTGATTCAACATTGAATCAACGCTGACCAGAATTTTGTGCCCACTCGGCAGGCGTATAGTGTGTTTTATTATTTGAACAACTCAATGCGGAATTCCGCATCCCGATAAACAAAAAAACGTTATACAACATTTTATAATGTTATATGGCGTTTTTTTCTAAGGTTCCTTACTATGGCATAATGTTATATAAAGTCTTAAAAGTTACTTTGACGTGAAATAACGTTTTCTTTTTTATGTGGGATGGCTATCTACATCTAGGCATATTAAAATTGGTGTTCTATCATGCATTATCATGATTACAAGTTAGTTCTACATTACATTGTATCCACAAGTTTTACTCCCATCATCATCTAGATAAGCAATCCGATGTAAATCATAAGTACATATTAATATGCGCGCCATTAATTCCTACCCAGGGGAATGTTACCAGGTTGGCATATCTTATAACGCTAGTTACAAAAGTACTTCTAAGTGGTTTAGGTCCATGTGAGGGTCATAAGCCGGTCAGATGAAGGGTCGAACGGATCGGTACATGTGTAACAATAGATAAGTTGATCCTGGGAGGTTGGGACCTCTGCCCCTAACGCTTTATCAGGCTCAGATATGAGAGACGATAGTTGCTTCAATAGTGCTACAACAGTGTATTACCACACAGACCATACCTAATCTGACTAAAAGGCAACACTTTTTCACATTCTGATGTATGCTATATTCCCATTACACATAAAGTATAAATATATATGTTAGAGTGGAATACTTAATTACTGAGGCAGGGTAATGCGAAATACCTCAATCTATGGGCAACTGACTCCCGCTGATCAGAGTGTGGCGATCCTCAGTGCTTTCATGGCGAAGTTGAAAAATACCGATTAATATACTGGCCAATATCCTCCTCTGCCTTGGGGTGATGGATGCTAGTTTTGTAACTAAAGCGAGTATATAATTACTACAGAATGGTGCTATTTGAGATGTCTAAAGTTTCAAAATTGACATATGTGACTAAAATAACCTATGTGTACCCTGAATGCGACTGACTACTCTGTGTGAGTGTGTGCTATTGAGAAGTCTCTTGGAATTGCTTGTTAGCTGGGTTTTTGCTTACCGGTATATTATATGTTTTATATATTACAAACGTTCTATGATAGATGTACTAGCGTGACGATCATCAGCCTATCTGTAAATGGCTTGGCTGATCATGTTGTGACTGAAGATATCTCGATGATCGCTTTCTTGGTACTGAGTATTGTACTGAATCTATAGACATGTGAATGTTAAATACATTTCTTGTGGAGAGTTGATATCTGTAGCCCTCGTGGAAAACCGTGTCATCTGTTACAGCGATTGAATTGCTTGTATTGAGCTACATCTTACTTATCTTGCTGCCCAATTGTTTTTTGTGTGTGTTTTTCTGTGTACTGTATCTGCAAGTGATTGGTATTTGTATACTGTATATGTCAGAGAATTCACCCTGCTTGTATTCATATATTGGCTATTTTTGAGAGACATAGTGCAATGCTATGGAATTTTTTTCCAATAAAAACATTACCAAACTCAACTCAACTCTATGTGTTCGAAACTTCCAGACATTAAGAACTCTAACCCTGATTTTAACCCTCTAGCTTAAAAGGAACACCCTGCTTTAATGCAGTGTGTCCATTTCTTGGTATGACCCATGAATACGACACCAGCGAGTAACTTACTGGCGCTTCATTCTGGAACCATGCTTATATTCAATGGTGCATCATGTATTAATCAAAACATTGTGAAAGCAAAACTGGTACATGCACTTATGTGATTGAGGTGATGATATATTTTTTGGCATTCAAAGCATTAACAATGTTTACCGCGTTTCGCACGTGTTTTTGTTAATAAACGAGTTCTGCGAGGGATTGACCCACCTTAACACACACATATGACCATTTATAAACAATGCTAGTGCTAGACCTTCCAAAAGGCGACAATTTGGCGGAATGACTATGTCTCTGAGAAGGGAGTCAGGCTTGTAGGACATTTTGTCGTGAGTCTTGTGTATCCCGCCATGTTATTCTTTCCACTTCAGCCCTTATCTCTTCTCACACCCAGCCGATTCCTATCCAGGACAGCGGAGAATCTTTTTATTTGGACAGGAAAGGACATTCTTAACATGAGAAAGACGGTCAATATAATGTAGATGGAGGGCTATACGGCAGCACCTGTAGGGAAGGGCTGTGTAAATATGTGACTGTGACAGATTCACCTTAGCCTCATTTCACACCTACCTCAGCCTCATCTCCTCACAGGACAGTAGTTTCTGTTGTGTGAGTTATGACACTCCGTTCCTTTTCCATGTATAACTGTGTAAATGCACAGCACTGACGGTTGGACCAGCTCTCCCTATCTAACGCTGTTCATGATCAGTGAAATCAGATGATAATTTATATATCTAACAGGAGTAAAATAACTGTCTGCAGGTGGAAATATCGTTTTTGGGGGTTTGCTAAATTATTGGTGTCCGGAAACCTGACTCTTTACAGGAATTAGCTGATCCTTTTTTTCATTTTCTGAATCTAATCCCAGAAAATTAATGAAAAATGGTATAGTTCAGGCATAAGGGGAGACATCATGGAGAAGATTAATGCTCTATGCTAATTTATCGAAATGATGCCTAAATACAGTTCTGACGAGTAACTCACTAGTGCTGGACTGATACTGTGGGTCAGCATTATGCACTAGTTAAAGGCTGTCTCCATCAAAGACCGTCCACCCGTCCATCCATGAAAAGGGACAAAATATGCATGGAACCATCCAGATTTGATGGACGGACAGAGAGTTGTTGTCCATCCAGTCCGTCCGTCGCATATTTGACAGACATCAGGGCGGATGGATCCTTTTCCTGTTTGGTATGTACATCCCTCCATTCTGTCCATCACAGAGTGACCAATTTGGATGGAAAAGGTCCATTTTCTGATGGAAAGTGGACGGACGGGAATATTCAACTTTTTATATATTTCCGTCTGTCCATTTTTGCTCCAGAAGACAGGCATTTCTGTCCATGTTGGCCACTCTGTGATGGACGGAATCCATTGGGTGGACAGATGGATGGATGGACAGATGGATGGATGGAAAAGAGAAATGATTCGTCCGTCCAGTTTGTGACGGACGGTCAGGACGGATGGATGTTGGTGGAGGTCTGCCTGTCCATCAAAACTGGACGGATCCATGCATTTTTTTGTCCATTTTCATGGACGGACGGTTGGACGGTCCTTTTACTCACTGACACTGAATTAGTGCATTTTGAAGACAAAATTCAATGGACATTAAGCCTTGAGGCACATTGTCGTGATGATTGGCATGCACCTAAAGATTGCAGCAGTTGACTGTGATCTCTACCTAGGCCTGTACACAAGTCACGTCCACTCATCGGAATAGCATTCCAAGCCAATCGGGGATTAATTTCACGGTCTTACTCTTGAAGGCAAAAATGTTTGCTGCCCTTCCAGTTACAGTCGAAGGTGAGTGAGGTCTGGCAATCTAGGCCTTTGTAGTGGAGGTGCGGGTTTGATTCTCAGAAAAGCCTCCCGATCAGGAGTTAGATTCCTGCTCGGAGGAATTAAACATGTATGGCATGATACGTATAATATGTATCAGCAATGCAGGATCAGCATGATGCATGCATGCAGCAGTGCCAAGCTACTTTCTGTGTCACTTGAATTTGAAATCTTTCAGACCCCTGCAGACAGTTTAATTTTGTATATCTGATGGGTCATGCAAATTATATGTGTAGTGGATGCTCAATAGTGTCAAACCTTACATAAACTTACATTGAGTTGAGTTTGAGTTTTTGAGTTTAAATAGCCTTTATTTTCATTTTTCAAGTATAACAATTACAAGAGTCAGTGTTCATGTCATAATCATTGAAAATATAGGTAGGCTGCTTTTAGGATTATGTATCCCATTTGTGGCAGCAACCTTTACACTTTTACCTGAGATTTTCTAACGCTGCTTATATAGTGGTAGTTAGTACAAAACTGAATTACTAAACTGTAGAAAGTAGTACATAATGGTTCATTTTTATATAGTCTGGTGCAATAAGTCTAGTGACTTGTCATTATATGCAGTTGGGAACATGATTATAGGGATAGAGACATCTGTATCTAGAACTGGTGGCAATTGTGAAGAATTGCAACATTTAAAAGAGTTGGACGATAAATATTAGAATAGCTGTTTCAGTTCAGTAATGTGGGAAGATAATGGAATTCCAAATGCCTCAAACCCCAACCTTCCCTACAAAAGCCAATTAAACACAATGTTATATTTAACAGTAGTAGGTCACAAGAGAGAAACCTCCTGATCAGTCCATACTATAACAGGATATGATGAAGCTAAATTAACCATTCCTACTCCAAAATCCCAC
Organism: Harmothoe impar; assembly: GCA_947462335.1. Lineage (NCBI taxonomy): Eukaryota > Metazoa > Annelida > Polychaeta > Phyllodocida > Polynoidae > Harmothoe > Harmothoe impar. The sequence continues at coordinate 10,126,852 of OX381721.1, read as the reverse complement.
ACACCCGACCAAACTTAAACTTTTGAGCACATCAACATTGAATCTGCGGCCTTGCCAAGTCACCTTCCAATTTTTTCATCGCTTCACCTGCCCCGCCAGCACCACTAGGTGCCAGAATTAGATAACCTTGGTATGAAAACTAGGAAGACCCACCATGCAGGGCAGGAATAGATGCAGCTGGTGAAATGCTATTTATGTGAGTGCTGTTGGGTGTTGGCTGTAAAGCCACAAATATGGAGTTAAATGTTCCCATACTGCAGCATGCCCACTACCGTGAATGCCAATGTGGAGTTAGGTAAATTATAAACTATGCTAAAGCTTCTATATCGAAATATCGCATACATGCTAAAGATTGTAAGGTAACTATGCAGTACATACTAAATATTGTAAGGCAGCTCTGCAGTGCGTACTCAAATTTGTTAAGTACTAAACAGCTAAAGCCTGAAAGGTAACACTGTAACACTTCAGTTCATAATAAAGCCTGTTAGGTAGCATTGTTTCAAACTGTGCTCAAGCTTGTAAGCTAGAACACATGCCCGATTTTGTAAGGCAGCACTGCATTCCGCGATTAACCTTGTGTAGGGTAGCAATGTAAAACTGTGCTCGCGTATGCAGTGGGCACAGAATTCAGTTCAATGTTGAATCACCATTGCATCACCATTGCATCAACATTGACAACCATTTATCAATGTTGATTCAATGTTCTGTGCCCACTGGGTAAGGCAACATACCATACCATGGCAACGTGTGTAAGGCAACACTGAATGCTCTGGTTGTTGGACAGCACTGCACACCGCCATAGAGTTCAACTACATGCCATGTTTGAGCTTGTGAGCTGCATCTCATACACTGGTTTGTCATGTAACATGCAATGTCAGTGCTTACCATTAATGTTATAGCTTATATCATGGGAAGGTTATTCAAAAATGATGTCTGAGCATTATTCAGGTTGTACTGATTTAACTCCCTCCACGAGAGAGTGGGTGGGTGGGTGGCCCCGCTACTTCCTATTTGTCTGTAAAGAAAGGATGCCTGGGATGTCAGTGAATATGATAATAATAATGCCAGACATCCGCCACCCACATATAGGGGTAATAGAGCGGTTTATATTAATTTACTGTCAAGGCAATTATACATGCACCTAAACAAGAGTCAACAACAAACTGACTATAAGCATAATACAGTTGTGTCTCTTTCCTGGTCCATGGAATTTCCTTATAGATACAATACTTCATGAATTCTGAGTAAAGTTTAAATCTTGGATTCCATTATAAAGCTAATATATCGGTTAGATTAGGGATTGTGATCTCTAAATTACACAAGGCAATCTCTTGAGTTTAATCGCATTGGTTATATAGCCATGCAGGTCTTCATCGTGCCAGAAAAGCTGACTGGATATTTCAATGAATCTATACATCTTGGCTAGGGAGTCATTATATTACTAGAATGCGTTGGTAGGAAGCAATTTGGTTTTCCACCTCATCGATACTGAAGCGCTGCATGATAGCTGATTGTAGTATCGTACATGTAGAAATATTCCCTTTATCCAGGTAGACCCTAGGGGGAATTCGGCCTTGCCTGACACTCTTTTGACAGGGAGGCAAGGAAGGCTGAACTTTGCACCCAGAAGAGTCAGTTAAATACGCCATGATTGGCCCTGACCGAGAGATCAATATGGGCCCCTATGGGTATGATAGGCTGTTTTAAAAATGATGTGTATAGAGCAAGTCGAATTTCAATATTAAACAGCTCCCTGTGACCACTACTTGATTTGACATGTGTACCATCAATCCATTGTCGTGGGATACTTGGGAATTACCGGAATGTCACATGGCATGTTAAGAGCAACAGCAAACATGATCCTTCTGATGAACTTAATTGTGTGTCTGTTTTTCTCACTATAATTAAACGCCCAGTTTAGTTCCGGGTTCAATCAATGGTTAATTGTGCTTCCTTTCCTGCCTGTGAATGTCATGTTAACATTCCTGATGAAGACATGGCCGAGTTGGAGTTGCACTGTCTCCTACGCTACTGATCAGTTTGTCGGGAGTAGACTTGCTACAGGGGAACCCCCTGTTTTTTTCTTTATTGGGACCTTGGTATAAGGGGATAAATAATTATTGTTACAAATATGGCATAAGGTGACATTAGGGGGAAACCCTTTTTTAGTTGCATGTCTTCAGCTACAGTTTGGTGCTTTGATTGGTAATAATAGTCCAGCAGGTTGCAGAGAACTGACCTCCCAAACATGGGATGTAAGGAACATGTAGAAATTCAGAATATTTCATAGCTCCTTTGAAAATCAACATAATTTTGCATAATCCAGCAGAATAATTACATGATAAAATATATATTGAATGTCAATTATGGACTATATATTTGGATATAACAGGGGTAATGGTACTCTGTTTTCAGGTTTTGGATCCTTATGGAATGAGAAAATGGATAAAAACGTTTTTTTCATTTAAGAATTGGTTTCCATGGCAACCAAACATCAACAAATAATGTTAAATATGGGTAAAACGTTCTTTTTATGTTCCAAATAAGACCCATTTAGAATGAAAATGGAATTTTATGATGACATAATCAGAGCCGGATTACACCTCTGTCACCTATTACTGATTTTGGCACCCCTATAGTCATACTACATGTATCTGTATTCAGAGTCACAGCGACCGTCAAATGGGTAAAAAATGCAAGCACAGATGGAATAAAATGAGTGGCTAGTCGGAGGGGAGTCCCTCAGAGTATTGACTCAGAAAAGGTGTCACACTGGCGACATCCCTGACTTACGCTTGGCTTCTTTTCCCCTCTGTTATTCAAATGATGGAGGGTCCTGATGATAATAGAATAGATTCACAAGTTGGGTCTGGGTACAACAGATGCAGAGCAATGAATGTAACCTGCTGAGTGGGTTATAATCTGCGGGGTGTATGACTTTAACATAGATGTGACTGTATTGGCATTTATACCACACCTGGTATAAGAACAAAAGTGGTGCAAGTGTTCTATATTTGGAATGGAAGGTTTCTATTGAAAATTGGCATATAATACAATCTAGTTGCCATGGAAACCATTCCATTATTCTAATTGGTGTATTTTTGGTCCTAATCGCTTGGACATTTCATCAGTTACTCAAAACAGAAAACAGACCTTCGAAATTCATCCTAGAACCGTTTTTATTCCAAGAAGACATGTTTTCAAGGTTATTTCACAATAAAGCCATTTTTGGGTAATTTTCCGCATTTATTATGTGATAAAATGCATTTAGAACTATTCAATGTATTCAGTTTCAACTTGTGTTTAGTGATTCTGACAGAATATAAAGAAGTATTTTTAGCTTATGATATCTAATTTTTTTAAAGATCCTGACACCAGCTTTATTACCCAATTTCCCCTCGGGTAGCTGTATTCGCCTGGCTGCGCACACACGCAAAACGATCAAAGTAATTGGTAATTGTATAAACCAATTAAACCATAGTCACAGCTTTGCATTCAGTGTACTGTTATATAATAATAAACTACAATATTATATGAAACCTCTAAGGATTCTGAGACAACCCGCTTCTTTGGGTGCACTGTATTCATTAATTCATACTAAGTGATTCACATTCTTTCGTGTTGTTTTTAATTCATCAAAAAGAAGCATGTTCCCTGTTGTGATTGATGAGGCCAAGTGCAAGTCCCACCTCCTCGTGAGTAGCGTACCAAACCACCAAGCCGTCAAAGGTAAGAAGAACACCACTGTCTCTTTTTATACATAATTTTTTCTTCTTTTTTTCCAACCCACTTAACATTCTGATCGGACTTTGGGTAAAACATTGCCGTGATTCAGGAGGGATTCCACTAGACTCATCAGGCTCCCACTCGTTTAAGATAAGGCATATAAGGTGTGTTTCATCTCTTCAACCTAGGCCAACAAAATATGGCCCACCTCAATTAGTTTTGTAATAATCAAGCCATAACGATTTATAATTCTCATGAGAGGATCAACAGCACGAGTTTATTTTTTATAGGATATATGTGGCATTGTTGGGCATATATATATTCCCTATGTTCAAGATTTTATTATTTTATAAAAATGAAATCTACCTCTGAAATTTTGTCTGGCCATATTACGTGCATCATAAAGTCATATTGCCTACACAAGGTCCTTGGTGGAGTTGCCCATGGTGCCCGAATATTCGATAGTTTCCGTGGTTTTAGCCCACCAGTTTTCATATTTCTGACATTTAAAGTTTTCAAGTTGTGGTGTCTTTTTGACTAAAAGGTCACTATCATTGGTGCTGCAGCATGGCGACGTGTTTACCCCTGGAGTTGTTTACCTGTGACTCGCCAGGGGGCGTGGTGGGCGTCAGGACACGTCATCTCAGGCCAGTTGTCTTTTAATGATTGTTGAATCACTTTCAACTTTTGTGAAATTGTGGGATTTGAAAATATCTGTCTTGATCTGTTGTGAGCTAAAACACGACCTACAGTTACAGACAGGGGGCGTGAATGACGTCAGATTGATTTGATGATACGTCATCACAGGGCTGCTTTCTTCTGTGTGTTTTAAAAAAATCCTGATTGAATCATTCTCACTTTCATACAACTATTTGAAGATTTGAACAATGTTCTCTTCCTGGTATAAACAAGCAACATTAAAATATGCAGGCTGGATCGTAGAATCCAATAAACCCGTACCCATTCCATTGGTCATTTCCAACACGTTTTTGGAGGTTCTTATATATTTGGAGGAAACAAAACGGTCTACAAGACTATTGCATGGTATATCATAATTACCGAATTTCTAATATGTGACATGATCTATGGTAAGGGAGGAATTCATATTGAGTACACATTCTAGGGCATTATCTTAGACCTTATTACAAAATAGTTGTGGCGAGGTCTCTTCCTATTCCATGTTATTATCATGATTATGTAAAGTAATGAAGTGTAACGAGAGGGGTTTCCGAATGCCCCCATGACCGTCCGCTCCTCTTTATGTAAGGGGTGGGCACTGGCTACTCACCCCCAGACAGCTTCCTGAAACACACCAGACTGACTTGCTGACTTGTGACTATCATTGTATTCAAAGTGTGTGCCGTTTCTGAACAATATACAGTTATTGGCCATATCTACGTTTAAGTCGCTGTGTACAAAACATAGAAAACTGGATTTATAATGAAACAAGAGGAAACTCTTTTAAAATATGTAGCGACTTAAACCTTCAGGCTAGCAGTAGCGACTTAAACCTTCAGGCTAGCAGCAGCGACTTAAACCTTCAGGCTAGCAGCAGCGACTTAAACCTCCAGCTTCACTTCAGTGACTTAAACCTTTGGGCCTGCCTGTTCAATACTGTTTTACCTTGTATTCTAGATGATTGAATATGAATTAGTGACTGGAGCGACTTATAGCAGGAGTATATATACCGGGGCCAACACCCCCAGAGCACCCCAAATTTATTCCCTACTTTTTTTTAGCTTCTATGGGACAGGATAGAATATAACATAGCGACTTAAACTGGAGCGACCTAAACCAGGAGTATATATACAAGGGCCAACACCCCCAGAAACTCCTAAAATGCATGTAATACAATTTTATATTAGCTTCTATTCTATAGGATAGATTTTGAAATAGCGACTTAAACTGGAGCGACCTAAAGCAGGAGTATATATAAGGGGGCCAACACCCCCAGAAACCCCCAAAAATGCATGTAACACAATTCTATCTTAGCTTCTATGCTATAGGATAGAATCTAAAATAGCGACTTAAACTGGAGCGACCTAAAGCAGGAGTATATATAGGGGAAGGATGATATTATATCAAGTCAAATTATGTATTACAAGGGGAAGATTCCCCGGGAAAGAGGGTTTCTCTGAAGGGGCCTATATAAAAAAAAAAGGGGCTTGGTTTTTTTGGGGGAAATAGAAGATAGGTGGCGCAGCCTTATTCATAAAATATATCTGAAGGATTAGGTCGCTATTGGACACCCACAACGGATTAGGTCGCTTTTGGGCACCAGAAAACCATTCAGTAGGAGTGGCAGGAGGAGTGTACCCGGACCGAATGGGTGTCTTTTACTGAATAAGGGTCTCCCTTCCTGCATTGGCTAATACACTCACCCTCCTCCCTCTTATTGAATGGTTGTCTTTTACTGAATAAGGGTCTCCCTCCCTGCATTAACTAACACACTCACCTTCCTCCCTCCCACTGAATGGTTGTCTTTTACTGAATAAGGGTCTTATTCAGTAGGAGGGAGGTAGGTGAGTGTGTTAGCCAATGGAAAGAGGGAGACCCTTATTCAGTAAAAGACAACCATTCAATAAGAGGGAGGAAGGTGAGTGTGTTAGCCAAGGGGGGGAGGGAGACCCTTATTCAGTAAAAGACAACCATTCAATAAGAGGGAGGAGGGTGAGTGTGTTAGCCAATGGGGGGAGGGAGACCCTTATTCAGTAAAAGACAACCATTCATTCTATACCCATACACTCCCTAGATTAGGCTAGACGGATTAGGTCGCTATTAGGCACCCCTAAACGGATTAGGTCGCTATAGGGCACCCCAAACGGATTAGGTCGCCATGCCAGCCCCTTCCGTTTTCCTCCTGCACATGTCATATTTTCTTCCCACCCTGTATATTTCCATACTTAGCTGTCTGGCCATAGCGACTTAATCATTCTGGCCCTCTGAATAGCGACTTAATCCAGGAGATTGCCCAGTTATTAATCATAATTTACTGTGTCTGGTTTTGTCTTGACAGATATACACTATAGCCATTTTAGACCTCCAGGCTGGGTCTAAGTCCCTCTATGGGCAAACTTCTGGCCATCTGACGTCTGAATTATCATGGAAATATTATCATATTAATAATCCCCTAGCCCATAACTTTTACAGAAGAATCCACACTAAATAAGTGACCCAACAAGCAAAAAGACCCATCTGCGGGGGATTTTTAGTACTGGCTTTGGCCACCAGGGGGCACCAGAAGGGCTAGAGAGTGCATAATTCAAGTAAAAATGTTCTAGGCTAATTTGTTGTGTAGAATTCAATAGACTTATTGTAATTGGTCTGGCTTTACTGCAAACATTCCATATTTGGAATGCAAAAGGAACGTTTTCTATGGAAAATTAGCATATAAGACATTTTTTGGTTGCCATGGAAACCATTCCATTACACAAAATGGGAGATGATTGTCTCGGTTTCTTAAATATCACATCAGTTACTCAAAACTGAAAACAGACTGTAAAAATTCCTTCTAGAACCAGATTTAGACTAAAAAATACCATTTTATTTGGTTATTAAAACTGGTTTTCTATAATTATCGCTATATGTTATGGGATGTGACGCTTTTAGAGCTTATCTACCAGGATTTTTTTAACTCATGATATCTCATTTTAAAGGGTATGACACCAACGTTAAACACTAATTCCTCCCCGGATGGGTCTTTTCCCTAGCCTGGTCACTAATGGCTTCGTTTTGGTGTGATAGATAATTGTTTGGTACATGAGTGGGTCGGAGGTCGGGACTTTTTACCCACTCTGTAATTTATGATATAGTTAGCCAATGTACAGAGCTCAGCAAACATGGAATAATTCGATATTTCATTGATTGCTACCTGTAAATCTGAATTAATATATATCAGCAAATGACAAAATGATGCTAAACGAAAATAGCTATGGCAGCGTGTTAACTGTTATATCACATTATGGATATATTATGTAAAGCCTTTAAACGTGTAAAAGGGATTTTTCCAAATATTCAAATAGTACAACATTGCATTAACTGTACGATTCTATCGGTGCTATGAGAAATACTCATTTAAATACTTGCCACCAGTTGGCTTCTTGTATCCACCCGCATTTGTCTTAAACCAAGTTAAAGTCAGCAATATAGCCCTTTTCTGAATAACCGTTTGCTTTCTTTCTGAGTTGACATTGCAGACTGCTTAGCTAGCAATATCGACCGTGGATATTCTCTAGCAAAACACATTATTTCAAATGTATTATGCAGCTGTGTGGAGGCCTGGACACACGTCCTGGCTGAGAGAAATGATCATAAAATTATTGGTGCGGCCAGGCTAATTTTTGTCTCTTGGTCTCCACCTCGGCTTTTGCTAATGCAAGCCTTAACTGTTCTCATTAGCTAAATTCAATAAGCCAAGTAGAGTCAATCTAGTTGAAGCCTTTTTCGTATGCTACCGGGGAGAATGCGGAAGTTACTTCTCTCACATAATTATGAAGTTTGGATAGATAAAAATCCAGATTTGGTCAAGACGAACCACTGAAAATACAGGCGAATTCACTTTTTGCACCACACAGAAAAGCATCCTGTACAGCTAGACCTGTCTCATCAATAGTTGCAAAACAAACAATAAAAGAGGATTCTCAAATTGTCAAATGGAATCTTACTTATAACAATGTTTTCAGTTGGCACTGCCTCAATTCTAGGCAATTAGTATGTAACTATAGCTATAGAGCAAACCGGCCCATACTATCATCTGAGCAGCAGCCAATGAAAAGGTGCACCTCATTGAAAAATGTCATAAAGGAAAAGCTATATGACATGTCAAAGATAACAAAATTAGATATCCGATTTCAATCTACTATCAGATGAAGCTATTTACTATCAAGGCACCCAGTCGTGTAGGCTGTCTCACAAAAACCTTATATATCTCCACCCTCAACGTTAGCGGATATTGACAAACAACAGAGTAACAACCCTAGACGTGACCGTCAGCAATCAGGCCAGTTGTAAGCACAGGCTCCGCCCACAGCTTGATATCTAATTAGTAAAATAAAAAGGCACACAAGGTGGTGACAAAAATACGAGGTGAGGCGGTATGACGGGACCGCCTCCTCCCACTCACCCGGCCCGTCTCTGCAGCCCGACAGGCGGCAGGGCCCACAGGCGACTTGCTCAAGCCTCTGAAAAATAATATAATAGCATCCTAATTAAACTTGCCTTGGTGCCTGATCGCTTTGTAATGTCTTATCTGTAAGTGATAACTAGAGACTCGCCACACACCCACAGAGCCTCAGAAACCCTTGTGGAGTAGGAAGTAGAGATGTCACACAACAACAGCATGCTTTGTAGAACAAGACAGACAAGGGGGAGACAGAAAGAAGGAGAGCGAAGCAAAACGTCAGAAGGGAGATACACATAGACAGGGAGGGAGGGAGAGAGAGCGCCAGACAGAGGGGAGAGGTTGAAAAGAGAGAGAGAGAGAGAGAGAGAGAGAGAGAGAGAGGGGGGGGGGGAGGGAGAGAGGCAGACAGGGGGACACATAGAGAACTATACAGAGTGTTACAGAGGTATAGAGACAGTGTACACAGAGTAGGAAGCAGCCTGATGGACTACAGTCAGTCTAGAAAGGATGACAGGAGGGAGGAGACTAGGCCATGATCTGTCAGAGCTCCTGACGCTCCTCCCCGCCCCCTCCTCCTCCCCCTCCTCCTCCCCCTCCTCCTCCCCCTCCTCCTCCCCCCTCCTCCTCCTCTTCCTGCTCATCCTACAGATGTGGATGTGACTGTTGTTGGTCTTCCCCTCCCCCTCCTCTCACTTCTGGCAACCTTGCCGTCCGGGGACACTTTGTCAAATGTCAAATAAAGATTACTTTGAAGGCAGTCCTTCAATGGCTCTGCTCAGAAGATGGACAACAACAGGTCTGATATTGATAATGTGTAACAACAAGGTTAACTTCTTCAATTGAGCTTCCGGGCATGGGAGTGTATCATTCCCGTAGCGTCGGCATGATGCATGGATGCAGCACTGACGAGATACTTGCTGGTTGTGCATTCACATGTCAAAGAACATTGCATTAAAAACAATGTGCAGTCCTTAAAGTGATTAACGGTTTTCTTCGACATGAACTAGCTGAACTATTCTCATGATCGGATGTCATCGAAGTGCACATTGACAGCTCCAGTTAACAGGTGATGGCTAAATCTGGTCAATTTCTAAAAATCTAAGATGTTTTTAGTTTAGACCTGCCCGATTTCGATCATTTTGTAAAAATACATCGACCTTTGTTATCTCTTGCGTATGTTCATCGGTGTTTTGCTCTGTGAGATTAAGTTGTGGAATCAGATCCTTATAACTGAACCTAAGTTAGATGCAGGACCCGGACTATATGTGACCTCAGCCTCTGACCCCTTGTTATAGTGTAAATAGGTATACTTATATATATATATATATATATATATATATATATATATATATATATATATATATATATATATATATATATATATATATGCCCATAATGAAGACTTCCTCACAATACTTACGGTATGTATAAAATCTGTCAGGCGCCATTACTATATACACATAACCTATATCACCTCAATGCAAAATAGGGTTTACATGTAGATCCAATGTATGTTACAACCTTTTTGCACTTAAGGGGCAATAAAATGATGATGTCACTTCCTAGTTTTTGGTGGATATTGAACGCATCTTTATTTAATTTTCTAAAGAATACGATACAATCAAATGGGCACTAAAGCCTCCAAAATGAGTACAATATGGTATACTTTCAACTATTGCGGGCAAACAGGAAATAGCATCAATAAAAATCGAATGGACTACAGCATTATATCCATGAAACCCACAAAGTGAGACTTAATGTATTATGGTACATACTACAGTTGATAGATGTGTTTATGGGTTGTTCATGATTGTATGCGTGTGAGCTGCACAACATGCAATTAATGTCGCAAGTGGTAACATGTGTATTAAATATCGGGTAGTATATATTAAATGTTTTTTAAAATTAAATACGACTGTCTCATTGACTTAACCAAGGAGCGCCGTATTTCACTCCCCTGTGAAATAACCCACGGCTGTATTTCACGGCCCTGTGACGTCATCAAAATGGCGGTTTGTTTACATTTTAACTGCGCAGAAAAATGCTATTTCAGCTAATTTAGGCCATCCTCTTCTATAATAACTTAATTTGAATAAAAAAGGTGAAAAGATAAACACAAAGGTACACTTGTTTGGGTCTTTTGAAGGGTTATTACACTTGTTGAATGTCAACTCGTGAAATAACCCTTCAAAAGACCAAAACTCGTGAACCCTTGTCTATTTATTATATGTATGCTGATGACCTGCATTTATCGACTCATTTGCATGTGTAATAGTATAAGGGAATCAATTTGTTCAGAATACACGTTCAAATGTGTTTCAAAAGTGGTCATTGTGGCAGGATTTAATATACAGTCCTCTATCAGATGGTATTGTGCTATATTTGGTTGCCTATCTCGGCCTTCATCAGAAGAAGGATCAGATAGCCGTATACCGGGCACCCGTTGCCCATACTTTGGTATCGTTATGTAAGATACCATCTATAGATAGAATGGTGCACAAGCACGTACCCACAGGAATGGTCCACAATATATTATTGTATTGGACAATCAATATCATAAAGGAGTGGTAATTTCTAAGCAACATGGGGAGAGAGTCGGTGGATTTACGCGCGAGCACGCCGACTTCTTTCTGATACCCTAGAGGGACCTAAATTCTTTCCATCCCCCCTCGGATGGGATCAAATTAATCGCACCTTTGAACTATGATAACGTATAAGAGGGGTTCAAACTGTTTTTGGTCCCCCAATCCCCAAAGTCAATCAGCCCAGGCCCATTACCTGTTGTTAAAAATGGTGTGTCAGCTAAATGTTTAGAGATTTTTTTAGTTTTATCATATTACTATTGTATATCCTATCCCTTACGTCTTCCCTAACTTATAAAATTACTGGCAGTGTCATAGTCTATAAGATGAGCACACGCAGTGCAATATTTTTTTTACTGTACGTCGACTCCCTATGTGTTGATACTGCATGGCTCAGTGCATTCTCTATCAGATTAGTTCCCCCAATACTCTCCTGGGTGAATGCCCGAGTCAGTAAGGTAAATCAGGTACTTTGTTATCAATCTCAAATTATGTATTGATAGACACATGTGTTGCACTGTTTATCAGCTAAAATGATAATGGAACCCATGGCATTGAAGTGATATCCATTTTGAAGAAAAGGTTTAAGAAGTCTATTAGCTGATATACCATCTTTAAAAATGACCACTCACACTTCCACTTGTTCACCAAACTATGGGGAGAACTTATGGATTGCCTAAAATGGTCACATCGAATGTTAAACCAATAAAACAATTTCCTTCCACATTCCTCCCACAATAAATACACTTTGACAGACCTCTAGCAATTTCTCAAATCAGCGAAAGATTTCTCTAAATATGTTAGAATTGTCCTCACACATCTACATCTTCCCATTCATTCCTGGCTAATCATAGTCATGCTTCGCTATCTTCATTATCAAATTGCAAGTTCATATTCTTGAAGATCCATGTCCGGTTCCATACCCTTAAAATACGACCTCATACTGACTGGTAAACATTTTCCCAGGCACACCACCACTATAGTAGTTATGTGTGGTGAAGGTTGCATGCTGAGAGCCCTTAGCATGTCTGAATGTAACCACCACCAGTCAGTCCCAGTGAGTGTGGGCTGGTGGACGAGTGGTGAGTGTTCTCAGATAGCACTGAGCCCCGCCTGCTCGTCCTCCCAGCATACATAAAGGTGGGCCTGGGAGGGGAGGAGTCAGATACCTCTCAGCCTGCTGAGGGACCAGGAGGACAGGCACCAGCGGGAGGAGGATACAACAGGTCACCCAGCACCTACTGGAGGTGGTATATACACCCGGACAGCAACACCATTAATAACATTAACACCAGGGTTTCATCGAAAGGATATTATTAACTAGTAATAATATTGTAGAGGCTCTACTGTGAGAATGGCTTACACTACATGGGCCTGTGTGGCCCTCATGGTGGCCCTAGTCAATATAGGGTCTTCAAAGGCTGCTGATGGTAAAATCACAGATGAGAACGTGGCCAAAGCTTGGCTAGATGATTATAATGAGAGGGCTATGAAGGTGTATTATACATCTACACTGGCCTCCTGGAACTACAACACCAACCTCACCGACCACAACCAGAGACTATCGGTGAGTTATGCTTTCAAGCTTTATTATATCTCAGTGGTTTCCATTTCAGATTTTTTTCAGAACCAATATGGTAAGGGTAGATAAGACTTGAGAAGTGAAGGGTCAAAGTATGGAGGAAGATAAAAATGATCAACCTTCTTTCTTTTGAAACAATATAGTTCGATCACAATTCTTTGGTTCTGGTGTTTTTCTATTCCTCCCTAGAGTGGAGGTAAATGATAGTACTGGTCAAAGGTAGTGTGCCCACTCAGAATCCATCTGTAAATCTGTATGATGACTGACAGGAAATGTAAAGTGCAATTGTAAATCGGTAGCCTATAGATTGCAGTGCTCCTAATCTTATCAGGCATACGTTTTATCCTGAATGTTTACAAAGAGATAACAATTTTTAAACCGAAATCTGCTCCAAATTTATACTTTTTATTTTGAAACATTGCATGGAGAGAAATAAAATTCCTACAGCATTAGGCAGAACACTACGTGGATTGGTTGTAGATAGGCATGTTACAAATGTCGAATGTAATGTACAGAAACTCAAAGTTTAGGTAAAACATTAAATCAAGCTATGTCTAGAAAGTCTAAGAGCTCAGTGTATGGATACCTAAGTGCCTAGAGTGTCCATGAAAGGTGTTTGCAGCCAATTATTTGCAGTCGATTATTTGCTAAATTTGCCTTCTTTTTGCAGGCTTTGTATTTTATTTGCAAACGCTTTATTCTTGTCGGGAGCATGGGGTAATCTTGCTTCCATTTTTGTTTGCAATGCTAAGACAGAAGACGTAGGTTTATTTACCTGTTTTATTTTATATATAGATTAAATTGTTGGCGTACAATGTTCGTAAAGTGTTCATTCCATCAAAGCCAATTTTAATCTGTCTGTGGTCGCTCCCTTTTCTACTAAATGGATAAAGTTGACTTTGATGACCGTGACCCTTAGCCCCAGTTTCGGAGTACTCCTGGTATACATCACGTTACAAATATTGTAATTAAGGCCAAAGTCCACGGAGGTATAAGCGGCCAAAATAGCATCATGATCATACTCATATGTGCCTTCAGCCAAAAGTTGCCTCCCAGGAATTTGCCTTGAGAGGGAGTCATATTGGACTCACTTTTCAAAGTCCAGCACAATGCTAGACTCTCTTTCCAAAGTCCAGCTGACCTTCTCCTTTTCTCTGTGAGTGTCACACATGTGTTTCGTAGTGGCATGCTTTTGACACAGGGTGAAAAGGTGAATGTAAATCATTATTCAAACCAGATGTCAGTGGACTTTTCCTTCTGTAAACCCGAACCCAACACTGCCAATTCCGGCAATGCCCGACTACCACATGTAGTCACATCTGTTATACGTGTTACCCTATTTCACGGACATCGATACAATACATCATAGGTCCCGGTGTATTTGTTTAAGGTGTGTGTCCTCATATACTCCCATTCTTTGCGCAGGCCTACATAAATGGGAATTGTACATCAAATCGCTAAGAAGGTACAGCTAATGCCTTGTTCCTTACACTATGTATTTCCATTAATGAACTATTACAATCATATTTCTGACTAGAATTGTAACAACTCTATTAACAGCACTGTTATACACTTCGTGTTGTGGCAAGGATCATCCCTTTCTATAGTTGTTTATCTGGTTGCATTGACTTTATGCTATACGGCCTAGTGAACACAGCTACTATCTTATCAAGAAGAGTTGGTTTGTATGTATAAGTTGTATACGTCTAGACGCTTTTTTAAAAAGTGCTACCTGCACGACGATTATGTGTACATATAATCTCCAACTGCATCCATAGATGAACGAGGAAGATAACAGCCATCAAGAACTTTGTCACGCCCAAATAAATGTCACCACTGACAAATTACGATGCAAAATACGATGTCAAGATATAACGAGGAGGAATTACATGGACCTATTACCCACTTAGTCTCGACCCAACCAGACAGATCCTAATTACTTAGTGGATAGAAACCTAGGATAGAACTGGGCTCTTAATTCAGCAGACATAGCTAGCCTTTTCAGGGGCTGATCACTGGGTTTTGAGCCTCAAGACCAAAATATCCTTAAGTCTCAAATGTACTGACATTTTATTCGGGCATACATTAACATCACATCCTGTACATGTTTTAATGATTCACAAGACCAACCACCCTATTTCGAATCTCTCTGTTCAGCCTATAACAGTGAGCACAAAATTCAATTGATCGTTGCATCAATGTTTATAAAATGAGAGATCCATAATTTTTCAGGGAGCTAAAATGTAGATTACTCTTTATCCTCCTCATTATTTCTGCATTGCCTGTAATACAAAGGAATGGTAATACAACAATGGGAATTGGGTACCTTATTTTTAAAATCGTGTTTGTTTGAAGCTATACTGAAGCAGTCCACCAGAGGAGATGGTGTAATCCCCTCGAATTAACCAGGTTACTGTCATGGATTGACAGGATCACGATATGTACCTCCTTCTACCCACATTCTCAGATAACAAGGATCATGTCCTGCTACCTAACTGCCCAGTCATAGCCTTATCTCAAATTGGCATTATCTCATATTTTTACTCAGCAACCCTTACTGATAGTACGGATTTCCAGGATTCAGGAGTCAGGCTACATTAAATGAACACCTTGTCGGCTGCAGGTATTACGTTATTAACACATGTAGCAGGGTGTGGAGATTACACATTAGTCTGTATTAGCAGATATTGCACTATTCCTGCCTGTACTTGCTGTGGGATCACATTATGTGTAGATATGGGACCTGTGACACAGGGCCTATGCCACACCTGGCATTATATTAAATCTTTGGCATCATCGTAGATCTTAGGACGGTGTTAAGGAAGTGGGGAACATTTACCATTTACGTCATCAGCCTATTCATAAAAATAAAAAAGGGTGTATTTGGGTTTTGTTCCGGAAAGTGACCCGGGCAATACATTTTCCAAATAGGAGTGACCAGGGGTTGGTTAATTTCCTTTTTTGCAAAAGGTCCCAGAGTCAGAGAATAGGTCATTTGTAAATGTTTACTTACTATGGATGCACCAGTGATGTACCCCCGGGGATGTACCCCATCCACCCCACAGCTGACTGACTATATATAAAGTAAGGAAAGGGCTAGGCGGGATGTTGCCCCCTCAAAGATTATCTGCGTGTCAGTTTTCCCAATACTATCTTATATAAAACCGTTTCTACCAAAGTTCTAAGAA
Source organism: Harmothoe impar (assembly GCA_947462335.1). Taxonomy (NCBI): domain Eukaryota; kingdom Metazoa; phylum Annelida; class Polychaeta; order Phyllodocida; family Polynoidae; genus Harmothoe; species Harmothoe impar. Next base: position 10,110,652 of record OX381721.1, on the reverse strand, counting down.
TACCCAGCCTCCTTTCATGCCATTATACTCCAGTTCCGATACATGTAGACCTTCCAAGTGAAATGGCATGCGTGCACAAACAAATAGATTTATATTTCACCAGATATTTTGATGCTATTCTACTCTGCTGGGATTTACAGTATCCAAAAACGGAGTCCTGTTTCCTCCACGACTGTGTACATATGGGACCTGGAACACTGAAGGACTGGACTTTTTTTCTGTAGGTGTACTTGGACTGAATCCCCACCTGTCCGTCGACCTATAAACGCAGTAAGGTGTCCTCTAAAATTCCCACTGCCATAGGGCTGTATACGGCCATGTTTATAGATAAAATGTATGGTTTAATCATCCCAATAGAGCCCAGTAGGACGGTAGGACGGTGGACTTGATGATGGTCTACCCTACATGTATGTTATAAGCATCGAGCAAAAGGATCATCTGATGAACAGAGGATGCCAGAATGTCAGCAATAACTGCCCACTTCACTGTGGTTTCAGCCTGAAAAAATCTACTGCATATATTATAATTGCATTTTGAAACAGAGAGGGTCATATTATAGCCCACTTGTCATTCACTCAAAGGAATTTTGATGTGTTAATGGGATAGAGTCAGAAGTTGATAGCTATATGGTCTAACACATCGGCACTATTTCCAGGCACACCATAATAGGAGGCTCAGTGTTAGTGAGTGGGTGGGGAAGTGCACACACTATGCCTGCAGACACTATCATGATCCCTGTGTTTGACACTTGTATCTCTGCTCCAACTTACCGTTTGCACATTTTAGTTGAAGGCCGCGTCAATTTTACTTATGACATGCTCTACATGACATTATTAGGTTACGACATGCTGTACATGGGAATATAATGGGTACCCCCCCCCCTTAGCTGTATGGCCATAATAGACTATTTAATTCGTAATACACGATATGACATGAAAACGTACCTCTAATCCTTTGGAAGACTGATACACACTTAGTACCCTTATACCATGTGAAAATGCGAGGTAACCTATAGTGGATAGTGGAATTTGGCCATTATACACGGACCATGTCACAGGCAGGAATAAGTGTAACAGGGACCAGGTATGATGTGACATCACCGCAGCATGCCAACCTGGCAGTGTAGGGTCGTTCATGGGAATATATGAGGCTATGTTGTACCATCAGATCATTTACCAATTACCAGTTTATTATATGGCATCACACATGTCAACCCTCGTCCTCACTACCCAGAAATGCTGACCCAGGATAGTCATAATCACGGGATCCTATACTTAATGTTTACGGGCAATATCAATTAAGTTATCCCAAGTGCTGTCCTGCTGGTAGGCAAAACGTACACACTATTTATTATAATTGATTGTTGCACTTGATTATCAAAGTAGATTGGGCTGTATATGACATGCTTCATGCATAATATTACCACAAGGATGTGGTGAATGCCCGGGGTGAATGGTAATCTTGGATGTGCAACCTTTGGCTTTGAACTGGCTGCAAGTATTCGATAGTATCAAATTAACTCAAGGGTATTTTAGAGGAAGGTGTACTGGCAGTCTCTAATGTATTCCAAACCTTATCTAATAGTGATACAAAAATGAAAGATTCATGGTAGATATGATCATATATAGGATGGTCTCAATTATATGAAATATAGCTCGTTATAGTGATATAGTATCACGACTCCTGTTGGATAAACATTGTTATTCATAGCCATGTATAGTTTTCGTTTGAACACTTCATGATTAACACTTGTCATTTATCAGTTTAAGTGGGATATGAGTAGACTGATACGACAACCACTCTCATTCAATAAGGCAAACTGTTATCATGTCCCAATGTGTTGCAATGCACTTGACGCCACTTTATTAAAAACTGCCCAGTGGCAGCATATTATAGTTAAACTCTATCTATGTATTCCTTTAGAGATTACACGTTAACGTTTGGGTGTCCTTTTATGTATTCATATTAAACATTTTTCTAACTAGATACCATAGCTCACATCTAGTATAGCAAGCAATTCTTCAAGGATACTTCTGCATAATTACATGACTCAAGAAATAGTTCTCCAGAAAAACACAGCTCTAGACTCTTCGCCTAGCGAGAAATGTCCCAGAAAATCTGGTTGCATGCTTTAGCAACTTTAAACAAAGTACTTAAAATGCACCAGAGAGTTGTGGCTCCTGTGGGATTAAATAGCAAAGACAAACAGCCTAATCACGCTCTACTGCTGGGGAGAGCGAGGCAGGCAGGGAGCAACTGAGGACAGGGACAGCTGATTTTAGTAATATACACAGCTGATCATCTTCAGACTCTAATGATCTCACCTTTCTGGCAATCAAATTGACGATATCCATGCCCTGTGGGAGTGCAGTGGAGGGTTGCCAAGGAAAAGGCACACGCAATTAGCAAATATGAATAGGAACTATTCTGAAGATCAACGGACTATGAAGGGAGGAGTGTGCATTGGACATGTTTGGAAATCATTATTTTTAGTATTGTATAAAAAGGCACTACATAATTATACAAGAACAAAAGGTGATACCAAGGCTGATGCCAAATACAGGTCTACTTAGACCATCCTGCCACTATCAGGCAACCTGCTTATCTGTGATTGGGGTAGAAAGGGGGGGGGGGGAGCAGGAATGGGGGACAGCTAGGGAAGAAGGGAGGGGAGGGGAGGGGAAGGGGGGAGAAGGGAGGGGAAGGAAGGGGAAGGAGGCAGACATACTGGGAGAGGGGCAGGGAGCGAGTGAGCAAAGTAGCAGTAACACCAGCAGAGCAAGAGGCGCAGATGATTCGGGAGGTAGGCAGGAGCCAGCAGGCAGGCAGGCGAGACAAGAGCCTGAGACCCTGGAGGAGGCTGGAGGACGTGGTAAGAGGAGATAAGGAGGGACATTGGGCGTCACGCGAGCTGCACCTCCTCACCCCTCCACAGGGAGCCAGCCAGCCATAAGCTGCAGCCCAGCCATCAATAACGAGACACCCCACACCCAGCCACACCCAGCCACACTCAGGCACACTCAGGCACACCCAGGCACACTCAGGCACACCCAGCCACCATGACCAAGCGGCAGGAGGGTTACAATGTCACCAATTATAGACCAGGATCCCTGACCATGTCTATCGGACGTTAACCCCACAGCGCAGTCACCTGGGGTCTCTTTCAGAAGAACTGTCGTATCTGCCAAAAAAAACCACCAATGTCAATAGTGTCGTATTTTGCAATTGATGAGGGTATTCCTCATCGTCAATAGATGGTGCATAGATACGTATTTCTATATAATATTATCTCAACGTTATTTGTTGTGTAAGAGAGTCCTTATTATTATTATTATTATTATTATTATTATTATTATTATTATTATTATTATTATTATTATTATTATTATTATTATTATTATTATTATTATTATTATTATTATTATTATTATTATTATTATCATACGGCAGCTATTCTGAAAAAGACCCCAGGTGGGGGGGGGGGCGGAGGCCAACCCTGAATCAATGTCTCCACAACTATCATAATGGATAGATGTTGCCACTGATGCCATCACGACCACGTATCACTATATCATATTTTGTTATCTGTTGTCTGTAACCCCAATATCTACTTCCTGATTTGGTGGTTGTGTTATATATGTATATAGATAACAACATAGTATATGTTATCAGTATATCCGTGCATGGAGTACGTACATGCATGCACCTGTCCATTTAAATAAAGATCCATGTACATAGATTTATTAGCTTCCCGCATTTGTACCATCATATTTCCCTTGTGTGGGAGGTGATACTGCATAGCCACAGTGATGAGATTAAGTATAGCTTGGTAAATATCACTACTATGATATTTCAGAGAGATACTTGTGTGTTATGAGGCTATTTTTCAGCTGTGACGAACAATATAGCTGCGATTCAACAAGGCTCTCATCAATCTGAGCTATTCTCACATTTGATTTTGCAGCGTGTATTTATTCATAAATGATATTTCAAAATACAACAATCAAAAATATATGTGAACGTCTTAGCATAATATATCCACATTTGTCATAATATAGGGTCAAGTGACCATTTCTTGTTGTTTGTAAATAAACACTAGTACATAATATATCAATGAGGTCCTAATATGGACCGACTGAACAGAAGATCCAGCAAATGAAATCAATCAACAGTGAGTTATGATGCAGAAACTTAACATAGTTTCAGTGTTACCTTGACACACAACTGTATAGACACCATAACCATTGACGATAATATGACTAATAGCGGTAGTCATTGGTTTCTATTCTCCTTAACTGATAATCCCAACGTATCAAAGTGGCTCCAAGTTAGTAGGTATCCACCCCTGCCATATTGTGATGTCCTGATGGTTTCAGGCATGTGAGAGGAACAATAAGGTATCTACAGCTCGTGTCCCAACACCGGGACCCAAACAATTGCCACTGGAGTCAAAGGTTATAATTATGCTCATCCTTAGGGATAGGCCTGGAAATGTGATTTCCCAAGATTCTGAATAGAACTGAATAGAATGACCAATTACAGGCCTATAAAAGAAACCAGGTCGGGAACAGCCGCAAGGCTTGCACCTGTCCTCAGAATGGGGACCCCTGTGCTGACCCTAAAAGGACAGCCATTGAGCAAACTAGACTTGATGCATGTTGGTATGTGGAAGCTGGAGGGCATCTTTTACGGGCATCTTTTACACTGTGTGCAGTGAAGCGTAACACTGTGCCTGGGGACAATAGGTGTTTGTCCTTGGACCAACACAATTGGATGGGTCTTTGACATATCTAGTGCTCAAAGAGGTCATTTCATTGTCGAAATTTTACACAACAGACTACAGAAAAGTTACGTTTGAAACAGCATAAAATGAAATAAACACGATAGGACAGTAGGATGGGGCTATGGCAATGCTGGATTATATGAGAGTAAATAGCATGACTAGATTATTATGGAAAGAGAATCCAGAATTGCTAGCCTTGTTAGCCTATAGATTTAGTAATGGCTGACTCTCATATACCCCTTGTGTGGAAACATGTAATTAGATACAACATATCATATTATGGCATAACTGATGACAGTCATCTCATCACGTTGACTACCCAAAACCATCATTCTTGCTACCGTGCTTCCTCTCGAATTATGTATAAAATGTGATCAATGTAAAGAGCTTGGTCCTCCGTCAGTATATCACATCACCCTAAAGTTCCAGTAACATTAAATTTTACTGCTCGAACATATTTGTCATACATGACGATTATAATACAGGTCTCCTAAATGTAAACTGGAATGGTTTCCTGGGGTCAAAGTGGTTCGTGTTTCCTTACTTCCTGGTCGACTTGACATCCCCGATTAACACCTTTCAACACTAGAACGCAGAGAATGGGTGGGTGGACACATACTGAGAATAGGGGCGGGCAGCGCATTTATAATTCTATGAAGAATCCTGCCAATGAGGAACCTAGAAAGCCCAAAGAAATGTGAGCTTAACATTTAAATTATGCTTGAGGAAAACAAAGAGATAGAAAACTAGTGCTGGAGAACCACAATCTCGTACGTAATACGACACTTTAAAATAACTTTTGATAATGTGATGTTTAGAGATCTATAAGATTAGCAAGGCTCATATAAAAATCTGAATTTGCAGCAGAATTCATTGTTCTGCCCTAAAGTACGTGACTGGATAGCTATAGGGTTGGCTATGCGAGGTGTCCTACGACTATGAGCTCGGGCTGCATGGAGGTACTGGTGGGGAGAAACTATGATGAAATAAGGGATAAGTTGATTTGTGTGACAGATCATAAACCTGAGGCAGGAGGCAGGCGGGGTGAGTGATGGGCAGAGGAAGATGTCATAAGATAATACCCCTATACTCCGGGGAATGGGACACACAGGAATAGGCCAGGGGCGTAGTACACTAGCTCGACTTAGAAGATTCACAGTTTTGATATAGGCCTAATATATTTTGTGCACTTAAGATAAAACGTTGAATTAAGTCTGAGATTGGGCTCGGCTCATAATGTTCATATATATATATATATATATGTGCCTACCTGCACCAGGCCACTATAACCAAGGTACATGTGACCCCCATGCTCTCTCAATGCCCTACTACTACTAGCTATTTCAAAATTTACAATGTTTCACTCTCTACTCGTGAATCAATTTTGATTACTAGCTTGGTCTAGAGGATATAATATATGTTAATATGACGGGTACAGGCATTCTGCAGTAAATAACCCCTTAATAATCTTACAGGGTTGTCATGATACTAGTGTAGTCTTAAGCCACTCTCCATCATATCACTTTCTTATCTCCTGCATTCTCAGAATTCCCGCTGGTGTAGCAGTCCCCATGTCAGGCCCAGCATATAGGGTGTCAGTTGAGACATATCTATGTGATATAGGGCCGCCTCCTGTCCGGGATCCCAGCAGTATAGCCCACCAAGCTCTTAAATCCTGCACCAGGATATTCATAGCCATGCCTCGAGGGTTGTGTGGGTCTCCAATGCAAGTGACAGCTTTTTTAATGCAAAAAGTAGATATATTTCTCACTATCCTGACAAATGTAAGGTAGGATAGAAAGAATATTACGACCCCCCGCCTCTCTACCTATCACACCAGGGGTACACTTCTATTTCTCCTCTCCCATGATTTAGATCATTCTTTGGCATATCTAACATTAAATTGTATGCACGCCTATAGTTAAAAGATACCACAAAAAAGAATATTGGCTACCAATCATCTTCCTCAGATATCGAACGCCAGAATATATGTGCAATCCCCAATCTCCTTTATGTGAGAGACAGTCCCTGCCTACTTGGAGCAGCGTGCACCTGGGGAGGGACTATCACCATGGCGAACCTACATGCTGGATTGAGCAGCAGCATTGAGCAAATGATTTTTTATCCACAGTATCTGCATGACAGTGTGGATCTGAAGGCGCGGTTGTGGTCAAGATAGGGCCAGCCTGGTATGCATGTAGCCATGACGTGACCTTAGTCATTGAAGGCCAACATAGTGCTTTAATGGCGACAGGGCCACAATGCATTAACCCAGTATGCGACTCTTAAAGGGCTAACCTCCAGGCACCCATGTGGGCATCCACTTCGGACCACGCCCTCTCTTATTGCCCCATTACCACGGGCACGTGTCTCCCAGTAGGTAATCATCTCGCGGTGCATTCCCATGTGCTATTATAGGAAGTAAATGGGAATGTACCCCACTTTAGCTACAAGCATGGTCCCTAGTTGTCATGTAAAGTAATGTTAGTATAATATCTCAAGTGTGTTTTTCGATATTAATTTGCAGGTGTGTATCAAGTGTTTTATTACTCAATATATAGCAGAGCGTTCAACTTACTAAATTAGCACGTACATTCTGAGGGTAATCCTGCTTTATTAAAGCATCAACTTGATGTTGAGTATAAGATTTACCAAATTTAACAACTTAATTTAGTAAGTGCGATGATGCATGACCACAACACTGGTGAGTAACTTGTCAGTGTGGGGTTTTCCTACATCATGCTGACATTAAGGCACTATGCTCCCGTTAAAGGGTTAACATGTAGGCACCGGATTCTTAGGGAATGTAAAGTTGGAAGGCCACCATTGTTGTTGCATTGGGAAAAATGCCTGATGGGTTTACCATCTGTACACAAGAGGACTCCAGCTGTGAGAGGTTATGTGTGTATTATCTTTTTGCGGACAGAACCTAATTAGACTAGTGTGGTGATTATATGTTTATACATGTATGTTACAGGTTTTAAGACCGACACACCCTGCACAGATTTAGGATATTTCAGCTATACATATATTTGTATAGGTTCTATGTCTATCTCCAGATACCTAAAAGCAATGATTATTCATGCAAGGTGTTCATTGAGAACATCAATTTGCCTTCCTGTCAGCAGTTGCTGTGTTTCATTTAAACCTTTTCCGACTGGTACATATTACATTACGTTTTTATATTATCAATATGGAACCACATAGAAGCAGAACTTGCAAGCCACATTCCCAGACACTATCCCTCAAGGGGTCATAGTTTAATCCTTAAAATCACCAGTGTGCTATGACCATACCATCCTGGCAGGACTCTCCCTGCCATCTCTTCTACTGTTGCAGAGCCCTCTTAGGAATATCATACTATAGGAGAGTCCTTGATGTCTATGAGAGTGGTCCTTGGGCTTTTATGGGGAAAGGGTTGCTAAAAAGATCAAAGATTGGGGTTCAGGGAGTCCATGACCTTGGGGCACTAATGCTGAGGTAATTACATTTAAAAAGCCATCTGGCAGACATCAGAGGGCCTCTTGGTCGTTCTGGACAGAAGATCATATTCAAGATTATTCCTATCGAAAAAAATGAATCTAGCTGTGCCATGTTGTATTTCGTGTTTTATATGAAATAGCTGGTAGGTGCCTTTAGTTGTATAATTAGTTGGTAGTAATGTTTGATTTTGATTCTGTTCCTTTTTTATATTGTCTGTGTATATCTAATATGTCTGGTTGATATCAGATAATGTAAGGTCGTGTGTATGTTGATGGAAATGTCGCTCACTTCATGATGTTCTGTTTACCACATTAATATAAAATTATATATCATGTCCTGAAAGTGTATTTGCAGGGGCCAGCAAAACATACTATTGTAATAATAAAACCTCCTCACTTGAGAGGTTAAGATGATGCAGCTACCTTTATCTATATCAATCCTAGTTTGAGCAAAATTAATTGTCAACTGTCATCTTCCATCTTTATATCTCTGAGTGGAGACCAATAAAGCCTGATACTTTTAATTCACTGTACAATCATTTTTACTTTCCGGATTCTTGCATCTCTGCAGAACATCTATATCATTAAGACAGTGGAACATACAAACTACTGTTATATATTTCAACCACCTTACTAATCAGAAGGTGTAATTAAGTCTTTCTTTAGCATGATGGACATTTAGGATTGCGTGAATTGTAAGAATGGTTGGATCATGGAACAAGAAAAATGATGTCCTCAGTGCTTAATAATTATAATGACATTGTTTGATGAAATCGGCCATGAACCACATTCAACTATATGTTATCGGCACATAAATGAAAAATTCCTTGCTGTTTTCAGACTGAGGCCAGTGTTGCTCGGTCAGCTTTCAGGAATGAGGCAGCTAAGAACACATCCATGTTCGACTGGAAGAACTTCCAAGACCAGGATGTCAAGAGGCAGTTCAGCAAACTGGCAATAGCCAACACTGCAAACCTGCCCGAGGCGAAGGTTACCAAGGTAAGGTGACTTATTTATACTGTGATAGCACAATAGACTCAAGACTCAGCATTATTCCAATAATTATTAGGGGACAATCGTATACATCATTAGTACAACTGTTTTTATTGATCATATATATTTTAACAAACCCAGTGTTATCAATGGTGCACCATTTATTAGCAGAAATGTAGCGCCCGCAATGAACTCGCTGATACTGTAGTCATGTATCATACAACCATAAATGGTTGATATTCTCTGGATCAGTCATTATAATGCACACATGCAGTGGCAGTGATTTACCTGCTGGTGATGAGCTGTATTGGAGTATTATGTAGCATTATGTAGCATCAGGCACCCCTCAAATGGGTGGAGTATACTAAACTGGTGGTGAGCCATGAGCAACAGTGAGTGCAGATCAACCTCAGGCACTCCTAGCAGCCTGCACCAATGTTGTGCCTATCACTGGTACCACGTTTATCCATTAGTCCAACAATAGGGCACTCCCATACTGTCAATATTGTATTACTGCAATTAGATATACACGTTTTAATACTTCGAGTCCAATATTATGAGGTAAGTGCTATTTGGAGCATCATATTTGTTCTCTGCACAGGAACTTTCCTCTCAATATTAGTTTTTTTAAACCATACATACAGCAAAAAAAATATTTCACTAAATGTTAACTATGCATCTGAACAGTGTTTGATGCGGAATAGGTGGCACCACCAGCCTTGAAACCCAAATATGTTGTCAAACCAGGCTCTGACTTTGAATAATATCATTGTCAAGTAAAGAAAGTACTGCCTCACAGAGTCATCAATCTAGATAGTGCTCAAACTATGTTATAAACAGATGTAGATTTATGTACTAACTGTGCAGTATCCGGTGCCCCAAGAGATGCAAGCAAAGATAATCTTTCTGCCCGAAGCCATTGGATACATTGGAATCCAAGTATGTGTCTAGAGACATGAACATATGTTACTTTATTGTTGTATCCAGGGCCCAAGTCATGTTTAATTCACTTCGGGTTTCAGGCACTCAAGCTCAATTATGAATACAGAGTGTTCTTTCAGACACGAACCTAATAAAGTCGAAAGGTCCACCTACTGACCCTCCCCGAAGCAAATCAGTGTGACCCATGTCCCCAGGTGGGACAGTACAATTAAATCTGTTTCCAGACTGTCTAGCTGCCAGGTAGATCAGCTGGTCTTCACGATGCCCTCAGGCATATTGCCCTAAACAGCTTAATGGGCCAGTGTCAGGTTGCAGGATTGTATGTAGACCGACTCAATAGGTATGCCAAACTTCACCTCAAATAAGTTACTTCTAGACTTAGAATCTGCCCCATGAAAGTGATGCTCCAAAGGTTAAAAAGAACTGCTCTTGTATATATACAATATATACATGTGCAATATAAAGACAAAGGTTCACGAGTTTTGGTCTGTAGCCTGGGTTATTTCACGAGTTGAAGGTAGGGCCGTATTTCACGAGGCCGCAGGCCGAGTGAAATGCAGCCCTACCTTCAACAAGTGAAATAACCTAGCTACAGACTAAAACGAGTGTTCCTTTGTATTTATTTTTTACCTTTTTCAATTCAAATTAAATTATTATAGGGGTAGGGAGCCTAAATAGGCTAAAATGGCTTCTTTCTACGCCGTTCAAATGTAAACAAACCGCCGTTTTGATGACATCACAGGGTCGTGAAATACGGACATGGGTTATTTCACGGGGGGAGTGTAATACGGACCTCTTTGGTTAAGTCAATGGGGCTGCTGTATTACATAAAAAATAAATATATATATTGCACAGGGGCTGTTCATAGTAGTAGCACTGATGCCCCCTGAAGGGTCTGCATGCTCCACCAATGTATTGCTGGTATGCAACCCACCAGCGCTGCATTATCAAGCTTTATTGGTAGTGGCCTGGGGTAACTCACTGGCGCTGCATCAGTGCATCATGCAATCATGCCATGGAGTTGTATATGAAATTAATATTGTCAATCTGGTGCATGAATATATCACTAATGTCACTGGATATGTCATACAGATAAAGAGGCAAGGCAAATTAAATGGACCTATGTGTTACAGGTAAACGACTTGCGGGGCAGCATGCAGAAGATCTACAGCACAGGACAAGTGTGTGGGAAACCCTCAGACTCTGACAAATCAACATGCTATAATCTTGAGCCAGGTAAGAAAAGCATGTAATTATTGTGAAGCGCGTCTCCCTATCATATCCATCTCACGTTGAGCTTTCGTTCAGCGTCTAACACGTCCGTTGAGGATTATGGAGTTCAGTCATGATACATAAGATAACAAGAGATAAATATGCCATTGTGTTTGAAGTTCAAACATATAACACATTATATGAGTGTATGGTAATTCTAACAGGATTAATATGTAAATCACTTATAATGATTGATGTTCAATAAATCATGGTTCTGATTGGTTGCAGGTCTTACCCGTCTGATGGCTACGTCACGTGACTATGAGGACCTGAGCTGGGCATGGAAGGGATGGAGAGACAGCACAGGCAAGAAGATGAAGTCCATGTATACGGAGTTTGTAGACCTCCAGAACGAGGCATCTAAACTGGATGGTATGTTGATTCTACATGTATAGGGGAGAGAGGGACACATTGACAACCTGGGCACGTTGAACCATTTCAATTTCAATTTGCAAGGTTTTTATTCTGCAATCACGAAAAATATAAAAGTACATACAATCATATTTGTTTCAATCGAATTACAGAGAAGGTTGATACTTGTAATGAATGATTAATTACATTTGCTTTTTTGACAACAGCACCTCCATTTCGTTATTACTGCATGATAACTTACAAAAAAGTCAGTTATGGTGATATTACTTGGGGTCAAGGGGAAGGGGAAGGGCGGGGAGATGAATATGAGGTGATACCAAATTGATATAGTGGATACGTGTAGAGGAATACCATACATATATGAGGGTAATATTCATCTGACTCAAAGGCATGAAGTGGGTATAATCAACAGGGGTTTTACAATAAGAATCAGCACTTTATATTACATAACCTACTGTTCTATAGACCAAGTGATCAAGATATATTTTCATAAGGCACAGGACAGTCGACAATCATACAGTGAGGTGATATTCAGATAAAATTAGAAATATACATGTGAGTATGATATGACTCAAAAGCCCGCGTTGCTAATACAGTACAAAGACTTTGTAAGTTTATATGTATTTAAATTTGCCAGCCAAGTTGAATAAATTCAACGAAAAAGTTCATTTGTAGTATGTTCATCGCTGGGCTTTTTCATCGCTCTCTTTGCTATTCCTTTGAGACTTTTCCAGCAGTTTACTCCCTTATATAAACGGTTCAGAGCAGCAGCATCATAATTATTTTGGGATTCTGAGGAGCAACTCAGATAACATTAAAGATTTATGCCCTTGAAAGTAAATATTTGTGATTGTTATACTTTTGTTCTTTTGTTGTTACAAAACATTTCTGGCCAAAGATATGTATGGAGGTCAAAGTGTACATCTAGATGCTTCAATAGAACCTGATGTTACCCCTGAGCTTATGATGTAATTTGAATTACATCATCATTATCCATATGGGCGGCATGGGGTACATTGAACCACAAAAATTCATGCCCTTAGAGGAATAGTTCCATTATCTAACACATATGTGCCTGTGCATTGTAGTGCATAGAATATTACCAGGAGGATCTTTAGGATGTTAAAGATGTATACATCAAGCCTTGCACGTCATTAAGATTATATATATAAGGTCCAACATGAATACATGTATCTTATGTCTGATTCAGGTTTCTCGGACCAAGGAGCCTACTGGAGGTCATGGTATGAGATGGATGGCTTTGAGGCAGAGATAGAGAGGTTGTGGAACCAGGTGAAGCCCATGTACCAGCAGCTGCATGCCTACACCCGCAGGAAGCTCATGGAGACATACAAAGGGAAGGACTTCCCCAAAACACGCCAGATACCTGCCCATATACTAGGTAAGAGGACTGTAAGGTTTTGTTGTTTGAAAATGTTAAATGAATTGTATTATGTTAGTCATAAGACCTGTGAGGCCATAAGAAATGTTTTAACATTATATGTGCACAAGTTATTAAAGCCTCACTTTTCATCGCTGGTCTATTACTTATTAAAATAGCAAATATCAACTTATTTTCTCGAAAGGGCCGGCTTGTACACAAGTTAGGCTTGTACGTGGGAATGTAAGGTACCTACAACAGCGAAGCTACTCCGGACACCTACTGTTGCACTAATCTTATCAAGAAACTCATTACTTCCACAAGCTCTTCAGACCCTGTACCTCTGGTAAGGGTCAGGTAGGTATGCTGAGACCCTGGCATGCTCATCAGGAGGGGACAGCAGAGGGCTGCTCCCTACCTTAGGCCCCTAAGTGAAGGTTAAAGAGTACAGAAGCAGCACATTACTGGCATCTTGCGCATTAGTCCCCCCCCCCCCATGTGAACTGCTCTTCATTATGGAGAGACCAAACCTCTTGTTATATGTGTGTGTAACAAATAGCTTCAGAGAACAGCTCATGATTTAGCAACACAAGTTCAAAGGGAAACTGGGTGAGCCTGTCTCCTCATCAGGATGTGGAAATTGCCAGATTTAGAAGGTTAAAGAAGCAATGAGGAGGGGAATAGCCAACCAATATAGCATATCCTGGGCTACTGTTAATACTAACGCCGTACCTATCATATTCCCTCTAGTATTCTATATCTTTATGTTCTTGATTAATACCTATTTCAGGCAACATGTGGGGCCAGAGCTGGGCTAACATTGAAGATATTGTTCGTCCATTCAAGGACAAGGAAGCTATTGATGTGACAGCAAAACTTGTGGAACAGGTTAGCCATTATTTCTCCATTAATCTCTTGACATGGATCCCAAATCTCTGTCATCGCTATGACTATCATGCCAGATCTTTAAAATTGAATTGACCTTTATATCATTATAGTCTAGTTGACTTTCCATGACTGTGCTAGCCACAACCTTTTCATAGCTCGTCTTCTATGCAAAACATACAGAGCTCTAGAGATCGGGAGACACTTTTCTTGTCTTTCTTAAAGTGGCGTCTAATAACCCGTTCTAGACATATAACATATATTTCTTGAAGATAAAATTCCCCAACGACAGAACCTCTGCGTTAAAACTGCACCATTTAGCTATCAGCATTTCCTCAATTATTTTAATTGTCCTGGAATAGAAAATTAACCGACCTGAATGTAATTACTCTGAGCTGGCTGAATGTTAATTGTGAACTAATCACCATGAGATAATAGATCACCTTACTTACATATACCTTAATTTTCAAGTCACTATATTATTGTCTTATGTTGACACTGTTGGGAAACCCTTAATAAAGTTATAGTAGTTTAGCTACAATCAGATCAGTTTTACTAGTTTAACATAGTTGTCAATGAGGTGATGGTTTCAGCATTAGGATAGAGTAGCGTTTACTGCACAGTTTGCTTAATGCTGCTCAGAATGATTGCATTCATTGAAATAAAAAGCAACTTTTACTGTAAACTACCTTTGAAAAAGACATCTGCTCATTAGACTAGTTGAGATATATCAACCCACTTTGCCCAACTGGCAGCACATGCTGACCACTGATAATCGGTGATCACTGATTAGCACAACCTTCTCATTTAGATGAATTTATCAGATGGTGAGGACTCAAAATCCAGTCGTCTTAAAATGTATCAAGGATGTTGCCCAAGACCATACTTCCCCTCCTACACATTCCAGTTTCTCTCATCACCTATAGATATTGCTTTCGTCAAATGTGTTCTTATCGGCCAATTATGACGTGCACACATAGATTCTCCCCTTTGAATACACACACTGTAAAAGTCCATGGCTACGCCCCAGGGGACTCTCCATCTGAGCTGTTACTGGCTATGAATAGCATTTGAATGTCCCATATCCACTCGATACTTTATTTTCATAGTCCATATAACATTGTTAAAACTTAATTTAGAATGCGGTAAAAAATACAGCCACTTTAAGCCCAGTCTACCCAGTCCTTGGCCAGGTGAAACCCATGTTGAAAAAGTTGTCTGTACAACAAACTATACTGGCAGGTGTACGATAATGAATTTCGGTATCATGCAATAACCTACCGTTCTGTTAAATATGCAAACTGGATTTCTTTGACATTTCTTTTACAGAACTACACTGCTGCTCGGATGTTTGAGATCTCTGAGGAGTTCTTTACATCTCTGGGCTTGCTCCCAATGCCACAGGAGTTCTGGAATGAGTCAATGATCGAGAAACCAAAAGACCGTGAAGTGGTCTGCCATGCCTCCGCTTGGGATTTCTACAATCAGAAAGACTTCAGGTTTGTAGGTTTTGTTCCACAGCATGAGCTTATTATAACATTTTTAATTGTTCTGTAATGGTTACCTAACACACATTCATTGTTGACAATTACAGTGACATAGCTCATTAGTTATCACTTCATTAGCTGATATTATTTGCTATTGAAGGGGACGTTGATGATCAGGAATACCCAAAGTATTAATTACTAAAACTAAATTTAGCAACAATTGGACTGTCACAATCTTTAATGCGCCTTCACTTGTCATTCAATGTGGCTCCAATCAACTTTGACAATGAATTTCAACCAAGTTTGTCATTGTCTAACCATCCCAAATGACTAGAATTGCAGCACTTGGTGCATATATGGGCATAAAATGTCTAAAAAACAGTGTTATTTATGAGTAATACTATGATGGAGTAAAATATAAAAGTTTATTCTGGCAGGATTAAGCAGTGCACAGATATCACCATGGAATACCTAGTCACCACCCACCACGAGATGGGTCATATTCAGTATTACCTCCAGTACAAAGAACGCCCGGTACCATACCGACGAGGTGCCAACCCAGGTATCAAATTAGACATGAAATGAAGATCTGCATATAAGCTGAATTGAGACTTATTTGGCAGTTGTTCACCAGGCACATAGTGAACATACATCTATAAAGGCCTAGATACATATGTTTTATAATCAGAACTACAGGACTAGTGATCTTAGTGAATGACTTTTCCCTTCCGATGTATTTTCTTCTACATAGAAACAATTAAATTGGTCTCTGAGTCGCTATTTCTAGGAAATATTTCTATTTCTAGCAAAACCCTTACACACGTGTTTGTTTTTATCTGTTGACTACTTTTGTGGTGAACAACTGTCAGGTAAATTGTCATGCCTATCTGCCCACAGCCATGTTATAGCTATATCACCTATGCACCACTCTCTGTACCTAAGGAAATAGTTATAGATGCAGGGAACCTATCAAGCTTTACTTTCTAGGTAATTGTAATAAAATGCTTAACACCTCAGTAACTTTTTGGGCTTTCGGAGAGACTTCCAACCCTCTAGATAGCCTACTGTGCATTTGGCAGGCACTTGTCAGACAGGTACATTCAAGTATAGAGGTATGACAACCTCAATCTGAAGCAGGCAGTTTGACTAACATGTGAAGGGCAAATCACAACATAATACATCTGTCAGAAAGGTGCAATCCTGGAGTATAAGCGTCATTGTCCCCGCACAGGCTTGGTTGCAGCCTTCAAGCAGCATTCTCACCACGGGTGTTACGAGGCTTGGGTATTCTGATCAGTTAAAAGCTATATTTGTGAACTGTTTCTGACAGAATAAAGCAGTGTACAGATGTGAACATGGAGTACCTGTTAATTACCCACCACGAGATGGGCCACATCCAGTACTTCCTTCAGTACAAGAACCAACCTGTTGTCTACAGGGGTGGAGGCAACCCAGGTAAAAGCAGTCAGCTTAATTAAGGCCATGGAGAAGGTGTAGATTTTAGAACACAGCTAATGTGGTTAAGCGCCATACTAAATCATTCCATGTAAATACTATCCCATGTGCCATTTTTTAAGGAACCAAGCGCAGCTTCTAGGCAATACATAGTTACCTCATGTTCGCTCACATAAACAGCTTGTGCCTGGGGGATGCAGGGGACAAGCTGAAGCTAGGTATAAATACTTTCATTCATACCTTAGATATTTATCCAAGGGACATACCCAGATCCAAATATACATTTACCGATTGGGACCACCTTGGACAATTTAAATTGGAAGGATTACACAGTTTACATAAGGGAAAAGATCATTTATTTTCTCACCTACCAGGTAGTAATGATAACTACAGTAAATCTTATTGGCGGCATCCTGCAAATGCTTTTATGAACCAGAATTTTGATTTCTTCAAACAACAGGACTATCATCAAATATTCCCCAAAAGTATCCCCTATGAGGGCATTCTATATAATGCCCAGCATAGGAATACCATTTTTTTATTAGAACAATGTACTGGTATGGAGTAGGTATAGGGACTGTAGGGGATGCACAGCCTCTCTTGTTATCTGCAAATTCTGTCAGAATCAGTTCTTCAAGTATGGCTTCAAGAAAAGGTTATTCTCAGTTTCTAACATTGGTGTTTTATTATACATATCGGTCTGCCTTAGATATAAAGCTCACTAAACAATACTGCCCATGTACTCTTATCCTGTTTTGATAACTTGTTGGCTTGATAGGAGGATCCTCGGTCTATCAACGCTTACTTCACACAATAGTTCCTACCCAGCCCCATGTATGTTTAAACCCGAACAACCTCGCAAGGGTTCTATACATATACATCACTCCAAATTATAATGTAATCACTCCAAACGATGATGTGATCCGGAATTGCAAATATTATAAATCACTAAACGCGTTACTAATTAAACATTTATTGGGGCTCTCACATGTATAATTAACATTATATTTCCTGATCACAGAAATCAATGAAATTCAGATTGACAGACATACTAAATAGTGTTAAAGAGGGATCTGAAGTGCATGGAGCTGGTAGGGTCAGACTGTGTACGCTGAACATAAACGATTAGAACCATAGTTAGCTTGGTAGCGGTTTACCCATGTATAACCCCCTAACCTTCCCTTGTGCACCTACATATGTTACATAGGATTAAGCAGTGCACAGATGTCACCATGGAGTATCTAGTCACCACCCACCATGAGATGGGCCACGTCCAGTACTTCTTGCAGTACAAAGACAAGCCTGTAGAATATCGGGGCGGGGCTAACCCAGGTAGGTGGAGCTAGAAGATGTAGGGCCAGAGCCAGCCCAAGAATTCATGATCAAGTCAATTCTAAAATATATGTTCAGAACTTTCAAGCTCAATTTAAGGGAAATGATATTTTTGAGAAAGCGGGCCAATTGACTGTGCTGAACTGAGAGTCATATATTGTGACTGTGGTTAATGGTTAGATTGTGATCAACCCCAACAAATAAAATTAATGTTCAGGCCAGGACATGTGGATTATTTCACCCTGAAGTGGCAAAAGTACAGACACATTCGATGGAATGGAATGCAGGTAGGCCTGCTTACCATCACGCATAATTTGGATATGATAATTTGGTGGTATGAAGCAGTGTTTACCTGTCTGTGTCTTAAATGGGAGTAGAACCAATCCTACATTACAGCACTCCCTGATTAATATAAGAGCACATCCTCTCAAGTAAAACCCTGTACTAAAATCCAAATTGCTATAACCAAAAACACTTTCTAGCATGAACCTCTCCTGCACCTATATGATTAATGAAGTGACCTTGCATTCGAGGAATGCTGCTTATTTTCTGATTAATAGCTTGGTGAAAGATCTTATGTTACTGGTATGCTGACACTATTAATATAGCTAACATATATTTTAAGAGTTGGATGTTTGATATACCTTAACAACTTTATATATACATTTTCCTACAAGTAAAAATAAAGAAATTCATCTTGAACAATTGAATTACATATTGTTTATATATTGTTTATGAGAAATGTATTTCCAATGTTTATAATCGTGATATTCCATGAGATTTAAATGTAAATTTCCATAAATCACCATCAAATGATGCTCAAGTATTTAAATATGATTGACTAATATAATCTTGCTCTACACAAGGTTTCCATGAGGCTGTCGGTGATGTCATGGCACTGTCTGTAGCCACCCCTGAACATCTTCATAAAATTGGACTTCTTGATACAGTCTCAAATGATACAGGTGCGTAATTTTGAACTACATAGGTCATGAATATACATAACCCATCCATTTGGGTGGTAATTCTGAATGCTGATATCAAATAATGATGACATTCAATTATATTTGAAGATTATGTCAGTTGTCAATTTTCTTTTTGTATAATGTAAGCTTAACTGTAATGACAAGTGATGAACCAGTATTGAAATCGTAATATGCACCTCCTTTACTAGTCAGATTACTTTAGTAGAGTCAGAATTGCTGTAATAAATTATTGGATTGGACAATGCTACAATTGCATTCTGAAATATCCATATTTTTGTTATGGATTGTATCTACAAATTATCCATTGAGTAATGCTGCTGCTTAACACCGTAAAAACAAATTATATAAATGATAATGCCCACTCTATGCTTTCATACTTATCATGTCTAGTTATACAAGCATGCATCCTAGGTACTTAAGCAACATTATATTCTTGGTTCTTCTTACTGAATAATCTATTCTAATACTAACAATCATTAATGATTCAGTCCTGTACAACAATCCAGATCTAGTCTAGTAATCTTTAACATAGACAAAAATTACATCTTACATTACATATCATCAGGATAATCTAATCAGCCCTTAGGAATTCAGCCTGAAATAACACATTACGATTGCTGGAATTGCTGGAAATCATAACCTTAGAATCTTCTTCTGCCTCCTCAAATCCTAAGATCATTGCTTTACAGAGGCAGACATAAATTTCTTGATGTCCCAAGCATTGAAGAAGATTGCCTTCCTGCCTTTTGGGTACCTAATTGACCAATGGAGATGGTCTGTGTATAAGGGGGCCACTAAACCCCATGACTACAACACAGACTGGTGGCAACTCAGGTCTGTGCATAATTACAAATGGGTGATGTGTGATTATTCCCCTAGAGCTCCTAGAAATGATATTGGGGTACATCTTGTCAAATGTAGTCATCGTGTATCCCAATACTATAACATGTTTTCATTATTAAGTTCAAGACCCTATTTGGTTTATCGGTTTTGTTATCATTACCCATTATTTCAAAAAAGTCTCTTATAATCCACCTATTTACTGTCACTAATGTGTGGAATAGTTAGGGCATAGGCTGTCTATGCTTACCTTACTCAGGTGGTTCCTTCTTGACCTCGCCATTCTCTTTAATCCGGTATTTCCTTTTCCTTTCCCTGCATGTCTCTTATTTCATTCTCACATACCATACTCCTTACACTTAGATTATACATAACCCATTTAAATCATCCCCATGTGTGTTCCCTTACATGTTGTACATACCCTGAAGAAGTACAGGTTGTCCTATTGCAGAGACTGACCTGAACTTCCTCATGTCCCAGGCCTTAGATAAGGTGGCCTTCCTGCCCTTTGGTTACCTGATAGACCAGTGGAGGTGGTCAGTGTACAGGGGGGACACTACTGCAGAGGAATACACCACAGAGTGGTGGAACCTCAGGTGGGTATGGTATGGGGGTCAGTTTCTAGAGATGATCTCACCCCTAGTCACTAGTAAATTGCAAGACCATTTAATACTTTCTTCAAATTTACTGATACCTTTGCAAAATTAACCAAAACTTTCCCCACATTGACCAACACCTGGCTAATGCAGCCATGTTAGAGAGTGATTGTTTAACTGAAACTGACCCCCACCCAGCAAATTCGTGTTATACTGTGTTGGGTTGAATGAAGCCTGCTCTATTGTGCATGGCGTCATACGTTAGATTATGCCATACCGTTATGTATGCCATGTTGTGTGCATCAGTTGGATAGAACAGGCATGATACACTGTACAAATGGTCCACAGAATCACTGACCTGACACCCGTCACAAGCCTCATCATGTGTGAGCTACATGATAATATTATGTTCTAGGAGATACTATCTCTATTCATATCAACATTGTTGTATCAGTTACCTGGAACTTGTCTCATGCTTCCTCTTTGTAGTAAGTCACTACATTAGAATCTATTTTGAAAATTGAACATGAGAGAATCTAGTCTTGTGAATACATTGCCTCTTTTTTGTAACTTAGTTTCTATTGCAAATAAAACTTATGCATAATCACTATACCCCATTCTGACATCTCACATCCTGTAATTGATGTAACTCCTGAGAGTGACTGTGAATAAATGGCTGTATAATGGAAGAAATATTATTATTATTCAAAAAACATGATATACTGTCCCCATAGTGTGTATGTTACAAATTAAGATATACTAAGAAGATGTGTCCTCCTTACACAGGTGCAAGCACCAAGGAATAGCCCCACCTGTTGGTAGGAGTACCAGTGACTTTGATCCAGGTGCAAAGTACCACATCCCTGGGAACACTCCATACATCAGGTAAGCACTAATATTTCCATACCATCCTTCTTTGCTTCTGTTTCATGGTTTAGGCAAAAAACAAGGTGTGTTTCAGGTTACCCGACCCTACCAAGCAACCTACCTTATAAAACAATTTTGGGGTTATTTCAGAGTCAATTTGATAGTATACGAGTCAACGCCGTTCTCGACGAGTCAGCTCTGAAGTTTGCGAGTCAGTTTTGGGTACTTTTGAGGCCAAAGTTAAAAATAAGAAATAAAAATAGAAAAATGTAAAATCGGACCTACCCTACCTAGATTTTCAGACTATGTAACCTGAAACACACCTTTTTTTTGGCCTTATAATTATGATTAAAGGACAACACTACTCTCACACTCAGCATACTTTAGGGGAGAGGTGTATAACTAATGTATGTTGTTATCAACTACAAACAGCCCAAACGGCACCTGGGTCAGTCACCAGAACACCAAATAAGGCACAAAAGTTTTTAGAGAATATTTCGTGCCTTTTCTGGTGTTTCAGTGACTTCCTAAGATTTTCTCCAGTTGTGCAAATTCAATTTCCATTAGGTAGATTTTTGTGAGATGGTAAACTTAATATTTGAATGTATTATTTTTCTTGCAGATACTTTGTGTCCTTCATCCTACAGTTCCAGATCCACCAGGCACTATGTG
This sequence comes from Harmothoe impar, assembly GCA_947462335.1. Classification (NCBI taxonomy): domain Eukaryota; kingdom Metazoa; phylum Annelida; class Polychaeta; order Phyllodocida; family Polynoidae; genus Harmothoe; species Harmothoe impar. The sequence continues at coordinate 10,088,307 of OX381721.1, read as the reverse complement.
AGACTGCGGGTAACACAGCCCCCCTCCACAGGTGTGACATCTATAAGTCTACTGCAGCAGGCACCAAACTAGGGTAAGTATCTGAAGGTGGTGTTGAGATAAAAAGGTGTTGATAATCCTTTAACCCTTTAGGGCCGAGCATCGACTATAGTGGATGCCATGGCTGGCCGAGCATCGACTATAGTGGATGCCATGGCTAGCCGAGCATCGACTATAGTCATCATAACTCTATAGGAATCAGCAAAGGCTCGGCCCTGGGAGGGTTCCTATGAAAATGTCCCGGCCCCTTCACCAGCAAATCTTTTTTTTGGGCGGCCTTAAAAGGTTAAGGGTCTAATGAATTATGGCATTTCATCTTGCTGTGAAGATTGTCTGTTTCACAATGATGATAATGTGACTCTGATTGGGATAATTTTGAAACATCATTTATGAAAAAAAAAGTACACATTGCAAATCAAAAAATAATGGGTCTTATTCATACTGAAAATAGGACATATTCCCTGTCCTAGCTGTGGTTACATTAGTTTATGAGAATTACACAACGATCATGTAGCTCATATGGGTCAAAACCTCTGCTCTGCGAAACGGCTGCCAACTGCGCTAGCCCTTATACATATTCAAAGCACACTGTAAAACATATTTTTCTTCCACAGAAACATGCTTGCACTGGGTTCATCTAAGAAGTGGCCTGATGCCCTTGAACAAGTAACAGGTAGCAGGAACATGGATGCTCAGCCCATGCTGGACTACTTCAAGCCACTTCTTGATTGGCTGAAGGAACAAAACAAGGACTATGATGTTACTTGGGATGAAAAGTGCCCAGAAGGCACCATTACTGACTTAAATAATTCAAGCACATTTGTTCTACCATCTGTAGTGACAATTCTGGCTGGAGTAGTTATGACATTCCTGTCCAAAATGCTCTGAATACTATGTAATCATAGCTAGTCTGTAGTTTCTTGAAAATATACATAACTGCTAGACTCTCACCTTACAAAAATATTGATAGTGCTCTCAATGAAATATTGTTAATTACTATTGTTCATGATGCTGTACAAAGGCTTTTAGTGCAAGAATGATATGAATATTTGAATAAATATTTTATAGTTGAAGTCTGCTCATTATGTGCGTGCTAACATTGTAAAAAAAAGAGTATTTGTAGAATATATCTTGTACTTGTATATAACATAAACAGTTCCTGATTGTATGTTGTGTCAGCAGAATGAATGGTACCAAATTAATATTGTATCTGTCCCATGGTAGAAGGACTGTAATGTTTAATTAATAGAAAACTTAGATAATGTATTACATGGTTGATTCTATCCACGGCTTAGGTTATTATCTCATCAGTTGAATAATGCCCAAAACAAACTGTCCCTATTATATTTTTCTGGTAAAACTTTATTTTAGGCTCATTTATCACCAAGTATGAAATATTGATATCTAAAGTGTATTTTATATAAACTTAGATACACATTATCAATAGTTGAATATCGACTTAGATTATGATATTATGGCATGCAGTATGGTCACCCTGTTTTGGCAAACATCCTCTTATATAGAAAACAAATCAATGTTGATTACATCTAGTGATTTCAATGCAGACAAAATCAGAATATTTAATATTTATTGTGAGTGTTGTATCAAGCCGTGTTGAAGATTATTATATTCGAGTCTATGAAGAGGGTTCTGCCAAAATCTGACAGAGGGCAGCACTGGCTCTCAATATGACGATTGTGGTGGGCATCTTGAGACCTGGATGTAAAAATGCTTACTCAGGGTTTTCACTATGCAAAAAAGTTACAAAATACTCATGTATGGATCCCATATGTAATAAATGAATATTACAATATTAGTTGAAATGTGTCTTTTTATATGTCCGATGTCTTCAACTACAGAAGACAGTTGTGAATGGAAAACAGTACAATACAGTGTACCTTACTGAGAGGAAATGCCACTCAGAAAGACAAGTGGTTTCTCATCCATAGGTACCGAAATTTATTTTTTATTCTTTTTCATTTTTGCTGGGGGCATAATTGGCTATACTCTACCAGTATTTGTCGACATTTTCATTAAAGATTCTCAGTGGGCTAATCATTAACGATTTTCAGTGGGTTGAAAGTAGTAGCGTGTCCTTAAAGCTAACTGCCATCTTTAAAAAAAAAGTATTTTATTGGGTTGAATAATAACAAATGACATAATAATATGAAAAATGATATTAACCTAGCACATGCACATTGCATTACCTCCGCTAGGACCCCTTGACTGTCCAGTATGTAAAAGGGTTGAAAAACACGATATGGTGAACTACATATTGATTATATTCAACATCATAGTAGAGAAAAACAAAGTTTCACTAATCAATCAATGCAATTAAACGATGAGATGAGTGATGAGTAGGAAATTGTGTTAATATCGATGGGGGCTAACATGCCTCAATTGTATAGGAAAAATATAATAAAGAGAAGCTGGATTCCATGAAACACGTTGCATAATCCTTCTTTATAGCAATTTTAAAGGCACTTAGATCTACAGCTGTATCAACAGAGCCGCACTGTTGAGAGAATGTTCTGAGTGGTCAATATTCAAGTTTTCAAACTCTTTATCTTTGTATGTTCCAAAGAGAACAGGCAAAGTTCACAATGGGTCAATTCGCTTGTGAAAAATGTAAGGAATTCAATGCTGCAGATATTGACCACCAGTGGTCACCACAGTTCCACAATGATTCAGACCTTAGTGCCTGGTTTGCAATGTATGCTATTTGAACCAACCACCATACCAGTCCTTTTAGATTAAGTAGATTTCCAAAAACCTTGACTATGGCACTAGGTATTCATGCATATTGATATAATTAAACTAAAATTAGCTCTAATGTATTGGTATATAAAAGGCTGGCTGTATGAGGATCTACTAACACAAATTACAAGTGCATAGATGATAAATTCTATCACCGATAGAGTGAAAATTAAGCTTCACCGTGTCAGAATCGCCCTTCTACAGGACAAATATGACAGCATTTGTAAGCGTTCCATGTACGTACATCTACATCTTGATATTTTGTTAATGTGAACATAATACATTGAAATATATATTTTTAGTTTACATTGGTTATATCCAAGTGTAGGGTGACAATAGGAGCTGCCTTCTACAAGACCCTCATATTCATTCTCACAATCACTTCCTAAACGTCAATTATGTACTCATTGCCATCCCACAATCGCAGTTTGTGTTGTGCAAAAAATCTCTGAGCCCAGTACAGCCTGCAAGGCCTCCTACCATACATAATGGTTGGTCTTGGAGGGAGGAGTTAGACACCCTCCAGGAGGGCAGGAACCAGGAGGAGGAGGAAGGCTACAACAGGGCAACCTACTGGAGGGGGTATATAATATATATATATATATATATATATATATATATATATATATATATATATATATATATATATATATATATTATATACATCAGGACACCAGTCAGTCCCAGTGACTGTGGGCTGGTGGACAAGTGGTGAGTGTTCTCCGATAGCACTGAGCCCCGCCTGCTCGTCCTCCCAGCATACATAAAGGTGGGCCTGAGAGGGGAGGAGTCAGATACCTCTCAGTCTGCTGAGGGACCAGGAGGACAGGCACCAGGAGGAGGAGGCTACAACAGGTCACCCAGCACCTACTGGAGGTGGTATATACACCAGCACAGCAACACCATTAATAACATTAACACCAGGGTTTCATCGAAAGGATATTATTAACTAGTAATAGTATTAGAGAGGCTCTACTGTGAGAATGGCTTACACTACATGGGCCTGTGTCACCGTCATGGTGGCTCTAGTCAATATAGGGTCCTCAAGGGCTGCTGATGGCAAAATCACAGATGAAAATGTGGCCAAAGCCTGGCTAGCTGATTACAATGTTAAAGCCATAGACGTGTACTATACATCTACACTGGCCTCCTGGAACTACCAAACCAACCTCACTGACCACAACCAGAGACTATCGGTGAGTTATGTCATACATTGCCTATAACGTCTGTATAATGGCCGTATGCGGCAGATTGATGATTTGTGAATGCTGACCATGAACCACACTATTATACTCTCCATGTTGAGGTAAATATTACCACGCACTGTTTAGTTGTCTTACTGGTGCCTCCTAGTGAACACATCTATTATCTTTCTTAAAAAGGATAGTTGGCTGGTTTGTATATATGTTGTATAGGGAACGTTCACAAATCAGCTAGGGGGTGGGGGTCTTTGGATTTGTCATTTGGTATTGATGAATTCTGACCAGAGCCATACTTTCAAATAGACTAATTTGGCCAAAAAAGTGACATGGGTGTGTATGTGTGTGTCTTGAAAAGGGTCCCAAAGTGGGTAACATCATTTGTGATTTCGATACGTTTAGATTATTTGTATGTGCGAGAAAAACATACATAGATTGACGAGGAAGATAACAGTCATCAATAACTTAGCTTTACCACACACAAGAAAGGTCAATGCTGACAGAATACGATGTACTAAACATATAATGAGAAGGCATTACCTGAGCCAATGTCCCACGTAGTCTCGACCTAACCATATAAAAGAACAATTCTTAGGCCACTCAAAAAAGTAAAAATGGTTTCTCATCACTGCGTACATCATGAAAATCAGCTCTCTTTTTTTTTGCAATTATTTTATGAAAAATATGATAAAAATGGACAATTATTGGGATATGTAGTATCAAAATAAAGCTAATACTGGCAGTAATGCGGTAGGATAGAAAAAAAAACATTTTCCTTACTTTCAAAGGTCCATGAATAATATATTCTGAACCACTTAATTGTGAACTTTGGTCATGAAAAACGTATATCATCCCATAGATTTTAGCCTGAGAGTAAAAAATAAAATAAGATAAATAAGCCTCCCTCTCACAAATGAAGTCACCAGCATATACACATAAAAGGTCTCTATGGTTTTCACGACGTTCACTTTCCAAGGATATACCTTTCAGCGGAATAAAACATACACGTTTGTGGATGCGGTAACCTATATACATTGACCAAAGGGCTAGACGGTCTGTTGCCCCTCAATGACAATGGACCTCTGCCTGTCAGTCTTGCCAATAAATTTTATCATCTTGCATAAAAAATATCTCTAGAAATATCTTATCCTGGACAGACTAATTATCCCAGGGACTCAACCCCAAACATTCTAAGATGTCCTGTCATGAATTGTCGTGAAATGGGTCCTTTTTCAGCTCCTAGGGAGGGAGGTGGTGTACATTAACCTCACTCCACTGAGGCTAATGAGGAGGGCTAGTTACTGCATGTGTGAAGTCTCTTCTGAGTTTTTAAACACCATCATTTGGGTTGAATGATAGGCTTTGAGATTGAAACATTTATTGCAAGAATCACCTTAAAAAGGGCATTCTTGCACGTACAATGGTTGCGTGAAAGGTAGTCCGTGGTTTTGTAAATTACTGGGTAATTTCAAACTCAAATATAACATGAACTTATGAGGGTGAAAACAACAGTAAAATAATATGTACGGGTAGTTAAAGGTCTATGCCGGATGAGTTATATCAAGGGTGTCTATCTTGTGTAGGCTGTAGTTGATTACTTTATTTGGCAAATAATTCACAATACACTGGGCGCTTTTTAGCTGATGCCAAAATGAGAGGAAATCGAGCGATTAGATTCTCAGAAGTTAATATTCCAGAAAATAGTAACTTAATCTATTTATGATATAGCCTTAATAAAGTCTACCTATAAATCAGTATGCTGGGTTACTGGATCAAATTCATTCCATAATCAGACCCCTCTGAATAGAGGGCCTTTGGTGAAGATGTCATTTTTCGTCCGTGGTAGCTTCATCTGGACACTAGCGTTCCCTCTCAGGACATGTGCAGCAGCGACAATCTGGTGTGGATTCAGACAGGCGATGTAGCTGGGACAGCAGTTGATGCCTTCTAGACACTTCTAAATAAATCACAGGACCGCTTTCTCAGTTTCTGCTAGAAAGGTGCAGTTGTCCAGTATCTGGCATATCATGTGTTTGTACACTTTGTTGATCCTTGCTTTGATCCGTCTCAGTTGGGGTAGTCTCAATCTCATGAGTCAGATTTGTTTGTTCAACTGGTTGGAGAGTGTCAGGTAGGTATCCACTGTCACACCCAGGTAGTTGAATTCACTCACCACTTTCAATTCGGTCCCATTTAAGGTGAAGCTCAGACCTCATAGGTCCGGGATAGAACCAAGTGAGTAAGAGCAGAGGATTTGGGTCCTCTTGGCTGGGTCTCGTCCCTACACCACAACCGCCAGGTCGTCAGCATACATTCAGGTAGCTTTTCCCATGATGAATGTGGTGCTAGACTGTGGTGTCCCTTTCTGATTGGCTTTTCTGATTGTTAGAAAGTACTAATTGGTGATGATTTTGACATTGTTATGTCTGGATATTGAAGAGTTTGGGGGTGCATTGTGACTACCCTCAAAGAGTCCCCCAGAGGGGACATGCGGGCAGTGTCCTATTTATATTACGCACCTATACAGTCATGTTTTCTGCAGAATTCATTGTATGGGTCATTTTTCTAGATATCAACATGTATACACATATTTATATGAGTCAGGTGTTTGGACATATTGTGACCACACATCCTGGTAAAAAGAAATCAAGCGAACTGTTAGGCTAGATAGTCTCAAAACTGCGAGATAATCTCAAAACACTATAGTTTTGTTAGTATCTCGCAACCCTCAGGCTAGATAGTCTCAAAATTGCGAGATAGTCTCAAAAGGCTGCAAGATAGTCTCAAAATTTGAGACTGTCTTGCAACCCCTCAGGCTAGATAGTCTCAAAATTGCGAGGTAGTCTCAAAATATTATAGTTTTGTTAGTATCTTGCAACCCTCAGGCTAGATAGTCTCAAAACTGCGAGATAGGCTCAAAAACCTATAGTTTTGTTAGTATCTTGCAACCCTCAGGCTAGATAGTCTCAAAATTGTGAGATAATACCAAAAGCATGACAGATAGTCTCAAAACTGCGAGATGATAACATTTTGAGACTATCTTGCAACCCTCAGGCTATATAGTCTCAAAATACAATAGTTTTGTTAGTATCTCGCAACCATCAGGCTAGATAGTCTCAAAACTATAAAATAGCCTCAAAATACCAGAGCTTTGTAAGTATTTCACAACCTACAGGCTAGGTGGTCTCAAAATTGTGAGATAATCTCATAAGCCAGACAGATAGTCTCAAAACTGCGAGATTTTGCAACCCTCAGGCTAGATAGTCTCAAAACTGCGAGATAGTCTCAAAAGGCTGTCAAAAGACTATCTTGCAATTTTGAGACTATCTAGCCTGAGGGTTGCAAGATACTAACAAAACTATAGTATTTTGAGACTATCTTGCAATTTTGACACTATCTAGCCTGAGGGGTTGCTAGATACTCTCAAAATTTTGAGACTATCTAGCCTGACGTGTGTTTTGAGACTATCTCGCAATTTTGAGACTATCTAGCCTGAGGGTTGCAAGGTTGTCACAAAACCATAGTATTTTGAGACTATCTTGCAATTTTGAGACTATCTAGCCTGAGGGTTGCAAGATACTAACAAAACTATAGTATTTTGAGACTATCTCGCAATTTTGAGACTATCTAGCCTGAGGGGTTGCAAGATACTCTCAAAATTTTGAGACTATCTAGCCTGACGTGTGTTTTGAGACTATCTCGCAATTTTGAGACTATCTAGCCTGAGGGTTGCAAGGTTGTCACAAAACCATAGTATTTTGAGACTATCTTGCAATTTTGAGACTATCTAGCCTAACACCAACTCCCCTGAGCGATTATACTCCAGTTCCACTGTTACGTCAGCCCTTCAAAACCGTCTAGTGAAACACTAAATTATCTATATAGGTTTAACTTCTGACATTGTTGTATATGCTTTGGCTTTCAGTATCCAAAAAGATGAACTACACAGTCCTCCTTCCTCACCTACCCTACACATATATATCATATGGGACCAGTGTAAATACAAAAAGACTGATATTTTTTCTCTGTATATATGGACCTGGACTGGATCCTCACCTGTCTGTCGACCTATTAGCACAGTTAGGAGTCGCCATTTAATGTCTACCATCCACGGGGCTATATATGGCTGAATTTAGACACACCATGTATGTAGTGTTACCCTAAATTTGTTCGGCTGTCTGAAAAGAAGAGGCAGTCCGTTAGGTAGTGGAATCTGACTATTATACCTGGACTGTGCCATACCGCATCCCAGCGGGCACAAAATTCAGTTCAACGTTGAATGAATGTTGAATCAACATTGACTCAATGTTGACAACCATTTATCAATGTTGAAGCAATGTTGTGTGCTCACTGGGATAGAAGCGTCACAGTGGCAAGGTCTGAGGTATGCAGCATGCCGACCTAGCAGTGAAGGGCCAGGTCCTGGGAATATGTTGTACCATCAGATAATTCATCAATTACCAGTTTTTGATAGAATGCAAAATGACACATACCTTCCTTCATTCATACTACGCAGGAAATTCTGCCCCAAGATGACTATACTCACAGGATCCTATACTCAACGTTCATAGGCAATTTCCATTTGGTTGACCCAGTGTTTGTGCTAGGCAGTATAATCATAAACTAGTTTTCTTTCTTAATTTTTGCACTTTGTAGTAGATTGATCCCTATTTGCATATTTGAATACATACCATAATATTATGCATGGTGTGCAGCATGTGTACCGGTTGCAATTATTTGTCATTATTAAATTGAATCATCTTTACTTTGAGGAAGGTGAATTGGAATCTTCTCACATAGGTAATGCGAGATTTATGGTAATATAAAACATAGCTCGTTGAGATATATTTTGTCTTATGACTCCCTTTGGATAGACATTGTGATACATAAGCGCATGTATAGTGTTAGTTTCAAAACTTCACCGATTAGCACTTGTTTAAGTGGGATACCAGTAGACTGATATGACAGCCACTCTATGTTGACTTTTGGTTGCTCTTCATAATATTCCTTAGAGCCTATATAACACGATCTGCGAAAAAGGCCCTTAGTACAGGGTGCACTGAGGTCCCTTTTCCCAGTACATGTCACATATATTGTATTTCTTATAATATACTATAGTTCACTTAGGAAAGTGGGACAATATTCACAGTCTACTTCTGGATTTTGTTACTTGTAAAAACCCATACATACACACGCCAACTTGTCTATATAGCGACATGTCCCTGGAAAACCGGTTTTGCATGCCTCAGCAGCTTTAGACAAAGTACTCAGAGTGGCATTATCACCAAGCGTATCCCACTCACAATTCTAGTACTGTTCTAATCTTCTATGTGGTTAAGTGAGAGTGGTGAGAATGCCCCTTTAACATTCACTAGAGAGTAGGGCGTCATTCTAGCGTACCCCCACTCTCAATTAGGAAAGTTGCTAAAATTCAGGGCCCCAGGTTACAAAGTCACTTTTTTACACCATTTACGGTATAACCAAAGTTGCCCGAAGACTATATAGCCCCTGCGGCACTAGCTTGTCTATGCCTACTCAATCCTATTGAGAAGGTATAGACAAGCGCCCTACTTGTAACTTTACATAAAGATAAGATAATTATATTACACCAAAAACCATCTATGTGTACTGGATACTACATAATCCGGGCCCGTTATTCAGTATAAATAAACGGAATACTATACTTTATAGACTGAGGTTCATGACATATCCATATTTTCTTGCATGTATGAATATTAGCGGTTAAAAATTATACAGCTTCATCCGACTGAAGAGCCAATGATTTCGTTGGGTAAATTTCTATTTTTATGCCATTATTCCCCTAACTTGACGGGCCAATATGTAAGGGTGTCTCCAAGGATACTATAAATTTACCATCTTTGAAAAAAAACACGTCTCCAAACTATTTCTTAATAGATCAGCAGTCACATTGTCTGATGGAATACATTAAACTACAACACAACTATTGACATATTGTTTTATTCCTCAATGATTTCAGACAGAGGCCAGTGTGGCACGATTGGCGTTTGAAAATGAGGCAGCAAAGAACACATCTATGTTTGACTGGAAGAACTTCCAAGACCAGGACATCAAGAGGCAGTTCAGCAAACTGGCCAAAGCCAACACTGCCGACCTACCTGAGGAGAAGGTAACCAAGGTAAGGTCTCTTATGCACTGTCGAAGGGGAGTCAGCCCAAGACCAATTGATTAATTGTGGCATGTACTGGAAAAAGGGACTATATTGCACCAAACACTAAGGTTTCCTTTTATAGATTGCGTCACAATTGTTATGGAGGACTCTCGGTAGCTTGGTATGGTAAAAATAATTTGATGTAGGGATTTATCTAGGTGCCATTTCCTTGGTAATTCATTTTCCTTTAAAATAAATTATAATCAAGTACTGCTGTTACATAACTCATCAGCGCTGCGTTGGTGCATTTTAATGACTAATGATTGTGAGGCCTTGCGGGGTTATACCATCATTACCCCTTTTGAGGCCAATATGATCCCTGAAAGCTTCATTCACGTGTGCTGCATTTGTGCATCACGCCAGCCATGCAAAGGTGTGTAATTTGTCAGCATGATGCATGGATGCATCACTGTGTGTCACTGGTTGAATCATTCAGGCCATTGAAGCACTGTGTTGGTGTTATAAGATTAAATGGTTGATTAAATAGCCTAGCTATTTGTATTATAGGTAATTGACTTGAAGGAGAGGCTGCAGAAGATCTACAGCACAGGACAAGTTTGTGGGAAGCCCTCAGACTCTGACAAGTCAAAGTGCTACAACATAGAGCCTGGTAAGAATAACGTCTAATTATCATGATTCAGTGCACTCGATCCTGTACATCTCACTGAGACCTTTCTTTTGGTGTATTTTGCCCCCGAGGAGGGCTATTGAATCCAGTCATTGTCAAGTCTGTGACATGTTGAAATAGAACCATGAACTCTATTGAATACTTCTGAGAGGGACACATTTTCTCTGAAAACTATGTTGGAGACACTGGGACACAAACCTAGGGCCTTCCAATCCAAAGCAGGTCCTCTACCACTGAGCTACATCTCCTGTCGAATAAGATAGACAGTGTCTCACGTTACTATAGACCCATGCACTAAGAAAGGGTGACTTTTTCATAATAAAGTTGTTTTCATGTTGGTTTTAGTAGAATCCTCATAACATTGTCCATAATGCCTGTGCGTGCAAACATCTAATATCAGAGGATTCCCAGGACAATTATCTTTCTAATAGTACACATTATAATGCAGTATTTTGTCGTTATATTTATGTATTTGTTGGTCACACTTCATAAATGTTCAAAAACTTTATCAACACATTTTCTGCAAAGTCACCTTTTCTTGCTGCACTGGTCTATAGTTTGGGATGGAACAGAGGGGAGCAGGATTACCCAAGTGATACCCACTTGGGGGTTCACTACCAAGGCGCAGGTGATCTCGCATAGAATATTCATAATCAGTGTGACTTCACATGGTATAATCAATATACATTTCACACCAATAAAGTATGGGTAATGAGAGGTATAATACAGGAGTACTTCGATATCATACTAAGAGTTTTGTTGTCAAAAAACATAAACCAATTCTATGAGTTTGAGATAATAGTATACTTTTCTTATTTTGAAGAGCTGGGGAATAGAAAGTCACTTTTTCATTTACTAATTATTAAAGGTGAATAAATATGTAGAAACATATTTATGACCAGGCTAGGGAAAAGACCCATCCGGGGAGGAATTGATATCTAAAGTTGATTTCATACCCTTTAAAATGACATATGAGCTAAAAAGTTCCTGGTAGTTTTGTGGGGATCGCTCTCAAAGATTAGTTTATATCAATAACTAAAAATGGTGAATAAGCTCTAAAAGCATTGCACCCCATAAAAGATGGTGATAACTATGAAAAATAAATAAATTCTGAATACATCAACTAGAGATTCAACACTAACTGGATGGTATGTGGCAACCACTTTAAATATCTAATGAGATAGATACCAGGATGCTATGGGTTTATAATACTTTAGCTATATGTGTACAAATATGTGCACCAATTTCAATGGTCCCGACCTACTGTTGACATTGTGTAACAAAGGACCATGAGAAATAATTGAGTATTTCATTTTGAAACTTAGATTATGATTATATTTGGTTGTAGGTCTTACCCGTCTGATGGCTACATCACGTGATTATGAGGACCTAATCTGGGCATGGAAAGGGTGGAGAGACAGCACGGGCAAGAAGATGACGTCCATGTACAAGGAGTTTGTAGATCTCCAGAACGAGGCTTCCAAACTTGATGGTATGTTGATAGAATTAGATCTTTATGTGAATAGATTTGTATATCTCCAAATGAAGTATACTGTAGTAATGGGCTAGTATTAGAGCATGTACACTGCATACTGCAGATAGGTGGTCCTATACTGACAACAAATGCCTCATGACAAAATGTGTGTAAAACAAGAAAACAAATGAAGAGTTTGGATGCAAAACGACATAAGCGCCATTTTAAAAAAAGGGGACAAAAATATGGAATAGGGATAGTTAAAAGAAATCCTCAAACTATTTTTCAAAAATACATGATTTTTCATCTCACTAGGACCAACTTAGCATATAATCAGTCACCAAAGTACAAGAATTGACCTCAGGGTGTCTTTACAAAAAGCACTACATGCTTCAAATCTGGGATGGAGATATGTCGTTTTGCATCCAAACTCTTCAAATATAATCCTTCTTAATGCAGGTTTCTCTGACCAGGGTGCCTCCTGGAGGTCACCATATGAGATGGATGACTTTGAGGCAGAGGTAGAGAGGTTGTGGAACCAGGTGAAGCCCATGTACCAGCAGCTGCATGCCTACACCCGCAGGAAGCTCATGGAGACATATAAAGGGAGGGACTTCCCCAAAACACGCCATATACCTGCTCATCTACTTGGTAAGGGAATAAATGGGTTTTGTTTTTTGGAAATGTCAAAAAAAACATTTATCATAATAAGCATACGTTCAATGGCCCAGTCCTGAGTTTGTCTCTTTGAATAAGGAGTTCCATTAGAAATTAAATAATAACCATACATAAAATTTAGAATATAATTATAGTAGCAAATAGTGAGATCTTGGGTAATAATTCAGATTAGGAAAAACAATATATCTCAATTTGTGCATGTAGTTTGAATAGCCAACTTCACAATAGGTACTTCTGTCCATCTTTACTCACATCTGCTTCTGTCAGGAGGACCTGCTCAGAATACTAGCCTACACTTTTATGATGTTAGCAAACTTTGGTCCTTTCCTGTACAATCTCATGCTATTGTTTTCACACACTTTTAGATGTCCATACTCTGGTATGCTTGTATGATCAATTTAAACACTGTTATAGCCATCAGACTACTCACTGGTTCAAAATAATTATAAACAGATTTACCAAATAGGAATCTCAGACATAATGAATGATGTCGCATCTTAGACATACACCCAATCAGAATGGAGAAACAGGCAGACTAAGAATGTTGAAGATGCAATGAGCAGGGAAATATATAGCCAATATAGTCCATTCTTTATCATAATTAGCATTACATGAGATACTGTTTGCAGCAACAGCTATGATTTTAATCTCATCTTCTGCCAAAGAACAAGATTCACTAGATATTGGAGTCCTGTATGTCATCAGCCAATATAGAGCATTGGAATCCAGTCTTGATAAATGACACAATTTAATCATTTCTTTTTGAATTGGTTCTAGTTATTTTTTATTTCAGGAAACATGTGGAGTCAGATGTGGAATAACATTGAAGACATTGTTCGTCCCTTCAAGAACAAGGCAGGTATTGATGTGACAGCCCAACTCGTTGAACAGGTAAGTCATTATTCATCCTGGTAATACCAGTGGTATACCAGTGGTATACATCCAAAATCTAAGATGGCTACAACTATAGACCTACATTTAGTTGAAATTAGATATTTTCAATCTCTTTTAAGCTTGAAATATCCCTACAGCCATGTATTACACCAATTCTATGCCCATCCTGACCAATGGTGATACACCTCAGCACTTCAGGCCATTCTGTACCACTGTGAACAGTTATATGGCTGGTGAAACCCGTGTTGACAAAATTGTCTCTACAATAAACTATACTGGCAGGTGCACAACAATAAAGTTAAGGATCATGCAATGACTTACCATTCTGTTAAATATGCCAACTAGAAGATTATCCATAACTTACCTTGCAGAACTACACCGCTGCTGGGTTGTTTGAGCTCTCTGATGAGTTCTATAAATCTCTGGGCTTGATCCCAATGCCACAGGAGTTCTGGAATGAGTCAATGATTGAGAAACCCAAAGACCGTGATGTGGTCTGCCATGCCTCCGCTTGGGATTTCTACAACCAGAAAGACTTCAGGTTTGCATGTATTGTTCCACAGCATGAGCAAATTATAACATCTTAAAGAAATTAGTGTTATTCCAATGAAACATTTATAAGTGAATGGTTAGTCTGATGTTTGTAAATACTTTAGTTTATTCTGGCAGGATTAAGCAGTGTACAGATATTACCATGGAGTACTTCACCATCACCGTCCACGAAATGGGTCATGTCCAATATTTCCTACAGTACAAAGACCTTCCGGTGACATACCGAGGTGGTGCAAATCCAGGTATCAATCAGACAAAATGATAATTATGAAGATCTATGTGGCTGAGCTTTCTTTGACACTTATTTGCCAATTGTTCACCTGACACATAGTTAACAGAGTTAAATACCTGAATACACATAACTACTTTACCAACAATCAGTAATCCATCTAAGCGAATCTTCAATGATGCTGATGCGGTCTGTCAAATCTATTTGAAAGCTATCAGAAATTCATTGAAACAGCATAATGTTCAACGATTTTTTTCCTTCTGATGTATCTTCTTCTACATGTATTTGGATATAATCTGGTCTCTGAATAGCTTTTTATTTTAAATATCTCTGTTTCTAGCTATACCCATTATAATTACGTCAGTGTTTGTATGTTGACTTCTGTATCGTGAACTTTTGTCAAGTAGATTGCCCTACTTATACCTACACAATGCCATGTCACAGCTATATTACTTTTTAGTTTGTGCACCTACAAAAATCATCATATATATGCAGGAAAACTATTAATCACTGCTTTCTAAGTGATCCAGACCCTTCAAACTAGGATACTTAAGTGTAAAAATGTCCTAATAGTGTCAGAATCTTGCAAATCAGCACATAGACGATAGATAGAAGGCATCATGAAAATAGAGTGGTGTTTTCTTTTGATCAGTAGGATTATCTCCTACAACCTATGACGTCACCATTGGGTAAAATACCTCCAGGTAGAGCCTGTACACCACTCTACTGTTTGCTCAGATGCCCCTTGTAGGTTTTTTTTACACTTCTCGTCGATTTCTCTGGACAAATAGCACTCAATAACCCCAATGGGGTGCCTATAGATAGTATCATGACGTTGTACACTTAACTACTCTAATTTAAAAAATTAAAAACACAAAAGTCATTTGGTGACAGCCTCAAGCCTTGAACAATGCAGTACATGGTGTATCTGACCCAATAATGACGTCATGGGCAGCAGGTGATAAGCCTGCGGTTCTCCCTTATAATAGCACATGTATAAATTATTAATAATGTTAGAATCTTATTAATTGACATAATTATAGATTATCTACATAAATCACCATGAAAATAGAGTGGAGTTTTCTTTTAAGTCCATTTCTTACCAGTGCTGTGTTCGGGTGCATTTTGGATTTCTTTTGAGAAATATTGGAGAAGAGCCCCAATTTCTGTACTGGGATATATTCATGGGTTCAGCGATAACGTTACCATGTTACCACTTTACCCAATTGTGTCCAACTAACTATAGCAACAAGGGGGAATGGGTCCTAATTAGGTTATGGGACTTATTTTTGTTGGTTTCTATCAAGAAAACATAATTATATTGCCAGGAATCTAGGTATGCTGGTAAGTTAGTTTACTTTATGTAATGAGGGTAAGATGGGGCAAAATTAGGTTGATTTTCAGATTTATTTAATGGTTTATTTGCTGCATAAAAATTTGGCTCATTTTCCAAGCATTGGCATACTCAGAAAAAGGAATGGAGGGCACTATTCATTACCCCTAAATGATATAACTGATGGAATAGCTTGGAGCAAAAGGCCTAATGTTACTGGTATGCTGACATAAAAATTGCCAATATAAATTTAACAGTTTGCTACAATATTACTAACTATTTATTTTACCAATATATAGACAATGACATTTTCTACAGGTTGTCAAGGAATATACATCTTGGATAGTTTAAAAAACAGTCTACATCCTTTTTGTAAAATATGTATTTTTAGCTAGAAAGGATGACCAAAGTCTATTATGAGTTTTATAGCATTGATAATTTATGAGATTTGAACATAATGTTCCCATTGCTATCAAACAATTCCCAAGTAGTATATATGATATTGTTCTCCCCAAGGTTTCCATGAGGCTGTCGGTGATGTCATGGCACTGTCCGTATCCACTCCTGAACATCTTCATAAAATTGGACTTCTTGATACAGTCTCAAATGATACAGGTACACAATTCACAAGTATTGAATTATATTAAATGATCAAATAATTATCCTCGGGTGGTTCTTTGGAATATCTATGGCATTTAGGGATATTTTTTTGATTTTTGCAATGTGTATTTATTCACGTAGTGATTTTCAAAATACATCAATCAAAAAAAAAAGTGAACTCCATGGTGTTACATATCCATTTTGTCACAATCATCAATAGGGTCTCGTGCCCATGAATTAAAGCTGACAATGCGTTATTGTCAGAGGACAACGGACTATGCATTCATAGCATTTAGTCCAACATATATTATATCGATAATTATTACCTTATTACCATAAATTGTGTAATATTATGTATGCAGAAGATTAACAGGCTTCCAGTTTTCCTTGACATTCGTTATAATTATACACAGACAATAACCTCCCATTAAGGGAGTCAGACAACTAATCATAGGGGGCCTCATTTGAAGATGATGTTATCTGTCTAAAATGCCCCGAATGAACATTAGCTTAATTATAATGACAAATTTTGAACCAGTATTGAAATTGTACTAAATTCATGAACATTACAGTCATTGCTTGAAATCATAACCCTTAAATCCTACTACTGACCCCTCAAACCATGCGACCATTGCTTCGTGAACAGAGGAAGACATAAATTTCTTGATGACCCAAGTCTTGAAGAAGATTGCACCTTCCTGCCTATTGGGTACCTAATTGACCAGTGGAGGGGGTCTGTGTATAAGAAGGCCACTATACCCCATAACCGCAATATAGATTGGTGGAAGCTCAGGTCTGTGCATAATTGTGTTGTTGTGGAGTCTCCTGGAATCAATATTGGGATACACAGCCGATTATAATCATTGTGCATCGCAAAAATATTACATTATTTCAGTACTAAGTTTGGGGGTGAATGTAGACTACAGTATACATCCCTGGCAGGGTGGATATAGACTATTAACTATACCAGTCGGGGCGGATATTGACTATAGGCTAATTGACATAACTCTATGGGATTTAGGAAACCCCCGCCCCAAGGTCCTAAATAAAGCATTTCCCACAACAGGTCGCGTGTGTTAATGAGGACAATCTATCTGCAGGTGCTTGTGCATTGTGACCTAGATTGATAGGGGAAGAGAGCACTCGTGTTGGCTATGACTTCTAAATGAATTAAAGAGGGTTATATAATCAGAAGAAAAGTTGTAGGCAATATTGTTTTTGGGCCACATACAATACAGGTAGACTACCCTATACGAGTCCTTAAATGCAACGGCTTTATCTTTATTTATGTGAATAACCTTTCCTAATCTGTGACGAGACAGTTCACAGTAAGAGTGTTGGGAGTGGACCCATTTTCACCATATCAAAATAATTATTTTCGCTTTATTTACAGCTTTCCTATTGTAGTATGCTACCATGAAATTTTGATTTGCAGGATTAGTATTTTTAAATAGTTTCTGAAAGTGGCCCTATAACATTGCGAGAGGTAAAGACCGATCCTCTCTCACCATATACACTGCACTAAGGAGGCTTGTACACCACCCACGCTCAGGCCTTGTATGCCACGTGCACGCTCAGGCCTGGCCTGATGCCACTCATATGCTGTCAGGGGTGTCTATGGTTAAGAGATAGTGATGTCATATGCTTTGTCGTCCTAGGTATAAACATAGAGATGAATTCAAGATCCATTAGGGACCTTTAGCAAACCCGACGTAGCCAATTAAACGTAGACGTATCCTATACTTTCAGCACTGCTACGTCTGCATTTTATGAGCTTTTATGTGGTTGCTAAAGGTCCCTATTTTTAGTGCCCCTAGAGTCTTGTATAAGGACTCCATTGTGGAGACATGTTGGCTTCATGGCCACATGGGTTCGGTGCCTGCCTTCAGGTCCCAGGTTACAACTTGTGCAGGTTCGAATCCAGAATGTAGTTTTTTAAATGAGTGGTTCTATTTTTTTTAAGTGGTCTAAATCAAATATAAATTTATGTTTTTATATGTAAATAATTATCAATGTATTTAGGCTTAGAGGTTAGAGATAAAATATAACCCTGCAAAAGCGTTAGACAAGGTTTGTACAAACATGTTTGTTTCCAAACGTTTTAAAAACGTTTGAAAACATTTGGAAACAGACGTTTTCTTGCAAACCATATACAAACGTTTTAAAACGTTCTGAAAACGATTTTTGTTAGCTGGGTCAGGCCCTGTTTGGTTGATACTATTGTCATAATTACCCATTAATGCACAATGCGTTTAATTCCACCTATTCACAAGTTGCTGGTGCTTCCCTTACACTGGTGGTTGCTTGAAATTGTACTGTTGGTTCTCTGATGGTAGGAACAAGTAAGATGCAAAAGTGTTAGGCAGACAATCACTGTTGTATATGACCTTTATGTCCTACAACAATGTTAACCTGTTTTATTGTGTCTCCTTACATGTTGTACATACTCTAAACAAGTACATGCTGTCCTATTGCAGAGAGTGACCTGAACTTCCTCATGTCCCAGGCTATATTTTATGTGGCCTTCCTGCCCTTTAGTTACCTGATAGACCAGTGGAGGTGGTCAGTGTTCAGGGGGGACACTACTGCAGAGGAGTACAACACAGATTGGTGGAAGCTTAGGTGGGTATTGTATGAGGGTCAGTTTCCAGAGATGATCTGAGTCCTAACCACTAGTGCATTAGGATGTATATTGCCAGACATTTCAATACTTTCTCTAAATTTACTGATCAATACGTTTTTTAAACATTATCTTACATCAATCAATACCTGGCTAAATACAGTCAATTTTGACAGTAACTACTGAACTGAAACTGACCCTAACCCAGCAAATAGGTGTCATACCCTGTGATTTGTGTCCCCTGCTTTATCATGTTAGGTCCCCTAATCGAGATTGTGTTATACAATTCTTCACCATGGTGTGTGCATCCTGTTTGATATAATAGGCAGAGTCAACTGAAAATTGATTAAAATAAGATAATCAACATTTAAAGGAAATAAAACTATACATGGTATACAATCATAGCTTCTACTACCATTGATTTCGAGACTAATGGGGTTGAAGTAAGTTTTGCAACCAATCATTCAAGAAAATGATAATATTATGTTTAAAAAATATCAAAAATCGTTTTTCAAAAATCTATATATTATCAATACTAGTTCAATAGTGCATATCGAGGCTCTTCAAAGTGTGACTTCCGACCCATTTTGTTAAAGTGGGTCACATGATATGATAATGTATCCACTGTATATTAAAAGAATTTCCCTTATTAAAGATAATAAGCTCACTGTGTGGATATAATATACCAATCTATATTGGAAATGTGTCTTTTCTTACACAGGTGCAAGTACCAGGGCATAGCCCCGCCTGTAGGCAGGAGTACCAATGACTTTGACCCAGGTGCAAAGTTCCACATTCCTGGTAACTTCCCATACATCAGGTAAGCATTTATATGTGCACATTATCCTTCAGTACTTTTGTTTCATGGTTTATTATCACAATTAAAGGTCAAAGCCTCTCACCCTGAGCATATGTTGGAGGAGAGATGTATTACTTATGTATGTTGCTGTTATAGTGCTAACTATCTCCAAACCCATAGCGTGAGTACCGCTGAGTATCGCTGAGCTAATAGCTTGGAGGTCAGATGGCATTGATTAGTAGGGGTAGGGGGTAAATGGGGAAGAATTTTGGACTTATGTGAGGGTATCCTAGATTGCAATGTCATCGATACCATTTTGGTACATGTCATTTCTTGAAAGAGAAATTTCTTTGTGAGAAAGACTGTTCAGTAAACATTGTGTGGGGTAGGGGGTGTCTGTCTGATATTCTTGCCAGATATGGTAGTAATGTATGAATGTTTTTCTTGCAGTTACTTTGTGTCCTTCATCCTACAGTTCCAGATCCACCAAGCTCTGTGTGAGGCGGCAGGTAACACAGCCCCCCTCCACAGGTGTGACATCTATAAATCTACCGCAGCAGGCACCAAACTAGGGTAGGTATCTGAGAATAGTGGTCCTTTATGTTGTTTCGTTTTCAAGAACAACATTATTGCAGCACATTGTCATTAACCCTTATTGCACTTTCACAGTTTGCTTCTTGATGCACTAGGTCCAACGAGAATAAACTTAGATACATAATAACAAATTTTGTCTGTTTCACAATATTAGTTTATGATGAACCATGTAGCTTATGTGAGTTAATATCTTTGATAAAAATCCCTGCTCTGCTCAACCACTGCCAATTTGGCTAGCCCTTGCATAATAGGACAGTATGAAAAAAAAAGGATTTTCTTTCACAGAAACATGCTTGCTCTGGGTTCATCTAAGGCGTGGCCTGATGCCCTTGAACAAGTAACAGGCAGCAGGACCATGGATGCCCAACCCATGCTGGACTACTTCAAGCCGCTCATTGATTGGCTGAAGGAACAAAACAAGGACTTTGACGTCACTTGGGATGAGAGGTGCCCAGATGGCACCTTTACTGACTTGAATGGTTCAAGCACATTTCTTCTACCATCTGTGCTCACAATTTCTTTTGGAATAGTTATGGCATTCCTGTCCAACAATTGAATACTATGATATTATGAATAGGTTGTAGTTTCAAGACTACCAACTTGAAAAACGTCAAGGGTGAAAGTACCGTTCCTCCAAATATCAAAAACAAATTCAGGCCCCCTAAAAATCCCATAATATATGCGTCCTTAAATACAAGAGAACCTGTTGGGTAATATGGCAGTTTGACGAGACTGCTGCTCACAGTTTTCATTTGGGCCTGACAATGAACGGACTAGAAAAAGAAAAAAATCATAAGGACATAATGGACTCATTCATTAGGTCTCTAAGAGCTACAGCTTAGGTGTACAACGAAGATAAATCCCTGTACTTCACTGCCCCCCCCCCCTATGTACACAGCCCCTGAGTGTGAAAGCTGGGTGGAGGGGCGAGGGGGGTGTTGGACCACTGTGGACCCTCACCATATGATATATATTATAATACGACATGTAGTACAGGGGAGAGGAGGAGGGGTGGAGTCCAGGGCAGGTATACGTGTACTTTAACACCATTTTTCTCCTGAATGCAACACAGAATCAACTCAGTACATCCACAGGACTCTAGAAGGGATATCTACCTATTAGCTTGCAGCATTGGTTTAATCCACTAATATTGTAAGAAAGATCACAAATTGATTTTTACTCAAGCTGTAAACACATTGACTCATGCATCACAGTTTAACACGACGATGTGACAACATGTCTATGATTGTATACTAAAAATGGATACAGCTTTGTATCCAGAGCCGATGAGGGAAACCTGGTTAGCTGTCACCTTGTGAAGATACTTGTTATATAGATCGCATCAAAGGATGTGGACGTGGACTTTAAAATGATTTGGACTGCCTGTAGTATGACTGTAGTATTTACACTTTGTAAACTTTCTCTTGACAATGTTGCTATTCAATTCTGTACATAATCACTTTCAGATACTAATGAACTAACCAACATGACAATATACTTGATAACTACTATGGATATCTGAATAAGATGTTTATGACATGTTAAATATATCAACTGTTATGATGCAGCTAGTTGAAACATATTGCATTAATGTTTTAATAGTATTGTAATATTTTGTAATTTTTTTATTTGAAAATTTAAAATATTGTAAATATCTTTAAATTTGAAATTAATGTAAAAATAAGCTGAAGCAATAACTCCTGTCATTTCTACAAACCTTTTGTTTTTGTTGGCTGTGTTTATCTGACTAACCTATTGTTGGTATAATGAGTTAAAACGAAACAGTTAAATTTTTGTAAATAAATATTCATCATGAAATATTACACTGGGAGTACAACTACGGTGAAAACAGGTGGCTAACTGGGTGTATAACCTAAGCAGCAGTCTATTTACTGTTTATTTGGGATGCTACTGTACAATTACGTGTCATGGGTGATATCTTGGCTAAACATTTTCTGAAAAGTGATATTTGCTAAGATCAGATTTAATGACTTGTTTGCAATGAATGTTACTGGAACACCAGCCCCTTTATTTTCACAACATTAAGTATATGATTTCAAATAGATTAAAGTGGGTCGATCCCATTGTAGTTCTGCAACAAAACACCAGGGGGCACCTGTTCTGGGTTGTCACATAGTAATGGCCAGGTTGGCAAAACCCTGAGAGGTGGTCTGACCGAGGCTAGAACTATCCAGCTTAGCGTTGTGAGACAGGCAACAAACCTGCACCAAACTGTCTGTGGTGGAAGTTGCACTCAAAAGCTCTACAGATAAGTCTCTCAGTATATTCCCATTTCTTTACAACTTTTTTTTTTCAATCACCCAAAACCTTTAAATCATGCGTGGGACCATATATGCAAAACACATTTTCAAGAAAGAAAACATTAATAACTATGCTCTGAGAAATTTAAATAAGTAACTTTGCAATACAATTGCATGTACATTCTCATAACATTTCCATGGCTAAGAATGGAGTGTGATGTATATCAACTTCAGATACTATTAAACAGTTCGGCCTACATGTATAACATGTATGGTAAGGAATATTATACTACATTATTCTTTGTTTTCCAAATGTGATTACCAATCATTTGTCTCACCAAAGTATAGGATTACATGACTGTATGTGTTTGTGTGTGTGGGAGAAAGGGGGGGTGACCAGAAAGTGTTATTATAGTCCTATTATAGGGATAATAGTGCTATAGACCAATAAGTAATCAGTGTCATCAGTTTGTCTGAGTTTGTAATTCAGATTATTTCATGTACTGTGTTTACATTACACTTATGCCAATCTAAATTAATACACAAAGCAAACCTCCTAGCCAGCATCCTGCCACTGAGTACTGTTACTACATGTAGGCCCCCTATATGCTGACAGTGGGGTGATGTTACTCCTCATCCCCCTTTACCCATGTAACAACCATACATGTAGTAAATGCCATGGAGTGGGTATTTGATGTGGATGTATCAAAGTAAACTCTTTAATACTAGTAATTGATTATTTCTTCAGTCAAAAACGGTCCCCAGTAAGTTATGACTGGAAGGTGAGGGACTGGATTGTCAAAGACTCGATTATCAAGGGTTGACTGTAGATACTTGGCAAAACACCAAACGATCCTATCATATGTCATATAGACTTAAACTTCAATATCTCAGAAAATAGCTCGGGACTTCTTGAGTTCTTTGGAGAGTATATGCTATCATGCTCTTATGATGAAAACCTAGTGAAAATCTAGCTACTCCTAGACCAAATGACCGACCCACCTTAACAATGTCACTGGTAACTCGTGCAACAGCTCTACTCTTTTCATATGGGAGGTTTGAAAATCATTCTCATTCCTGACAATACGCTGTTTCTAGAAATTGAATACAGCTCTCCAGATGCAATCAGTAGCTTTATTCCAGTATGAATGGGGACAATAATCAACATAGATTTTATTGTGGTATATTCACATACACTGTATCCACTATTTGTGTGTTCTCCACTAGGTGGAGTGGGTGCTGGGGAGCATCGAGTAACATTAGTTGGTTAGTTACTCACTAGGTGGAGCCTGACCTGTGACCAGTCAGCATTGTTTGTCTTCGTCCTCCTCCTGCTCCGCCGTGGTTAATGGTATGCCACGGATATGCTGTAGGTAACTTCTATGAAGCCCTGGAAATCATAATTATGACATTGTTGTCTAAGGTAGGGAAATAACAATAATGTTAATACATGTTGGTGGGTCATCACCTGTATGTGCATTAAATGCGAAGGTCCAGCCATGCCCAACACAAGTGAATGCAAATTTTAAAAGTTTCCGATTCTATTGGTACTAAAATACCTTAGACCTTAATACCTTTTAGATATTATGTTATGTTGTCCATTATTTTGAAATATGGGGTTACAAAATAGAATCCGATAGAAGAAGAAAGATTAACCATTAAAAGATCTTTTTTTGTGGACTCCCTATAGTATAAGGAACGCATCGATGCATCATCTATTCTAATGGTTGAGGGGTATCAGTGAGTGGTACAGCCATCCTCGACTGATCTAAGTGTTCCCAGGCTGCTCGTCCTCCCAACATACATAAATGTGGGCCTGGGAGGGGAGGAGTCAGATACCTCTCAGTCTGCTGAGGGACCAGGAGGACAGGCACCAGCAGGAGGAGGCTGCAACAGGTCACCCATCACCTACTTGAGGTCCACTATAACTATAGTATACCATTAAGGAATTTACAGATAGTATAACAGCACACAGAATTTGGAAAACTTTCCCAAACCAGGACACCATTAGCTCATACTGTATAGGCTCTACTTTGATAATGACGAGCAGTACCTGGGCCTGTGGGGCCCTCATGGTGACTGTAGTATGTGGTATACTAGTTGGCTCACTAACCGCTGATGACAGTAAAATAACAGATGAAAATGTTGCCAGAGCCTGGCTAAATGACTACAATCAGAGGGCCATGAAGGAGTACTACACATCTACACTGGCCTATTGGAACTACTTCACCAACCTCACAGACCACAACCAGAGACTTTTGGTAAATAACTTTTAACAGTTTATACATCAGAATTTGATTCGCACTTTATATTTAGACTTAATCATTCCCTCTTCTAAAAGGAGGCTGGGCAGTACATACTCTTAAAGCTATACACACTGGACATAAAAGACCACCCAATTGATTGTTCAGCATGGCTATCACTGGAAAACGTGTTTCTACATAAATCAAACTTTATACCCAGGGCCAGGCGTTGTACCCTGAACCCCGTGAATTATTCCATTCTGGGCTCCTCCTGCTCGACCCTTAAAGGTATTCCACACAATCTACGCATATATATATATGGCACCTGGTGGCAAAAAACGAAACTACTTGCAAAAATAATATTTGCAGATTTCTCATACTTATATTTTATGATTTACCATTCAAGTGCCATACTTTTTTCTGTGTGGAAAATAGAAAAATATGATTTTCTCATAAGAGCCTGTATATAATGCACCTAGATATGAATGCCCTCCAAAAGACAGATAACCCACATAACATATGATTTTTCTCTTCTTTGTGTTCCATAAGCATCAGGCTAGTATCCCAAATAGTCACTAAGGAAAATTGTTGGTCGATCTAAAATCAGCTAGATTGTGTGGAATGCCTTTAATTCTATCATACTGGTTGAATTTATATACACGCAAAACACAACCCGGTCAAGTCAGTTTACAAACTTTATTAAACACATAATATGTAGTACATCAGATCTAATGAAGATAGCGTAGAGAGGTAGGTTGAAAATGATCGACGTTTCAAACAAGTTGATTTTTCTTTTTCTTTCAAGAATTCTATCATCAGTTATCAGAGTCAGTTATACAATATGGAATATTATAGATATGATATTATTAATCATTCTGTACAAACATGTTCTGCTGGTTGATATTCAATACACTGTAATACTCTATAAATAGTTGCTGTGGGCTTTGGATTATAATAGACAAATATGAACGAGTTACTATAGTTACTACCGGTAACTAGAAAATGTCATACATGTACGTTAACTTGACGAATATATTAATCAGCCTATCAAGGATTCTTGTTTCTACCCAAGCGGAGGTATATAGTTTACAGCAATATAAATATCTGTTGAATTGTAATAACAATATATTTTATATATTAATATAATTCATTCTGAGTAATAGTTACAATATATTATATATTAATATAATTATTCTGAGTATATAATTACTATGAGTATATACATGTGAACAAATTGAGAAGTCAGTGAGTTTGGTGTCAAGTATCAGATATTACCAGGCCAATATAGCCTACTTTATTACGCAATAACGATACCATTGGGTAAAAAATTCCCACAAAAACCTATTTTTATATAATAATAGCGTTTACAACAGCACCTGTATTCTAATCTTAAGATTAAAAATAAAATTTAAAATTAGTTGACAGGTGTGAACGGTCTGGAGATTCAAAGGCCACTGGCCATGAAACCATGAAACTGCCCATTTATAGTATAGGCCCAACAAGAAGAAGTGACCATGGTTCCCGAGCTGCAGCCAATCAGACGCATTGTTATGGAGCCACTCCCAGCCAATCAGAGAGCTGCTCATAAATCAGGTCAGTCTGGGGCGCCCTCTGGTGAGCTGCTCAGGAACCACGGCCACGCCCACTCGCTTATTTATACTTGGATTCAACCGCGTTGATCTGTCCTATAAATAGTTGCTGTGGGCTTTGGATTATAATAGACAAATATGAACGAGTTACTATAGTTACTACCGGTAACTAGAAAATGTCATACATGTACGTTAACTTGACGAATATATTAATCAGCCTATCAAGGATTCTTGTTTCTACCCAAGCGGAGGTATATAGTTTACAGCAATATAAATATCTGTTGAATTGTAATAACAATATATTTTATATATTAATATAATTCATTCTGAGTAATAGTTACAATATATTATATATTAATATAATTATTCTGAGTATATAATTACTATGAGTATATACATGTGAACAAATTGAGAAGTCAGTGAGTTTGGTGTCAAGTATCAGATATTACCAGGCCAACAACACACCAACCACAATGTAATAATGCAATAATTACATTAAAGATGAAAAATACTTCACAGGTACATAATCAATCAACAACAATTCTGAATCAGAATCATGCAAGTACCGGTAAATAGCACTGGATTTCCAGTTACCAAGTACCCTGATAGAATCCAGTGGTACATTCAAGGACCTCAAAAGAGAGGCCCCCCCATGCCTTAAAGAATGGGTACTTATCCTGTCGACAGGCAAGCCCAATCTTTTAGACAAATCCTTCAGTCTTGAGTTAAAGGCATTGTAGTGCAAATGCACTAAGTCTGAGCTTCTATGAGAATTTTGAATAGAATCAATTAGTAATTTTCTCACACAAAGGGGAGAACCCGGGATGTTGTGGAGAAAAATCTTAAAAGGTGATTTACCTAATTGATCTGTTTTAGAAGACCTAATTTTTAGGGTGACATGGGACGAAGATACATCTATGTCCCCACATGTCAAGGAATGTCTGGTATTGGTCACGTGACATTTCCGCAGAAGGCCCCTGAAGCACAGCAACACTGCAAGCCAAAACGACTTGTGTTCAGAATTTTGCATGTTTAGAAATTTAAACATAGCCAATAACTCAATGACCGACAACGGATATCTTGAAGGACTATTAAAGCAAGCATAAGTCCTATCAATCCCATTTAAAAGTTGTTTCAGCAAAAAACACATAGAAAAATCTGAGAAACCTAATATTTTACACTGATACCAAACAGCAGAGAGATAATTACGCACTGACACGGGTCTTACTCTGGAGGATAAATAAGTAGCATACATCCGAGCCTGAATTGACGAGCAAGGAAATTCCTTCAAATGAAATAATTTGCAAAAATTATTATACCTCCTTAATTGAGCTGCTCGTGTCAGTTTGGTTGTATCTGCCAGACTAGCATCCAAAAGTTTCTGCTGTTCACTCATCAGCTGGGACAAAAGGTTTCCTGTAAAGACACACAGCACATGTTATTCAAGGCTAAGGATTTATTACACAAATTAATATAACCCTTATACGGTAGCCTAGATAATTGATCAGCTAATATATTATCTTCAGATTTAATATAAGTAGCAAACAAATCAATATTATATATGAAACATAACCAAAATAGCTCTCTGAGCCATTCCATACTGAGGTGATTCTTGCTCCTACCGGTATTTATATTGGCTAAGACCTGCATATTATCAGTTATAATATGGATGCGAGAGTCTCTATATTTCTCCCCCCACCTTTTCAAGCCAACTAGAACCGGCCAAAGTTCATATACATTAATGTTATCTTTATGTACCTCTAACCGATCCAGGAGAGGAGGAAGAACTCTATGATTACATTTAGACGCTGGGAAAAATTCTTTATCCCAAATACCATATAAGAAGTCTGTACCCGACCAGGCGCCAAAGCCCTTAGTAGAAGCGTCAGACACTATAGGATCGAATGTAAGATCTTTAGGAATTAACGATTTACAATTAAAATGTCGACAGAACTGCTTCCACCACAGCAAGTCTTTCCTGGTCTCTTCACATAAATAAATTGAACCTCTATCTTTAGCCCTAGCACATAAGTCAAAAAGGCGCCTACTAAAAGTTCTTCCACCCCTCACAACCGACGAGCAGAAACTCATTAATCCACCAATGCTTTGTAATTGTTTCTTGGTAGCATGAGACCGATCAATACACTCTTCTAAAGCTCTATTAAGCTTAAACAGCTTTTCCTCCGGCAGGGTTAGTTCCATATTAACTGAATCTATTGTAATCCCTAGAAAAGTAGTAGTAGTACATGGAGAAGATACCTTATTAAAAGCAACATTAAACCCCAAAAATTCCATCACCTCTATCAAAAGGTCTCGCTGGCGAAGACACTCCAGCTCAGAATCACAAATTATTAGGAAATCGTCAAGGTAATTCACCACCTTACCAACTCCATATGCTCTACCCACCAACACTAGAAATTCAGATATCTGGTTGAAAATATAAGGCGCACACCTCAGACCGAATGACAGCCTGTTGTTTTCATAATTTTCATAACCCGAACCAAAATTCCACCTGAAACCCTGAAAGGTACAGTGAGGGGCATACACATTCACCGTTCTATAGGCTGATTTCAAATCTATAACAGCCATGTGATCACCTTGATCCAAAAGTTTTACAGCTGTACTAACTGAATTATAAGTAAATGGCTTATAAGTTTGCTGCATAAAATTATTTATAGCCTTCTTTTCTGGCATGCTACAATCTGTAATAGGCCTAAGTTTACCATTCGATTTAGAAATCCCACCTAAAGCATGGACACATCTAGGTCTCATTTTTGTCTGAGTCACTAACCCTGCCTGGGTCTCTTGCTGAACTAGGTCACACATTTCTGAGTAAAAATTTTCCTCGAGAATAGAGTTATAATTTTTACAAAAATACTCGGTTTCACAATTATTGTCAACAATTTTGAAACCGTTTACAACTCCCTGCCAAATAAAATCAGCCATTTCAGGGTCATGGGGCAAAACATTGCCCTGGCCAAACAAGAAATGGGCAAATCTGCAGGGCATAAGGCTTGTACTTCTGCCCCCAATCAAATGCTTGCATTTACATGTACCAGCCAAACAGTTTTCATACACCTCAATTACAGGTGTATCACTATCACCTTCAATTTGAAATAACAAATTATTAGGTGTAACAAGTAGATTGCCTAATTCTCCAGGTAAATTACTGCCTGACGAGAAATTTACATTTTTTGAACAATTTGAAAAATCCTCAAAATTTTCAAAACTTTTTGAACTATCTCGAGAAGAAAAATTATTTTCAAAGTTCTCGAGGTTTTTTGAACATTCTGGGTCGCCCAAAAAGGTTTTAGGACTCCCAAAAATACCTGACTCATTTTTGATAGCCTGAGTTTGGGCTCTGGAGGTAATTACATCAGGGTCTAGGGCAATCTCAATCATAGACTCCTTAAGTAGTACATCCCCAACATCCTACTTAGAGACCGACTTAGACTCATTCTTGCAATCAAAAGCCCCATGTGAGGAGGATTTGCAGAACATACATTGGTGCTTATATCTACACCCCTGCGAGCTGCAACCTGATACCTTGTTGAAAGCAAAACAGGACCTAGGTCCCTCTGATTTAGATACTGATTTTTTGACCTTGGTCGCCTGTTTAGCTACCTCAGTGTTGTCATAGCAGAAATAAGTTAAAATGTCAGCAGTTTCTACAGTTTTAAAGGCTGACAAACCCTTTACATTTGCTCTCGCTCTTACAGCCTTATCATATGAGATAAGGGCTTCAACTTGATACACCTTATTCGCTGCCTTTACACAAAGACGCTCCATATGATCCAGCACCGCCTGGGCGTCGGTGCCTTGCTCTATACAAATGTTGACCGTTCTAATGTTGACCAACATTAGTTTGTCAAAGG
The DNA here is from genome assembly GCA_947462335.1 of Harmothoe impar. Classification (NCBI taxonomy): domain Eukaryota; kingdom Metazoa; phylum Annelida; class Polychaeta; order Phyllodocida; family Polynoidae; genus Harmothoe; species Harmothoe impar. The sequence continues at coordinate 10,057,753 of OX381721.1, read as the reverse complement.
TGTTAACTTTCTCATGCCTAGCTATAAAGTTCTCTTGAGAATAAGGCTTACTGCGTTTAGGTGAGGGTGATCTAGAGGCATCTGACAGCGAGGAAACTGACTCTCTCGAAGGTGACCGTCGGTGTGACCTAGAACGACGAGTAGATCTAGGTCGTCGTGACCCACTTCTTGCATGGCGCCGGGGCGACGACTGGTGCCTCTTCCTGGAACTACCGCTCTTGGTTTCACTCAATTTCACCAGGATCGCCTCCATCCTGACGAGTCTCTCGTCCTGGGTCGCTAGGAGTTTGTCCTGGGTCGCCAAACGTTCCTCCACGGTCTTCTCAACAACCTGAGGAGAGATCACCACAGCAGGTGGCATGGTAGGCTGCTGCCCACCAACTGCTCCCTCAGTATTGTTATCTTCCGATGTAGCGGCCGAGACATCTGGAGTTAGACTCCTTCTGCCTCTCCTTCCTCGTACCATTTCGAGATAATTTTGAAAAATTCAAAACTCAACTGCCAAAATTTAAAATTAGTTGACAGGTGTGAACGGTCTGGAGATTCAAAGGCCACTGGCCATGAAACCATGAAACTGCCCATTTATAGTATAGGCCCAACAAGAAGAAGTGACCATGGTTCCCGAGCTGCAGCCAATCAGACGCATTGTTATGGAGCCACTCCCAGCCAATCAGAGAGCTGCTCATAAATCAGGTCAGTCTGGGGCGCCCTCTGGTGAGCTGCTCAGGAACCACGGCCACGCCCACTCGCTTATTTATACTTGGATTCAACCGCGTTGATCTGTCCTATAAAAGTTATCATGATACCATGCCATACTTTGCATTGATACCAAAGGCTAGTTCTTCCATTAGCATTTGTCATGCTTACTATTTTTCTGAATAGCACTGAGCCTGTCTATTAAGAACCTGCCCTAATCAGAACTATGACATTGTATAAAATTGACACATTATTGATTTATTCAAGTCCGTTTTCAGACAGAGGCTAGTGTGGCCCAGTCAGCATTTGAGAATGAGGTAGCTAAGAACACATCTATGTTTGACTGGAAGAACTTCCAAGATGAGGACATCAAGAGACAGTTCAGCAAACTGGCCATAGCCAACACTGCCAACCTGCCTGAGGAGAAGGTTACCAAGGTAAGATACATTTTGCCATTGTAATGGGACCAGCTTAAGACCAATTGAGAATATTTATGGCAAGCACTCCATCTAACACTAGACCACTTCTTCTTGTGACATAATTGCAATTATGTTGACATGTTTAATACCATGTGTCCCGTGTAGCATGAGCTCCATATCATGATATAATAACTATTATATATAAATGTAATTTGGTGTCAGGTACTATATATCTGCACCTGTAGTATCGAGCTAATCTATCCATATAGATCTATATTACCGAATTCCCCTTCGCGTTTGAACATTGTTCACTGTTCAATTCAGTGCGTGTGGTTCCATTTCTATTCATCCCTCATTACGTTACACAAGCCTTGGATAAAACCATGCCCTTGCAAAGACATTCCTCCCGCACTGAATATACATCGTCCATGTATAAACATACATAGACAGTAGCTAGACCAACCTTTAGGACGATGTAGATCTACTTGCTGCTCACACTGCACCCTGTGACCCTGTAGATTCAATTGACATAGCAAAGATTGACATACTTCTCTAAGCCAATGTGTACAGACGGAATCCAAGTATGTGCCTAGAGACATTATGTTCATCCAAGTAACTAAAGGTTCCAGGGTACTTGAGATGCAGAGGTGCAAGACTGGATAATGACAATACATACTTGGGGCGAGGGGCGGGGGTGGACAATCATGTCCTGGCACACAAGGGGTAGCACTAGGATACGAGGCAGAAGGGAATCACTCACTGTGTCTGGAAACTGGATGAATGTCTCTTTGTGGCTGGTTTGCTTATATAGTGTGCGTTGACAAGAAAGAGTACAAGTATGATCATCTATTCTGTTTAAAAAGATTACTAGTTTCATACCATAGTCCCTGCATTATATAGTATCTGACATAGTACAGTCATAGCCCATGTATACAAGTTATTATAATGGCTTAATACAGCCAAACTATAAGAGTACGCCACTGTATATATACTGGTATGAGATGTGCGTCATATGATGACATAGTATATAATTATATATACCCAGGAAAGTTCTTTAAGCACTTTGGACGACTAAAACATAAACCTTTCAGTTAAATAGGCCTCTATTGTCACCTGCAGCTATCCTGATTGGGGGAGTGGTTGGGACACTGGCAATTCAATACAAAGGTCCTCACTTCGAATCCGTACCAAGGTTATTTGGTTCACACACCACTTTGAAATGCTTTTTTTGTTAGTCAAAAATTGTTATAGTATATAATTCGGTTGTAAAGTTCCTTTACACAACATACATTTATATTGGGTAATCTAAAATAATTTTTGATGGATCTTTAGTTTTTTTTGAGTGAATACTATTACTATTCTTGACCAACTAGGGAAGATGAACAGCTAACCATGCATCCTTGGCATGGATTCAAAGTCAGGACCTTTGTATTGAACTGCCAATGTCCTAACCACCCCTCCCCCAATATGGACAGTTGACATAGCAGCTACTCAACTATCACCCATTCAAAAGGTAATGACCCCTAAAACTACTTATTTTGGACATGTAAGGAACCAACTTCAGTTATTGGTCTTACAAGGGAGAATCACTGCAAGCTGTTAGTGCGGAATAGGCCGGGTGGGGTTTAAGTGAATACCTGGCCACGTATTGCCAAAATTGTCCATGAATGCCTTACATGCGTGTAACTCTGCTGGACTGCATTGGTGTATCATGCCAACAAAGGGATAATGGTCGGTTAAATGGACTACATGTAATTATGTGTGTTACAGCTAAAAGAATTGGAGGGCATCATGCAGAAGATCTACAGCACAGGGGAGGTGTGTGGGAGACCCTCAGACTCTGACAAGTCAAAGTGCTACAACCTCGAGCCAGGTAAGAAAAAGCAGCCTCATTATAATTTGTATGAAGAATTGGCTTTAATAAAACTATTTTTATTAACTTTGTGACCTGTTACATAATATTGCCAATCTAAATGAGACAATTCATATATTATATTCAATATGATCACATACGATTCTGCTTGGTTGTAGGTCTTACCCGTCTGATGGCTACATCACGTGATCATGAGGACCTAATCTGGGCATGGAAAGGATGGAGAGACAGCACGGGCAAGAAGATAAAGTCTATGTATAGAGAGTTTGTAGACCTGCAAAATGAGGCCTCCAGACTGGACGGTATGTTTGTAAGAGTTCTATACACAGTTTTAATAGACCTCCAGAAGAAGGTGTTCAAACTATACAGTACCCTAGCAGTGATCTGGTGGTATAGTGCACCATGGAGTGATCAAAATAGAAGCTTAATGAAAATGCACCTTCTGTCAGTCTACCTAGTACTCAGCTAATGAAATAGGGGTTTAGATGTTAGTTCTTTTAACAGGATCGGAGAATACCCAGAAGTAAAGGATGAACATCCAACGTCTTTAGCACCAACCCACCAATAACATGATAAATGTAGATAATACAGATGCAAGATACTCAGACAATATGGAAGAGTCCCATGATCACTGCAGTAAAGCCTGGAATACTATTATGTAAACTTATGAGGAGGGTCATAAATCGGGGACATGTTTAGAAGTTTAAGTCATCTTTAAAGAGATGTATATAACTATTGTGTGTTATATTCAGCTTTGCACATTTATTGGAATTCGACACATCGTTCCAATGTTATGCATTAATACAATGTAATTTATTTCTGATTTAGGTTTCTCTGACCAGGGTGCCTACTGGAGGTCATGGTATGAGATGGATGGCTTTGAGGCAGAGATAGAGAGGTTGTGGAACCAGGTGAAGCCCATGTACCAGCAGCTGCATGCCTACACCCGCAGGAAACTCATGGAGACATACAAAGGGATGGACTTCCCAAAGACCCACCAGATACCCGCTCATATACTAGGTAAGAGGAGTATCAGGTTTTGTCTTTTCTTGTTAAATAACCTCTATTATGATGTGCATAAAGCTGGTAATTATGGCTATGAACAGCTCATCTGTATTGTATATGTATGTACAAGGGAACTCTCAGACTTTACACTTGGAAAGATCTAATTAGAGTAGCAAATAGTAACCTAACTGCTCAAACTTAACAAATGCAGTCTAGGGTGATATATATGTCACATTAGGAAAGGCACTACACTACACCTTGTACAGCCAACCTGACAGTAGCTCCACAATGTATCCTACTTTAACAGAGGCTCTCTGCTCACCTTTACTTACACCTGCTTCTGGCATGGTGAGCTGCTAAATGTAAGAGCCTACACTCCAGCTAAAGTACCCTTGATCCCTTTGTGTATGAACTCAAGCTATTGTTCACTCACACTCTCATAATTTATATGATACTACTCCGGTACTTTGTCCGGTCAAGGATGGTGCTTTGCAGCCAGCACCACTGTAACCTATGTATATACATATCCCAGTAAACAGATAACGTTATACACCATTTTGTCAACGTTTTTCTAAGGCTCTTTAGTGTGCCATAACGTTATGGAAAGTTTAAAATGTTATTTTGACGTAAAATAACGTTTTCTTGTTAGCTGGGATACTCTCAATATAATAGGGAAGCCACTTTTACTGTAACACCCACTGTCACAGTCAAGATTCTTATCAAGGAAACCGTCTTACTAACTCTAAATAACTCTTAGTTTACCCAAGGTATGCTCAGTGCAAGAATGCTTAGACCCTGGTATGCTCACCAGGAATGTACAGCAGAGCTGTGCTCCCTGCCTTAGGCCCCCAAAGTGAAGGTTAATGGTGACAGGAGCAGCAAATTACTAGCATCTTACTCATTAGTTACTCACCATGTGAGCTGCTCTTGTATGTGTAACAACTCAATTCAGGGAATAACCCATAATTCAGCAATACAAGTTTAGAGGGAAACTGGGTGATGTTGTCTCCCTATCAGTAGGGGGAAATTAACAGAAAATCTGGCAAAAAAATGAGCTGAGGAGGAGGGGAATAGAAAACCAATGCATTCCAGTCATTATCAGAATCATGAATAAGCTAGTGTCGACTGGTCCATATTGTGTGTACGGCATAAACCCAGCCAGCATTGGTCCATGGGGCCCATATGTGTTTTACTTGGGTCAGCTGGGCTGCCCATATCTGGGTTATGGTCCTTTTTGTCCAGGGCTACCAGTGGGAGCCTAGATGGGCCAGCTCGGGAAAACTTTTTTTCCCATAAATACATTGTAAATATTTCAAAACATGCTGACATCTGATTTTTCTCCAGAAATCAGCATTTATTGTACGTTTTTATAGTTTATATATTCAATCTGGGTTCGAGCTGGGCACTTTGAATCTGGGGTGGCCCATCTGAACTCCAACTGGTAGCCCTGGACAAAAGGACCATAACTCAGATATATAGGCAAATCAGCTAGACCATGTAAAAACACATATGGGTCCCACCAAGCAATGTTGGCTGGGAAGATGTAAAACTAACTCATTGTGTTTTCTACCTGAGGTACATCTTTTTCAATCAATCATTTCATTCCATCTACTTGTAATCTTAATAAGAGTCGGATCAGATTGTCTCAAATTATATTATTTTCCTGCTGAGTCTATGTAACATCAACTGATGGCGAACGGGAGAAGTTGAAAGTATAGTTTTAACAGGGATGCCACAATTATTACTCTTCACTCTTGTGTCTAGTAAAATGTTGTTCATGAATAGTATCATTTCAGGTAACATGTGGGGGCAGGGCTGGACTAACATTGAGGACATTGTTCGTCCTTTCAAGAACAAGGCATCTATCAATGTGACAGCCAAACTGGTTGAACAGGTTAGTAGTTAAGTTGTTATTTATCCTTAGAATACACCTATTCTCATTGCACACATATTAAATATAATATAGCTACCTGAATAGGTGGAAAACAAGAAAGGGCAACACTCATAAGGACACATTTGAATTAGACATGCCACACAGGAAGTGCAAACTCTGCCCTTCTGAGAGTGATCTGGTCAATGAACTATTCATTGAAAAGGTCAACTGGAGAATTGTCCATACTTTCCCCTTCAGAACTACACTGCTATTCGGATGTTTGAGATCGCTGAGGAGTTCTTCACTTCCCTTGGCCTGCTTCCAATGCCACAGGAGTTCTGGAATGAGTCAATGATTGAGAAACCCAAGGACCGTGAAGTAGTCTGCCATGCCTCTGCTTGGGATTTCTACAATCAGAAGGACCACAGGTATCTAAGTCTTGTTTGGTTAATTACAACGGTTTTTGAATAAGCTAGTGTCTGATGTTGTTTGACGGTTTCTTTAATGCTACTTGAACATCCATGCAGGGTCTTTAATGTGCCATTACATGGAGTCCTATGCGGTTTTATTAATCTTTCACTATAAAGGTTTGTCCAGCCTTTGTTTTTTATACCCATGCTTTAAGCACAGTAGAGTGTGACTACATAAAATATAATTATCCCTTCAATGCAGGATCAAACAGTGTACTGACATCACTGGTGCAGACCTAGAAACAACGCACCATGAGATGGGCCACATAAAGTATGACCTGCACTACCAGCACCTTCCTGTCATCTACAGGGATGGAGCAAACCCAGGTAACATTGACAACATGTGGCTGGGAAGACAGTGAATTGAAAATGACCTTGTTGTGAACAGTGGCTGGTTTGATCTGCTGTTTTGGAACAGCTTCATCCAAAACAGACTGCGCTGCAATTGCCTTGCCTCTAATATGATAGTTATATTTTATTGGTAACATTCTATTGGCATGTATTGCACATATTAATTTAAGCAGCACTTTCCGAAATGCATATCAACTTAAGCTATAGTCCAACGTGTAAAACAGCTTTTGACAAAAAGGCTAATCTGATCTGCATTGCATATCTTTGGAATTCAAAATAGAAATGGCTGCTAGTCATCCCCGATCCGAAAAAACTGGTAGAATACCGCTTTAGCATGAGTAGATAGTGCCATTTTAGTTACAACACACCAATAAATGGGCCACATAGATTAGAACCTACGGTATACTTCTGGTATACAATGACCAATCCAGTAATCTATTATTTTGCTCATGGATCAACTTAGGTTACCTCAGTGGTTTTTAGGTGTCAATTGTATTCGATGGAAAGGCGTTAGGCAACACCCTTTGAACTGAGAGAGCTCCGTGGCTAGCATAGTAATCCGACAAGGCAGAGCTGGTTTGGATCACATGGTTAACCTCCACAAATAATTACAGGGGTTATCCATGTCCAGACACACAGGCATTGACATCAACGCTAATCCCACTGGGATATAGTGCAGCCAGGCTGACACAAAATCAGACATAATTTGGCGCTATATTGCAGCAGAACTATTTTGTTTTCTAAAAGCGAGCACAAGCAAACCTACATTCTAATTTCCTATTTGAAATAAGAGCACACTGTCTCGACTTCAACTCTCTTATGAAGTCCCCTATTACCGCATACTAAGAACGATTTATGGTGTGCACCTCTCTTGCACTTCCCAATAAACAAAAAACGTTATACAACATTTTATAACGCTATATAACGTTTCTCTAAGTCTCCTTACTACGGCATAACGGTGCCTCTGCCTGACTGTGTCTCCGTGTTGATTTTTAGCAAGAGGGCCGTGTTGCTGGGTCGATTTTTATATAATATTAGAATGTACTAAGGCTTTAGAATGATGTCTGTGTCTGTCGATTTTTAAAAGGGCCGTGTCGCCCGTGTCGATTTCTAAAAGGGCAGTGTCGCCATGTCGCCCATGTCGATTTTTACCAGTGCAGAGGCACATAACATTATATGAAGTTTTAAAACGTTATTTTGACGTAAAATAACGTTTTTTGATAGCGGGGTTGTATGTTTAATGACCTGATATAGCATTTGAGGCGTGCTGTTCATACCCTGATACCTGCTTTAATTAACCTGATTCACTTATATGCCAATAACACTGATATACAACATCAGAAACAACATGTATCTTGAATGAATCTACATCTTATGTTATAGACTAATATATTCTTCCTATACCGAAGGATTCCATGAGGCTGTCGGTGATGTCATGGCACTCTCCGTAGCCACCCCTGAACATCTTCATAAAATTGGACTTCTGGATACAGTCTCAAATGATACAGGTAAGTGATTGTTTTGAATAGTACTACAGTGCATTTTTCAGATGGCTGTTGCTTTACATCTTTTTGATGAAACACAAGCTCTGAGATTAAGATGTTTGAGTGTGTTAATCCCTGCTGTAGGACCCCTTTATCTTGTGCTATTATGCTTTGCAAAAAGATTTCCATCATTGCTCAAGATCTCTCTATGTCCTTCCCTTTTCCCATGTACCTTTAAATAACATCCTAATATGTACCCTCGACTAATATGATATATTATGTGGTACAAATTCTGAAAAGGTACAGGCTATCCTATTGCAGAGAGCGACCTCAACTTCCTCATGTCCCAGGCCTTAGAGAAGGTGGCGTTCCTTCCCTTTGGCTACCTGATAGACCAGTGGAGGTGGTCCGTGTTTAGGGGGGACACTACTTCAGAGGAATACACCACGGAGTGGTGGAGGCACAGGTGGGTATGATACCGTATTTCACAATCAGAATAATTGATTTGAGTGTTATTGAATTAAATGAATAGAATTGATTTTAAACCTCTTTTATTTATACTGTAATTTAGGACCAAGGCCTGTTTACGACAGGGCCTGTTTGTTATGATTTAAGGGTTAGTACAAAGTTAGACTCTAAACTTTGACGGTTGATTTGCCTTTGAGATAATAATAATATTGTATTTTTCTGATATTTGCTATAGTTCTAATTTTTATAGCCTGAATATAATCATATATCATTCTGATCAACTTATATTGTCACTTACATTTACTTATCAGTAATGCCAAAAGGATATTAAAACGCTAGACCATGATATATCAGCTGTATAATGAAAAGTATTATTCAAAGTGTATTCCTAAGGCAATGTGGACATATAATGTGTCTGCAACACGCAGGTGCAAGTACCAGGGCATAGCCCCACCTATCGGCAGGAGTACCAGTGACTTTGACCCTGGTGCAAAGTACCATATCCCTGATAACACTCCATACATCAGGTAAGCACTTTTAAATGACCAAAATTAACCACCATCAGACTCAGTACACTTTGGGGGAGATATTGCTTACTATCAATACCAGTTGCCAACTAAATGGCCAACACAATTGGAAAAGATCTTCATGTCTTACAATCTATACTATTAAGTAGAAGACAATTTCCAAGCTCAGGTGGAATGGATAAGCAGAATGAGGGCATGAAAATCTCAATGTTGTCCCATTAATGTTGGTCCATTTCATTTCTTCAAATATGTTCGGGGAATATTATTTAGTATACTGTAGTATGTGAATGTCTTGTGTTGCAGGTACTTTGTGTCCTTTATCCTACAGTTCCAGTTCCACCAGGCTCTGTGTGAGACGGCAGGTAACACAGCCCCCCTCCACAGGTGTGACATCTATCAGTCTACTGCAGCAGGCACAAAACTAGGGTTTGTATTTAACTGAGATATTTGCAGATATGATCCATGGTAAAAATATATAAATAGATTGCCCTCTTTTTTTTATCTATTTTTGCATGAACTGGGAAATGGGACCTTCGCAGATTGTGTCATATTTATGAATCATCTAAGGCACTCCAAAATGCCCAAGGAAATTTTGTCCCTTTGTATGCAAGCGAACCCTGCAGGGTCGAGAAAATTCTGAAGGGTCAGTATGATGAACCACTGCAGCAGTGATGAGTCAGTATATATTACATATTAGTGCATGACTAATAAAAAGTATCTTCTCTTCCACAGAAACATGCTTGCTCTGGGTTCATCTAAGGAGTGGCCTGATGCCCTTGAACAAGTAACAGGCAGCAGGACCATGGATGCTCAGCCATTGCTGGACTATTTCAAGCCACTTGTTGACTGGCTGAAGGAACAAAACAAGGACTATGATGTCACCTGGGATGAGAATTGCCCGAATCACCCCGTTGCTGACTTATATAGCTCAACCACATTCCTTCTACCATCAGTAGTAACAGTTTTGACTGGAGTGGTTATGACAATAATATATACATTTCCTTAAGGAAAATAACAAACATTTTCAATTACCACCTGGTGATATCAATCTGAGTCTATGAAGAGAGTTCTGCTGACATCTGACAGAGGGCAGCCATGGTCCTCCATATTATAATGACGATTGTCTCTGGCATCTTGAGATCTGGATGTATTCACAATGCAAAAAGCTTACAAAATACTCATGAATATGATATGTAATAAATGCAAAATTACAAGAGTTATGTCATTGCTTTTTCATTCTTATGTCTTCAATAATTCGCCTTAATCAAACCATTTCTTTCTGGCTGTTTTAAGTTCTTAACTTGTGAGAGAATTGACACGATCTTACCAATCTTTTATAGAAATCAAAAGTTAAAAATAAGATATAGAATGCAATTCACGTAGATTTCTCTTAATGAAAGCTTAGTTTGGGTGATTTTCTATGCTGTTAGGGTTCTTGCTAAAAAGTTAGTCACCATGGCAACACAAAATTCTAGCATGGTCGTTCTTCACAGACACATTTATAAGGAAAATAATTCTCGTTCTCCATGGGTTGTTTTCCTACAGTACCATCGTAGTATAACTATAGGTATAGACATTGGAAATGAACAATCAGGAAAGTCTACCATGAACACTTTCTATTATTTACATAATGCCACACATTGATTACCACACTTACTGTTTCGTCCCTGTTACCGCCATGACTTCATTGGAAGATCGTATTATTTAACATGAAATGTTGTCAATAAAAATATTTAGAAAAAAATAGAAATAACGTTGAAACCAATATTTCAATGTAATTTAAGGGGTGACTTCATCAACGTCCTTCTTTCTATCCATCCATAAAACTAGAGTAAACTCAAATTATTAGTCATACATTTAGCATGATTTCTAGTCTACTGGATGTCAGTGATCAACCTTTGTCAATTTCAATGAGAACCAAGGGGGCCAATGGGTAGCACAGCCATCCCTGGTTCAATGAGACCACCAACCAGTCCAATGATACAACTGGTGGATAGGTGATGAGTAATGACATAGCTGTGAGGCCATACGTTACAATCTCACATACATAAAGGCGGGCCTTATTACCTTATTATTTTGGACTTTATTTTTCCCCTTTCAAAAAAGAGCAATGCACCTTTAGAAGTCCACCCTCTCAGAAATATACAAACATAGACATGTATAAAACCCCGTTGGTCTGTATACTTTACGATTGAAAACAAGTATCTAAATTTCATCAAACCCTGCTGCCATATTCTCTGGGATCACATGCAATATCCCCCCCCTGAATCTCTGTTGCTCAACCTCAATTATCTCATTATAATTTATTATAATTATTTCAAGGTCAGTTAAATGTTATTGATGACAGTCACATTCACACCACATACATTTTATATCATATGTACACCTATGTGACTTTCTTAACTGAGCGAGTAGGCCAAACTAGCAAGGACAGGGGCCTCTGGGTAAATATACTTTCATGTCTAGGTCTATTGAATGTGTTAAGCAGAGTATACATTATAAGCCCAGAGAAAAATAAAGTCCAAACTTTGAGTAACAGAGGGTATTCCCCGTGGGATATTAGTACTGTGCTATGCCACCAGGGGATGACACAATTACCACTGTGTATAACCATTGTACATATTATCATGCTCAATGCATCTAGGTATTTGATTTTTTTACTGGTCCCGGTTATCCACACTAGGTGAAGTCGTTCACTCTTCACACATTGTTTGTTGATCCAACTCGTTCTATGTTGAGATACTATTGAGAGCCCTCATCTTAATAAGGGCCAACATCTAGTCCAGCTGCTATACTAGCGGGTATTATTATTTTATCAGACCTGGGTGTATCTGAGCAATGTCTTGCAAATGCATCGCACTACATAGCACTGGCCCGATCTCATAGAAACCTGTCCTAAAACCAATTATCATAGTACATCTAATGAATACATAATAAAAGATAAATTCAAATACGTTTTCAGACAGAGGCTAGTGTGGCCCAGTCAACATTTAACTATGAGGCAGCTAAGAACACGTCTATGTTTGACTGGAAGAACTTCCAAGACCAGGACATCAAACGGCAGTTCAGCAAACTGGCCATAGCCAATACTGCCAACCTGCCTGAGGATAAGGTTGCTAAGGTAAGGTGTCTCATGCCGTTATAATCAGATTAAAAGATCATTATCTTTAAAGGGGCCAATCCATGAAATGAATAGGTGAAACTTCCAAAGGTCAATTAGGGTAATTTATTCGAAAACCACAGGAAACTGCAAGAAACAGTCCATGATCTGCAATATCTGCAGTGCTTTGATGTAAAATATTCATTTTTGCTGGCATAGTAAATTAATAGCAATAGTTAACTAGCAATTAACATTCATGTTTTCTGCATAGCGTGCAGAGACTAGGCTGTGTCCCTTGCTGTTTTGGGGTGAGGTGGAAGCTCCTGACATATCACCTCAGGGTCCACAAGCAAACCTGTGGTGTGTAGAGATGGTCTGCTCATCTAAGACCATCTATTAGATCAAAGTGGTGTCTATACTCTCCAGTAGCAGAAACCGACACAGGCACAAGTATGAACCAATATGCAGACCAGGCAGAAGGCGCTCCACTGATGCTAACAACTTAATCAGTAAAAAAGAACATTCATGCATGCATCATACTAGCTCACCAAGGTTGATACATACCTGAAGGGTAAACTGATGCACCACGCCAACAAAGGGTCATAGTACATTCGTGCACTATGTACATTTTGTACATAATTATGTTCTAAATTGACTGATTATGTGTGTTACAGGTAAATGACTTGTGGGGCAGCATGCAGAAGATCTATAGCACAGGACAAGTGTGTGGGAGACCCTCAGACTCTGACAAGTCAAAGTGCTACAACTTACAGCCAGGTAGGAAACAACAATATTGTAAATTGGTTAACTAAAGGAGCAGGATGTCACACATAAAACCTACAATGTTGAACAATGTACATCATTCTATGCAGTCGTCAGTTAGTGTTTGCTCTACAGAAAACTATTTCCTCATACAGCTTTGATAAATCATTCTTAAAGTGAATATGTAATTTACATATTTCCGCACATAATAAGGGTATCATAGCAACAGTATTATGTATTTTCCCACTTTACTATGGGACTGCTGTATACAATTTAGTCATGTGACATCTGGGATCAAAAATGATTACTTATCTAACTTTGTGACTTCTGACATATTGCATGCACAGCCATTCTAGTGCAATCAATATGCAAATCGATTAACATGTTGCAATACATTGTGATTCTGCTTGGTTGCAGACCTTACCCGTATGATGGCTACATCACTTAACTATGAGGACCTGATATGGGCATGGAAGGGGTGGAGAGACAGCACAGGCAAGAAGATGAAGTCCATGTATAAGGAGTTTGTAGAGCTGCAGAATGAGGGCTCCAAGTTGGACGGTATGTCTTCTAGATGGCGTCTATACGTACATGCATAAAGATGTGTCCAAACTAAAGCACTAACTTATTGGTAGAGTGCTCACATTGTGTCTTACATACCAATGGTTCAATTTATAGAAAGGGACACAATAGAGGGTTTATGAAAACATATACAATCCTGACAGATTAGCTCTTCTAAAGAAAGTCAGAAAACATCCATGGTTCTTAGCTCAAACTCAAACATAAATAGATGTACGTGTATCATTTCGAATGCAGGTTTCTCTGACCAGGGTGCTTACTGGAGGTCATGGTATGAGATGGATGACTTTGAGGCAGAGATAGAGAGGTTGTGGAACCAGGTGAAGCCCATGTACCAGCAGCTGCACGCCTACACCCGCAGGAAGCTCATGGAGACATACAAAGGGAGGGACTTCCCCAAGACCCGCCAGATACCCGCTCATATACTAGGTAAGGTACTTTGAGGTTTTGTGGCTTGAAAGTATCAAAACCTCTGTTGTGATTTTTATTGTAGGTCATGCTATTAGGTTGTTAAGATATGCATGCTTAATATTTAGAGTTGGCACAAGGGTGTGATGGGCACAAGCTATATGATTTATGATTAGCTATATGGCTGATGAAAATTGGTAGAAGCTACCTTGTATTACCTTGTGTGTCATATACTATGTTGTTCTCAAATTTATTTATTTAAGGAAACATGTGGGCCCAGACCTGGACTAACATTGAGGATATTGTACGTCCATTCAGGAACAAGACAGCCATTGAAGTGACAGCCAAGCTTGTGGAACAGGTCAGTATAGTTGTTTATCCTGGAAATACTCTTGTACGTGTAGTCTCATGGCAAATATCTAAACTGTAAGATGACAATTATCTTTTCCTTTCTGAGCCATTCTATAATGGTTGAGCTTCATGTACCCACATGGCCCAAAATTTATAAGAACGGGTCCATTTTACATCAAACTGTACAGCGCTGACAAGAATATCCAGATTATATTCATCAGTCATGACAGAGGGAACCCATCAAGTCATGGGATACTGTCATTCCTGGGATTCACCATACCAAGAACTGTTTTCTTTTTACTGTATTCTGTATGTCTGTGTGGTGTTTCTGGCTTTCCGATCTCATGGTTGTACAAGCCAATGCAGTACTATACAAGCAAGGATTAAAGAACCACTAGCTGTGATTTTATAGTTCTAATTTCTGTTGAAGTCTGGGTTGAGACCAACTTGCTGCAAATTTACAACAAAGTCTACTGGAACCAAAGTTACCAGCCTGTCTTGCCGTAAATAAACAGTAGTTACTTGTTACAGTAGTTAAATCAAATGTCACAGTCATGGTACAAAGTCTAATATTCTGATAGTGATTTGGTGTATAATTATATTTGTTGAATGCACCAACTGAGAACCTGTCAATGCCATCCTCCATAGAACTACACTGCTGCTAGGATGTTTGAGGTCTCTGAGGAGTTCTTCACATCTCTTGGCCTGCTCCCAATGCCACAGGAGTTTTGGAATGAATCAATGATTGAGAAACCCACTGACCGGGAAGTAATCTCTCATGCCTCAGCCTGGGACTTCTACAACCAGAAAGACTTCAGGCTTGTAGTTTGTTTTTCACAACATGAGCATGTTAACCATGTTTGTGATGAGTTGCTAACCCATGCCCATTGTTGATATTTTGCATGTAATATAACTAGTTATCAATCAGGTCATTAGCTGATATTTTCAACTACTGAGGGAAGCATGCTGATCAGGAATACTATATTTATGTACTATATTTAAACTTACTTAGGAGCATTTACCATTAATATACTTTCATGCCTGCTGCTATATGCTTAAATGTGCCTTTATATGGAATTTGATAGGACTCAAGAAATCATGGTTGTTAACTATCATTAAATGCATTTATATCTGTTTTGTGTAACATTGTTGAATTAAAGTGTTCTAATCACTTTAATGCAGGATCAAACAGAGTACTGACATAACTGGTGAATTCTTAGAGCAGACGCACCATGAGATGGGCCACATAAAGTAGGACCTGCACTACCAACACCTTCCAGTCATCTACAGGGATGGAGCAAACCCAGGTAACAGTGACAACATGTGATTGCGTAGAATGTATTGCTTATAAGTCTGTTGTAGGGAAGGGGCGTATAGTTAGGAAACATCCTTGAACCTAGAAACCATTGCTGGCCACAGGGATGAGGAGATGCAATGCTTCCCAATCATACCTGATCTATCAATTTTTATTACATGGTGGTATTGCCTCTGCTATACAAAGTCTAGGGGACCTCCATACCCCATGCGCTCATGGAGCACAATGTAGCCATATTCCATGGCCTCCAAGTTTGTTCATTTTCTTCATTTTAAGACAGAAGGGCCATGTAATAAACACGAAAACCCACATATTATTCTGTGTGTAAACATACATCACTCGTTGAAGCTGGGACGTATCACACTCAGCCTTCCGCTTATTGTGATACACCCTAGCTACAACTCTTGAAGTATGATGTACGTGTATGTCAATGGTGTGGAGTTCTGTCAATGTATTCAATAAAAGTGTATGTTAACAATATCAATATTGCATTAAAGTTAGCTAATATGTATTATAGACATTTTTTCTACAACGTTCATAATAAAATTGATTTTGAATTATGAAATTACAGTCCATCTCCTGTATAAACAGTAAACCATTGGTAAAAAGAATAATGTAGAAACTATGATGATTAATGCTATTTGAACAAAAGTATCTAATTTCTATAAACACATAAAAGTTCTAAATGGTAGACTAACACAATTCACTTCACAAGGTTTCCATGAGGCTGTCGGTGATGTCATGTCACTATCTGTAATGACCCCTGAACATCTTCATAAAATTGGACTTCTCGATACAGTCTCAAATGATACAGGCAAGTGATTCTTAATTATCTAAATGTGGAATTGGATAATTCAAAATGGGCATTTCGGTTCTCCAGAAGCCTTAGAATTGACTGTTGAGTGTTTTCTTGATGGTGTATTGTATTCGATTGTTGAAATATTTACTGGATCAAGGAAAATGTATGAGTGTGTCAACCCCTGTTTTAGGAGCCCTCTATCTTATACACACCTATGCTATCATGCTTGGTGGATGTTTCCCTCAAGCTCATCACTCTTGATCTTTCTATTTCCTTTCCTTTCCTTGTATAACCATCATGCCATACACGTGCTGTACAACCTTTAACTACGTGCCTTTGGGCTTTTTGCAGAGAGCGACCTGAACTTCCTCATGTCCAAGGCCTTAGAAAAGGTGGCCTTCCTGCCCTTTGGCTACCTTATAGACCAGTGGAGGTGGTCAGTGTTTAGGGGGGACACTGGTGCAAAAGATTATACCAAGGAGTGGTGGAGGCTCAGGTGGGTATGGTTTGAGGGTCAGTTTCTGTGGGTAGTAATTGTCTAACCGAAGTCTTGCATCCCTCAATCACATCATGGCATAGTTTAGCACATCATTACACAACGATTAGAGTGCCACCTGTTATCCTTCATAATTATGAAGGGGGCCAAGGAAACTCCTGAAAAAGGAATCATGTATCAGCCATATTGTAGGGACAAATATTTTACTGAAGTTGATTTCGCAATGGGGATGTATACTAAATTATACTCAAAGATCTTTCTTCCATGTACAGGTGTAAGTACCAGGGCATAGCCCCACCTGTAGGCAGGGGTGCCAGTGACTTTGATCCAGGTGCGAAGTACCACATCCCTGGTGACACCCCATACATTAGGTAAGCACTTGTGTCCCCATAGAATCCTTTAAAACCCTTGTTTCATGGTCTATTAATTATATTATCAAATTATAGTAAGGTATCAATTACTATTCCAGGCACTTGGATTCAGATCGTTCCCAATTGATGGATCCATCCTACTAGTTCTTTCCAACACATTTCCCACGGCCCACTACCATCTATACCAATATAGACCTGTATAGAATTGTTATACAGCGCTGTTAAAGCATATCTGAGGGATGAACACTTGTAACATCATCACAATCTTTTTTGTTTATTTTGTTTTTTGAGAGTTTTGGGAAAAATATTGTTTGGCATCTAACAGCGGTATCAGCCTGTATACTATACAGTATATTATGACTTTCATATGTTTTTTTCTTGCAGGTACTTTGTGTCCTTCATCCTACAGTTCCAGATCCACCAGGCACTTTGTAAGACTGCAGGTAACACAGCCCCCCTCCACAGGTGTGACATCTATAAGTCTACTGCAGCAGGCACCAAACTAGGGTAAGTACAAGTCAACCCTTCATTTCAACAATTATGCTGATTATGTTAATAAAAACCTGGTCAACATAGCTGATTGCACTAAATAAATTATTTCAGCCTCCTGGTTAATAACAAAGACAAAGAAGAATGGCAGATGTAAATTCAGAGTTGATTCAGAGTACTGATATAAACTGCATTACTACCTTTCACATATTATTCAGTGTACAATTAACCATATGCATTTTCTTCAACAGAAATATGCTTGCTCTGGGTTCATCAAAGAAGTGGCCTGATGCCCTACAGCAAGTCACAGGAGGCAGGACCATGGACGCTCAGCCCTTGCTGGACTATTTCAAGCCACTCGTTGATTGGCTGAAGGAACAAAACAAGGACTCTGATGTCACCTGGGATGAGATGTGCCCGGATGGCACCATAACTGATTTAAACAACTCCTGCACAACTGTCCTACCATCTATAATGACGCTTTTGGCTGGAGTGATTATGACACTCCTGTGTAAAATTGAGTGATGAAAAGAATCGATAAGATCAAACTTCAAAGAGTGTTGTATTGAGCCATGTTGGAGATTTTTATATTCCATTTCTACCTCAACATCTGGCGGAGGGAAGCACTGGCTCTCAATATGACCATTGTGGCTACATCCTAACGGCCTTACTCAGTGTTTTCCCAAAAAATGTCATTAAATACTAATGCATAAATCTTACATGTATCGGTAATACATGAAATTTCACACGAGTTGAATTATATCTTCAACGACAGTAGAGAATAAAAATATTACAAATAGTACAAAATTGTAGTGAGCCTTGCTGATGGGAATGGCCTCTCCAAACATAGGTACTGCAATCTAAAGTGGTCTATTATTTAAGCTATTTCAGGGTCTGAAATCGAGGGGAAAACATTAATAATGGATGCTCTCTAAACCTGAACAAGTTACATTAACTATAGTGACACCCATTTGTGTACATGTGCTGAGAGCTCGGGATGTTTAAGGGCAACAACCTCTAACAACTGTATACATGTATGTGATATGAAGCAGAGATTAGTTTATGATAATGATAATGATACTATGTGTAGATGTAGACTTAATTCTATAGCCTTTGCCTGTTTAAGACTGATTTATGATACTAATAATTTTGGAATGAGGCAAGAGTTGGGAACGTTCATCTCCTTCATATGTTAGATGCGATGGGGGGAGGAGGTGCGGCACAGCTGACCCCCAGATACTACCATGTAGTAGCAAAGTACTGACTGGCATGGCGGATGAGTGATATGCGGGTTTTCAGATAGCACTGAGCCCCAGTGAGATTGCGCTCCCAGCATGCATAAAGGTGGGCCTGGGGGAGGTGAGGAGTCAGATACCTCTCAACTGGCAGAGGGACTAGTAGGATAGACACCTGGAGGAGACCACATACCATCCAGCAAGTTTTAGGGGTCATTAACTACTCCTACATTGATAATGGCTTACACTACCTGGGCCTGTGTGGCCCTTGTGGTAGCCCTAGTCTATGGTGTACTAGCAGGGTCCTCTAGTGCTGCTGATGTTAAAATTACAGATGAGAACGTGGCCAAAGCCTGGCTGAATGATTATAATGAGAGGGCTATGAAGGTTTTCTACACATCTTCACTGGCCTCCTGGAACTACAACACCAACCTCACCGACCACAACCAGAGACTATCGGTGAGTTATGCTTGTATATCTACTTTAGTGTTATTCTTACATTTAAAACTCATTCTCCATTCCAAATGCTGGCAAAACAGTTGGCTTCTCATTGGGGCTGGGTACCATCTGGACCTCCACCATTGTGACCTTGAAGGGAATAGGCAATCTCCCCAGAGCGAATGATTTTGGCAACACGCCTACCTAGCCTGGAATTGTAAGAGAGTTAAGCCTGATGTTCTCTCTCTATGCACTGAGAAAGGTATTTCTGGTTGTATATCGGCTGATAGAGTGCAGGGATAGATACTAACTTTCTCACCCGTAGGCCAACTTGGAACGCAGCTGTAAGAATCTATGGGCCTGTACTTTCAGCTGTGGGCCAACAAATTTATATATGATTATATTTAGATATGTTATATAGAGTTTTTTTCTCTTTCGAACAGCATAATACAAAACAATACTTAGGCCAAAAAAAAAAGGTGTGTTTCAGGCAACATGGTCTAAAAATTTAGGGTAGGTAGGTCGGATTTTTTTATTTTTTTTTGTCGGAGGTACCTTGAATGAGTCGCGGACTGCCATATCGACTCGCGGGTCATCAAGACGACTCACCAATTCTTACTATGACTAGGAATATGAAATTATTGGACATTCTTGTTAATTAGCAATTTCCTGAGGCTGGACAGTTAATTAGGCATGTGATCTGTTCTTCCTGACCAAAAAATTGCTAAAATTTCCGAAAAAATATGAATATTTTGCAAAAAAAAAAAAAAAAAAATCTCCAAAATCAGAAAAAAATGCTAGGGTCGGCCCTTTTTTGAAACTGGGGTCGGGTTGCCTGAAACATACCTTTTATTTTTTTTGGCCTTATCAGGTACATTGATTCCTCTCAAATATCTTACAAACCTTTCTGTGGGCCAGCCGGACCTATGGGAAGATGATTCTGAAGAAAACTACGGGCCCGAACCTGTTAAACTACTGTACATTGGCTCCCGGGCCAGTGGTAGGGGTTAAATAATCTCCTTGACCTTGCTCTGGGGGCTTGTCAAAATCAGTCGTCTGATGACACTTGCAGAGAGAAGGTCATGAGGCCAGGATTATGTGGTTATCACCTACCTGTCCAGTGTTATCTTAATCGTATTAAGATTATTGGCCATGTCTATTCCCGTACATGGCAACCCATACTGATAATTATGGTGTCCAGGGGACATGACTTTGCGGATACATCAAGAAGGCCAGTCAGCCGCATTCACATATGTAGCAGGATATAGATACCAAACAATTACATACGGTGCAAGATAATGACTAGTCTTGTCTGTACTTGCCAGGCCGTAATACCAATTAGATAAGACCAAAGCTAAGAGATTTGATACTTGAAATTGACTGATTATGTAGTGTAAAGCATTAACAACGACATGCAAACATGCTAACAATTGTGTGAGAAGGAGAGTCACGTTTGAAGGTTTTGAGAATATTATACATATTTACAACAACAAAACATAGCCAATAGGGTAAAAATAATACCATCATGGCCAGTGGTATGGTAAACATAATGAAGTATCACTTGTTCATTACAGCACTAGACCTAACACTCTATAGCTATTTACTTAATTAAATTTAAGCATTTTTTTAATTGGGGGCATTAGCTACTCAGCTCTCTGAAAAAGACGGATGGATCGTGAGAGTGACATAAATACTAGTATAGACAAATTCATAGACTTTCATAGGCTATTCCCTCCTTATATTTTCTGTTTTATTATTCAGTTCTATATTTTGAAAGTTAAGACAAGAAGACTCTGTCTGTATATTCATCAGTTGGAAATCGTCATATCTGAAAAGGGAACACTTACTAGGGCATACTTTATCTAATAGAAGCCTGCCCTAATTTATATGTATCCACATCCATTTCCAGACAGAGGCCAGTGTGGCTTCGTCAGCATTCAAGAATGAGGCAGCCAAGAACACGTCCATGTTTGACTGGAAAAACTTCAAAGACCAGGATGTCAAGAGGCAGTTCAGCAAACTGGCAATAGCCAACACTGCAAACTTGCCAACAGAAAAAGTCACGAAGGTGAGGCATCTTATATGGCCATTTATCAGTATTCAAAGATCAGCTTGCAACCATAAAGAACAGACCTGTATAGTTTGGCATTCGATTTAAATATTTGATTTGTATACCTACAGTGAAGCAGACCATGCATGATCACTATCATAGCTGTTTCCCAAAGGAACTCTTAACGTTGCCCAACAACACTTCATAGATTGAATTGAAAATTGAATGTGACAGCTAATACTACTGCTAGCTTATTGTTAATTACATAAACTGTTGCTTCAGGTAACTGATTTGCGGAACAATATGAAAAAGATCTACAGCACTGGAAAAGTGTGTGGCAGACCCTCAGACTCTGACAAGTCAAAGTGCTACAATCTGGAGCCAGGTAAGAAAGTTAAGCCATCTTATGTTTTAACTGGTTTACAAAAATTTTCGATAAAGAGAGCTGTTGGGTCTAATCCTTACAATCTGGACTTTGATTAAACATGAGAATATGTTGCAAAGAATGATTTCACACATATATATTTGCTTGGTTGCAGGTCTTACCCGTCTGATGGCTAAGTCACGTGATTATGAGGACCTAACCTGGGCATGGAAGGGGTGGAGAGACAGCACAGGCAAGAAGATGAAGTCCATGTATACAGAGTTTGTTGACCTCCAGAATGAGGCATCAAAACTAGACGGTATGTGCAGTCCATCATGTCTACCATAACACCTCTCTGATAAGCTGACCTCCCGTCTAGCTATTATTAATTTCATTTAAAAAAGCAGAGTCAATGCTATAAGCCGAATTTAGCCTAAAATCCCCCCTCCCAAAAAAGCCTTATCAGAGAGGTTTTAGGGTATGTATATTACATCTGGACGTATTCTATAACATCTGGATAAAAAAAACTAATCAAATATGTAAAGACAAAGGCAAGGGATCATCCAATGAAAAACTTTAAAATTGATATCATAAGGTTTACATTGATATATTACACTAGAAGATATTGATTCTTGTTTTTGAGAAATGGCTTCATGAATATGGGTGGGCATTGCCTTATCCAAAATCCAAATAAGCACTAACTCTCCTAGTTTCCAAGAAATCTTTATCTAATTAGCATATTATTTTGTGTATCACTAGTGTATTCCCCAGAAAAGGTACCCTATGTAATTGTTTAGCATATTTCTTCCATTTTAGGTCTGGTCACTAAAATTGGTACTAATTCCGCACACATCCATTGGCACACATCCATTCGAATACTTGCATGTATCATTTCAAATGCAGGTTTCTCTGACCAGGGTGCCTACTGGAGGTCATGGTATGAGATGGATGGCTTTGAGGCAGAGATAGAGAGGTTGTGGAACCAGGTGAAGCCCATGTACCAGCAGCTGCATGCCTACACCCGCAGGAAGCTCATGGAGACTTACAAAGGGAAGGACTTCCCAAAGACCCGCCAGATACCTGCCCACCTCCTAGGTAATATTCTTTTTGATTTTTTCAATAAAACTTTGGAAAAATACATGGTTTTCAGATGGCAATAGCTATAAGGAAATATTTCAATGGTTATATGAGAATCTGACAGGATCAGAGGTTGAATATCAATAAAGACCTGCTTGAAACACTGGACTTAGCAAATAGCCCGACTCCTCGAGCTCCCACCAGCATCCCATATGCCCTACTTAAAAATGTTCAGAGCCTGTTCCCAGAGAGTATGCTGAGACTCTGGTACACTCATCAGGAGAGTAGAGCAGAGGGCTGCCCCTTAGACCACCCCCCCCCCCACCTCTAGGTAATGTGTTTTCCCCAGCAGGAGCTGCTAGAAGTCCAACATGTACTTAACAACTCACCAAGTAGTAGTAAGGTTGCACCATACACATACAGCATATGTTACCTACTAAAGATAGCATAATACTTTCAGTTGCCAGTTTGTAAAGGTCGAAGGGGAAATATACAGCAAAACAATAAAAGTCAATGATATATTTGTGGCATACTTGTTGCTGTAACAAATGGGTAAATCTCTTTTTTGTAGGGACCTGACAAATGGCAAAAAATGTTGCAAGCAACTTGTTATGGCTAATGATCAGCAATTTACAAGAAACCCAATATCTCAGAGTGCCTCACAATATTTTAATTATAAAGCATTCTTGTACAAATGCTGCTTGCTTTATTACTCTTACCCTTTCACCCCTGTATGAAGTATGATGTCGATTTAGATTATATTCATGCAAGAAAAACGCACACACATTTTCAACACACTTTTAAGATCAACACACATTTGGCAAAGAGTGTGTAGTGTTTTACAGCGAAATGTGTGTTAAAAGTGGCTGCAGAAAAGCGGTTGATAAGTGTATAAACACAACATACTGTTCTTAGAGTGGAATAAACTGTGCCCAGTCTCAGCTCAAATATATCTTATAGACTATTGAATGATTCATTTCAGGAAACATGTGGGCCCAGACCTGGAGTAGTATCGAGGATATTGTACGTCCATTCAAGGACAAGGCAGCCGTTGATGTCACAGGCAAACTTGTGGAACAGGTTTGTAACTATTGTTTAACCATTTACCTCTATTATGCTTCATGGTGAGTCTGATGTGTGCTCAGAATACAACAGTTAAATCCCCAGAATCAGTTGGCTTTGGACCATACATTTACAATAAGCAAGTGATTGTGCATGAATCCACAAACTGGTTAAGGTTGATGGCATGGTGCTACAGTGGTGTATCATACATACCCCTTAAGAGGTGCATGTATCAGCTCTGTAGGGTTGTCATGAAGGATACCCAGAATACTGTCAAGACACTTGCCAAGACTACATCGATAATAAAAATCATAGGATATTAAAGTACTTTTTTGACATTTACAAGTGGTTTAAGCATGTAACACTAGTTATCATCTGAATTACAAATAAGTACAATCTGTGATCATACCTGTTAAATCAGTCAAAGTAAACATCTGTCCTACAGAACTACACCGCTGCCCGTATGTTTGAACTCTCTGATGAGTTCTTCACATCTCTCGGCCTACTTCCAATGCCAGAGGAGTTCTGGAACAAGTCAATGATTGAGAAACCCAACGACCGTGAGGTGGTCTGCCATGCCTCCGCCTGGGACTTTTCAAACCAAAAGGACTTCAGGTTTGTTGATTTTTGTACCTATTTTACACTGAGTTGTGTATAAAATAGAGCAGTGCCAGTCAGTTGCTTATTTATTGATACATTGAACACGACTATTGAATAAAGCGACCATATGCCTCTGGTCTATACAGATGAAGCCAACCCAGACAACAGTGTTATCTATATCCCACTGAAGTGGAGTCCAGGGAAATAAGAACAATTCTCTTTTGCAAGTGATGGCAATCTGATTAAAGGGAGTATTCCACTGATGTCGGTCGGCCGTAATTCCCTCATCTGAGGTAAATCTAAAATGATAAACTTATATTTCAGCCAGTTTATGTCAGTGGAATACATGCTTAACCAAGATTAGAAACCTGACTTTGCATTAAAGTATTTATTTTCTCGCATAATTTATATAATGAAACTGCAGGATAAAGCAGTGCACAGATATCACAGCGACTGATGTCAGAGTGGTACACCATGAGATGGGTCATGTTCAGTACTATTTGCAATATGCACACCAACCCGTACCATTTAGAAGAGGAGCCAACCCAGGTAACCAGCAGATGTGTGAGAAAAAGTTGCTGAAAATTACCTCTGAAGACAGAGCTCCTTCGGCTAGCCATTGTATGCTTACAATTTTGGAAAACTGATGATTGAAGATCCATCACTAAATTACATGTGTGGACATTCTGAAGTCATTTTGTGCATGGTTGAGGAGAACTTAACCCATTCCTGCTCTCCTAACAATGATAATCCATAGCTATAGAACCATATCATGTATATAACTGTTTTATATAGGACAAATAGGTAAAGTAGGACGGCCTTATGAAGATGGATCTATCTGTTTCTGCTATAATGCTTTGAATAGGTGGATTTGCATCTGTACTAGATGTAGTCATTGCACCTTTCCCAAATAATTATGTGAGATGAATTCTATGACTAAAACTCATTGTTTTTAGGTGTGTGGAAATTTAGGGATGAGTGTGTAATTTTGGTCAAGCGTGGTTAAGCTGTGCCGTATGAATATCAAAAGTGTAAAATTTATTTTGGCAGAATAAAGCAGTGCACAGATATCACCAATAAGTACTTGGTGACAACTCACCACGAGATGGGCCACATCCAGTACTACCTCAAGTACAAAAACCAACCCCATGTCTACAGGGGAGGTGCTAACCCAGGTACCAGCTACCACTATGAATACACACTAAGTCTGGTGGCAGCTCCATAGTATAAGCTTGCAATTGGCATAGTGGTTAAAGTTTATCAAAGGTCTGCAAGGTATTCAGGTGTTAAGATACACACTCTAAGTTTAAGTTGGCAAATTGATGATCGACTTCTGGCACTTACGGTAAAAGCTTACAACATGGTTTTATTCATTTGGTATTGAGTGAGTTTCATAAGGCAACTAAGAGCACCACATACCCTAAAAAGATGAAAACAGTTGATCAGTCTGAACCTATGGCATGATCCATAATACTATATTGTGCCCGTTAAAGTGGTCCTCGAACTTGGTGGATATACTTTACAATGCAAATACCTTCTGTCACTAAAGAGACATAATAATTATTATAGAAGTACTCCCAAACCCTCTCCTTTTTAAGTTTAACATACTGATACTGGTTGATATGTGGTGGCTAAGCTAACACAAGGGCACTCACTCTACAGTTTTCTCTTGGTTACTAAAATAATGCATTATTTGGAAATTGTTACCTAGTAATGCTCTAACCTACTAACTTGATGGTCCTGATGAACAAGAAACGGTATGATGTACACAATGTATGCTAATAATTGGTATCTTAAAGTTTGACATACGTTTGACATGGTAGAAGAGGATGGGATAAGCGTTCTCTATGTCCTGGACGTGACATATCTAATTTCTATGAACCAATACACTCTTTTAAAATTATTTTTAACAATAATTGTCATGTATCAACTTATATCATAAACTATGATATTTAAAGGTTTCCATGAGGCTGTTGGTGATGTCATGGCCCTCTCAGTAGCCACCCCTGAACATCTTAAGAAAATTGGACTTCTCGATACGGTCTCAAATGATCCAGGTAAGTGAAAGCAGTTTTATTCTGGTAGCTGCACATGTATAAATATGCAAAACGGTATTACTATTGCATGCTGATTACTCTAATATGTTAGCCATCTTTACAATCAAGCAATTTGGTTCTCTTCATTTAATACCTTGTCTTACTGAGCCTATGTAGCATGGGCAAATATAAGCCTACACCTGATACAACGGCCAAATTCTTTTGTTCATTGAATTTTATTCCTGGCATCTTGTCACTATAATACATACATTTATACCATTAATAACCTACCTGGATAACCTTGATCATCACTTAAAATCTTAACATTTATATCCTGCTACTGACTACCCAAATCAATGATAAAACCCTTGATTTACAGGGGCAGACATTAATTACCTGATGTCCCAAGCCTTAAAGAAGATTGCTTTCCTGCCTTTTGGGTACCTAATCGACCAGTGGAGGTGGTCTGTGTATAAGGGGACCACTAAACCCAGTGACTATAACACAGAATGGTGGAAGCTCAGGTGTGTACAACATAAATGGGATATTGTGTGATTTTTAAGTACTCTACAGCCCCTACAGGTAATGCTACTTTATCAGTAGCCTACATTAAACAATTAACGAATATGGCTTGTTCGATGGCTTTTTTATAGCTGCCCTTGATTATAAAATGTACTTGTAGAGTGTTCATGATATCAGTGTTTTATGGAGCACACGAAATATTCCTAGATACAGTGGCATAAAGTTAAGTAATAGACTGATTAGTGTTTCACTTGCTCCTGATGCTTTTGTTACATTTGATAAGCTCAGGACACTGCCTAAGGGTGCCTGTTGAGCCCTTCTATAAGGCCCCTGTGCTTTCCTTAAGGAAGGAAGAACTCACAACAATATACATTAACTGTGCATGAAAAGTTCATTGCCTGCCTGCAATCCGTCTAATGCTGTACTTATACTCTCGCCTATAATACATATTTCTAAAATGTCTCCCCAGGTGCAAGCATCAGGGCCTGGCCCCACCTGTAGAAAGGACTAACAATGACTTTGACCCAGGTGCAAAGTACCACATCCCTGGCAACACTCCATACATCAGGTAAGCACTTTTACAGACCACAATAGTTGTCTTTCCATTACCTGCCGTTGATATCCCATGCAGAGGAAAGTTATTTTGGTTGCAGATTATAAGTATATACTTATGAATGATGCCTCAAGTTGCCTGCCAAAAGTGGTTAATGTTAATCCACAATGGTTCGTAATGCAAACCAATTTGCAAATTTCATGTGTACATTATATCCATCCTTGCAGGTACTTCGTGTCCTACATTCTCCAGTTCCAAATTCACAAGGCACTGTGTGAGACGGCAGGTAACAAAGCTCCCCTCCACAGGTGTGACATCTATAAGTCTACTGCAGCAGGCACCAAACTAGGGTAAATAACTTTAGTCTCTAATTGTAGTTATTTTGGGGGCTATTTTTCATGAGTCTCTATCCTATTATGTGGGTGCTTTTCCAAATAGTCCCATTGCAATGTTTACCTGCTCAGTGCAAGGCAGACTGGGGTTTTCATGTTTTCTGGTTATTGCAGAACTTGAGTTTTATCGTTGAGAAGCACAGTGAATGGAATGTATCATTGTATAATGTTCTCATGCACATTGGTGCTGACTCATTATAGATTTAAATTTGCACCATCAAGAGATTTGCTTATATCATTGAGGCAATATTTTTTTTAAATGTCAACAACTTGTTGAGAGGAAAAAGAAAGAATCATTGTTTTTATTAGAAGGCCATACATTGTTGCTCATTTTCCAAGCAAAGTGATTGCTATGAATTGATGATAGATGAGTGTCATTTGTAACAGGCGATTTCGAGTACTGTTACAAAAATAAGTAACTGCAATAATTATGTAAATACATTTGTAAACACTAAAATATAATAACAACTTTTTTATTTGTATTAAAATGTCAAATGTCAAGACCAAGGAACAATGCTCATTATTTGAATGGAATCCCAATTAGTGGTCTAGTGATATATCAAGATCTTATGAGCATACTTATAATACTGTCCGTTTTTTTGTTTTTTTCACAGAAACATGCTTGCTCTGGGTACATCTAAGAAGTGGCCTGAGGCCCTACAACAAGTAACAGGCAGCAGGACCATGGACGCCCAACCCATGCTGGACTACTTCAAGCCACTTGTTGACTGGCTGAAGGAACAAAACAAGGGCTTTGATGTGACTTGGGATGAGAAGTGCCCAGATGGATCAGACAATTCAAAGAATTCCAGCACATTTGTCCTACCATCTGTAATAACAGTTTTGGCTGGAGTAGTTATGGCATTCCTATCTAAAGTTCTATAAAATATTTGTGATCATATATTATAGGTTCTTAACCATATGTGTGCTATCTGAAACATATCACTATTGATTGTATCTAGTGATCTAAAGGCAGACAATATCACAACATCTCCTATAATTGTGATAATGCAGGAAGCCGAGTTGAAGACTATTATATTTGAGTCTGTGAATAGAGTTGTGCCGAAATCTGACAGAGGGCTGCTCTGGCTCTCAAAATGATGATCTTGGCAAGTATTTTTAGAATTAGATATAAAAGTTCTTACTTAGTGTGCTCACCATGCAAAATGGTTACAAAATAGTCATATTATGAATCTGATATGTAATAAATGAAATAACAAAAAGTTAAATCGGATTTTCTCTCTTGAATGTATTCAACTATGTCCAGAAGAAAACACGAAATATAGTATAATGTTGTAGAGCCTTCAAAGGGAAATAGCCTCACTAAATGGAATGTAGTGTTGCCATTCTATAGAGGCCACTACATAATCTGGAATGATATCTAAAGCTATCATACACAGTTGAGACAAGGGGAGTTGTGAGACATTACCATTCCTTTTCCTGTAAAACCTTGTGTATGGCCTGTGGGGGCCTTATCCCTCAAACCAGCCCTTAACCCTCTAGCGAGTAACCGTTTGAGGGATAAGGGCTCACCACGGGCCCTTATCCCTCAAATATTGTGTTAAAGCACAAACGGCCTTATCGCTCAAACGGCCTTATCCCTCAAATGGCTTTAACCCTCAAACGGCTATGTAGTGATCTAATATATCGTTTGAGGGATAAGGGCAAGTCAATATTTTGGACTAGTTAGGTACATTAGATCACTATAATATAGCTTTTGAGGGATAAGGGATTAGAACAGTTAAGTATATTAGATCACTACATATCGTTTGAGGGATAAGGGCAAGTCAATATTTTGGACTAGTTGAGATCACTATACATAAAGGGCTTGTTTGAGGGATAAGGGCCCCACAAGGGTGCTGCTTATGTCAGTTTTTAGATGCAGACTACAGTACTAGAGTCACCGTAATCAGACCTCCTGTGTGACATATAGGATTCCCACAAGTTAAGGGCTGGTTTATACATGAGTTAGTATTATACACTAGGTATTACGGTAAGGCCAACCTACTCCAGTGGAATGACATAACAGATTTATGCATTAATGGCAAATGCATTGCGGTCAAATTTTGTATCTGCCAGAGAGTAACCGTTTGTTAAATTGTTAAACTAGATGTTTTTGGAATTATTTTGGATATGCAAGTCTTAATAGGTCATGTATATATATATATCCATACTATATTACACTGTAAAAAAAATGTCGTCAAAATGACGTTGAATCACCGGCAACTTTTGGGACATAACTTTCACCGTTTTTTTAACGGTGATGGTCACCGTTAATTTTACGCAGAATCACTGTTCATTTTACACAGAATCACTGTTCATTTTAAGTTGAATCACCGTTAATTTTACGTTAAATCAGCATTAATAGATTCACAGTATTCAAATATACAGAGAATATTCGATAAGCCTCAGAGGGAGTCTGATTATGGTGACTTTAGTTACTGTAGCATACATCTAAAAACTTACGGATAAGCCATACTTTGACTTTGTCCTTATCCTATACGCACCACTGACGATCTGACTTGCATACTAGCCCTGGCCTATACAAGTGGTTTTACTCTATAGGATTGATACAAGGCAGAGTTTCCAGAGGTGAGGATATATGCATAGTATATTACCACAAAATAGGTGTATAGATCCAGACAGCTACTTTCTTCTGGATATTATCAAGTGATCATGGTATTTTCTCAAACCTATCACAAGATTGAATTGTTAGATTGTCAAACATATAGATTAATTGAAAATTACCATTATTTCAACATGTATACTCCACTTCAAGGGCTCACACTCTCCAGAAAAATCTTCTTACAAACCAGGCCACCTATCTATGGTAAGATCCACTATATGTGGCTCCCTCTGGGATTTGACATTAGAAGATGAATTTACGTTGAATCTTTGTAATCCAAACCAGGTTAGCATTTAACAAGGATCCACTATGAAATGGCTGATATTTACGGTGCTTCATTGTATTCCAAATAACGGTGAATCAGCGTTAAATTTTACAGAGTGAATCTGTAAAAAGTACATCTATTTTTTACAGTGTAGACTAGAGGATGTTGTTGATGTTATTACAATCAATGATATAATTATTTCCCGAAATTGATCTCCTCAGTAAGTGTTATTCTGTATGTATATAGGGTATGAAATTGTTCGTCGGGAAAATGTACTTTGCCAGACAATTTAGAAAATTCATACCTTCGGCATATCTGCTATATATGTCGAGATATAACCCTGGTTATATAAAGTATTGATCCATGGAGTCCCTACCCTGAAAAATATACATTAAAGGCGGTGTCTCACCAAATTGGTCCGAGTTGAAAGCCTCTGACCGGGTGCAAGCTATGACTGGGTGCAATCTATAACAGGCTTAACAAATGATTTATTTAGGGCAGATGTATAAAAATTTGAAATAAGATTAGTAAGTCTTTAAAACATCCTATAACTTTTTCTGCCCATTTTTATCTGCATTTGTCCTTCTTTCAAACCGGTCATAGATTATACCTGGTCATAAATTGCCCCCGGGCATAGACTTTAAACTTGTCAGACACAGCACGCAGTTGAGAAAAGAAACAGTACAAAATGAACACATGGACAGACGCTTATAAATCCATTATCTTCATCATGTTTGAAATATAGAAGTGGTCTGACAGGTGTGGGGGGGGGGGCATTGTAATATACTGTGTAGAGTGAAACATGAATGCACTATATAATGTCACTGGTTCCTGGTTTCCTAGTCGTCCTTTGCAAGAATGGATAATGTATGATGGATAAGGGGATTAGATTCACTGTTAAATGGTCGAGTCTATACCAACCTTAGGTTTCCCTAACCTCTTTTAATACAATGTCATAGTTATAGCAATATGGACATAAAGGTGTGGGTCTAGGAGGGTACGAGTCAGATACCCCTGAGCCTGCGGAGAGACCAGGAGAACAAACACCAGGAGGAGGAGGAGCCTACAACAGGACACCCAGCACCTACTGGATAGTGGATGAGTGAGGAGTGTTTTCAAATAGCACCGAGCCCCGGCACTGTTATCCTCCCTGTACATAAAGGTGGGCCTGGGAGGGGAGGAGTCAGATACCTCTGAGCGTGCTGAGGGACCAGGAGGACAGGCACCAGCAGGAGGAGGACAACAACAGGTCACCCAGTACAAACAAATATTGTTAAGTTTCTACCTGAATCATGGCCTCCAGTACCTGGGTCTGTGTGACCCTGATAGTGACTCTAGTTTGTGGTGTATTATTAGGGTCTTCCAGAGCTACTGATGATAAAATCACAGATGAAAATGTTGCCAGAGAATGGCTGAATGATTACAATGAGAGGGCTATGAAAGTGTCTTATATGTATACACTGGCCCGCTGGAACTACAACGTCAACCTCACTGACCACAACCGGAGGCTATCGGTAAGTGGTAGACCTACTGAAAGTTTTTGTATCACACTTTCAGACGTATCTTTACAATTCATATTTTCGGCTAAATCATTTACCCTTTGAAGTGTCTTGTGTGTCTCTCACAGCCTTCACTCACACTCTTATAAGTAATAGTTAAACCTGCCAGACCCCTGTACTGAGGATATTGGCGACAGTCAAGGCTGATCACGAGTTGCAGAGGAGTGTGCTTAGCCGTGACTATAAACTAATAATAATTATTCATAATACAGGGGTCTGGCAGTGGTTTAACTGACTTATGCGACACCAGTGGTGAGCGTTTGCTCACCTTTTGTAAATCATATACAGTTGGGCCATTTTCTTTGTTCTGCTGGCCACGTGTGGTATAAGTACTGGTAAACACTTAGGTCAGAGAGGACCCTATCGATGTGTAAACCTATATGTTGGAGGGATGTTCCTGAATACATTAAATGCAGATGTTGTATCCTGAGCTCCATGGCCGTATCAGCTGCATATGCATTATTCCCCTCCTAACCCTCGGACCAAAGTTCCCACATCACACTGTTATTTGAAATGAGGTTTGTATTCTTAAACCCCTTAGCCATACTACCTTATACCTATAATATGCAATTCACTTTAAATAGATATTCAGGATATCTTGCATACGATTTCTCATTGCTATAGTTATGTGACTTACATGAAAATTCCATGACCATCAGATATATTTTTCTGACTGATAGATCATCTTCATTTTCATAAACAGTGATTAATTGATAGATGAGTGAGTAAGTGAATGAGTGGTGGATTTTTAACACTATTTCAACAACTAAGGTCATATTCATGGCGAGAAAATTGATAAGTATACCATATTTTGTATAATAAACATATTATATAGAAGGGCTACGTGAAAACTGAGTAACATCCTTATTGTCTCATAAAAGCCTGAGCTGAAACCAATTTATGAGTATGCAATGGACACATTTTAAATTTTAGACAGAGGCCAGTGTGGAGTATTCTGCATTCAGGAATGAGGCAGCTAAGAACACATCCATGTTTGAATGGAGGAACTTCCAAGACCAGGATGTCAAGAGGCAGTTCAGTAAACTGGCCATAGCCAACACTGCAAACCTTCCAACAGAAAAGGTCAGAAAGGTGAGGCATATTATACAGGCTTTTTTCAGTACTCAGACATATCATTATACAGGATTCACGTATAGAAGGCATGCCTGAATGAGTTGGCCCCCTTGAACAAAAATGGAAACAGACAGTTTACCAAGGTTGATTAGGATACCCAAAGATATGCTCCTGAAACAAGTGGTGTAGGTCTTTATATAGACTATGCATGTTTTTCAGGTTACCGAGCTGCGGAGCAGCATGAAAAAGATCTACAGCACAGGAAAAGTGTGTGGGAAACCCTCAGACCCTGACAAGTCAAAATGCTACACGTTAGAACCAGGTAAGAAACAGCAGCCTTATTATTGTAACTGTTGTGACCAGGCCATTGGCTAGCCATACATAACATTATTTTCCCCTTTTACTAAGCCGACCATTTATTTGATTACAATCATGAAGGATCAATATAAAAAAACATTAGAAATTTTCCAGATAATTTTGTGATAATTATATTTCATGTATATCATCTTTCTATAATAAGTGATCACTGTATTATTTGTGTAATTATTCATAAGTTTGCTTGGTGATAGGTCTTACCCGTCTGATGGCTACATCGCGTGATTATGAGGACCTGAGGTGGGCATGGAAGGGTTGGAGAGACAGCACAGGCAAGAAGATGAAGTCCATGTATACGGAGTTTGTTGACCTCCAGAATGAGGCATCTAAACTTGATGGTAGGTCCTTGAAGTGTAGTTCATTATAAAGAGTCAAGCTGTTTGTTTGTCCTGTGACTACAGTTTTTACTTAGACTGGTGCTGCCATGAAGTTTAAAACGCTACTTGACTATCCCTTAAAAATATATTATGCCCACAGACAGAATGTACCACTGGATAGATCCAGATATCATATTCATTCATAATTCTATAACTACACTTATTTACTTTTTCGAATGCAGGTTTCTCTGACCAGGGTGCCTACTGGAGGTCAAGGTATGAGATGGATGGCTTTGAGGCAGAGATAGAGAGGTTGTGGAACCAGGTGAAGCCCATGTACCAGCAGCTGCATGCCTACACCCGCAGGAAGCTCATGGAGACATACAAAGGGATGGACTTCCCAGAGACAGGCCAGATACCAGCTCATATATTTGGTAATGGGTTCCTTTCCATAACAATCAATTTTACATCAACATTCCCAACATTAGTACGTTTGGTCAATCTACATCCATGTATACTGCTGTCACTGGGAATGTTTCCTAGAT
Source organism: Harmothoe impar (assembly GCA_947462335.1). Taxonomy (NCBI): domain Eukaryota; kingdom Metazoa; phylum Annelida; class Polychaeta; order Phyllodocida; family Polynoidae; genus Harmothoe; species Harmothoe impar. Next base: position 10,022,827 of record OX381721.1, on the reverse strand, counting down.
GCATATTTAGTATGTCAGATGGCCCCGCCACTGCAAACAGTAAATAGCACTTACAGGTATGTTTACACTGTTGTTTTATGTATAGACTGACACAGAAAGGTGTGGGGACCTGCTTCAATATACACACAATAAGTGATAGCCGGTAGTCACAGGATTTAAAGGGACATTCTCACCACTCACACCTAACCACATAGTAGACTAGAACAGTACTAGAATTGTGGGTGGGATATGCTTGGTGATTATGCCACTCTAAGTGCAGTCTTTGTATACTATACCCCCACTGCCCATGAACAGATGAACACAAAGTGTGAACTTTTGCCCCTAGCTTATATCCTGCTCAGGCGGTAGTAATTATTAGGGATATATACAATTATATTCTAGCTGTTTGCATAGTGAGCTACATGCGGGCAATGACATACAAACATACATATATCTTTCAAGTCCATGCTGGTCTATTATAACCACAATAAACAATGTATGATAGATGTCCGGCTAAGGACAGTATCATTTGGGTGTAGTCCATTGTAGTTAAAATGGATGCTGAATGATAGAATATTGGTTCTAACCTTTTACATAGCATATATTATAGTTATATAATAGTCGGAGCCGCTAAGTTAGATGGCAAAAAGAGTCTTGCCAGGGTACCGGTACACTGAAAATCCATAGGTTGAAAGGGTCAGTCAGTACAGACTATCCTAGGTTCGTCATATATGTGTGTTAGTCACAATGGCAAAGTTATATTCAAAAATGACTGAGGGGTCAGTCAGTAGTGGCTAACCTAGGTTCATCATTGGTGTGTTGTATTGGTATACCACTAGTTAGTGCCACCTGTAAGATACTATGATGACCACTCAGTGGCTCCCCCTGGAAATTAAAAGACTAAGGTGGGTTGGTCAGTACTGACCAACCTGACAATAATAACTTACCTAGGTTGGTCGTATAGGGAGCCAAAAGAAGACTAGCTAGGATAGGTACTAGTGATTGAGAGATTGGTTGTATAGGGAGCCTAGGAATATCAGTGTAGAAGACCCCAAACACCGTGTGGGCAGGAGATAAACACCCAAGCTTTAATGGCTGGACAGTGTTGTTGAGAATTAGTCTTTAGCATGGGCTTTTCTCATCGAGAGGGTTTTTCACATTAATCTGGTCTTGAAAGTTTCTAGCATCTGTTAGGTCCTTTTCATAATCCCACTTTGCGTTCCCCCTGTGTTCTTGGGACCTCTACGAGTCTAAGATTAAGCTTCTGTGATTCCTTGTACATGAAAGCAGCTAGTTGGTTGTTATGGTGTTTCCATTGAAGCTTCCGGACTATTGCGTTTGTGTATTCCTTTCTTTAGACGCGGAGAAAAAATTGTAAGCAACAAGTGATCCAGTCATAGGTGTAATGCCATTATATATCTATTCAGGAAACATGTGGGCCCAACGTTGGTCTAATATTGAGGATATTGTGCGTCCATTCAGGGACAAGGCAGCCATTGATGTCACAGCCAGAATGGTAGAACAGGTTGGTAATTTTGGTACACTCAATTAATCCTTTAAGCCCAGACTTTGGGACTTTAAGGATTCATGTTCATTTGAAAAGGTTATTGGGTAAAGCGAAATATTACTATTTTTTTTTGAAATACAAGATTTGCTATGCTTAACTATAGGAAGGGCCGTATTCAATGCCCCCCATTGAATACAATGTGGCCGTATTCAATGGGCTAAGAAAAAGCTGGCTTTTCTTCATTAAATGCTTCAAATCAAAAAATAAATGCAAATGCCAACTACATTAATACCTCTCTGCTGCGGACTGGGGCATATGACACTCAGCCTGCAGTTCTGTGGGATATGGCCTCAGCCACCCCCCACTCGTGAAATATGGCAGAGACGGTATCAATGGGTGTTGTTACAATTCTGACACCAATTGGGTTAATGTTATGTAGAATACATAAGAGTACACGATTCCTCCACAGAACTTCACTGCTGCCCGCATGTTTGAGATCTCTGCGGAGTTTTTTACATCACTCGGCCTACTCCCGATGCCACAGGAATTCTGGAATGAGTCGATGATTGAGAAACCCAATGACCGTGAAGTGGTCTGCCATGCTTCTGCCTGGGACTTTTACAACCAAAAAGACTTTAGGTGTGTTTCTTTTTTTAATTAACATTGTACATAATGTTAAATAACGTAATTTTGGACCCAAATAGACTATAGAAATATTGGCATGCCTATGACCCCCTATGTAAAATATAGTATGAAATCTTTAGATACCAGAATTTGAGCGTTCAATTACATATTAAGAGTACAAAAAATAGTTAAAACACATGTCAAATAGATACCAAGTGAAAATTAGCCAAATGGCATCACCTGTTCTGAGCCATATCATGCCAATTAGTAGTTAATTAGGAAGTTGAGTTTATACATTTCTAATAGGATAAAGCAGTGCACAGACATCACTGATAAGTACTTGGTGACTACTCATCATGAGATGGGCCACATCCAGTACTACCTCCAGTACAAAAACCAGCCCCATGTCTACAGACGAGGCGCTAACCCAGGTAACCGCCACTAACATTATACATGCAACCTTCTAGTGGTAGCTCCATATAGTAAGGACATGGCATATCAGTTAATATCAGACAAGAGGTTGATACTATTCTATATTAGACATTGAATACTTTTCCGCTAATTACAGACTTTATGTTTAATCTGTATGCTTAACCACAAAATTATAAACATGTTTCAAGGTTTCCATGAGGCTGTCGGTGATGTCATGGCCCTTTCTGTAGCCACCCCTGAACATCTTCATAAAATCGGGCTTCTTGACACAGTGTCTAATGATACTGGTAAGTGATTATTAAACATAAGAGTGTGGAATTCCTTACCCTTTAATGAGTTAAACACAGAAGCAATAAAGTATTGAAGATGAATGTAGATTCACCTGCCTTACACCTAATTGTGTTTGGCAATATACATTCATCCTTTCTTTACCATGGGCCTATAAGATTATATTATTCCTCTAATATGGAGTTCACATTTCCTGTAAAATTATTGTTTAATTCACGTATAACCCTTTTGTTATTCTCACTTGTGTTCCCTTACATGTTGTATACATCCTGTATGCTTCCACATTGCAGAGAGTGACCTCAACTTCCTCATGTCCCAGGCCCTTCATAAGGTGGCGTTCCTGCCCTTTGGTTACCTGATAGACCAATGGAGGTGGGCGGTGTTCAGGGGGGACACTGCTGCAGAGGAATACACCACAGAGTGGTGGAACCTCAGGTGGGTATTGAGATATTCATAACAAAATCTGAAGATAAGCTAACTATCTTCAAAAACGTTGTTATAAGCACATTTTGAGTTTGTTTTACTCATCTGAAACTACAGTTACATTTATTGTTGAACACACTATGAGATACTATGAGAAAGTTTTCATATTGATTTATTCTTTAAATATCATTTATACTACCGTGTACATTTTACTGTCATAAGTATTGATTATGATTATCAATGTAATAACCCATTATTCTAACATCTGTTTTCCATATACAGATGCAAGTACCAGGGCATAGCCCCACCTGTTGGCAGGAGTACAAGTGATTTTGACCCGGGCGCAAAATACCATATCTCTAGTAACACCCCATACATCAGGTAGCACTTTAATCTATTAAAACATAACATCTGTTCTTCTCTTTCCTGATACATATCAGACCAGATATGAGCCAGTGGGCACAGAACATTGAATCAACATTGATAACTGGTTGTCAATGTTGGTTCAATGTTGATTCAATGCTGATTCTATGTTGAGCTGAATTTTGTGCCCACTGGGAAGGGGAATTTATAAAGCAGCCCACAATATGTACCTAACTGGTGATTTGGTCATATATAGGACAGTGATTATTATGCCATGTGTACACCATGTACAATTAATTCATAAATGATAGCTCAGATGCCTACATTCTCCCTTGGCAGTGGTAAAAGGTGCCTACTGCTTTAGTCCAATGAGGAAGGCTTTGATAGGGCTTTCATAATACAACCAAATTGTTTCAATACATTGATGGAATCAGCACAAAGTGTACTTCTTTCTGCAGGTACTTTGTGTCCTACGTCCTACAGTTCCAGATCCACAAGGCACTCTGTGAGACGGCAGGTAACACAGCCCCCCTCCACAGGTGTGACATCTATCAGTCTACTGCAGCAGGCACCAAACTAGGGTTAGTACTGCAGTCACTAATTTTAATTGTTTTTGGCCAAAAAGAATGTGATCATTTCTCAAAGGACTGTCAGTCCTGAACTGCACCTGACCTAGTTGCACCTGGCGGGCTTGTGACAGGTGGGGATAGGCAGATTGGTAGACAATACTTGAACTAATCCTATATAATAGGGATTGGTTCTTGCCATCAATTGCACCTCTTCCTTTTAGTTCACATTGACTGAGATCAGTTTGGCCAAAAAAGTGATATGAAAGCATTTTTATCTGACCAATCAAAGATTGTTGGAATTTGAATTTTGTATTGAGGTAAATGTCTACTTGGAAATGTTAACAAGTATTCAAGAGAATAGGAAAAGAAATTGTAATGGAAGGTCATAATTATTTTGATGTCAATTCCTCCCTAAAATTCAGTGCAATGAATTCGTCAACAAATATTAAATAATTTTCATGATAATTTTTTCACATCTTTTCTAACAATGTTCTTATACTGCAAGACCAAAAGAGAATATTGTTTTCTTCAACAGAGGCCCAATGAGAGATGTGGTACACATTAACATGATAATACCACTTTTTTTTATCCTTTCCACAGAAATATGCTCGCTCTCGGTTCATCCAAGAAGTGGCCTGATGCCTTACAACAAGTCACAGGTAGCAGAACCATAGATGCGCAACCCATGCTGGACTACTTCAAGCCACTTGTTGACTGGCTGAAGGAACAAAACAAAGACTATGATGTTACCTGGGATGAGAAGTGCCCAGATGGCACCATTATTGATTTAAATAATGCCTGCACATTTGTCCTATCATCTATAGTGACAGTCCTGGTTGGAGTGATTATAGCATTTCTTTCTAAAGTTCTCTAAAATATGTATAACCGTACATAGCTTCTTTGTAAAGATACATAACCGTATAATACTTGGGTATCACCTTTAACATGTAGAAGGACTATTGCTGATTAATATTATTCCCAATGATAAACAAAGGCTTCCAGCACACAATTATATTATTAAGTCATATGTATAAGATTAAATATTTCATATTTCAAGAAGCTAAATGTTTGCCAGTGTAATTGCACTGATGTACATTCCAGCATAGGTTAATGCAAAAGGGATGCATTGAACGCTAGATTGAACATTATTTTGCATAATTGTACATAAATAAATGGGCAAAATCATTGTTACTGATAGAATAAATATAATGCACAATTGGAAGGGAGGTAAGATACATTATTTGATTCAATGCATGGCTTAGGTTCCTATAACCTCTTCTCCTGCACAGAAAGAAGAAATAAAGTAGCAAAAGGTGCACTCTCTGGAGTGGCATACACGAATGACGAACTACATTATATGGCTTTATCTGTTATAAGGACGTCTAGATGTCATCCAGTACTTCATGTGTTTAGACAACATTCCCCACGTGTAGAAAACAAATCATATTGACTATATTTAGGGGTACCAATCATAATAGACAAAATCATAATATTCCATGTATTGTGAGTGGTGACCGAAGATGATTTGGTAGATTATCATATGTGAGTCTATGACTAAAGTTTTTCAGAGATTTGACAGAGGGCAGCTTTGGCTCTCAGGATGATAAATTTGGCAAGCATCTTGAGACCCAGATATGATATGTCTTATTCTGTGCATTCACGATGCAAAATGTTTACAATAATACCCATGTAGGAATCTGATAAATGAAATATAGCGAGATTTAAATCAAATGTTCTCTTTTTAAGGTTTAAAGCTAGAGAAGACAAATGCCAATGTATCACCTATAAACAGTATAATGATAGTGCTCTGAACGATATATTGCGGACTGTTAATGTTGTTCACAAAATGTGAAAAGATATAAAGCATTTCTGTATATATACATGTATTATATTCTAGATCGTGTGCATAATGGTTTAGATACAGTCTTAGATTGTTGATTCTATGTATTGTATGTAATAAATTATCAGACCATAGATAATTTTGCCATGTTTTTTTACAATTTTTGCATTTTCCTATATGAACAGCGTGAGTTAAGGACAGCAAAGGGTGCATAGAGATTATTAGATACGCTCATGTCTTTGAATAATTAGTTGTCTTTGAATGTCTAGATGCCACACAGCGGACCATTGTATAGACAGCCATCCTCTTTTATAAAACACTAACCTTTAATATTGATTGCAACTAGTGATGTGGTGAGTATAGTGTCATACAGCGTTGGAGAATACTGGTAGGAACAGGGCATTATATGACCTAGTTCAGGTGAATGTTACCAGGGGGCTCCACTTCCCTCAAGTGTCCCACCTTGACCTGTGTGATTTGATTTATTGGAGTCAAATTTAATTTGTGATTCGAACATAATGTTTCTTACCTTTGCAAATATAAATAGTTGGTTTCAAAATGTTTGTTATTGACAGAATCTCGATTTGATATATTGTCGACCATGGTTGTTAACCCTTGGTGGCTTCCCTGTCCCATTTAATAAGGACTATTCCCCGTGTCTGGTAATACTACCATGAATAGGTTCCTCTTAATTTAATAGTGGTCTGCTTTTGGACTGCCTTGTAATTAAATTGTTCTATTTTAGGTCAATCATCATCAAACTGAAACCCGGTCCCCAATTTGAAAGATAAACATAGTTGCTCATGTCTCTAGCAAAACACCAGAAGCGATCTTTGACTCACCGCATGGATTCAGCTGATTCCTCCCCAGCTCACAGAAACAACCTCCGCTTTGACAAAACAACAAAGTCAATACTTTGTACATCCCATGTCTCAACAAAATTAATGAGTGTGTGGTATTGTGAAATAAATATATGTACCATTGCCAAATGAAGACAAAATGCCACCAAACTTGATTTTATCACGTTTTGTTTTATTTTCATTAACAGTGGTAACATGTATTTGATTAAAATTACAAACTTGTCAGTTCAAAGAAGTAAAACTTATTGTTGATTTCGAAGCGTGAACCGTTGGTTCTTTTTTTTACATTCAGTAGCTGTGCACTCCAATTTATAAAACAGATACCGTAATGGACAAATTGATGTATTTCATCTTTGTGTTGTCTTATAGCTTCGGTGAATTCAAATATGTTTTACATATTGCATCAAATTGATTCTTATGACATTCAAATATTTCACATGGACGGAAAAATGTACAGTCAGATTCATAAAAACACCAGTACCACTCAGTAAAGAAAAGCATTCATATTTCAGGATGTTTTGGACTTTGAGCAAGATGGCCCAACTTGTGATTATCATATTCAACTATCTTATTTTGCATACATTCAATCAGTTTTGTACAAAATCAATATCACAGTTTGAGGCATGGTACCCTGAAGAGGGCTCACTGCAAGATTTAACTGAGAGCTACCCATTCAGATAAACTACCCTTTAAGTGACACATTTTATATGTTAATTTACTATTATTATCTTAATAATTTTTATACTAGTTGTGTCTTTTTTTCATTTACTATACCCCGGTGAGATCCACATATCAGCAGTTAAACATTCAGGTCTATTCTACACTATTATTTACACTGACGTCATTTTTGTGACACCATTATGTGACATCATTTTGTGACATCATTTCTGAAGCCATTATGCCACATCATTTTGTGATGTCATTAAATGACGTATCTTTTTTAAAACGTCATTCCGTGACAACACCAGAACAGATTATACTCCTGTTTTACCCAGGCTAGCTGGAAGTGATGAATACCATCTATAGTTATTTACACTATTTAAAAAAACGATTAAATCCCTTAGATTTTGTATGAAACAAGTTGTGAAATATAGACTTATCTAATACCTTTGTACAGCTAGTCATTTCCTATTCCTCTACACGGCTGTAGAGTTTCAGTAAATCTATAATAGCTACCAGTGTGTTAGGTATGGAAAGCGAGAAAGTATTATTAAACACATCTTTTTACAGCTTCTCACGGTTTCCTATGTGCTGACAATTTCAATCAGCAGCAACGCATCCCTGGGAATATTGCGATAAAGCATTTAAGGTTTCTCCCAACAGATTAAATCCTTTATTCCATGACAATATTTAATCAGAACCCCTCACTTCACATACCTGCCACACTGGCATAGCCTGAAATTGGTCGACACATCAACACAATTGATTAGATGCAGGTCTTCAGGCACAAACATTATCTCAGATCACCATGGGATCTCTCCTATGGAGTCAATAAATCTCGAGATCTAGAACCAGATTTAGGTCAGACTTCACAGGAACTTCGCACGATATATGAAGTAAGAGGCATAGGCCATATCATACAATTCTTCTCACTTTATCAATAACCTCTCTGAATCGTAACTTGTGTCAGTTACTTTGCAAATCTTCCCAGATGAATTGTAAATATTTTCAAAACTTTTTTCAAGGCATTACTGACCTAGATGATATTTGATCTCCTAGAAACTACCTTGAAGATATAAGTATAAATCCCACTGGGATTGCTTTACTTCAAAGGGTTCTACGAAACTATACCATGATCTTCCTTGTGTGAACTAATTGAATAAAATTGATGTGTGTAGAATTTACCACCCAACCCCACACCTAACTGCCCAACTGCAACAACCTGCATATCCCAATCCCAGAATTTGATAACCTTCCTTTATGAACTAAACAATGTTGAAACAATATTGATATGAGACAATCGACAACATCTTGACCCTACACCTTTTTTAAACATTGCTTCAGGGTTGTTAACGTCCCGTTATTTGAATGTTATTAAAAGAGATTTGTTAATTTACCATTGGGTTGACAGTGTCAAAGTCATGAGAGCATTTCAACGTTATTTCAACATATTTTGTCTACAAGAACCCATTCCCCTTTCATGTAACCACCTAGAGATATACTGCCAACCCCCGCCCACCTTATATATGATTATCAATAAGCTACATACCCCCCCCCCCCTGCATCTTTATCTACCCTTTACCCATATAGACTACCCACTGTCTATTTGCCAGCCAACTGGCTCCAGGTCTCAATGAATTCTGCTGCGCTGCATCGGGCATCATTTGAGTCATCTGATGCATTGACCATGGCTTTACAGTCATCCTCGTCCATACCGGTCTCCTCCATGAGTAGCTTTACGACGTCCGACTCCTTCACCATGCCATCAGAGTCCTTCTCCAGGGACTCGAACTTCTTAAGTACTGACTTCTTCCTGCAATGGACAAACAGTGGAATTGTTAATAAAGGTATATCTTTGATTAACCCTTTAAGGGTGGCATGTTGCTAAAAGTCAACATTTGACGACATGGTGCGCTATACTGCCTTTCTGCCGAATAACTGGCGTTTACCCCATTGGTGAATCGTACAGACACTTCTGGAGTGTATCAACTCAGCCTATGCTCGACTTGATGCATGATTACAGCCCATATGAATATTATTGTCCATGACTACATTCATGTACCATGATAACAAAAAGAAGAAAGCATATTAAAGCACGATGCTCTCCTTAAGGGGCTAACTGTGACATGTCTGTTGTTTTCATAGCACAATCAAGTAAATATGTGTACAGGCAAGGTGGAAGGGATATCCAACGAAAAAGTCAACTTTAAAATTGACATCATAAGCTTTCCAGTGATATATTACACAAAAAGATATCATTTCTAGTTTTTGAGAAATGGCTTCATGAATATGGGTGGGCACTGCCCTAGCCAAAACGCCAATAAGCTCTAAGTCTCATAGTTTCCAAGATATCTCTATCTAATTAGCATAATTATAATACTTAGAAAATGATCATACATTTTCATCCTATAGGCCATAGATTCTGATCTAGAAATGGTAGTTTTATTCTGTTTTGACCATAGTAATTAACCCTTGTGAATCATCCTATAAATGGGCTTCTTTATTTTTTAAATTTGGAATGAAAATCAGGTTTCCATTGTATAAAACTACCGAATTCTCCAGGAAAAATTACTAAAAAGCAAATAATACTGGCCTGTTCCATTTTAGGCCATGGTGGAGCCCCATGGTGGCTAAAATTGGTACTAATCCCGCGGGGATACCCCTTTCTGCTTGCCTGCTCACATATTACATTTCTCCTATATACACATTCCTATACTTTCCTTATGATATTAGGAGTGGTCTCTTGGTTTCCTCATAATTATCAAGAGTAGTTTTTCTTTCTTTTTTAAAATTTATGTTAGACCATAATATAGGATTGAAACACTTAATACATTTTGATTGGCCAACAGTGTTCCGATATTATATTACATATATATTGTATATATATATGAGAAGCATTTAGGAGAGGAGCACAGTTGGCCAGTTTAAGAGTATTAAATGGTCCAATCCTATTTATGAGTATGGAAGGCAATTATTCCATGGTACAAGAAGCATTTTCATTGTATTGTATCGTTTGATCTGCCCTGTTCTGTGTTGGTCTAATAAAATCATCATGATGCGTTTTACATAAAAAAAAAAAGCTCAGCAACAGTTTGAATATTTTCTCTTTACTTACGATCTTTTGAGTGTGGCAAACATGATGACGAATTCTTCATACGTGACAGTACCGTCTCCATCACCACACCGGTACAACATCTTCTTGACACACCTTTCATCCATGTTCGGGTAATGCTCGCACAGCTTTGCAGCTCCTTCCGTCAGAGTCACCTTCCCCGTGTGGTTCGCATCAGCAGATTCGAAAATAGGCCGCAACTCTTCGCGCCTGCAATGAGAGCATAATAGTCTTTTAACTTTGAGAATTCCTAAAAATAGTGCCTCATTGGTTATGTGCTAAAACTGGGCGGTGTACAATAGCTTTCCTTAGGCCTACTCTCCAAAAAAAATTGAAACAACAATGATAATAATAATAATAATAATAATAATGATAATAATAATAATAATAATAATAATAATAATAATAATAATAATAATAATAATAATAATAATAATAATAATAATAATAATAATAATAATAATAATAATAATAATAATAATAATAATAATAATAATAATAATGATAATAATAATAATAGTGTGGTATACAGGTGTAGAGTTCGTCTTTAGGTAATTCGATTAAATAAGGACTCGAACTGCAGTTTTCATGTAGAGATGCAAGAAACAGGATTTTATTAGCGTTCACCTGTACAATAAAGCTAGTCCTTGAGGTATATGAGGTTCGATCGGCATATGATTATCTTTCGATGCTTTCAATATGTTATACAGTCAGAGACCTGAGAAGGTCTGCCAGAGCAAGGGGGTGAGGGCAGCTTATATACTGTCCGCCTCCGATAGGGGTGCCCCCTGGCTCCGGCCGCCCGAACTACCTTGTAGGCGTTCGATTACAATACTAATATTAGTGTCCCTACACCACCCCCCCCAGACATTACATACGCTTACGCTTTTAAATATATGTACAATATAATATAAACTCATATAACTGAGTTTATTTTAGTAAAGCGTTATGTTACGTCGTGAACACAGTAGGGTATATAAAAATATACAAAACTAATATTATTTACATGGGTGGTAATATATCCGAACGGCTTGACACATTTCGAATGATTAAGGACACTTGTATAGTATACATACAAACATATATAGATTAGCGACTAGAACAATTTGACATCTCTCATGACAAAAAAAACACAGGAACCAAAAAAAAAACTGAAGATCCGGGCAGCCATCCTAACCTTTTTCAACATTGGTTAGGCACGAAGTACCATCCTTTCGGAAGGACTCGGGTGTGTGGTGCTCTCCTCTTCAACAGCCGTCCTGTCCCAAACTGGACAGGCACGTTCATTCGAACGGGTTAGTGGTGCTCTCCTCTTCATTTTCGTACTGCTGCCTCTGTTCTAACTGAACAGACACGTTCTTCCGAACGGGTGAATGGTGCTCTCCTCTTCAGATGTATGGTCCCCGTATTCAGCTTGCGTACTCCGGTTACTGCTGTTTGATGGTTCAGTAGACGTTCATACTACACTAACTCGTTCTCTTTCGAATATCCAATCACTCCTATTTTCTCACTCTGGAATCGTGGGCTCACCCCTCCTCACTCTGGTTCTTTAGCAGTTCCAGAGCGGATTCGCGGGTGCCATCCCACTCGTCCAAGAACACTCCAAATACCTGCTGGAACTTGACGTTCATAGCCTCGTTCCGGTCATTTGACTCCTGCAGGCGTTTCTGAGCCAAAGCAGTCCGTGATGCGGCTAGCTTGGCTTCGTTCCGAATTTTATTCGTTTCGGCGGCCAGAAGCGCCTCATTATCTTTCTCCAGGTTCGTTCTGGTTCTGGCCTCCTGTTCAACCAGAGAGCGGGCAAACAAGTTCGCCACCCCCTGGTTGTATCGGACAGCCAATTCCCTCTGAGTTTCCTGGAAGTCGTCCACTGCCTGCTGGGCTTGGGCGCACACCACTTTGTCACTCGGATCAAAATACAGATCCACCGGTCTCGTGCTCAGTCGGGGCCTATTGTCCGGAATCTGAGTCAGTACAGGTTCGACACGGGCCGAAACCTTCTGTGCGCTCAATTCTGGGAAATCACCAGTCTCCGGCTCACGGGCCGGTTCTTTCCGGTCGAACCAAGCAGGTGGATTATCACTCTGCGAGGCTGACGCTGATGCTGAGGCCGAAGCCGAACTTGCTGACGAGGACGGACGTGAGTCTGACCTCCCACTCATTGGCGACTGATATACAGTCGAATCTTTCCGTTTCTGTTGTGTAGATCTCGAGTCACGAGCCACAGCCAGTGGCTTCTTAAACTCCGGTCTTTCGGGAGAATCGGACCGAGATTTCTTTCCTTTGACACTTGCTGGGCTGCGGCTAGCTCGCCTCTTCTCGTCAATTTTTGCCTTGGGTGGATCACCCCTCCACTCACACACTCTAGAGAAGAGTTCGTTCTTCATCTGAAATTTACCTCTAGCTCTCACCAGGGCAACTCTCGCACATAGCTTGCCCTTCGTGGACTCGTGCACATTACAGAACGAATCTGTCTTCACGCCGATGTGCTTAAAGTCCGAAGGGATCATTTTATTATATTCTGTCATCACTTTATCGTGCAGACTCACTACTTTCTCGCGTGCTGCACTCAGTCCGGGGCTGTGGCAAAACTTCAGATGTCGAAGCATCACCCCCCTTCTGGGAGTAACGCAACCATTGCAGGTTGCGCTATCCCGCTGCCCTTTCGAATTGGCACATTCGTACACCACCGTGTGGTGGAAGTGCCGTTCGCATAGATGTCTCAGGAACCGCATTGCTGTCGGATATGTCCTGTCCGTTCCTTTCTCTTCTATACAAATGGTGAACGGACAATATCGCTCACCGTCTTTCTGATACCAACATAAGTAGGCCCAGCGCAATTTCGACTTCTGGTCTCTTATGTAGTAGCTTTCAGGATATTTGGTCAGTTGTTTGAACCATTCTAGATAGAAATCTGATGGCAAGGGATCGTCTTCGGTTTCCCGAATCCAATCCTCGTCATCGCTTTCGTCATTCATATTACGGGGTTCGGGGCAACCGTACGCTTTCTTGCCCTTCGCACATTCCTCGAACGAACCCGGAATGAAGTGTGCGAACTTCGCCTCACTATTCTTCCAGATTCGTTGAGTTCTTTCCCGTTCTTCCTCATCTTTTGATCCCTCTTCACCCTCTCCCTCTTCTTCCTCCTCTGGTTCCTCCTCATTCGGAACCTCCATCTTGTCCTCCGGATCCTGTGTGTTTGGATCCGGATCGGTTTCCGGAGGTTCGTCACCCGAATCTGGTCCAGACTCGTCGTCCGGACTATCTACGGGTTCAGTCACTTTGGTTGCCTTCTTAGTGGCTCCTTTGATAATACCACTGACCTTGGCGGCGGCAGCAGCCTGAACGGCAGCCATCCGTCCCTCCAGTGGATTATCACTCGAAGGATCTTTCCTGCCCACTACCTCTGTGACTTTAGCAATCACTTTCGGAGGCACAGTCATTTTTATGTCTTTCTTAGATTCCTTCAACTTCTTTTTTTCTTTCGCTGACAGAACCGGTGTGAAGGCACCCTGGTCACTGTCAGATTCGGTGTCGGTCAGAGACTTTTTCTTCGTCTTTCCCTTCACGCCTTTAACTTTCGTTTTCTTTGGGGTCTCCTCTCCTTCGGTTTCGCTCCCCGTTGACACACCACCTTTTTGTTTGGCGGCCTTCAGGATTGCTTTGCCCTTTCGGATGGAAGCCAGTCGCTCTTTATGTTGAGCAGAGCTCAGCTCTTCCTCCTGCCCGGGAACATATGCCCTAGTGGCATAGGTCCCCTCTCGAATCATCGTACTGATGATTCCGTTCAACTTTTCCTCCGGCTCGGAACACTCTTCCAGTCGACGAAGCAACTCGTCTCCATCCAGAGTGTACAGCCTCGGGGTGCCCGGATGCTCTGTTCGTTCTACCCAGTCCTCTGCAGTCCTGGGTTCTTTCTCCATATCGGGTTCCCGGTACAATACCTCTCCCGCGGTATCCATTCCGGTCACCCCCATTCCAGTATGGTCAGTCAATACATGTGGTAGGTTCGGAAGGCGATTCTGCCGATATGCGATTTCGCAATCGAACATCGCCCTCCGGAACGACTGACTCACTTGCAGTCCAGCCTCAGTCCGATTGTAAAACAGCAGCCATTCGGATGGCAGTGCTGCGTATTCTGTCGGGGATAGGAAGTGCCGAACGCAGTCCCTAGTGGTTGCGTCCCAACACTTTCGGTCTCCTTCTAGGATCCGGTCGTGAATATGAACTTCCCGACCGTCGTACCTCGATTTAAATCCATCCAGATTCGGTTCGAGCAGCGGCTCCTCCGATCGTTCCAGGATTTCCTCAATCTCCATTCCTTCCATTCCCATGCTACTCTCCTCTGCTCCGGATTCATTCAATGCACTTTCTTCGTTCTTGGTAACTGGCGACATCGCCTCGGTCTCCATAAATGCTTCGGACACCTCGTCGAGGGCCGATCGTTCGGAATGAGAGCCAGACGCCGAAGCCATCGTGACACTCAAAAAGTTCTTTCACTCGTTTATAACGGAATGACAGGTACCAGGACCCTTTCTACGGGATCCTGGCGACTTCACCCACCTGCTATTCACCGAGTTCACTTTCAATCAGTCTTTATCTCCTCGCTTTTGTGCTCTGATACGCTTCCCCTTGCTCTGTCCGGCGAACCGTAAACAAATATGGCGGATTGCTGACCCGCGTCGACCTTTGCGCACGCGCGTTGGTCTCGCGAGATACCGCGCATTCGGCGAGACTTCGGTTTCCCGCGCTTGCAAAAATATAAACAATCATTCATCCTTCCCGCGCGTCACGCATTACGATCAGGTAATTATAGCACTGATATCCTCACCGCCCTGTCGAATTCATCTCGAGTCATTATGGATTTAAATACGGATAGCAACTACTAATCCGCCGGATTATCCGTCCATTACCCTCTGGCACATTCACAGGTAAGTTTGTTGGATCTCTGACTTTTATCGTGATCATTCCTACATAGAAGACGAATTACCCGGTTTCTCCGGTAATTATGACAATATTTAACTGATTACATCGTTGTGTTTCAGGTTAGGTAACAGCACCCCTCACCCTCAACCTAGGGCTGCGACGAACCCCTACTGGATTCTCCTTACACCTGACATTCGGAGAGGTTTTCGCCCGTTCCCTCTTAGCCACAGAGGGGACAGTCCTTCTCTTCCTGTCTACACCTGCCGAGACATTCTTTGTTTTCTCCGATCTTTTTGGAGATGCTTTAATTTGCACCGCTTCCTTCTTCACTTTCCTGGGCCTACCCGGGCCCCTCTTCTCGATTACTCTATCTAAATCCCTTTTCATCTCATCTTTTTCTTCCTGTCCCATTTTGAACATTTCCGAGGAGTACTCTCTCCCCTTCCATGGTTTCAACCGGGCCACATTCGATTTCTGATTCCTCCCGAAGGTATCCCTCATCAGGACTGTATCATCACTTACTCTCTGGGTAATCCTCCACGGACCATCCCAATTATCTCTCAGCTTGATGCCAACCAGAGGTTCGTGGTATCTCGCTACTAAGTCCCCTACCGCAAACCGCCGAACCTTTAGGTTAGTATCATAGCCCACTTTCTGCCATTTAGCTGTCTTTCCTAATTCCTTTCTTACTAATTCGTACGCCTTCCGGAATTGCTCCTTCAACGCTTCCACAAACATGATCTGACACGGGACATCTGGATTCATACCCACTACTCCGAACACTAGGTCCGCTGGCATAATCAGATCCTCCCCGAATACTAACAGATTCGGAGAGCAGTTCGTACTCGCATGTACCGTGCTATTATAAGCATGGCAAACAAAGTCACACTGCTCATCCCAATCATCCATCTCTTGATTTACTAAACTCTTCAGGACCTGTATCAGGGTACGATTGAATCTTTCCACCTGACCATCACTCTGTGGTCGATACGGATTGGTTCGGGTCTTGCAAATGGCCAATTGATGACACATTTCCTGCCATAGATTCGATTCGAACTCTCTCCCTTGGTCGCTATGCAACATCAGAGGCACTCCCAAGTACAGTATCCATCCCTTCACTAACATTCTAGCACAAGTTGCTGCTTTATGATCCTTCATTGGGAATACCTTCGTATACTTCGTATAGTAATCCGTTACTACCATCATACATGTATTTCCTTCCGGAGTTGTCACAAATCCTGTAATTATATCTACTGCCACTCTTGCGAACCTTACTCCAAACAGTTCCTGGGTTAAGGGCATTTTTCCCAACCCAGGTCCGGGCTTGCTCGTACAACATTTCGGACAAGTGTCTATCCATCTCAACAGATCCGTACTCATACCTGGCCAGTAATACATTCTAGCCAGCCTTTCCAGAGACCGTTTTCTCCCAAAATGGCCACTGGTCCGATGCCCATGGCAAAAGAACATTATATCCCTTCGCATGGCAGTAGGAATGAAGATCTGTCTCGACTTATTTCCCAACGCATTCGTCTTCCACCTATAGATCAGTCCATTCACCACTTCTAACTCTGTCCATTGAGCTATTAGTCGCCTCATCTCCCTATTCTCCAACGATATTGCTGGCCGACTCGGGATCCTTCCTTCTACAAGTAACATCTTCAGACGGATACTATTCGCATCTCTCTCCTGGAAGCCCTTAATGGAGTTCTCGTCCCATTCTAGTATAACGGGTTCGAGATCTCTAAAAGGCTTTCGGACTCCTGCCAACACGGCATTATGCTTCCCACAATCATCACATCCGTCATTCTGACACTTCCTCACCGGGATTCGCGACAACGCGTCAGCGTTTACATGCTTAGCCCCCTTTCTATGCTGAATTTGGCTATGGTCCAATCCGAACTCGGATAGGTGTGCTAACCACCGTCCTATCATACCTTCTGCATCCTTAAAGTTTAATAACCACCGCAGGGAGGAGTGATCCGTACGTAAAGTAAAATCAGATCCCCACAAGAAATGCTTATATTTCTTAGTATATACTACCACTGCCAATAATTCTCTCTTTGTCGTACAATAATTCCTTTGTGCCTTACTCATTGTATTGCTTGCAAATGCGATTGGAACCTCTTTCCCATCTTGGACTTGAGACAAAGCAGCCCCTATACTTTCATTGCTCGCATCAGTGTCTAATATGAAATGACCATCCGCAGTGGGGTATTTCAAAACTGGTGTTTCCACGAACAACCGTTTAATCAGTTCGAATGATTCCCCTTGTTCTTTCCCCCATGGAAACTTCTCCTTACGTCTCCCCGGGGTCCAGTGCGACAGACATTGTATTGGATAACTTATCCGGGAGTATCCTGGTAAGAAATCTCTATAATAAGAACAAAATCCTAGGAAGGATCTTACTTCTTTCGGTCCTTTAGGAATGCTCCAGTCTGTTACCGTCTTAACCTTTTCCGGATCAGCTTTCACCCCATCTGTTGAGATGATCCGTCCTAGATAGTTAATACTTTTCTGAAACATGTTACACTTTTTAGCTTTCAGCTTTAATCCATTCGAGATTATTCGCTGCAACACCAACTTCAAGTTCTCCAGGCATTCCTCGAATGTCTTTCCGAATATGATCACATCGTCCAGATATACTAGACATTTCTTCCACAATAAGTCACTCAGTAAGGTCTCCATCATTGCTTCAAACGTGGCCGGAGCATTACAGAGTCCGAATGGCATCACGTTATACTGGAACAACCCTACATGGCTCGAAAACGCAGTTTTCTCCTTGTCTTCTTCTTTCATTCCTACCTGCCAATAGCCAGACTGCAAATCAATCGTACAAAACCATTTATTTCCTCCGAGGGAATCAATGGTCTCATCTATCCGGGGGAGCGGATACGAATTCTTTTTAGTCAAGCCATTTAGTTTTCGGTAGTCTATACAGAATCGGATACTCCCATCCTTCTTTGTTACCATACATACTGGACTACTCCAAGGGCTGGTGCTCGGAGTTATCACTCTTTCCGCCAACATCTTCGTAATCTCCTCTTCCGCCACCACTTTCTTTGCTAGCGGAAGACGTCTATATGGTATCTTTACTGGATTCGCCCCTTCTGTGTTAATTGAGTGCAGGACTCGATCCGTTCGTCCCAACGGCTCTCCGGGCCGCGCAAAGGCTAAACTACACTCAGTTAACATCTCCCTCAGGGCTTTCCTCTGTTCCTCCGTCTCTACTCCGGATCCCTCTATTAACTTTTCCAATCCTTCTTCCATTACTTCATTGTTCGGGACTAGTCCACTTCCATTCTCAAAGCTACTGGTGACCGCTTCCGCGGATATCACTTCTCCCACTACAGTGCCTTTCTCTAGGTAGATGGTTTTCGAACCCGGGTTCGTTATAGGGGCCACCCCCCATGCTATGTTGCCTATCAGGGTGTCGGCTGATTCCAAACCCCTCTTTCCCAACACTGTCACATTAGGTTCAAAAACCCCCGGAACGCCCCTCTTCATCCTACTGGAGGCTATTAACACATCACATGCCATTCCGGGAGGTATTTTTACCGTCTGTACCACACTCGCTACTCCACTAACTTCTCGTGCCAGGCATTGTATCCTGTCTTTGTAGGGACGATTTACTTTCAACATTCCAGTGATGGGGTCCAATTTTACCCCATATAAGGAAGCGAAATCCATCCCAATGATACCATCATCCTCTATCCCAGCGACAGTAGGGGAAATGATATATTCCCTACCACCCACCAAGATGATCATACAAGTTCTGCCAAACGTTCGTATCTTGCTCCCATCAGCCGCACATGCATTTACCCTCGTTGTGAGGTCATCATCCATGTTCGACACCAGATCGTAGAATCTTTTCGACATAGCGGAGTGGCTAGCTCCGGTATCCAACAAAAATTCCCCCATTCTGCCGTTTACAGATACGGACACATACCATCTCTTTCCTCCCATCATAGAGGGATTACTTGCGAACCTTTTGATGTCGTCTGCCATGTCAAAATTGAATCCGAATCCTTTCAAATACTCCAGACACGGATGACCTTGGGGAAGGCGGATCCCCCCGATCCTGGATAGTTCCTCTACCCAACCTTCCTCTCTATTGGTGATCGGTTTCCCTTCTTTGCTCTCCCTGGCAACTGTCTCACCAATACCCCCAGCCCCACATGTTTTCGGCTCATCAGCATTTCCCATGCTGCTGGGCGGATACATTACAGACTCCTCAATCGCGTTCGTATGGATTGTATCCTGGCATACTTTATTCGGGGTCGTCAGCTTGCCTTCACGGACAACCCCCTCTAATTTCCCGTCTCCTCTCTCTTTCTTTCCCTCCAAACTGGTTTCTCGGCCGTACATTCGGCTGCGAAATGTCCGGTCTCCTGGCACCTGAAACACTTCACCGTTGCTCGATCTAGCTTCGGTCGTTTCTGATAGTCCAACAATCCTTTCATTTCCTCCATCATGGCCATTAACCGTTTCTCATTCTCTGATGACGCTCCTAACTGGGGGGTAGGGATGGGCTTCGAGCTTGCCTCTACTGGCTTCTCTTTCTCGGGTGGTTTGCTACCATTTTTCTTCCACCGATTCTTTCGATCCCACTTATCTCCCCCTATTGCTGCAATTCTTTCCTCATCCGAACCAGCGTCCGAATCGCTTTCCTCTGGAGCAGCCGTATGTGCAGACGCCACTCTTTGGTTGGGTACGAACCCAGAAAGTAGTCGTTTCTTCTTTTCATGCTGATCGATAGCCAAAAAGAAGTCTACCATTGAGGATCCTCGCCCCCATTCTTTCTGGACGAGTTCAGCATGGGACGGATCCCTCAGTCCTTTTATGAAGTGTGTGAATAGTTCATCTAAGAAATATTCATCATCCCGTCTCCAATAAGGTCGAGCCTTTTGCAATAATCTTTGAAGCTCTAGTCCGAATACTTTCGGAGACTCTTTTGGTTTCTGTGTTCGTACCTGGAACTCCGACCAAGGATCATTCGCGGACAGCACCCCAAAAATGTGTGTGGCGGCTGCCACCAATTGGTCATAGTTTCCATCTTCCCCATACGTCTCTCACCAATCATCTACAGCTATTCGTCCCGGACCCTCACTCAACCATTTAATGAGAGGACCCAAGGAAGCCTCCTTGTCCCACCCATGATAACGGTTATCGTCGCAAAAGTCTTGGTAGCTTTCCTTCCAATTCTCTCCATTGAACCGTCGGGGAGTTCGAACAGGCTTCCTGGCACTGTTCTGACTCCATACCAGTCTATCAGACTGCCTCCGGCTCCATTCCATTATTTCTGACTCATCTTCCCGGGTCCGACTGCAACAGTCTATCCCCATTCCTTGTATACAAGGATCGGATTCCACTATGGCAGCAACCCTCGGGCCCATAGATGATCGTTTTGTCAACCTCCTCGGGGCAGGGACCGGTCTTGGTGCTCCTCCTCTTGGATTTGGCTGAGTTCGTTCAGGACTGGGGGGGTAACCTCCGTACGACCCAGGGTTCGGCACAGTTCCGGCTCCTCCTCCCGGATTCGTTCCGGGGTTCGGAGCACCACCTGTCCCCCTGCTCGGAATCGATCCTCCCCCTTCATTATAGGACTGATGTCCTTCGTTCGATCCGGCTCCGGGTAATGGTGCCCGATACTGGTAGGTTATATTATATATCGGTGGTGGGGGTACCGTATAATTATGTCCTGCCAGCGTGTCATCCGCAAAGGGATGCAGAGAGCCGTAACTATGGTTCATTCTTTTGGGTGGGGCCTCGCTCGTGATATCATGAGTGCTAGAGATTTCTTTCTCCTCGGTTCCCCCATACGTGACTTTACGATAAGTCTCATTCGGAACAGTCCCTCCCTGGGTTCGTTCATACTTCCCCTCCGAAACAACCCCCCGTGTTTCGATGGGCTCTACTGTACTCAATATCGGACTAGGTGTGGATGCAACGTGTTTAGGTAGCTTGGCTCCCTCATTCATTGTTTCCCGCCTCCTAGTCTCTTCCTCTTTGCGGATCTCCTCTATCTGACTCTGATAAGCCAGGTAGGTATCATTGATTTCATCTTTATTTTTCTGAATTTTTTCGAGGTCAGTCTTCATGTCGATTCGAGCTTGCTTCAACGCTTCTCGTTCTTGCTCGAACTGTTCCCGCAGGGCCTCGCCGGCTTTCTCTTCCCTCGAATAATCAGCCTTGATTTTCTTGACCCTTTTGGATTGTCGTTCGATCTCGCTTTCATAGGTATCCCGAAGATCACGACTTCGGCGAGCCTCTTCCTTCTCTTTCTGGAGTTGTGCTTGCTCCTCGGTCAGACTGTGTTGAGCAATCTTAACCTTCTGTTGGACCTTGGCCAACTGAGAGGTTTCGAGAGCCAACTGTTCACTTATATATTTCCTATCCGCTTGGATTCTGGATTTTACTTCACTCAATTCCGCTGCTTCTTTCTGATTCTGTGCGATGACCCTTGCTTTTTCGTGGGCCAATCGGATCAAATCCTCATTCATGGCTGTATACCGATCCCTCATTGACTCCTCTTCTGCTTTCAATTTCTCGCAGTAGGCGTCATAATCAGGGACCTGTCGACCTCTTCTGGACAAGTCTCGTTCCATATGTCCGAGGTTCGGTTCGGAGGGAAGCATGTCCGCCCATGGGTTCCCTCTGAACGGATTGGTATTCGGCACCGTCCTGGGAGGAGGAAATTCTCCCGGAGTTCGAAAAATCAGACTCCTCTTTCGACCTTTTTTATTCTCTGGAGTATGCATTCGAGAGGCAATATCCCAGATTTCATTGATTTGGGCGACTGTGTAGTCCAATTCCCCATCTTCCAGCTCGGTTCCCGATCCTTCATCCCCCCCGTTCCTTGACTGAGCCTCTGCCAGGGTCAGTCCGCTATCTCCTACATAAAATCCTGGTCACGGCACCAGTGTAGAGTTCGTCTTTAGGTAATTCGATTAAATAAGGACTCGAACTGCAGTTTTCATGTAGAGATGCAAGAAACAGGATTTTATTAGCGTTCACCTGTACAATAAAGCTAGTCCTTGAGGTATATGAGGTTCGATCGGCATATGATTATCTTTCGATGCTTTCAATATGTTATACAGTCAGAGACCTGAGAAGGTCTGCCAGAGCAAGGGGGTGAGGGCAGCTTATATACTGTCCGCCTCCGATAGGGGTGCCCCCTGGCTCCGGCCGCCCGAACTACCTTGTAGGCGTTCGATTACAATACTAATATTAGTGTCCCTACACAGGTATACATGTATGCTACCATACTTCACTTTTTCAACGTGCTAACTTTGAGGTAATACTTATACTTACGCATTCTCGAGGAATATAGAGAAGAGGATGAATTCTCCATATTGCACACATTTCTCGCCATCCTCGAACATCTTGAACATCTTGGCCATCATCTTCTCGTTCATCTGGGGGAACTTGTCTTTGAGCGCTGCACATGCCTCCTTTGTTGACACCTTACCCGTGCCATTCGTGTCTGCTGAGAGGAACAGCGGCTTCAACTCGTCCCGACTGTAAGCAACCGGTAGGAAGTTTAGTTGGGTTTACAGTCTCAAATCTTACCTTCGAGATCACCATACACAAAATGTCAATTGATTATTTGTAATTAATTCACACCTTGATTTACCGGCGACAAGCTATGTTTGGAGAGCAGAGCCAGCATCTCCTGAGCTCTGCTTGTGCCAGAATTTATATACAGTCTTCGCGAAAACTAGTCGCACCCTATTGTTTCCTTATTGGATGAGGGCTCTAGCATTTCACAATATATATTATTTAGTGTTATAATTGTCTGCATCACATTAGAATCCGGAGTTTACTCACGCTTTATCGACAACCCCCTTTATCTTCTTGCTCTGTTCTTCAGATAGTTTACCATCTTCGGCATCATTTATACGCTCCACAATCTTAATTGCGTTCTCCTTCTTGATACCCAGCTCTTTAACAAGGTACTCCACAGCGTCGTCGTTTGTCTTCCACGTATCGCTGAAAGGGACAAGCAAAATTACAACCTATCAACTTAACTTCTTATGCATGCCATCTCTTCTTTCACTTAGGTAACAATTGTGGTCGTGATCCACCAATGCAGCATCGACGAGTTCCTTACCAATTTCCTCACTTGCCATCTGGCTGAAACAAGTATATAGCTCTCGATTTTGAGTTTACTAAAATGTACTAAACAAATAGATCTCCAACGCCATCAGCTGTGCCTGGTATTCATTTTAAGGTGTGGAAATACACTCATAGAAGTGTCCCAAGTGTGTATCCTTTGATATATCCTTTGAATCCTTTGATATATCCTTTTGATATATATATATATATATATATATATATATATATATATATATATATATATCCTTAGCACTGCCATAGCGGGCCAATGTGTATAGTAAAAAGGGCCCTCTTAAAGCCAAGATTTTGCGCTTGCATTGGAAACAATACGCTATGGTTGTGCACCTCCAGAACGTACTGGCAGTCCTAAGGATATATATATATATATATATATATATATATATATATATATATATATATATAATGTATGTATATGTATAATTTCATATACTCACCCAGAGTCATCTGCTGCCTTTGCGTCATCCTTTGTTTGTGCAGGTGTGTCGTCCTTTTTGGCTGGAGCAGGCTTGTCCGCAGGCTTGTCTGCAGGCTTGTCCGCAGGCTTATTCTGGTCCTTGGTTTGGGCCTCTTTACTGTCGGAACAACCCATGGCTGCAACAAATAAGGCAATTTCAGAAAAGAAATATAGTATTAGGCTATGGCTGCCCTTGTCTGAAATTCGGGAGTTATTCTCCCCTTCATTGGTGTACACTGTCATATGATTGGACACCATGTGCGACCCTTACTACTTTGTGATCATGAGTTCTCTGTGGGCTGTTGCTATTGGAATGTCTGCCTTACAAAAGGAAAACATTGTCTAGGCCCTCTTTTACTTTTCAGAGTATGACACAATTGTGATACAAAAATGAAGTTTAAGTTACAGTATATATCCCCTACTCCTCTCAGTGCACTCTGCGGAGACTAGATAGATAGAATGAACTAAAGCACCTATTTCTATCATTTTCTTCTCTCCATTTTACGACGCCTCCAGTTTTGCCCAATGTTAAAGCTTGCTTTGTTACATACCGATTCCATAACAAGAGGAACAGCAATTATGATATAGTGGCATAGACCATGGGGGGCATTCGGGACTTAAGTACTTGTAAGCATATTCATTTATCTGTAAGGAAATGCATACATAGGCCTACAGTGGGACTCTGTGCATTTACCCTGCATAATATGGGATTATTTAAATGCCTGAAGTTAATATAAGAATATCTCAGGCCCATTCTAGGTCATGGCGAGTAACAAAATATAACAGTGCTACCATCTATATTATTCCATTCTTACTAGATTAGGCAACGGTGGTTGAGGCAATTTCCTTTTATATATAAGCCAGAAGTAGGTGCACTTGTGAGCTGGCATTTGGCAATACTGGTACCTTGGGGACACGTGAGCTGGGCAAGGCGCCACACAAGAGGAAAGGTAACGGGAGAGAAATTAAGGCCTACAGGGTATTCAACAGCCATTTATTATAGATTGAATTGGGATTCAACATTCCAAAGGTCTGTCCTTTAGGGGTGACACTAAGTTGTCAAAGGGGCCACTAAAATCCCTTGTAGTTCATGTAGCTTAGAGGATACAAATGGTTAGTGAAATATAGACATCAATTAATAAGTATTACTCTAGGGTACTTTGCACAGCGTTGGCTCCATTGGTGGCTGTACTCTCGTCTATAATATCATGACTGTAGCATTCAATTGCGTATAACTTTGCGGACCATGACAAATTAAGAAAGGATGTTGGGGTGTTTGATATGGCAATGTGTTGTAGCTTAAAGCTTCAGACCATTATAATAGACCTAAATGCTCTTTATACGAACCTTTAGATCTGATCACACTCTACTCGGTTAAGTAGAGGGATTTATATATGGTTCTTGTGTACCTTTACTTCGCTGGTGAAATACAATACACAGTTATGTGGTGACCACACAGGCATAAATGCAGTGTTAGTGCTACCCCTAGTCCACTATAGCCCCGGGTGATACTAGGA
Organism: Harmothoe impar; assembly: GCA_947462335.1. Lineage (NCBI taxonomy): Eukaryota > Metazoa > Annelida > Polychaeta > Phyllodocida > Polynoidae > Harmothoe > Harmothoe impar. Next base: position 9,997,134 of record OX381721.1, on the reverse strand, counting down.
CCAAGGTATACCATAATATAATACGATATTGATCACGCCATACTTGCTTGCCCAGACTGAAGCATTCCACATGGCAGTAGTCCTGCTCTAAACTGATTTGCTATCAATGCGTATCATATAATACATGCCCATGCATATGATTTCCTACTGTGCACATCGGCATATATATACATGTTTATATATATATATATATATATATATATATATATATATATATATATATATATATATATATATATATATATATATACTATATATCCCATATTGTAAATGATACCATAAAGCAAATATCTTTCTGTGGTTAACATCCAATAGCACCCTAAGTTACCTTATCTTGTGTGCGATTCCCCCACCTCTCGCTGAGCTATTTCATTGAAGGCTAGATTTCACTGTTGCTTCGGGCGGTACCAATATTCTTCCCAGGCACCTGATGCTCCTATACCTCTCCCACACCTGACACGATGGAGGTGCCCTAATCTATATATTACCATTGAGATTAGATAAATATTATGGTGTGCGTTGGAGACAACTTTTAATTTTTTTATAATAATGTCCACTTTGGTACTTTGGTAGTGAGCGCCGGTCAGCACTATATCGCTAAACTCAATTCATTTGTGTGTAAATCATATGTTTCATGGTGGACGTATATTTTTTATGTTAATCTTTCACATTTTATTCTTTTATTTAAAAAAAAGTTGCGCTCTTTCAGGTAAACCTAGCTGTGCCAGTTACATTTATTGCCATGGTTTGATTTAGGGTGGTTCAAAATGGCAACAGGTGAGTTCAGTCGATTCATTGTTTATTGAACTGTATGGTATATAAGCTTTTTGAGGCATTTTGTATTTCGTTCACATTGTCATAGTTAGTAGTATCAGAGGTGATAAGGTACCTCATCTGTCCTAGTTTGTGCATAATTCCTAGTTTCTTTTTAGTCATTATGTTCGTTACCACAATTCATTTGAAACTATTATCATCATAATGCTAATTTGTTCTTTAGGTTCTTTTCCAATCACTCAATCACATTGCAACGCACCACTTACAGTATACCTTAATAATATTAAACCGAAAAGACTAATCTTAACAGAGCAGTTGCTGAGGTGACTGGCATAAATTTGGGACAAAGATAAAACTGTCCCAGGCACCTGTTGCAATAAAATCCAATCATTGAGGAGCAACAGGCACTGGGTGCACTGGAGCAGTTGAGCAGTGCATATAACGCAGTTGGAGCCCTGACCCTGGAGGAATGGAAGGAGGAGGCTCCATGTAGGTTACCATGTGTTGTGACGACGTGCAGGAGCAGTGTTTTGGAGACCCTGTGTTGTGGCGACCCCTACCTCCTCCTGATTACAGTATCGACCCACCCCACCTACCGACCTCCTGGTGCCACAGCTCCCTATGCTTGTCTATTTATACTGCATACAATACTATCAGCACGGAGGGGTATCTAGGCCTGGCTGCTTTGCATTGCTGTCTTCAACTTGAAGACTCTTGCAGCCCAAGGTTAAACATTGGCCGCCCACCAAGTTCTGCTCAGCTTAAAAGTGTGCTCCAGGCTAAACTCATGAGCAAAATATCTAGTCTGCATACTGTTTCCGCCCATGTAAGCAACGAGCGCTCAATACTCTAGATGTCATGATACGCCTGTCACTTATAAATAGGAGACATGCTATTACTTGAAACGTAAATATATTTCATTTACTAATTCAGTACCCCTGTTATCCGAAGTCGGTGCTTATTGTAGACCTTGCGTGTGTTAAGGAACAATATCATCGTAAAACCTCCTTTTCATAACGTTAAACGAAAAAGCCATATGCCTCCATGGATCATATTAATATCTAAAAATAGAGAAGTAAATTATAATGACATGCTTAAGTACGTGGATAACTGACTGGTATAGTGAACACTAACATATATCATACTGCACAGCTATAAAATTACCTTATTAACTACAAATGTTGCCCTAAAAGTGCAGGGAAATAAAGACAGAAGTTAACTTATTATATAGAACAGACCAACCTCATAGATCTTTGCGGCATATCATTATATATTTTAACTTAGCCTCTTCTACAAACTGTCCCGACACAATCATCCACATAGGACTAACTCATTAGCTAAATTCAAATAAGTCAATTTCAGTGAACCTAGCCCTTTATGTCTCATTACTGTTCCACCAGCTCTAGCCGCTTTAGCTGACTTCCCTGTGGGACCCTTGCGTGCCAGAACGCCGTTGGCTATGTCTAGATGCTGGTCAGTCCTCTTCGCCTATGTCCATATTAAAGCAGCACTACACCAGTAAGCTGAGGCAGTGCCAATTGTTTGAGGGGTTTGACATAGAGTAAGGGGATGCTTCATTACTGACCAGTTGGCCTGGTTATTGGTCATTATACATGTATTTACCATGATATATTGGTAGCATACGACATGAACGATTATAAAAGTTTATCTGTAGAAATTCGTATTATTGTATGACCTATATATTAAATAGACAAATGCCAACGCCCATTGATACTGTCTCTGTTGTATTTCACAAGTGGGGGCTGGGGCCATATCCCACGAAGCCGCAGGCTGAGTGGGATATGCCCCAGCCCCCACAAGTGAAATACATCAGAGATGGTATCAATGTAGTTGGCATTTGTGTTTATTTTTCATTTGAAGCCATTTAAGGAAGAAAAAACAATCTTTTCCTTGCCCATTGAATACGGACACATTGTATTCAATGGGGGCATTGAATACGGCCCTTCAGTGCTAAAGCATAGGAAGTCTTGTATTTCAAAAAAATAAAGGGGCATTCTCACCACTCGCACTTAACCACATAGTAGACTTGAACAGTACTAGAATGGTCAATGGTCAATATTTTGTGGGATGCCAGTTTATGGAGGGGTTTTCTATGGAGAGCATGATGTTTCATATAGCATCAAGTTGCAATAGTGTCAGCAAGCAACTCATGTCTACACTCTGCTTTGTATAAAGATAGTACGGTCCAACCGAATTGACATACCTTATGCAACTCGCCAATGCTGAATTAAACTACTCATTCAATGAGTCTATTACTACAATTACTTTTGTGTATTTTATTCATGACCAAGAACGCAGAGATCAGCAAAATGGTAGTTTAGTAGAGTAATAAAATCCCCTTTCCAAATAATTATAGTGGGTTATAAGAATAGAACTATGTATACTGCGAACGTTTGGATACTACATGTATATGACTGAGGAGCATGCCAACTGCTTGTTTGCTATTGCCAGATTTCGTATCACATATTATATTGGTTATATAAAAGTCGCGGCCTGTACATATACACTTATCCTTTTCACTGCCATCCTGAAATGTCTAGCATTTACGAGGACTTTAGGTAAGGTAACGTTTTATACTGTAAATGTTTGGTATGATAGCATAAGGCCAGTACTGACACCCAATGAGCAATATTCCTAAGACAGTAGTTAGGGGTAGTACATGTCTATGCTTGTCCCTTCAAAGGGGTTAATTTATTTGCCCCCCTCAGAGGGATTTTCACCTTAATCTTTAAAACCCCATACATGCATTGTCTGTCCGTGTATAGAAGAAACCATAAGTAACGGTTCCAAGGGTAACAGTTGGAAAGTGTCCAGCACTTTATCCACCTGACCTCTCCACTGCCCAGACAAAACTTATCCAGTACCTGGTCCCTGCACTCTCCATGAACATCTAAAGACTACAAAATATGCATCACACTGATGGATATGAGTAAGGCATTTGACGCAGTAAGACGGCACAAACTGGTACAAAATCTGGCCTCAATACTCAATGGAACTGAATTACACCTCATAAAGCTATTGATAGAAGACGTCAGACTTCAAGTAAGAGTTGGAAAAGAATCATCAACACCATTCAAGACCAAGATGGGAGTCCCTCAGGGAGACCGCTTGAGTCTGATACTTTTCATACTATGACTCCATGACTTATTCAAGGCATGCGTGATGAGTATCCTTTAGTTTAAATCTGAGTTCAATTAGCCAATCAAAATCACAAGTGATATCCTGTACAAAAGGACAAAACAAAAACACTGAAGCGCAGTCATCAAAACCAGGAGGCTAAGGTGGTTTGGACATGCAGTCCAGTTACCCACAGAGACACCAGCAGAAGCAGCCCTAAAAGAGGCTAAGAGGAAAATCAAGAAACCAAAAGGAGACAAAAAACTACCTGGATGCCTGTCCTGGAAAAGGATCTGAAAGCACAGAACTAAACACTAGAGGGAGCCACAGCATTAGAATATGACAGAAATGCTTGGAGGAGGGTGGTGCTCATCTGCTAGGTGACACGTTTTTGTGGAAAATCCTGACATTCAGGACTAAGTTAAATGAACAGAATAAGTTAATCCTGATCATTTCAGTGACTCTTTTCTAAAGTCCAAACAGTTATGTTGGAGCAAAATACACACTTTACAAAATACACACTCCAAGGATATCGAAAAACATTTATAAAATACATTGTCCTCCTTTTCGGAAACGAACATGATAATGATTTTGTGTAAGAGTCCTGGGACGGGAGTAAAAATATAGGACCAAGATGGGTCTAAACGCATAATTATATCATATTAATCAGCTGAACAACATGCTTAATGCGATGAAATATCATGGCCCTTGTATCCTGTATAGAATACTTCATCATGATTTGTTCATGCAGTGTGCAGGTTTTACTCTGTTCCCCTTCCTCACCTGCCCCAAGCTCACCTTACCGCGTATCTATTATTCATGGGTTCTTTGCATGGCACGGACTGAGGGTTGAGGTATCGGGGTTAGGCTAGCCATGGGTAAGTCATGAGCTAAGAACATAACAGAGGGAAGAGTGGATTCAATGCCATTAACACGATCAAGGAAGGTGGACCTACAAGGGGCTGTATTTGGCAGTGAATCTTTCTAAAGTGAATCACCTCCTAGGAAACTGGTAAATAAGATCCACATGTATACCGCTGTCTCCAGTTGTTCAGGTTGCATTATGACTTGGGTAGAAGCGATTGTATTTTTAAGGTCGGTGATGGTGAATGAATCTATGAAGTGAATGTTAAGGTCCCACTCCTACACTTTTACCGAGGCAATCTTTTACACCCTGAGTACACAGGTATAGTAGGAGCTAGGAGTATGTAATAGATAGACTATGGTTATGAAAAGGTATGTAGAATTAACCACAGCTTTCTGGTGGGGCCAGACGATCGAGGGTGCAGCCCAAGTCGCCCTACCAGCAAGCTGTGGTTAATCTACATACCTTTTCATAACCATTGTCTATCTGTTTTAAACCAGGTTATGCAGTATAACCAAGGTGCGAAGTCTATTGTTCTCCCTCGCCACCGTGGTTTAAGGGATGTCCGTACGGTCAAGGTCGACCATGCAGGGTGTCAACCCGAACCCCCTATAAGGCTCCTTCACTGTATTTCGCGTACAGATTGGTACACGTCCTATAACTACTACATAATATAGCAACCGTACACATAGTACATCTGGAAGGTTTTTCTCTTTTTACAAAGAGTAGGTGCAGAGAACACGTTCATGAAAATACATTTCTGGGCTGTCCCAGAGATTTAACTTTTGCTGAAGCAGTTCTTTGTAAATATTAAAGAGAAATCGTTAAATAACAAAGAAAATGGCATTTCTGACAGTGATTTAGAGAGGTAGTTGGGGGTTTTCAAGGCAGTTTCTCATGAATAGGCAACTGTTTGAGGAGGAAAATAGTGTTTCTTATAAGCTATTTAGTAGAAGCTGAGGAGGTCCTACTAAGTGCAATAACTGCAAAATGCTACTAAATTAAAGATATTCTTTAAACAAAAAAGAAATTCAATGTCTTGCTGTAGGTATAATTTATGAATTGCAAAATAAAATTGATCATAATTCATCCATTTTAGATATCTAGTGAATTCTCCAATATTACCAAAATCGCTACTGCATCACTTGAGAGTTGAGGCACAATGATTTGTTGATAACAAACGATTAGGCCCAAAAAAAGGTTTGTTTCAGGTCACCTGACCGACCCTATCAAAACAGGGCCAACCCTACCTTTTATAATGCAATTTTTATATTTTTACACTTTTTTGGGGTCCATTTTAGGTTTACACAATTTTTTCCCCCCAGTTTTACACTTTTTTTGTTCAATTTAGGGTTATTGTGGAGAAGCTGTAAAAAAGAAAATAAGTTTATAAAAAAAGAAAGAAATCCGATCTACCGACCCTGGACTTTCTGCCCATGTTACCTGAAACAATTTTTTTTTATTTGGCCTTAGGGATGCACTGAGTCACGTGCAGGGGTGGATCCAGGGATGACCAGACCCCCCCCCCCCCCTCTTTGGGAAATAAAAGAAAAATATTCTAATGACATTTTAACTCCTCCCTCAGCCCACAACGAAAAGGGATGACATCACAAAGGGAATTCCCTGGGTGTTTCCCAGAAGTTAGACTGATTTTGGTATATTTTTGTAATTAGGACAGGTGAGGAAACGAATTGCCTATACTACCTTGTTCAAACGAATTTCCAGAACAAACTCTCTTATAACCCTTCAAATTCGTTTTCGTTTTAGGGTGCAGAAACGATCACCTAAAGATTATCTGATTAGAAATACAAATTACAAATATCCTAAACGAATTCTCTTGTCCATTAGCTGGTGAAAATCGTTTATAAGCGAGTTCTTGAAAAAAAGAGAAAAACCTTCCTGCAGTCATAAGTAAGTCTCCCCCAATCAGATGACTTCAAGTTTACTAAATAAAATTTAGATTGAAATGCAATGATTTATGACTATACAGCCTGATAACTAATTTATTGGGTTTACAGATTACAACCTTGTGAAGTATAATTTAATGGTACCTTAATTACTTAAGGGGTGATACGTCTCAATTATGCTCTCCAGAACCAATCTCGAAAGATAAACGCAGTTTAAAATATGAGTTGAATAACCTGATAGATAACTTAGATAATTATCCATCTAGATTGGCCTGATATGTGTACTGATAACTGCATAATCTGCTTGTAAATTGCAGAGGCAAATAAATTAAATATCGAGTGTTATACGTTTTAAAATATTCTTTAACATGTCCATGCAGGTATACCACATCTTAGTATGCCTTAGATGTTACATACAGAGGATTACATACCATAGTTCAATACCCAGAGCTAATGGGGCTTAGGGCTATAGCTACTTACTTCACTCAAAACCGACACTTACCCCACTTTAGGAGACCTCTTAATTTGACATGTGCTGTATAAGAGTACTTCATAGATTAGAAATGCACTATCTATTGCGTGTATGCAGTTCAATAAAACTGATGACAGCTCGACCCCTTTATCTGTGTATTCTTATCTCGTTTGTTTGAACTTCAAGGACTTATGTATGTATACATGTGTTATAGGAAAGATGTGTCCACTGTAGTGCTCAATGTTAATGTAAGGGTCTAATTAGGTCCTCTTCCTGAGCACAGATTTGTAACTTGATTGAGATAGAGTCTATTTAAAATTACAATAGTTAAGGAAAGGTTTATATTTAATCGGTGATCAGTTGAATAGAAACTCAAAATTTGATATTTAATATGATTTTTCCCCCTTCTATCTTATTCATCTGCCTTGAGAATGTCATGACGTACAGTACACTATTAGCTCCATAATTCTAGTTTGTAAAAATACAGTAATGATTAAATACCCTGGTGTACTCGATGGATGGTGTGTACTATCAGGTTATATGCAATTTCTCTTATTAGGTGAGAAATCAAATGTTACCATTATATTGCAATATCTTACCTTTTGATTCTGATTTCTAGTTCTGCCTGGATGTGCTAGTGCTCCTGTTCCTCTGGTGGGTAACTACAGACTGAGTGAGGTCTAAGAGCACCGGTGGTCGACCTACTCCTGAGGGATTAGGCCTGGACTTACTAAATACCTTGTTTGTTTCTAAATGATCCTTCCAGGAAATTTTAATACTGAACTTAATGCTACTTAGCTGGACAACACTTATGCATGCGGTACCCACCTGATGCATTTATGCCTGGTGGGGTTGGTTTAAATGATAATTATGTGGTACGATTTGCGAAAAGGGACCTTAGTACAGGTTTCTCAAAGGTCCTTTCCCAAGGCCATGCCAAGGGCAAGTTTTTCAGAATGTTTTCCTAATGTACGTAGCTACATATTACTGTGTGTTTATCCTCCTGCTAAACTTAGCTATATATTATGTCAGGTTATTCATTAGGGAGCTTGTCATAATTATTTCCCATCCAATCATTTGATAAACTTTGCTTCATCTTGTATTTCTCTTATCCCCAGTTGTTTGTCCATTCCATGATATCGCTGATCTATACTTTAGAATTTTCCTTCTAGCAGGGGCTTGAAGCTATTGCACTTTATCTGGGGTTATATTCTGTGCTCTCATTGGTATATTTTCTTAAGTCCTCGTCGGTTCCTTAGGTGTCTAGTCCTCCGTGCCATTAGGCTATTTATGATATTTCTGAGCTTTTCAGTATTTGAAGTGACATGGTCTTCTGTGTATATATATCAGAAAAGGAATACGTGATCATCGATTCAAAACAATTTGAACAAAGGGTTTTATTACCTTAAAAGCTCTTGTAAACCGTGTTACCTAAAACACAAAATAAGCTGCTATAATAATAACTAATTCCCTAAGTACACCTAGTAGATATGCTTTGTATATTACCCAAACTTGGCCCTCATCAACGGACTTATGTAAAAAGTTTAGTGGAAATAGCTATCCATTTGTATTAGTGATTGAGCTGACATAACACCTAGTACTACTTAGCACGACTCAAATGATCGATTTCATTTGTACTAATCGTATTTCCTTTCGTTCCACTTATTTCTGACTATTACTACATAACTTGGATATTGCCACTGCCATTTTCTTTACTTTACCCCTTACATATCAAAGAAGAAATCTATTCTTTGAAATAAGAATTCTAGTAGCTGGTCAAAGATAGCACCCGGTCAAAGACTTCACATTGGCCAGATTTGGTGAGACATATTATTTGTCACTATCATATGGCACTGGTGCCAGAAAAATTGTTATCCGGATTAGCCGTTAGGAGGAAATGGGCCAGCCTAGCTGCCAAAAATATACTGGCACCTGAACAGGAAAGCATGGCTGTACTGACCTCGCCAATTCCTGGAGCTATTAATGATTGAATTAATATTGAATTATTCCAGCATTGTGATATTTATGCCCCAAGCTGACTGCAAGCCACAATGAGCCTGTGTCTGTTAGCATGTTGCCTGGGGGATGGCAGCTCAACATGATACAGTGGTGTTGACTTGAGGCAAAGATTACTTCTTATCTATGACACGGTGAGAGTGTGGTGTATTTGTCGTGTTGCTATTGTGTTGGAAGTGAAGGACATTGGTGAGAAGGATGCAATGGTGGACGATCTATAGGGTATGGCCAGACACTTGAAATAATAATTGAAGTTTGATAAACCCTCTCTAGTTGTTCATTGTTCGGAAGAGTGTCCAATTCAAGGTATGTGTCCGACTCATGCATGGTTAATATACTCTAAATACTTATTTATTACAACAACGAATTACAATATTCTATTTCAATATATTCCCTGGCCAGGCACTGAATTACCAAAGTACCATTTATATTACCAAATAGTTCGATTTTAACATATCAGGGTCTTCCAGATTCATTCTGCTGCCATATAATTGGCCATCCCCATTGACTTAGATTGCCTTGATTCGTCCTGGGAGACTATAATTAGGTATAACTACTCTGTAACCCTGATATACCAATTAAATAATCAATACTGAACCCTTAACCACCACCCTACCTCTCCTCACTAACCCATTCAGCCACCTCCCCACCCTACCCACCTTGATCTCGCCCAACCACCTGTTCCCCCCACTCCTACCCACATGCTAACCACCCCCTAACCACATCATCCGCCCCACCACCCCAAACCCGACGTCCTCCGCAACCCTTATCATATGGATCCGATCAATACATGTAATTCATACCACCTAAATAAAAATGCTTACATTATCTATGTAGGGAATATAAATGTTATTTCAAGATAGATAATATTTCAATTAGCAGATCAGTCCATAAAACAGTCCTCAGCTGGTTATTTTAATTAATTATAGTTCATGAAATCTTTCCTGATACTTCTATTCATAGGACCATATAATATTCTATTCTATATTCTATGAAAAGAAGTATCGTGAAACATAGATTTTAATAGTATTGCCAATGATAAGTCTTGCTTTGATATGATATATCAATATCAAAGCAAGACTTATCATTGGCAATACTTTCAAAGTCTGCCTGCACCAAATAAAATTTTTAAAAAGTGTTCAAACCCGACCCAATGTGAAAAACACAACTGACCAAGACACCCCTTTCCCCACCCATTTTTGGATAATTTTACTTGCCTCACTAGCCTAAATGATAACTGTTTGTGACTTCATGGTCTAATTTCTTAACCTAATTATCTTACCCTGCCTTGACTATAATGCGTTCCTTGCCAAGCTCTATGCGAGTCATTGTGACAAGCCACAAGCCACTATTTAAATTTGCGAGCCATTCGTGAGCCATATATATATATATATATATATATATATATATATATATATATATATATATATATATATATATATATATATATATATATATATCCTATTATCATTTTAGTGTTAGCAAATGGTGAGTAGCGAAAAAGCTCTATTGTAGAGGTGCATCTGAACACTCTGAATTGAGTCACATATACCTTCTCTAAGTCGCAGACATAAAGAAGCTGAACTTCCGTGTTACACAGTTACATGTGGATCTTTTTGCCACCATGGTTCAAGTGCTGGCAAAGCTAAACTACAAATATGTCGATTTACGCCTCATCAAACACTTATGTGTTGGGCAGTTAACGGTGCCTAGATGTAGATTTTGCTCAATCCACACGACCTCCTCTTGCAATGCTTCTCATTGATCACAGCGGTCAATGTGGGCCAGTTGTGTAGGGACGTGGGTGCTACCTGTTGTTATTTATTAATGAGTGTTCTGCCATGCAACCACGTGTATACAGTAGCTGCATGTTGGATGCACCTGGTGCATGTCGGCAGGAGCAACCTATTTCTTCTGTTGCTGCCTAATAAGCTATGCATATCCAGGAAGTAGGAAGGGGAAGGGATGTGTGTGCGATAGTAACCCCCCCCGGACATCTACCCCCCCTATCATTTACCCCTTAGAGATCTACCCCCTAGGACATCTACCCCCATAGGACTTTTACCCTATAGGACTTTTACCCCCTTGGACATCTTCCCCCTTGGACTTTTACCCTCTGGGACCTCTACCCCTCAGGACATCTACCCCCTCTGCATGATGTGACTCAACCATATGGGCATTTGGAAAGGGGTGGATATGTTCCCAGGAGTAGATCTCAATAAAGTATTAGACCCCATGACCAAAATTGTGGGGACAATTGTATCGATCGTGAGCGGCCTTGAAAGGCACTGACTGTGAGTGTCTTTTAAGAGCTGGCAATAAATTTACCTGTTCATGAAAAAGCAAATGCTGGTGACTGAGATATTCTACCGATTTTTGCTAATAACGCAGGATAATATTACTCTGATATTTAAGCAAATAGAAAATGCCAAAAAGCCACATGTCACGTTGGTAACTTTTACGGTAGCAGGTTCATAGGGCCCATCCGGACAGCACCGGGGATTCCAGCACCCAATCCCCCACAATATGTATTGGTGTATTCCTGAAATTATATCGACCTTATTTGGCCTTGGGTGGGATCCATGGCCTCGCCCTTCTGCCCGCCCCCTCCTCCTCACCTCACTGGAAGGGACAGACCGCGTGAAACTATTCTGCTTAACCTCGTGCATTGTTCCTGTTTACAGCAAATAAGCAGTACAGTCTAGTCTAAATCGTTATTGGATGTATTTTGACAATTAGATCGATCTTATATAATTCTATAGGCGCCATGGATGGCATACAAAATTAGAACCAGGCACACTGGAGGTCGAAGGGAGACACATTTCCTTCCCCTGATCCCTGATACTTTGTATATACTACTTACCTGAGGAGATACTGGAGGAGGCAGAAGTAATGTAATTCAAGCCTGCGTGTAAGCGTTGGAGAGGGTCTCGCTATAACACAGGTGGTAATCCTCTATAGACGGTGCTTCTTCCTGCTCTAACCTCCTGCCTGCTCCTCCTGGGTGTGTGGCTGTCACTCCTCCTGCAGCAGGTGGTGGTACTAGTAGGTGTTGTATCCAGGCCTCTCCTTGAACCTCCTCCTGTTTGGGGACGTTACCCCTGGTACCCAGCCGTGGCAACAAAGCATCAAAATTGCATGTGCCTGGAACTGGAGGTGGGAGTAGGCGGAAGTGGGTGGGTAGAAGGAGGGTCAGGTTGGGGAGGGGGGCTACTTCCTCCCAGTTTTGGTCCTTGAAAAGGCTCTGGTAATTGGAAATGCGAAAATGCGATGTATGTATTCAATAGCCTTCATGTCCTATGGCATGGGTTGGGAGAAGACATCAGTGGTAGTGTATATGCATGCCATAGACCCAGTGTAATAGACATGTGGCGGGGTGGGGGAGGAATGTCCTTCCTAATCCAGGTGCACTGCCAGTACACTGGAGTACAAAACCTTAATAGATAAACACCTCGCGGAGGTCCTGGTTGCGATAGGTATAATCAACTAGGGAGGATCATGTGGAGCATTAATAAAATGTGTTTATGCAATCTGCAGCAATCATTAACTGCAATATCAGCAATCCTTTTTACATCACAACCAATGTGCTGTATTCTCAAAGGTGTAAATCATACTACAAATATGCATGTATGTATGTTAATTACAGAAGTGGACAATTCATCATCCTCAGTGTTGTAGAGTTCTCTTGCATAGCAACAACATTCACCATAGCTCTGTCCACAGTGTGTTCTTCATGGCCTCCATGCATTTTATATAATGCTACAGATTCATATGGTATGTAGAGTCATCGATCAGAGCAACACCTCTACCTAATATCAATAATAGAGAGACCCCCCCTCACCCAGCTGACAGATTTATGTTAAACTTATAAGGGTGTTAACAACCATTCATTACTTAAGCATGGCTGTTAGAAATGGTTTGTTGTCCATAGTTTAGTTATGCCATGTTTAATATATATATACAAGCAATCACAGTTTTATATTAGAGTAGATTTTATGGTATTCTGCTTATTTTTAAATTTCTATGTTTTATATTTTGTTTTATTAAACAGACACGTATTTTCTCTGCGACTGTCTCTGTCTCTCTGTCTCTGCCAACCTCTCTCTGTCTGTGTGTGTGTGTGTGTGTGTGTGTGTGTGTGCGTGTGTGTGTGTGTGCGTCTCTCTCTCTCTCTCTCTCTCTCTCTCTCTCTCTCTCTCTCTCCCTCATTCTCTCTCTCTCTCTCTCTCTCTCTCTCTCGCTATCTATCTATCTCTCTGCCCCTATATCGCTCAGATCATGTCTGTCTCATTCTCTTTTTCTCTCGCTCTCTTCATTCTCCAACCCCTGTGTGCCCCCTGTGTATTGTTATAACATTAAAACAAATCGGATTACAAAATACTTTCCTAGGGTTATAATACGTTATTCCGATCCAGACATTGTGATTATAGACTGGTCAAACCTAGGTCAAGGATACTTTGGCGAGTGTTCAATGTGTGAGATCAAACAGTGTTAACCTTCAGGGCAGCACGTGGCAAACCTTTGTCCCCCCAAGGTTACATAATGCGTTGATACACTATGCATTTCTACGTGCCGTATGGATGCATTACCAGTCCTGATGCTGCAATGGTGCATCGATCATACCAACTCTACACCCTCAGAAAAGTGAGAGTCATTGTCGCTAAAACTACCCTCACCTGAGAGTAAGGCAGTTTTAGCGACAATGACTCTCACTTTTCTGTGTGTGTACCGGGCCGTTAAACCCAAGAAAAGGTGACATGTCGATTTCTCCAACATGGATATGAAGCCTTCAGGAACGATACCATATCTACAGTTACAATTAACGATCTCGTGTCGCAATTAATATCATCCTATACTCTATCACCGTTAATATATTAATACATTAAGTACAAATTGAATATGAGATGTGTCTCTTAAATATTGTCTAACTTATGTAACCAAGCGCATGTTCCTTAGGCTACATTTAAGCCTACAGCACCAGGAGTTGTTGGCTATCAGGCACCATGAAGGTCTAAGCATTAATTAATCATTTAAATTGGTGTGGGTGCTCTTTGAGAGACGTGTCTATACCTCAAAGTGCATCAGATATTAACTGCACTGTGTACATGTATATGGTTACACCATGACTACAAGCTCTACAGCTGGATGATTGTACAGCCTGGCATTAAGGATCTAGGTGAAGGCAATAGTCTATGGCGTTAGTGCCTTCCATTTGACATTTGGCCTTTTATGTGACCCAAACTGATATCAACTTGATATTATCCATTTATTGGCAGCCAGCTATCCTTCCTCTGGTGTACGAAATATAGTATAATCTATAAACACAATATTATTGCACATATCATTTCTAATGGATTAGTTACATTTGACAGCAATTACCAGTTTGGTGTAGTTTAACATTTGCTAAAACGCATATCCCTTAAGTATGGAAATAACTAGCTCACATCCGTATTACAGGTATGCCAGGAACGATTCATGGATGGACATGCTCTATGGAGGCACCCTTGGAAGCGTACCCATTCTTGGAAGAACGACCCTCAGACCAGCCCCGATGGTCCATTTAATCATGTTAATAGACAGGGAAATGTTGGGCTTTATGCCATTGTACTACACTGATGTCACAAAAGTACCAAAGTACCAACGTATTGTCCAGTTAGCCATAGTGGTGTACTAGATGCACTTATACTTGATTTGATACCTAACTATGAACAGACCTTTGGCATTTTTCGTTACTCTTGCTATCCCTACACATCAGCCCTCAGGCTATATAACCTGTTTTTCTTGCACTGCACATTTAAAAGTTTATTAGTGTGATTAGCAATTCTTGTGACAGGTAATCAGGTTTAGTGTGGCTGAACATGCTACTTTAACACAATGGTTAAGGTCATGTTTCCCTAATTGGCTATACCAGGGTCACACAGAATGCTATGTAGTACTGTTACTCCAATTTCGAACTGCAATGTATTCATGTTCCACCAAAGCATTGAGGAAAAGATTAGAGTCACTGTCGCCAAAGGCACTCTCTGCCTGTTTTTAAAGTAAAAGTGCTCTTGGTGAGAGTGACGCTCACTTTTTCCTCAGTGAGTGGTAAAGTCGTAACAGAGTTCTCTTGTGTATCATCTTCTACGCCGAGCTCGTGAAGCTGGTATGATCTTGCAATTCGGTAGATAACTTCTTGTCTTGTCTAATAATGAGGCTACTACACAGAACCTACTGCAAACTATAGGTGGTTCTATGATCACATATTATGTTCTGATATTCAGAATACCTCAGTTTATGACATGTATGATTATACTAGGGCTGAAAGATCTGCCGGAAAGACCACCAGCTCTTAACGACAATACGTATCAAGGAAAATGCATTCACAAGCATTCTGATTATTCATATTAGTATTATATAAGGGGGGTTGTAAACGGTAAGTATAGGAGTTCATGGGTTTACCCTTAAATTACATTCATTAAAGAAATGCCCGAACGTATGACAAATGCTCAGAGTACAAACACGCACAATATAGCATATCTATCGTATATCCGTTATGCAAAGCAGCGATGAAGGTAGTGTTATTCTGAACACCTCTAATGTGTTTTTAAGCTATTACATAATTCAGTTAGTACATTTCTTTTTATTTTCATTCAAAACGAACCAATATATAGCATGTTTTGGAGAATTTAAAGCACAAACAGCTGCCAGCATTGCCCATTCATTTAGACTAAACAATTAATGAATAAAATATGACCCTGACCCTGCATCGTATGTGCCTATAGCCTAAGACATGAAAGCTTCACCACAGAGCCCCACCACTAGTGTGAGGATAGGAGAGGTAGCACACTGGGCTCCCGGATACACATTGTTGATTATCGAAATGGTACTTTTTTTTCTGGGAAATGACAATCAATAAACAGCAGCAAGTAGTATTTGTATGTTTCATCGATATTGTTTTTCAGAGGAGTGTTTCTTCAACCTCGATAATTCTATTACAGGTACCTTTATAGGGCAAAACAAAGTTACTATGTTTAAGCACCATTATGTAAATGACCATTTTGATTATTTACATCAATATTTCATGAAAAAACACCTTTTTATCTTAATCTTTTTAAAGAGATAGTTTGACAAGATTATCGTGGATCTCTGTCTATGTAGTCATCTTAGAAACAGTATGTTAGGTGTTTCTAGTACAATGTAGCGGAAGTATGGTATAGTATAGGAGAGACTTCAGTCCCATTTCAAGAGTTTAATTTGTGTTTCAAATGCTGCAGCTACTTGAGAAAATTGGTAGCTTCATATTGAACAAGAGTAATATAGATCCAGCTGTGGGATAACGTTTTAAGTGGGGATTTGTTGTAGCCCCTTGACCAGCCTGTTGGTTTTGTGCATCATGACCTTTTTGGCAGCATGCAGCAGCAGGTATTAAACCTGCCGGTGGTGCATTCACTCATCACGGCGACAATCCTTGGTTCATATCCTCCCAAAAGGTGGTCTGCATGATGCAATGACACAGTTACGGCGAGTCACTCGTAGGCGATGCTGGTACATCATGCGCACAAATAAACTCAAGTCCTGAAGCATTATTGCAGGCTTCAACATACGACTTGTAAGTCGTATTCAACAACCTTGGTCAACCTGGAGCGATCCAACACCATTCTGTATTCTCCACTTTTGAAAAATGCAGAAAAATATTCGACACTACTTGACTCAATTTGTGTTCACCTTGTGTATAGCCCCTTTCTTGGACAACTTCTCAATCTCAGAGTCAACAATACTGGATGTATCATCATTGTATACAACTACATTGGGCCTCAATTGCACCCTGACCCTTATGTTTAACCCTTTACGGCCAGCAAAAATATTTAAGGCCAGCTGTGCGCGGCCGGGCATTTTTACAGGAACTTTCCCTGGGCCAAGCCCTTGCTGAATCCCCTAGAGTTATGATGACTTTAGTCGATGCTCGGCCCCCCATGGTATCAACTATAGTTGATGCTCGCCCCCCATGGCATCAATAATAGTTGATGCTCGTCCATAAGGGGTTAATCTGCTTGTGCCTCTGCAGGTTCCTGCTGTTATGTAAAGTAGCCAGCACAGGCTTAAACTGAGCAACAGGCTTAAACTGAGCAACACGCTTATACTGGGATTATATGACTATAAGTTATAACACAAGGTATGATAGAGCTAGACACCTATCATCTTTATACCCAAGAAAGCCCTAGTGCACCATGTATTTGGCCATAGACAGGTGACACCATCTGAAGTCTAAAGATGATGGTGGACTAAGCAGTTTACATATTACTAACTAGATGGCGCTACCCTCTACGACCAAACCCATGGTACAGAAGGGCCACCTAGGGTATAAAGATGATGGGCGTCTAGCTCTGTCATACCTTGTGCTATATCACAGATAAAAGACGTCTCTTTTCTGTGGCTATATACAGTTATCCACTCTCAGCATAACCAAGCTGATCAGTTTAAGCCTGTGGTAGCCAGTGTAGAAGAAGCAGAGACTGGTTACCTCCCCACCTCCCCATGTGTTATGTAAACAGGCCTGGTAGTCACCGGAGATGACCCCTTACCCGCCATGCAGGCAACAGGAAAAGAAGGAGACATATCTAAGATGGCCGCGCCCAGTGAGGCGTGATGATGACGTCATTAAACTCATTAAGATTTCATTCAGGAGACAATATACATCATATATCCTGGTGGTGGCACCGTCTCAATGTAAGTTCCTCGTGAATAGATCATAACTGATTTATGTCTAGCTGCGAATGATTAATATTATATACTGTGCCAGATCTAGTTGACCCTTTAAGGACCGCATAATATGCTTTGAGTCTACACGTCCACTTGTCCCCATAACGCCCCAGCGCAGCCCCGGAAAACAACTCAAGCGTGTTGGATTGGTGCACCATGCCGATCATAATTTGTTATGGGTGACATGATGCATGGATGCAGCCCTGGTGAGATACTCTGAAAGTTTGCACTCATGCCCAAAAAGAGCCTCGTGCATTAAAGCAACTGTCTGCACTCAAAGGATTAATAGATGGCCGTGGTGTATGCACAGTATGGAATGTGTATTGACACTATACATGTTATTAGGCCTGTGTCCATTATACGACAAGGAAACTGGAATATATGGCCGTTTTGACGTCCAGCAATATGTACATATCTGGGAATATATTTTGTAGATATATTCTACTTTAACTTCAGGTATGCTGTGTCCACTAGGCGTTATAAATTGCTGCCCAGACTGCCCAGGGCAAACATGGACGAGGTTTTACAATAGAATAAAGAGCATAATTATATTCCAATTTCTGTACTAAAAATCAAACATGTTAGATATTCAAATGCCTACTTTTGTCGTTCATATTTGACCCTTGCAGATTGCTATTCCACTTTTGTATTTGCGAATTTTGTCGTCCAGCTGTGTCCAGGGACACAAAACATATATTTCATATTTGTATTCAAATTCACGATTTAACGGACGACAAACGGCCTCATATATGCTAGTGGATACAGGCCTAATGACTATTATCATGCATAGCATACTCTGCCTATTACAACGAGGTTCATTCAGCAAAATTAATCTATGATTCAAGTCCTGTGTCCTATATGCACGCCTCCTAATCTAAACAGCCAGACGTGGGGCTCCGTGCGGCTTCAACAGAATGCGTGAGGATATATATAAACGTTTAGCATAATAGGGTGCCAGACGGGGATTGGTTAATTATTTTTATAAGCAAAATTCAATGTAATACGTATGTACTGGAGTAATGATGAGGGGAAGGAGTAATCACCATAGCCATGATATTTAGCGACTGTGTCAGTACTGAAAGGAGAATATTGAAAGGATAATACACATATTGTATATGCCTGATGCAAACCCTGGTCTAACCCATTTTACCATGCTGATAGACAGAACAATGTAAGCTGGTGCACGACATGAAAAGATACATCATATCAAAGCCTACAACCCTTATTTGTGGTCCAATATGGCCTTAACAATATGGGATTAGTCCAAATGCATGCAATGTACATTAATACGTATTATATTTTATGTATATTGCCATATTCTATACCGAACTAATAAAGAACACCATGATGTACCATGATGGCAATGAGAAGCCAGCACCAGCCAGTCCTTATCAACAGGACACACCAGCACGTGTTCGTGTGATATGTCATTGATATAATGTGGCGCCCCCTTTCGGATCATCAGAGAGAACTAACTGGATTGGAGCAGCGGTTGCAGTGCTGCCACCTATATAGTGAAAGCCAAGATAATCACTATTCCTGTCTCTTGGACCCAAAACATTCCACGGTAAAGCCTGACTACCCAAGTCAAATATTCAAGCCTTGCTAGGACACTATGTGCATTCTTTTTTTTAAATATGGATATAGATGTCAGTATTATTTGAAACTGCTATAACTGTTATAAGCACAATATACATGTCAGTGTCACTATTCTACATGGTTGCTAGTTGTGTGGGTGGTGGTAGGAGTATTATGGTATACACTGGGCACGGCAGTGACTCTTCCATTGAATGCTATAGACCAAGCGACGTTACTTGGTCAGGGGACCAAGTCACGGCAGCTGCATTTGGTGACGCACATCTTGGTGACGCCATAGCAACACCAATCAGAATGCAGATAAGACATATGTGACGTCACTGAGTCATGGCGGCAGTCATGGTGTCGTAGTGACTTTGCTGGCCATAATCTCAGTGTTTTCATAAGTTATTCTCATCATTCTCACTCAATGTTCGTTGTCAGAACCGCATATAACCATGTCTCACCTTAGAGTAGCCTGTTGGCCAAGCCACTCTGTCTCGGGACTCTGCCCCATGGCACCTACAGTGCCACTGGGCAGAGTCCCTCTACGTCGTGGCTTGGTCACAGGCCACTCAATGCGTAGACATAGATATGTGGCATGGCCATTTCTTAAAATTGACATGTGACATACAACATGTGTCATTGCGCCTTGTCGCTGATAATCACGTGGCGCCCCCTATTGAATGTAAGATGGAACTAACTGCGCAGAAGAATGTCATGCTGTCACCTAGTGACATAGTGACATTGAACATTTCACTGAAGGTTCAACATTATAATGACAAACCGAAACTTAAAGTGGGTATATTACATCCGATTTTTCTTCAAATTCTAAATCTTACTTAAATGTATTCTAAACACTGTAAAAGTATGATATTTAGAGAATAGAGGTCAATTGAATGTCACCAATGGTGTTCAGAGGGTAAAAAGGGATCCAATGTCCCCCAACTATGGGCTTACTCATTTTTAGGGAAATCTGTGTTTTTGTCCCATACATTGGATCATGTAATAACTTTAAGAATTGCTACGTTAAAAATGTTTTTCATAGCATATCAGTTTATCTGAGGGGCTGAAGCTGAAAACCCTTTTTGATCGACTGTTATATCTACTCATTGCTAGTTTTGTTTTTTCTTGGTATCAAAACACTTCTATAAAACCTAACTTGTTTTTATTAAGGAATGTGTGGCCCATAGACAAAATGACATTCAATTATTTTAATGGTTCATTCAATTTGGCTGAGTTTGATTTAGATGATCCTTACTTTTTGGAATAAATATGTGACGTCCAACAACCGCCTGCACTGGTCATACACCTAATATGGGCACTCACTGGCCACAACATTGGTCATAATGTGTGCTGAGGGCCCTGTCTATAAAGTCATTAAATTTTGATTAAAATAGATGGGTCTGTCCATCAATGTCTAGACCATAGAGACAAGTAAAATTGACATCCAGGAGGGATTCTATGCAAGAAAGGAGATTTATGTCCTCTAATTCTACAGGGAAGAAGTAAGTATTATTAGGGAGCCTATGATTTTCATAAAATAATTAATTGTAATGTGCAAGATACAATATAGATTCATAATATTATACATATAATTATAGCACATAAGTTTTCATAGGAAATTACTTTTTTCAACAGTGTTTCAAAACAACAATTAACTATCTCTCATAGAGGGCTGCACACCTTTCATTATGACTCATATTTCTTGAAAATATGTAATAAAAGGCCTGTACTTAGGAAAGCCAATCTATGAGAATCCAAATGCATAAGCAGTTGTTAGGAAACACTATGCACCCCACTGTTGACTGCAATACCTCAGAGTTTACCTGACTAAGCAGATTGGGGTTTTGAAAATGCACCTTCAACCTGCTTTTGCTCTTTGCACAGATAATTAATTTTCCTCTGTGTTGTGGCAATGGACTTCTCAGAGTCTCCTTCACAGGATTTCCAGATTATAATTATTATGTATTTTCTTGTAAAACAAAATCCACCGCAGGTCCTTAGCATGAGGAATTTATCACATGCATGGTTTGGTATAGTCAGATAGGGTTCTGAGTTTGTTTGGGACAAAGGTGTTTTTTTAAGGTTGGTACATCGAAGGTACTAAGTAGACAGTGGGCGGAGGAATGCAGGGAAACGGGCATCATTGGAATGAGGAAGTGAGGTGATGAGATGATAATGGGATTTATAAGGTGCAGAAAAAGACCATCAGCGTCCCCAAATCTCTATTATGGGCATGAAGTCAGCCTCAGCATCCCAGACAGGGGAAGTTATAAAAAGTGCAGGGCCCCGGAATTCCCTCCTTTACTTCCTGTCCTATTTGTATCCTTTAGGGGTCAGGATTGGGCCTTCATTAACACATGGAAATCCCGATTTTACACAGTGAGAATTCCTGTGAATTTTCAACAGTTCTATATATCAATAAGTACCATTTTACATTAAAATCAAGCCCTAAAAACAGGTGTGTCCGGCAAGCTTAATCTATCTACATAAACAAGCATACTGTAGCTTTTTTTTTTTGGATATAACAAAATTAATTCTTTTATATTTTGAACTCTTTTTTAATTTCTAGATTTCTTATTTTAGCTTTTAATATTCCGTTTTGAAAAATTGTAAGTTGACTCTGCGATCTGTGAGTCAATATTGCGAGCTGCAAGTTAATATCACTGCCCGCCAGTCAACATTGTTATCCAAACATTGATTTATAGCTACTCGCAAGAGAGATATTTAGAAATAATGAAACAGACCAATAATTCCAATTCCCATCAAAACCTTTATCCGCCTCATCGACATGTATACAACTATGGCAAATATGGATACCAAACGAATCAATTTTTTGGGCTTGATACAGTCATGTTTGATTGTATGCACAGGAGAGTAAGGGAGGTAAAACTAATGAACAGAACGTTGGCCTTTATAAAAGTTGACCTTATTGTTGATACTGAAACATTCCATGTCCACTTGCAGTTTAATCAGGTTATTTCCCTTCAGTTTAATGGACACATGTGTCACACGATAAAAAGGAAGGGAATTTCCCTTGCTATTGAGCATAGACATGTAAATCTAAATCTGTGTCATTTTCTTTTGCCTTTTCGTCTTTTGCCATGGGGAAATGAGGTGTAAACCCTTTTGGGTATGTCCACATCTTTTGTTCAGTTCCTGAATCTGAAATTAGGCAAAAAGAAGGTAGTTTCAGGTCACCCGGCCGACCCTATCCAAACAGGGCCGACCCTACGTTTTTTTGTGCAATTTTGAAGAATCTTCCTATTAATTATTTTTTCATATTTATTTTCTATTTTCTTACACATTTAAAAAGAAGTAAATAGAAAGATGGCATTTTACATGGCTTTTAAAGTAATTTTCAATACATTTGCACATTTCTACAATTTTTGCTTATGCAAAGAGAATTGCTAAAACTTTCACGTTGAAAAAATTAAAATCCGACCTACCGACCTTACACCCTCTACCCATGTTTTTGGCCTAACCTAGAAACAATAATATACTTTTCTTTTAGTGAATAACGTTGGTCAAGCTACCCTTGCATTCTTGGCTCAGGCCATGCACTGCATGAATGTTAGTATTTAAGCAAAAGTTTGACTGCCTATAGTCACATTTCAATGACCTTCATTTCTAGTGAAAGCCACTTAAATATCATTATAAAGAGCTATAATGAAATTCACCTACAATTAGAGCTATAATGAGATCCACTTATTATTAAACTAGCTCAGGTACGTGTCGTTGTTATCCATTATGAAGGAGCACAGGGAGTGTAGTATGAGAACCATTAAAGACTTCCAGTATCAAAATATTGAAAACAGAATTGCAGGGTGGCTCAGAGGCAGGAGAGATGCCACCGTGCCATCTTGGACGCGGGGAAGATTCTTTCCACCGTGCTAAACTTGTACATGTCATAGAATCTAATCCTTCTCAGAAGATTCTATACTACATAGTTGGAAACCAACCTATAATATGTCATATTCCTTATGTGATATAAGTAATGTTTATATTTGAATATTCTACTATGGTATTTTACGATGCTCCATTGTGGCCCCCTCTCCCATTCATTTCTGTTATAATATAATGTTTCAAATGGTATCAAACGATATACAACAATAAGGTGTATGATGATGGTGCCTTTGTAAACCTATGCGCCAATGTTAAATGAGCATAACAATATTAGGTTGCGATCCTTTTATTTCCGTTTTCATATTAACCGTTTCTGCTAAACATTACGATTACCATGGGAAGAGCTGCATTGAAAGACAAACATGTTAAAATGAGTGCCTAGGAGTTTTGAATATTATAATGGTTTACACTTAATTCTCCTTACTTCTGGTGGAATCCAATAGGCTTGGGAGGTTCAGCGGGCAGTCGCTCCGGGACTTATTGGGCAATAAAAGAAGTTTGATATTTGCTATTTTGAATGCAATTGGCTGATTATTTAACCAGAACAATGCTTTATGGTGATGACGTCGAGTGAGAAGCGTTGTTGCTGAACTCACTGATGTGGATTAATTGAATGTCAGAAGTGGTAATTCAGCTGATAATGCTGTTTGGCAACTATATTAACAAATTTCCAAGGCAACGGCAGAGGTTTGGCTAGAGGGAACTCCATTAGGCACATTTTGGCTTTAGAGAGGCCCAGTACACAAAGGGCTTGTACAACATTATACTCGGTACATGCTACTGAGTACACCAGTGTACACTGGGAGAGGGTTGTTGTGTTTGGCTCAGGGTAAGGCATGGTGCTGGCTGATAAATGAAACACAGTGCATATATATGGTGTAAAGCTACAACAACATAAAGGTGTGTTTCAGGTAACATGGTTCATCATCGCATGACTAGCTAAAAACATCAAACAAGACAAATCTTCTCTGATTTAGGATTGTTCACACTGTTAAGTATCTCACCAAAAAGATATAAAATTGCTGTCAAACTATTGTTAAATCCTCTACTGATCTCAAGTACAGATAAACGTAACAGAATCATGTATGAATGGAGCACCATAGTTATGTGTTCATGTGTACCAACAGTGGCAGACTCCCATCATCTTTCAACAGTATAGATGGCCGACTGTCCCATGTGTTTGGTCATATATACTTATATTTAAAGATGCTAGTGGACTAAGCAGTTTGTGCATTGCAAACTAAATAGCGTTACTGGCTATGTCCAAACACATGGGGTAGGGAGGCCATCTCATGTTGAAAGAATCTGTTATACCCTGTGATGTTTGTCAATGTTACACCTAGACAAACCAGTCAGATTGTTGTTCAGATTAAGCCTGCATGGGCCTCATTTCTCAATGGAAAATTGTATCTTGGAGCTGTCGTCCAGAGCTGTCGTCCAGGGCTGTTGAACAAGGTGTAGTGTACACATTGGGGGGAGTCAGTAGGATAGGGTCCACAAACATTTTGAAGAAGGAGACGGTAAGACAGCTCTAGACAACTACATCTAGACGACAGCTAGACCGATCTAGATGACAGTAGGTGGTCGCCACAGGGTGCCATTCTCTGGCATGCACAATAGCCTCTGGGGTTTATTAAGCAAGTATGTACGATTCATCCTGCATTTGATATCGCTTAACATTACCTATTATACATTCAGTCAGAAGATAGGACTACACTGGACGATTCAGAAGATTCAAACATTAAGCTATATATAGCTGAATCGTCCACTGATTCGTCAAAGTGAATCGTCCAACTAAATTGTCCAGCTGCTGCATTTTTAAGCATATTACCTCATCACACCTGGACCATTCACGCTGGAAGATTGACCTGTGCAACAGCTCTGGATGACAGCTCTGGACGACAGCTCCTGATGACAGCTCTGGACGACAACTCTGGACTACAGCCTAGCTTTAAATATAACCTCCCAAGATATTCGATAGTTAGAGGATTCACACTGTAACTTTGTTAGTGGGGGAGAAGGGGAAATTCAACGGGGGGGGGGGGGGGGGGGGCTGAATGCACAATCGTCCTTATATAATTTCGAAATTATTAGATGTTTGCAGACAGAATTAGCATTGACCCTTTTTGCAAGGGTCTACTAGATGACGTAGGCTGAAACACATGTTTTATTTGTTCGACCTAACAGGAACACAATGCACATATGGTACTGTGTTATGAAAAAACACTCATTGAGTTTTCGAGTATGTTGCTTTCAGAGAATCAACTAAATCTATGATGATAAGCAGGAGCGAATCATGGTGGAGGGGGTTCCTGCTCCCCCCCTTGTTGGAGAACATAAGGCTCAGTCTCACGACTTTGTAACAATTGGATCGTCTTTGACCAGGTGATGTCTTTGACCGGGTGACGCCTTTGACCGGGTGACGTCTTTGACCGGGAGGCTAGAAAACTGGAAAAAGCTTTTTTTAATTTTTAATATTTTTTTCCATATCTCTACTATTTGAAAAAATATGTGGATGGTTATTGCATAGTACTTTGGACAGTGTAGCTCTTTAAATTCCACATTTATATAGAAAGTGACATCTTTGACCAGGCAGAGGAAAAAATATAACATTATGCTATAATGCACTTAAAAGGGCCCACATATGAATGTATCAAACTTTAAATAAATTTCCTTTCGTATAGTGTGAAAATATCCTTTGACTTTTTTTCACCCATCTCCTACTATATAGGTCTCATTTATGCTATACTAACGTTTCCCGGTCAAAGACATCACCCGGTCAAAGACATCACCCGGTCAAAGACATCACCCAGTCAAAGACGTCACCCGGTCAAAGATGATCCAATTGTTCTAAAGTCATGAGACTGAGCCATAATTCTTTTGTATCATATTAATGATATTTCAATCCGCCGCGAGTCGCAGCATGACGCTTTTTAGTACTTTGATGTTTGCCGGAGCTCTTTTTCAAGTGCCTTGGGCAATAAAAAACCATGCTGGGACACAATAACACTGGGTGAGGGAAGGAAAAGTTTGAGCTGAAATGCGGAGGCATAGGGACAGGGGGTTGGGAATAGATATGCAAAGGATTGGGGATGCTGGGGGAAGCATAGGTTTATCTGGGCAAAAGCAGTTTGCAGCTCTGAAACAAAGTGAAATAGCACTAAGGCCTAGCTGCTGAATGCAAATACGTGCTAGCTCTCCTAGGTGCGAGTACAAACGTTAAAAGCGCAATCTTAATTAAGATATCTTAAAATGTCTCAACTGGATAGTGTATCTGCCACCTAGTGTCACATACCCACACTATGCTACCTCAGTTTTGCCTTTATTGTATATACCCTGCACCTTGCTGAGACAATATTAACATCTAAAAGAAAAGAAAAAGAAGAAAAAAATCGGGGGTTGGGGGGCAGAGCCCCCCATGACATACTAGTTAACTAGCCTATCCTACCATGGACTATGTAGGCATATCACTACTAGTGACGCCATCTTCATTTGCTTAGAAACATTTTTAAGATAGTCTAAGATAATTTGAGATAGGATTAAGATAGGTTAAGATAATTAAGACGATCTTAATTCTGTGTCAAGAGAGTGGTGCCCTCTAGGGAGTACTGTCAGAATTATTTTTAAGACAATTAAGACAATCTTAATTCTTAGGTTAAGATTGCACTCTTAACGTTTGTACGCGCACCTAGGAGAGCTAGCACGGGCGTGCTACATGAATAGGGAAGTGCCTAGCTATAGGTTTTCAAGGTTCCCCAATATTCTGATTAATTTTGGTTGAGGCATGGTGCAAGTGGACAAGGGTTTTGGTATATATAATTATATTTATGTATGTATATATATAATATATATATATATATAATTATATATATATATATAGATATATATAGATATAGATATAGATATAGATATAGATATATATCTTTATATCTATATCTATATATATATATATATATATATATATATATATATAATTATATATATATATGTTTTGGCCACAACAATTATACTGATGGCTTGTTTTTGTGTATTACGCTATATGAAAAAAGTAAAGGTAAAACTATTTAGCTCCTAGGCCTCTAGGGGGAGCTTGGTACATTAATCCAGTTATCTCGTACCCCATCCTGACATTGGACGCCGATCAGGGCCAGCTGTATACTAGAGTATGGGATCAGCTGTATTCTACCCTATTGGGTGCTGCGGGGGTTGGCAGGGATCGCTGTGTACACTCTTCATACATCTGGTTGTATCTATGCCATGTTCATGTCCCTGCTCTATGTTGAGATCTCTGTGACAGGACAAAGGTTGGGAAGAGAAACTGTCAAACAGCACCCGGCTAAGAGCATCTTTTTATGGTAATGTCAATATGATGACTCACGATAATTTCACCAATTCTCATTGATTGGGCAACAGAGAACTGTCCAACATTGATGTTAGCAGATATAGTTTAGGGCAGAGGTACACGTGCAACCAAACATAATAAAGAAACATCATCATTTCTGCGGCCAGAGGGTGATATAATGTCTACCCCCACTGCTCTCCTCTCTACCCCCCACCTACCCATCCCCTCCCCTCCTACCTCCCCCCCCCCCTCCCCGACAGAGTAAAACTAGTGATATTTATTACCCTCGGCCCGCTCCCTCTCTCACTCTCAAAATGATGTCTCTCCTCCTCCCCTTCCTCCTTCCTTCCTTCCCTCCCTCCCTCCCTCCCTCCCTCCCTCCCTCCCTCCCCTCCCTCCCTCCCTCCCTCCCTCCCTCCCTCCCTCCCTCCCTCCCTTCCTTCCTTCCTCCCTCCCTCCCCCCTCCCTCCCTCCCTCCCTCTTTCCCTCCCTAATTCTCTCTAGCCCCCCCCCCCCCAAACTTCTCTCTCCCTCCATCTGCCAGTACTTCCTCCTCATCACCCACTACCCTTGGATCAGTTCGTCACACGTCACAGCTCCCTCTGCAGTGGAAATCCGCCACGGGCGACATGTATAAAAGGGGGCCGAGGCGGCCAACCTGGAACACACCTGTCCCTATCGTGGTCGTTAACACACCTAGCTCCTCCTCCTCTCCTGATACGCTCAGTAGAGGCCGGTCCAACTCGGACCCTCCTCCTTCTCTTAACATGGACCTACCACCGGATCGTCCCCCTCCCGCTGTCCCAGCCCCTGCCGCCGATAACACCCCAGCTGATACCGATGTTAAAGCAGCAGCTCCAGCGTCTACTAATCCCGAAAGCCGCCCTTCTGGGGAGGCGCCTGTTTCTGAGCCGACTGGAGAGCCCCACAATCCGCATAACCATCATCATGGGGAGAGGCACAGCGCACCGCCCTCCTATATGGATGTGTATTATGATCATATAAGTGACAATCTGAGAGTTGCTGGAGGGGGGCGTGGGAGGGGCAGGAGGCAGCCCAATGGCAAACCAGGACATCAGCATGAGCAACAGGCGAATGGAACTTCAAGAGGGGGTGAGTTACACTTCAAATGATGTCGGTATAATTTATTTTCAGATGTCAGGATTGTTATCTGCATGGTCTTTTGTAGAATGTATGAGATTATCTTTAAATGTCGTGAAGTAATTTCATAATTATTGCCACTTCATAGTTGTGTCTGTAGACCTACATAAATTCATTTATTTATATGTAAATATGGATAATTGCCCATGTGTTTATCTCGCGAGGCCATTGCCTGGTGTAGTCGTGCAGTGACTGCTGTATATCATCGCATGTAATAGAAATATACGACTGACTCGTAGCACTGTCTAATTGAAACTCTCTACAATCCTGGAAGCATACCATATACCGTAGGTATTAACGGTATATATCCATATCCATGCTTATACATTGTATTATTAAATGGAGCCACAATATGTATAGTCATTTCATAGTGACGATATCACTCTATGCCATACGGGTCCATTGTCTACATCACATAGTCAATGTACACATACATGTAACTATCTAGAAAGGATATTGTTTATATTTATCGGAGACAATCTGAGTTTCCATGAATGTCAAGTTATTTTAAACATTATGTACTGGGAACACGAAGAGTTCATTATACGCCTACCTAGGGGACACATGACATTGAATCAACATTGTTGTCAACGTTGATGCAATGTTGATTCAACGTTGATTGAGTGATGATTCAATGTCGAACGAACTGATTTCTGTGACCACTGGGTATACACTATGACAACATCTCCCTTACGTCATGACCGCAGAAACGCTTTCCATTGCCCCTCATATAAGCACTGAATAGCACATTAACACTAGTATATCTAAAGCGCATTCAGCAGGGGCCCCCTATAATGCATTACTATATAGCAGTTTAAGAATGGCCCCAGACATGCCACCCTCCCCCTTTCCCCTTTCAGAAAGTCTGGCCGTCCACCTATACATTACGTGCCTGGTCCGGCTGACCTGGGAATCTCTATAGTAAACGCCAAGGGGTCATGATTAAGCAGGGCATTTATTCGCGTGCTCTTTAAAAAATACACCAGTATATATATATACATACCCTGCATCGTGGATTTAAGTGGAGGATGTATATATGCTGAACACAATAATGTGTCTGAGACGTGAATATAGTTGACGCATTAGTCAACTGTCTGGTACAACTTTAGTCGACTTCCCCAGACAGACCCCACTTTGTTCCTTTCTAAAGGCAGCTATAATAAATGAACAATCAGATAAGTCATTCAGATGAGCACAGACCAAATGCAAAAGTCTGGTTTTACATATACCATTATGTGGTAGGAATGTCTTCTACATGCTTTCCCCCTTCCTACTTATTTTTCTCCATGCTGAAATGGGTAATTGCAGGGGTGTCGGAACAGGGGGGGGCCAGGGGGGCCATGGCCCCCCAATCCTAGACATGGGGGGCCAGAGTATGTTTTGGCCCCCCCAAAATTTTGGAAATGCTAATGAATTATTTATTCATTACTCTTTAATTTTACAAAGAAATAACCCCAAAATCGACATTAAAATGCACCAAATCGTGTCAAATTATCCTTGGGGGCCGTGCCCCCAGACCCCCAGTACATTTTTCAATGCGTCGTTTTTTATATGCGGAATCGCGCACCCTTCTGAACTTCATTTCGTTTGGCCATGGCCCCCCCAAAGTCAAGTTGCTTCCGACACCCCTGAATTGAATCTCTTTCATTTTTTTTCCTGTACTATTTGTGGATCAACAAGGGAAAAGGGACCTCCGCAGGGGATTTTTAGTACCAACTTTGGCCACCAGGGGGCTCCATATAGCAAACAATGTTCAAAATATCATAAAAATTGTTCTATACTACTTTTTGATGGAGAATACAGTAAACTACTTTAGAAAATTCCAACTTTAGTGAAAACCTTCCATATTTGGAATGTAAAAAGAACGTTTTTGGGCCTAAATTGATGTTTTTGCACTTCTTGGTTGCCATGGAAACATAATTTTCATTCTAAATTGAGTTTTTCAATAAATTAATGATTACAGGCCCCACAAAGATTTCTATGCTGAAAACAGAATGTGAATCCCATTTTAAGATCAAAAGCTGTGACCAAATGTTTGAAAAAGTTTGGATATTTGGGAATTTTCATAATTATGCTAATTAGATAGAGATATCTCTAAAACAAAGTAAGATAGAGCTTATTGGAATTTGAGATTGGACAGTGCCCACACATATTCAATGAGCCAGTTCTCAAAAACTAGAAGTGGTACCTGCTAATGAAATATATCACTGGAAAGCTGATGACCTCAATTTTATTATTGAGTTTTACCTTTGGAGGATCCTTTTCCCTCGACTGTCCACATTTACATATATAGGAAGATGTCAAGCGATTCTCAAGTGGTTTCTATGGTTTTCTGAGATAGTATCCAGTATCCTTAATCACTGCATTACAGATCTAGAGGGTAATTTCCACGTTACACAGGGCCCAAATCGGAAGCTAAGCCGGCTCCTGTATAGTTGTTTTCTAATATAAACCATAGTAAATTTGTCTTCGGACCCCTGCAGGGAAGCCCAGAGAATCTATATTATTCAGAAAGAGCCAAGCCACCATATGGTATGAAGTATCCGGTCAGAGTGTACATAGTACAATGTATCGAATGCCTTTTTTTAATCAATATATGGAGAAGGGCTTGAAAGCAGTTGTCATCCAGTGTAGTGTGTAGGTCGAGGGTCTGTTCCACGTAATACATACATATTTACATGTACATGAACTTATAATATAACCCGATATTATAACCATGCACCATGCCTTGACTCTTTGTCTGGCCAGTCTCTCAACATTAGCCTCTGTCGAGGGGAACATTTAAAACCGCACAGCAATAACCGGAGTTGGGCCAGTATCAGTAGCATTTTATACCCCAGGTGTTTCACAAGCTGGCCCCAACTCGTGCTTGGACGCATCCGAGCGACATCGCTGGTATCTGAGGGGCCATCCGCGTCACTTCCCCCGTATATTGGGGGGATTCCTACACGGTACCCATCTGCACTTTTGTTACTACAGCACCAAGCGCACTGGAACTATTTTAACCAGCAACCTTTGGTGCCAGCGATGACGCTCGGGAACAAAGGTCGAGGTGGGGCCAGCTTGGGTGTTTCATTGAAATGCAAGCTTCATTTATAGAGATAAATGTCCAGAAATAAAATGTCATAGTGCACCCATCAGCCCATGGTAATATAGGGCCAAGAAAAAAAATTGTGTTCCGGTAACATGGCCCAAAAAGTAGGGTAGGTAGGTCGCTTTTTTTTGCTTTTTTTTTACCAAATATTTTTAGGGGGATCTGGTAAATTTCGTACATTTTACATATATTTGGCCAGATTTAGGCCCCTAAAACACATCTTCTCAAAAAAAAACTCCCCAAAAAACTTTAGGGTCGGGCCAAAAAAATAGGGTAGGTGGGGATACCGGAACACAACATTTTTTTTAGCCCCAGTTAGGGCCAGGAGTTGCCTAATACTTTGCAGTTAGCAAGGAATATCCCTGCTTTATATGGGTATTTAACCTTGCATTTGTTCTGTCAGCCTAGATTTCTACATGATTGTACCTTTCCTATTTATATAGTCCTTGACATTGCGACTTCTTCTGTTTAATCATATGTAGTCCTTTTGCAAAGGAATTGACAGTCGATCTGGTATAGAAGACTTGACATTAGATCTTTTGTAAAGACATTGACAGTGGATCTAGTGTAAATACCTTGACATTGGACCTTTTACGCTACGTCACTTCATAATTATACACAAATGCCGTTGACTTGTTGGTTACTGGGTGTTAAATGTTGGGACGTTTACTACTGACGTACACCCCTGGGCAATATTAGAGCGTTATCATGTTTAGCAGAAAAAGAAAATTACTTAGTCTCTTTCATAAATGACAATTGTATGCAGTCATGTTTTTTCCTTTGTATATTGGCATTCCGTATAGACATATTTAGGGAAAACTAATGCAGGATACTTACGATGTTGATGTTCAATGCCAATCGAATAAAATATCCTGGCTGTATTTTCTATCATACTTTGATCATGAAAAAAACCCACAAGAGGACGCCCCTCTTTCATTCCGATTGAACCTCCTACCCGAATTCATGTTGAATAACAGCCCGTGTTATTGAGAAAAGTCCGATCTCAGAATGATCCATGACAGTTTGCTTGAGTTAATATGCTGTCATCTTTCTCAGGGTTCACCTTTCTCCCCTTAACCATGTATGAATTATGATAGAAGGGTTATCAGAAAATGGATGTTGACAGCTCTATGTCAACATCTCATTATGTACAAAGAATAGTATCGTTATCATAGAAACATCTACTGCACCTTTCTAGACATTTAATGGCAAATAATTATAACCATAAACCTTCACTTAAAGTTTATTGATACTGTCGTAGATTCTGACAATGTAGAGGCGTAAGTCTAGAACATACAACACATTATATTGGACTTGGGCCTCGTTCATACTCGGCCTATTTATTCACATGAATAACACAATAAAGCGATCAAAAGAAAAATTTGCAATTGATGAGCAAGCACAAGCAAGCGTCCGTCCACGGCGGTAACCAAGCAGTAATGAATGCTAACACAAATAGTACACACTCTTCACACCAGAGGGGGTGGCGGCGGCCACTGAGCCTAGTACCCCACAGTTCCCCCAGGGGGCGTAGCGGTATGGTCTCCACTGGTACCAATACACGAAACCAACCCGTTCGTTTCTAACCATTGATACTGTCGTAGATTCTGACAATGTAGAGGCGTAAGTCTAGAACATACAACACATTATATTGGACTTGGGCCTCGTTCATACTCGGCAAAGTCCCAGAATCAAAGTTCAAGTTCAACATCCTAAATTCATAATTCCAGTACCGTATCAGTTATTGCATATGCTGTCCGCAACCAGTTTGTCTAAGTTGATCCTTGATGACAATGGTTTCGCTAAATAAATGAGGGCTGTCAGGCTAACCCAATCCCCAGCCTGCCTAATGTCTTCCAGGGGCACTCCACAGTGGTGTAGAAAAGCCGCCCCAGCCCGGCGTAGGGAATGGCATCCTGAGCCCGGTACATCCAAACCAACCACACTTAAAAGCCTTTTCAAAAACTTTAGAAGAACAGGGTAAGTTAAAGGCACAAAAATTGAACCATGTCTTAGCAGGAAGGCCGGCGAGTCTGGTGATCCCGCTGGGCAATTATTGAAATGAGCATGTAGTAGACTAGCTGCACACATTGGAGAACCCTTTGCAAAGGTAACAGGGATTAAATGGGTCCTTTGGCCATACTGTATTGTTTTAGAACTTGAGATGCTTAACAACACGCCCCATTGCATAAACCTGAAGGCGTGCCTGCGTAGGTAATGTCCCTCTAATTTAAGATTGTCCGGTACCAGATTACACTTGCGTAACAAAGACCTAAACCCTGTGACAATGCACGCCCACATGGTGTGTTCATTGACATTTAACCAATCTACAGATAGAGACATTAGTAACAAATTCTCCAGCGTGAGAGTTAAACGCTTCGGCTCTGGATCCCCCAACAACCTTCTGATGCCTTTTAAGGTTGTAGAGAATACAAAATCCAGGCGGATATAACCTACTTCATAACCAAAATATTTGTTGAGACTAATCACCCCTGACACATAATTATCTATAGTAACATAACTGAGGGTCTCAGACAGATACACAATAAACCGGCACATATTAGTGACAGTAGTAGGTATAACCGGTAGTAGAAATAAAGTACAAAAAGTGATATATTTTTTCCACTGGGATGCTTTTGTTTTCCAAGTGGATTTCGCCCAACAGTAAGATCTGACCCGGGCTCCCCTCCTATCCAGGTCGAGTAGCAACTGGGTGGCATCTGCAACATAAATCAAAAGGAATCTTAGCCCCCTTTTCCAACAATCTCGAGACTGCGTCAGCTTTTACATTTTCTACACCGGGTACGTGAACACACACCACATGGCAGTTATATATTACAGTCAACCAGAAAATTCTGCGCAACAATGACATAGCTATAACATTATCACTCTTGCCTGAGTTAATCCCAGCCACTACTTGCGTATTATCTGAGTAACACGTCACTTTACAATTCCTCCAGGTGGGACCCCATCTCCACAATGACTCTACAAGTGGGTACAACTCTTGTACATTAATGTTATCTGGGATCTCAGTCCCCGGGGAATGACATAGGTGTGTGTGAAAATCAATACAGGAGTCCAGGTCATATTCCCACGCGCCTGCCAACCAGTCTGTTTTATACACCGCTCCATAACCTGAGCCAGATGCATCCATGTAAAAAGAGACATTGTCTTTGAGTCTGCGACCCACCATCTTCGCCTCTCCATTGAACCAGTTAGCATAGTTTTTCCACCACGACATGTCTTCCATGAACCCTTTTGTCAGGGTAATCCTGCGCCTGGTTGATGAAAAACTACTTAGCATTGATATCACTCTATGTGAAAACGTTCTACCACCGCGCACCACAGTCGCACAATGTCCAAGGATACCACATAATCTCTGCAGTTGTTTACGTGTCGCCTGCCGGCGACCTTCAAAAAACGCAAGCTCCTCACTGAGTTTCAACAGTTTATCCTCGGGTAGTAAAAGTTTCATATTCACAGTGTCTATCATGATCCCCAAGTAGCGTTGTACTTGAGCTGGAGAACGCACTTTGTTATACGCTATATTGAAACCAAGGGACCTCAGTACCGTATGTAGGGTTAACTGAGCTTCTTGGCACCTCTCAAAGGTGTCCCCTATAACCAAAAAATCATCCAAATAACTATAACAAGTGTAACCAAAACTATTCATATATCTAGATACAGCATCGGTAAGACAATTGAAAATATACGGAGAGGCCCTGGCCCCAAAAGACAAGAAATTGTCTTGAATATATACCTCAGAGCCCTCCACACTCCACCTCAAGCCCTGGTATTTTCTGTCTGACGGGCGTATCAAACACGACCTGTAGGCCGCCGAAATATCTGTGACTGCCAAAAAACTACCGGTAGCCAAGTTCACACAGATATTGTCTATAGTACAAAACTTGAAACTCTGAAAAGTTTCAGACATATAATTGTTAATAGAGAACCCTTCAGGTCTACTAGCATCCGTGATGGGTCGATAACCACCAGAACCTTTCTCTACTGCACCTATCGCGTGAATACAATGTGGTTTTCTATCAACTACAGACAATTTTCCCGCCGCAATTTCAGCAGTCACAATTTCATTAATTTCAGCAAAGGCATCATCAGTGGCTGACTTATAATTTACACAGTCATAAGTAGAAACATCTGCATATGGATCTATTATTTTAAATCCATGCAACACGCCATCTAACAAGAACAGACTATTCAAGTCACATGAAAATTCATCTGCCCCCAATAGCATGCGCCTCCAACCAGAGGGCTTAAATTGAGAGACTACCCCTTTTACCACATGCTGATAATTAGAATCCCACAGAGGTAAATAAGTTGAATAAGTAGACAACAAATTGTCAATATCTGGAAAACACACTAGGTCCTCACAACAGTCATAACCATATGAGGCAAAGTCAGTGGTAAACACAGTGTCTATGTTGTACGAAAATTCCCGCCCTGTTGACTCTGTTGGTAACCGTACTGTTGTTGCTGTTGCTGACTCTGATTGTACTTGGGTTGTTGCCAGTGCTGTTGCTGTTGTTGCTGTTGCTGATGTGGGGGTTGCTGCCCCGGTTGCGCGCTACATCCCCCCCTTGCACGATGGTTGCCCCTGCATATGCAGCAACAGTGGCTCTTGTGACAGGGGTTAAAGTTACATGTCGTGAAATTCCACGAGGCACACACATCATCCGGGCAGAATATCCTCGGGGCCGAGCCACCCCGAGAACCCCCCCCCTGCTGTCTGCCTTGCTGCCCTGTAGAGTGCTGGTGCTGCCCCTGTTGCCCGTTCATGATCTTCATAGCGTCGACATACGCCCTGGTACTCTCGATCCCGAAATGAGTGGCGTTTGCGGTGTGTTCTGCCCCCATGAAGCCTATCTCCCCATTGGCCACCTTAGTTGTGACGTCATACTCATACTTGGTGACAGCTTTTGCGGTATAAGTAGGGCGAATCTCCTTAAGGGTTATATACTTAAAGTGTTCTAGGTACCCATCGAGGGAGAACCGAGCATCCTGAGACTTCCTGATCTCTTGCGTCACACACACCATGCCATGAACCAGTTCCCGGTATGACATCTCATCATACGCCTTATCATACGGCAAATGGTAATCAGGACGAATCCAATGGCTAGATCTCTTCCTTCTCAAATGAACACCCAATAAACCCTGCTCACCTGGACCGTTGAGTCCGCCAGCTGCCCCCGAGCCCGACAAGCCGAGTGCTTGCAGCCCGAGGCCTACTGACTCCAGTCCCACTTGTAGTGTAGATGCTGCGAGCGCTGAGTCCGGTGTCAACACCCCCTCCTGGGGTGTAAACGGGGTGCCATCAGCGTAATATAGCTGTTGTTGCCGCTGACCGGATTGCTGCTGCGATTGTTGAGCAGCTTGTTGTGCTGCCCGCTGTCGAATTAAATCAGAGAAGCCCGGAATGCTCCCCTGCGCCGACTTGTTTTTGTCCCGGCCGGAAGAGCCGCCATTTTGCCCAACCGGAGCTGGTTCCCCGCTGGTCGTCGGTTGGTCGCCGGGTACCGGCGGTGACGCTAACGACTCCTCGAGTTCTGCGTTCTGGAGATTAATCTCCTGTAATCTTTTCTCAAGATCTTGCAAATCCCTTTTCTGGAGAAGCAGTTGCTGTTTCTCCTGTGCCAATGCCAGCTGTTTTTTCACTGACTCTTGGCGCTCCATGCTTGGCGACTCCGGTTCCCTCACCGTATCCACCGGTTTTGACGGAGTGCCCGGCAATGAGCCCGGGTTACCCGAAATGTCAAACTGCTCCTCCCTGTCCAATTCCTCTTTACTAGCGACATGTGCAGTCCCACACTGTGGACATTTCTTCTTCCTGAGATCATAATCGAACCCACATTGCTTACATTGGCCCACCATTGCAATTAATTTGCAATTGATGAGCAAGCACAAGCAAGCGTCCGTCCACGGCGGTAACCAAGCAGTAATGAATGCTAACACAAATAGTACACACTCTTCACACCAGAGGGGGTGGCGGCGGCCACTGAGCCTAGTACCCCACAGTTCCCCCAGGGGGCGTAGCGGTATGGTCTCCACTGGTACCAATACACGAAACCAACCCGTTCGTTTCTAACCATTAATTCAATTAGAGCCAATGTCTATGCCAATGCCAATGTCAATGCCACAAATATTAATATTGAAATAGAAGTTAATACTTTGACTTGATGGGACATAGGCTACTTATCCAAACTGGTGCAGTGACACCTTGATTAAGGGATGTTAATCTATATAATTATATATGCGCCAAGGGCATCTGCATAAAAGATACGTAGTCGACGAGGGGGTTTTATATCAGTAGTATGATAGTTTGCAACTTTTATGTTCTGCACGATATTCTGGTCGTATCCTCACTAGCTGTTTGACTCTCTATTTTATCAGAGCCACATGGAAAAACACAGTTGACACCTTTATTTTGTTGTATGTAGTCGAAATGATTGGACCATTACGTACTCTAAACTTTCAACCATATATTGCCTTCACAACGTGATTCATGAAACATGAAGGACTGTGTGATATGTGGATATTGGTCTATTGGGATCATATTATAATTATTTCCAAAATGCTCCTGGAGCTGGCATGTTGCTGCACGATTCTCATATAATGAAAGAATGCCTTATGCTGGTCATCAGAGCAGCTATAGAGATACCTTCTATTAGTATTACATTGATGGTTTACATAATAATTTTATTGTATCAAAAGCGATGAGTGACTTTAGCTATACTTACCAAGAATATAGTTTTGGTAATTGTTAGGAGTCACACTTGCTATATAGAGCGATGATACATTAACTGATTTGAAAAAAGAAACACGCCGTTTCTTACGCTGGTAATGTAAGAAAGTGGAAGTTCAAGAGGGAATATCTACCAGATCTCCATAGCCGTGAACTCTTTTTATGTTAGTTACTGACCTGCCGGTCCTTTGACTCCTGCCAGCTGGGCACAGCAGGGCTTGCTACAATATAAACTTGGTCTTTATTCAGTCAAACTACGGAAATAGACTCGACTAGATGGTTATTTTTGTGCAGAATTTCATCCGGTCTTATAGTATATAGTGCCCTGGTGAGTTGGTCTTGTTACCGACCCTTCCTCTTTTAAGGGAAGCTTTGGCGTGCTGAACTGACCTCTATCCATTTTATCACAAGACAGGGACATGGATCTGGACAGAGTGCCAAATCAGATTAATCAAACCAGATACACTCAAACTTATTTTCCACTTCACGTGATATTTTTCGACACATTTTGCTGTCATATGGTGTCTCGTGTGCGCTTCTCAACTCTATCCAGAAATATGAAAAAGTTTCCGTTTTAATGACAAGAAAACGTTGGATCCATGGGTTCCCC
This sequence comes from Harmothoe impar, assembly GCA_947462335.1. Lineage (NCBI taxonomy): Eukaryota > Metazoa > Annelida > Polychaeta > Phyllodocida > Polynoidae > Harmothoe > Harmothoe impar. Next base: position 9,957,772 of record OX381721.1, on the reverse strand, counting down.
TGTTTAAATCCCTACCTGCAAAATCAGCTGACAATATTGGCTACAATTGAATCCATGCTTTAGCGGGATTACATTACGGTCAAATTGCAATTTCTAATTAGGGATGGTATATCTAAAACTTTCATTAAAAATATCTAATATACAAAGAGCATGACATACATCAGGTTTCTGTACTCATTCCTTCTTCCCACCAGCACCAGTTGGCGCAGTAACCTCCTGCACTCGTCCTGGTAATCTGCCTATAGTATGGCACATTATTCACATAAGCCTACAGCTGTGCGAATTGGGTTCTTCCATGGTCCTACACTGTGTTATTTTTAGTAATAGATTAGCCAAAATTACCATATCCATTCTTAATACTAGCATAACTAAAATCACATCAATAGTGTCACTATACACAACGTATTCGTATACATAATTATTTATCAAGGTGAAATATAGTATTCTTCACTCACCAATACAAAAAGGTGATTTACCTTCTCAGGGGTTAATACATGATTAAATCGGAATTTCCCTGGGTTTCCGTTTCACAATGGAAGACATTATTATCCTTACAAGTGTGGTAGTAAACGAGTAATCCCCAAAACGGTTCCTCTCCATTTTTCTTGTAAGTCAAAAACAATAATAAGGGGATCGCCAGGTCCGGAGATGAACGGCCACTGACTGAGCCACTTATCGCACTTACATGGCTGAGGGCTTAATCACCCACCATCTCTATATATGGCCCAGAGAACCTTCCCTCGTCCCACTCTCACTGATGCTGTAGTTGTAGCAAGCATTGGGCCTCTAACTAGTGACCCGAGCTACAACCAGGGCAGACTGCCAAAGCCCACAGTGGGGGAGAGGAGGTCCAGTAGTACTGCCTAACACTATTACCGAATAGTGGGTGGGGGGGGGGGGGGGGTCCAGCAAATGTACTTAGGCAAATATGTTTTAAGGTTACATAACCAAAATTTACAGTCCTAATATATACTGATTATTTGTCCTTGGCATCCTTGGTCTAGTTTCAACGCATTTGGGATAATCATTTAGCTGATAGATAATTTTGATAAATGACTGTCAAGATAATTATGATTCTGTAGTGAACACACTGGAAAAATATTACATATAACACCGATCTAACTTACCGCGACCAAGATGACATAGTAGCCGTCTTTTTCACTTATTATCTTAACATGCTAAAACTACGCATAATAATTTAAAGGGGCATTCTCATCGCTCGCACTTACCACATAGCAGACTAGAACAGTACTAGAATTGTGAGTGGGAAACGCTCGGTGAGAATGCCACTTTAATGAAGAACGCAGTAATCTGACTTTTGCAAGTCATTCTGATGTAAAACATCTGAAGAATCAAGGCCAGGACTACCTGTTATGTATAATAAGTGAATAAATACAGTTGGCTATATGTCGCATCTAGTTTAAGATTGAGTTCGAGGTACCTATTGCTTTGCCAACCTTTTCCGTATACTGTTACAGTATAGGGGCAGCTAAGGGGCTCACCAAGTGGCACTGCTTTCGTGTAGGCCTACAATAATTATTATACCGTTATAGGACTGCCCTACAGTCTTGAGTTTGCATTCTGCAAGATACCCATACAGCTCACTATCGACATTACTATATTTGATTTGGTACCAAAATATGCTCCTCTCAACCCGTTTTCATCAAATTTCTCATCCAAACAATGAAACTTTCTTCTACCAATTATTGGTAACAGTAAGATTCCCAAAACTATGTTTTTCTCGATGAGAAGGTGGCCCAGTTTCATTGAACCTGGGCCATGTATGTAATAATCTATTATAGGTCTAGCACTTGTTGTAGATTACCTTCCGCATCGTCTTCTCTACAAACTCATTTATAAATAGATTCGTAAAAAGCCATTGAATGATAGGTGTCACTTATTCCATTCATCTTGAGCCATTACCACCATTGCCATAGTCACTATGGGAGTTGAGTGACCTTCCTCACCTAAACCTCAACTGCTCAACACAGACCATGCCATTAGTAGACTGCCATTAGCTCAAAGCTCACTACATAATGTATGGTATGAGTATAGTTATGTACCTTTATTCTTAGGATAGCTTCAATGACATTGCTAATGTGTTATGATATAATCCATGACAAGTAATTATATAATCCTTAACATGGTACAATTTGGACCGCATTACTGCACTGCATATGCCTTGTCAAGATGACCACACAATCACATAGTCATATCTGTGCATCCAATCGTGAATATGGGAGATCGATGATCAAAAAAATCAAAATCATTACTGGATAATGCTTTAAATATCTGTGTACGGCCGTATGTCCTAGTGGCATACTGTCTGGGCCTGGGATCGACCTGTAGGGTCAGAGGTCATATACTGGGAGCATTATAAGCCACCCGTGGTTGGTAATTCATCCCCAGTAACCGTGCGCCCCTTTAGCAAGGTTAACCTCCCCACCTCAGTTAGACGAGTTTCAGACCCTGAGTCTTCTTTTACTTTCCCTTTCCTGTCTCCAGTGACTGATCAAAATACATGACCCGTGTCGGTATAAAGGTATGCTTTTTTTTCAGGGAATTACTTTGCACTTTAAAGGTTATTGTAGCTCTCCGTCTAACTGTCTATACTACACATATCATACCTGGGAGCATGATCAAAATACGTTAGTAATTCTATATAGCTTTCGACTTCCCCCATTGCTAGATCATAATAATCAATAACTTTGTTGACTTAAAAGCTTTACCAATAGCGCAGGTTATGATGTCATGACATGTATCCATTTAGCCCCGGGCATTTAATATTGCACATGTGCAATCACAGACATTAGCAAGTCCACCACTACTACCGCTGTCCCTTTGGTAACTATGCACCCCTGACAAAGGGCATCCCCTTACATACCCCCCATGCCTCCCGTCTACCACCCATGTACTTTATGGCCAGAGTTATCAGGGCATAGTGCATACAGAGGGGGCTGGCAGAATCCAGACCTGAATGCAGGACATGGGACAAGGCCATATTAAGGACAGAAAGGTCCTGGGGATAAACAACAGTTTATAAATAATACATGGGAAAACTTGCTAAATGACCGACCTTGTCCATAATAATGTCAGCTTCGTTACAATGCAGAGTCAAAATAGATATAGTCACATGATGATAAAAATAAACTAAGTTACATTGTGGTGAACCTTTTGAGTGCTCTGGTCATGAACTGGCGATGATTTTCAGGGCAAGATGTGTCAGTTAAAGGTATAAAGGAGAGGTGTTGGCTAGGTAATGATCCCTTTTGACGAAATCATACCTAACAGTAGGATTTATCTATTCAGCCAAACACCATCATGACTATTAATGGTAGATATGACAAGCCAAGAATCACTGACTCCTGATATGGGAAATATGAAGAACAAGATCGAGACTAGAGTGAGTCCTGTTGACAATTGCATATACCGAATATAATAACAATAGACATGGAGTGCTTTTGCACAATAGACATTTTGCTTTAAGCCAATCTTAAGGGTTACTCACCAGCGTTACAATGTATTGAAGAACTTATACTTCCATGCTAAAAATTGATTTTGAATAAGTAATTTATATTCAGATTATAATATATTATATAGTATAATCATACATCATGAAAGGGCCGCGATCATTATGATGAACCTATGACGTTCAATGAATGCCAAATACACTTTTATGAAGAATCAGACTAAACTAGTTTCTGATTGAGACTCTGAAGCAGGAGAATCCCTGAAAGAAGAGTGGCAGGCCTTATAGGGTGCAATGTGAGGTCCTGACGGTAAGATATAAGGGGACCTGTTGGGTGTTTCACAAGGGGGACATACAATTAATTGTAGAATAGGATGTTAAGTCCTGAAGGGTGTTTTGCCTACAATCTAGATACAACTAATGTATTTATAAGTGTTTCACAATGCATATTAGTGTGGAGCTCACACCATCCCCGCCAATATTTTCCTTGCATATTTTTTCACATTTCTTTCATGTAATATATGTGTTATACTACACACAAGAATCCCTGCAAATATCTGTTCATCCAGGATGAAAAGGTCGAATCCCACAGGGCGATTTATGCTGGTATATCTCTGCGAATTGGCAATCTGTTGCGAATTGGAGAACTGCCTCCAATTCGCAACAGATGTAACTACAACAGGGAGATAAAACTGCAAAGGATCTGTTGCAAATTGGTCACAAAATAATATCTAAATAATTAGATATTTTTCCTTGCTTAAAAGGGAAATCTCTGCGAATTCATTATGGACATGATACATTTCAATCATCTGGAAAGTCAGGGGGGGCACTCCCTATTTCTGATGATACACAAACGACATTTTACAACCATTTTTCATGAAAAGTATATATAATCTGCCCACCACTAGGCCCACATGATATTATTATTTCAAAGTATAAATTAATAGATATCCCCTCTATAGTAAAGCAACTATAAGCACAATTATTATGAAGTAACTCCCCCCAAATGCAACACTTAATCCTTACATATAAAGTTAATGCAGTCCATTATGCAGAGATTCTGTGCCATGTACATGTGTACAGTGGGATTTGAAGCTTGCAATAAGATGTGGGAACCATTGCGATTTGGAGTATAAGCAAGGCTCCTAGAACGCAACAGGCATAGAACGCAAAGGTTTACAAGCCATAGACCGCCTTGTGGGTGTTGGCCTAAAATAAACTGGTTATACACATTTAAACAACACTTATGTTGATCCTATGCGATCATCATACAAGGGTCTCCTTGCTTGTGAAACACCCCCACTGTTCTGGGAACAGTGGAAAAGCAGTTGATGACATTGGAGCAGGATCCAGTGGGGTGTTTCACAAGGAGAAAGTAGGTGCAATTAATTTTACATGTTTTCTAAGACCAACTTAATATCACCCAATGTTAATTTTATCTTGGTGTTTCACAAGTTTCAATTTTATCTATGGTCATATACTTGGATACAATTGAAGATAATAATGCGGCTTGTGAAACACCAACATAAGACTAACATTTGGTAAAAGTAAGTCAACCTTAATAACCATGTAGCATTAATCTTAAATACGCTTCCCTTGTATGATGGTCACATAGGATCAACATAAGTGTTGTTTAAATGTGTATAACCAGTTTATTTTCATCCTGAATAAACAGATATTTGCAGGGATTCTTGTGTGTAGTATGACACATATATTGCATGAAAGAAACGTGAAAAAATATGTAAGGAAAATATTAGCGGGCATGGTATGAGCTCCACGCTAATATGCATTGTGAAACACGTATACATTAGTTGTATCTAGATTATAGGCCAAAGACCCTGACTTAACATCTTGGTTGTAGACCTTTGTGAAACACTTTTTATAAGCAGCATACAATTGATACAACCAAATGTCGGTCTTAGTGGTTATATACAATTAACACCTCCTATAGAAACACTTATTCTACAATTAATTGTATGTCCCCCTTGTGAAACACCCCACAGGGATTCTGGCCAGGGCACCATGGATCTAGCTATGTTTTGCACATAATTGTGGCTTTCCCGACCTTGAACTCTGACCTTCATTCTAATGGTTATGTATATTAGCAGATGATCGCATTGTAATTAACACAAGGTATTTTGATGTCATTAAATGCATACAGGGAAATCCATAAAATTATTTGTCATGATCTTAGCAGCATGCACTCAGGGATTGCCATCAGAATTGTCCTTGTGCACCCAAAGATACTGTAAAAGTATTCAAGATCTGGGTTATCTGACTTTTTTCTAACCTTAACTCTGCTTCCGATCCAATGACCTTTGACCTTATTTGACCATGTCATAAAATTGACCTTGCTAAATGTTACAAGTCAACCGCAACTACCACTTTCCATTTGGTGACTATGCACCTCTTACAAAGGGCATCTCGTTACATACCTTGCTCCTGTATACCTGCCATGTACTTTATGGCCATAGTTATCAGGGCATAGTGCTCAATGATTGGGCCGACAGGATCCAGGCCTGAATCAAGGTCATGGGACCAAACCATATTTAAGGAAAGAAAGGATCTCGAGATTCATAAAACAACTGTGTATGATGCATGGGAAAACTGCTTTCTTTGACTAACCAGGGATGTCTGTATAATATCAGCTTTATCAGAATGCAGACTATTTTATAGATACTACTCTATTAGATTATATCTATACTGACAGCCAATTATGCAATTATGTTGGCCTCGATGAATTCTCTGGCCATCAATTGTCAAGGTTTATTCAGGGTTTTGGTTGAGTTGTTATCGAATTTTTTTGGTGAAATATTTCTGAATAATGTAAAACTTCTATTATAAGTGAGGTTTGAGGCCTGATTCGGCTTACATGATTCGGACGCTTTATGGTGGTTGTGTTAGCCCAACATAACTATTGCTGTATATGTCAGGCCAAGTAAAGACATCACGGAAGACTGATAGTGAAACATCAAGCACGGGAAATCAGAAGGATTTATGTTGATGATAGCTAGTATGCCAAACGTATTCTACTTGACAGTGCTGCATTGTGCTATATGCATTTCTTAATGGGTTGATCCTCTCTCCCAGATTGTGAATCAAAATGCCCTTGCATTCTTCATTGAAGCCCCAAGTGGTTGGTTCAATGTTGATTTCAACATTGATTCAATTTTTAACTAAATTGTCTGTTCACTGCATGGACTCTAGCTATAGGAGTATATCGCCATAACGCACCAATGTAGTACTGTTAACCCAGTGGGCACAGAACATTGAATCAACATGTAAAACTGGTTGATGATATTGATTCAATGTTAATTTTTAAAATGTTGATTCGATGCTGTACTGATTTTTTTGCCCACTGCGATGTTGCTCACCAGTGCTGAAACTATGCGTTTAACCACGGCGCAGCTAGAGGAGCCCCTAGACCAAGTCACGATGTCGAGGGAAGGTGCCCAGTGCCATGGGGCACCTTCCCGAGACGGAGTGACTTGGTCAGGGGCTCCTCGAAGATGCGACGTGGTTAAATGCGGTTCTGACAACAAACATTAGATGGAGTAAACTAACATTAGATGGAGAAAATAAAGAAAACAAACTGCAACTTGCATGCAAGCCACCACGAGCGCTCCATCTTGATCACTGACGTCATAGTATGTGACCTACATTCTTATTGGTGTTGCTAAGGTGTTTCCAAGATGTGCGCCATGAATTCAGCTGCCGTGACTTGGTCCCCTGACCAAGTCACGTCGCTTGGTCTATAGCATTCAATGGGAGAGTCACTGCCGTGAGTGTTAGAACTATACTCCAAAAAAAAAGTGAGACGAATCAAATTTTGGTTAGTGACTTTTATCAAGATTATATTCATATACATCGAGAAAGGGGCGGAAAGATTAAGATGAACTTCTGCCGTTCTAAAGTGTGTGAGGCCAAAAAAAAATAGAAATTCTTATCCAATTTTGAAAAAAACAAGTATATTTTAAGGGCTATTTGATAGTCAATTTGATAGTCTGCGAGTCAATGCCTTTGTCGGCGAGTCAGCGCTGAAGTTTGGGAGTCAATTTTTGGGTACTTTTCACGCCATGGGATCAATCTGTCTTTTTCAAACAATTTTGGGGCTATTTCAGAGTCAATTTGATGGGCCACAAGTCAATGTCATTGTCAGTGAGTCAGCGCTGAAGTTTGCGAGTCAATGTTTGGAGACTTTTCAGGCCAAAGTAAAAAAAAAAAATTCAAAAGAAAATCCAACCTACCCTACCTAGATTTTCAGACTATGTAACCTGAACCACACCTTTTTTTTGGCCTGAGTAGAAAAAGGTATATTACCGAATCCTGATGGGACATGAGATACTATTAAATCATGGCATTGGACAAATAGAGACTAACTTTGTGGCATATATTTGTGTATATTTGTGAGATAAATATTCCATCGAAATCTTGGCTTTCAGGATTTCCTGCATAGTATTGAAAAACTTCATATGTACTAAGATTACTTTCCCAAAATAAAATCTAACAACAACAACAAGAAGATTATATCTATATACATCGAGAAAGGGGCGGAAGGATTAAGATGAACTTCTGTCGTTCAATATAATGTCCAATACACTTTTTCGAAGAACCAGACTAAGCTAGCTCATTTATCTTTGAGGTTGTTACTCGCACAGTGCTGTATACTTTTGTAAAAATCCCCAATGCCATACTGTTATAAGTATGCCCTGTTGGGTGGCAAATCGTTTATTGTTAAGGATTATGAACAGCTATATAACATTTATAGGCCTCCCACATATATATATATATTATTTGATTGAAAGCATATCCACTAAAATAACTATTCGATATAATAGTTACCCTTTAAAACATCACTGATGGTATGAGTTCGGCATTATCCAGATTGGGAAAGAAGTAGTACCACTTGTGTATCAAGAAACTATAAAAAAATGAATAACTTAAACTTGATTGTAAATAGATGCCCTTGGCCCTGTGCTCTGTACCCTATAAATCTGAATTGACTTGTCTGATGTGATGAGAATATTTCTACCCGTACTAAAGGTTGACACATATTAAATGTGGACAAGACAAAGTACATGTGGTTTACCTAAGACCAGAAAATTGGAAATAGAATCAAGGTACAATAATACCCAGGTAGCAAGGATGCATTGGTTCAATGCTGGGCCAATTCACTTGCATTATGATTTAAAAGGTCATTATTGGAATTGATATGGGGTCATCTCTGGTTTGACCATTAGCTCAGTGCTGGCCCAGTCTTGATGCATATGTCGGCCCTAAATTGGCCCAGCTTTGGGCCATATCAACAACTGGCCCAATATTGTCCCCCCTTTATGATGATTATCAGTTTAGCTGGAACTGCGATATAAATCTGGCTAGAAATGGAATGTTGGCCCCAATGTCTTAAGGAATGCGCCAATAAACATAGGAAACACTGTAAACTTAGTTCAACATACAAAGGACTTCAAGGTCATTATGTCACGGATACATGACGTGACGTCCCCGGTTTCCCTATAGCTGACAAGAGTGTCTGTACCATAGAGTGACTGGGTCTTTACACCGATCCAAGACAGTGACAGGATGCCAGGAAGGTGTTTCACAATGGCTGTAATAGATTAATCTTTTTCAAAGTGTTTCTAAGGCCCCACTCTTTTTTTGGGCTTCTGCTACCTCTAATACAATTTGCATTGTGATAATTATGTAGTCATTCTATTATGGTGCATGAACTTCTCACAACTCCACAGAATAGATCAATCCTTTTGAAACACAAGTTTGTTGTTTTCTAAAGTCTTTCTATTCTGTATTTTATTTAGACCACTCGTATGCAGAATAAATCAATCCATATATTATTACAATCCTTGTGAGACACCATCCAGACCTTTAATAAGACATATTACTTTACACAATCATTACGTTTACTTTCTCATATTTAAATTGGTTCTATCCTCATCTCATTTATGTTGCATCTCCTTATGCATTTGCCCTTTCTTATCGCTTCAAACACGTGTGTAGGAAAACACTAGCCGACAATGACATACAATGAATGTGTCCCTTAATTCATTCATGGCTCAATGGTGACGTGGGAGCACAAGTTCACACCCTCTACGTACCAGGTGGTTTACATGCTAACATACGTGATCCAAGTGTCCCCCACATGTAGCTTCCGTTTCCAAATATCTTCCACATGTCTTTCAGCAAGCCGTACCAGGGAATTCCCCTACAAATTGACAGCCACTATAGCCGAACACATATGGTAAAGGGAGACTTCTGACTAAATGCTGACCTATATATATTGGGGATTTTGTTACTGGGAAGGTCCCCAATTCTGGGTTACGTTTGAGTTACTCTGTACCCAGCACCAAGAGGTTTAGAGCTGGGAGTGAAAGGCCAATGATACGTTTCTGGGGACAAAGGTGATGTCAAATTTAACATCAATCATTATTAGGTAGTTTATTGCGTTCTTTATATAATGCTATTTGTGGTGCACTAAGAGGCATGTCCCCGTACGTAAGTAGTATATCTTAATGTTACTTAGATAATGATTAAGAGAGCAGGATTCTAAATGATACACATGTATCGAACACAACGACGGGCCAGTGCAAAAATTTATAAGAAACGAGAAAATGTTGAGAGAGAAATTTTGAGAGAGAGAGAGAGAGAGAGAGAGAGAGAGAGAGAGAGAGAGAGAGAGAGAGAGTTGGAAGAGTAGATAGAGACATTTACTATAGGAGGGGTGGAAAAGGTAGGGAGATCGGCATCGATACCGTCAGATAGCGTAGTCAATCTATGCTTATCTATTGTGACCGGGCACATGGCAGTCCTATCAGTATCACAAACCAAATAGGATTTATTAATTCTGACACTGAGCTTCTCGCCCTGTACTGCCCCCACCTCACGAACTGCTCAAGAGCTACTCCGCAATCCCAATACAGGCTAACTAAGATTGGGTGTAATAACCTAGATAACCACTCTATGATGTTTATGATGTACTCAGCCAAGGCCAGTAGTGCAACATAAGTATAGATTATGTTTGATTTAACCCTTTAAGGGCAGCATAGGGGTTGAAAGCACTGTGCTCTTTTGTAAACATGATGTGTAAACATGGGCGAGTAATTCACTCACCAGTGCTGCATGCAAGGGTTCTGTAGTGCAGCCGTTTCATAAATGGCATGATGGAATATTATGTATTTATGGAATACTAGACACAACCTTCTGACACCGGGTATTTGGCTCATAATAAAATTAGCAATAAATATAATACTATGGTGTGAGTAGCTGTTTTTGTTTGTTCTCAGAACAAAATACCAGGATATCTAGTGCCTTAACTGAGAAAATATACTCATAGTGTATATCTGATTTCTAGATATAGGCATGTCCCCAAACAACACCTTCATCATATAGAGTCCAGTGACGCTTGATTCCCCTTCAAGGACAGTGCATGTAAGCTGGACTCTGCCTTCAGAAGCAAGCAATGCTGCGTCGGTTCTGGGCAGTGCATACTCCTGAACTTAAGTTAAAGGTAGCTTTATAACCCTTGCCAGGTCTCACACTGTGCCAGTTCAGCTTACACCTTTCTGATCAGACTGATCCCTGTGACCTGATTCCCAGAAGCCGATTACTAATCAGGTTACTGTGGCACAAGGTCACGCTATGTATAACCCTTTAACCCTTTTAAAACAAAAAGAAATGTCTCAAGACTTAACATTTATTTGAAATCATGTTCATAATAATGTAGACACTGCCTTGGTGCTCAAAGCCAACCCTTGTGAGTGGATCGTTCCCTGAAGGTCGGTATGATGCATGAATGTAGCAGTCTGAGGCTACTTAACAGAGATACATTGTATATATCATGATGACAGAAGCGCAGAGCACTAAAATACACTTTACTGCCCTTAAATGGTTAAACTATAATGGATGCCAGGTACTTCTACTTACTATTACATATGCTACAGACCAGTGTGATCAACAAGTTGACCCATGTAGGAGATGGTAGATGACTTCATTCCTTTAAATTGCATAATTATTTTCTTAAGGACTAGAATTTAAGTACTCTTTTTAACTATGTCTTCCAAAATGTAATTACTGTGGAACTCTAAGGTAGGGACACAGTTCTTTGGCGTTAATTTTTCACCTAAATATCATACTTAGAGAGAAAAGTATTATAAACCTCATTCCAAATTGTGTGAATGAACGCTAGGTCTCATTTCACAAAGGGGATGGTTATAACTAAGTGCTGTCCAAATAATCATGTTCTACTTAGAATATACTCTACTACGGATCGTTTAAAATTCACGATCCTCCTGTTTATCTGATTGAAATCAATATGTATCTGGGAATTGTATCTAGATTGATGTGCTATATAATGTTCTACTCCTGTAAGATTGTGAGATTATGATATATTATTTAGGTGGATAGAAACAGTGATAATCTGGGATGTATTGAGGCGGGTAGGTAAGTCGTATACAGATTTATTAACATAATTATACAACATGGATCATAAATTAGAAGGATAGACTCTGCCTATCAATAGACTTGTAGCTATAGCATTTGAATTAATTCTATGCATAGTGACGTCAAGCAATATTTAGAAACAGAGATATATTAATACAGACTTTAAGAGGTTAACTGCACAATCAAAATTGTACACTCAAGTGGAACTGCACTGTACCCTCGATACTATAGAACTAGCCACATATAGCAGTGCTATAGTTCATGTAGCGTAACCTGCTGCTAAATTAACCTAACATGCTACTCGCTCACCCACCTGGCCACTCACCCACCCTTCCTCCAGTAGGCGTCATTTACCTACCTTCCTTTGGTAGGTTTTATAATACCCAGTGGGATCATTCACTTAACCAGTAGCAGTTGAACCATTGATCTGCAGTTATTTAGGTGAGGCCAAACAACTAATGTTACGTTCATATATCAGGATACCCGACCCTAGAACCCCTACGATGTAGAAGAAATCCGACACTTGTTGAACTCAACAGCTTTTAAAAGCGGTATTGAATTAAATCTATATGACAGATTTAGGAGCTTTCTCCTGACACCATGTTGATCCACTTTTATTTTTGTTTCATAGTTTCCACATGTGATGTAACATCTATGTTGGCAACATTGAAAATTAAAAAGATGATCAGGAGAAAATTTGTTCTAGTACTTCTTATGCGTTGTTTACTTACCCCAAATAATCCCACATAGTTTACTCCTGTACCCTGAAGCACATGCTCCTTAGTTGGCCTCATGTCCAGGTAAGAAGGCATTGACTGTTATTTACTCAGGGGTGGCCTCCAGGTGTATAGTAGTACTCGTGGTGGTTCCCTGACCGGCTCCACTCAGATCCCCGCCACTGAGGCAATGCAGTGAGCCTTAATAGCTGAGGTAGAACACTTCCCTGGACGGCCTGAAAGATGGAGCTAAGGACGATAGACGGTAGGTGATTAATGTGTGTGCTATTGTTCAACTGCCAAAGAGATAACCCCTGGACGTTTATTTCAGTTTCCAAAATGTGCTCTTACAGTCACCAGTCTCTTGGGGAATTATAGGCATATGTAGGCCATAATTATGATGATAGCATATGATAATTATAATGCGTATTTTCTATATTCCAACTGTGAGACTAACCTGTACCTGGACAAATGAGTACACGATCTGTACAGCCATGTTGTACAGATTAAAAAAATAACAGTACAGTAGCTTACTGACCAACTCATAATGATAGTCTGTTGGCAAATATGATTCATGGGTCATTTGCCAACCAGCAGCTAACATACTTATGATGTTGCGAATTGGTTGTGTATCTTGAACGAGAAAATTAAATGTTGGAGAAAGAGGTTTGGCAATGAGATTTAATCATTAAAAACTGCCGTGTAGTTACGTTCTCATATTTAGGTCTCTCTTATGCAATCCGGTTTTGCTTAATAGTTCTGGAGCTCTGTGGGTTCCATTAAGAAGTATTTTCCGTTAAGACAATATCCCAATTTAACATTCATCAAACAACTGCAGATATTTGAGAGATCACGCTATGCCTATCTTAAATGATGTATCCATGAACAGTCAGTGGGCATCTCCACTGCATGTACTACCGCTCCGATTATTGTATGTATGGGAAGTTTAGTTGTATAGTTGTATCTGTTGTATACCTACCATATTAAATTATAGATGACCAATGGTAGAACAGAAAGAAAATGATTTTCCCCACTTATTCTAGCCCCCTGTGCCCGGACTTGTTCATCATTAGTGAGCAATGGAATACCATCTTCAGGGTCACCCCGTTGAGTAGTAAGGGTCACCCATTGTATTTATGAACAGGAACGACTGATCGTTGGGCTAATAACATATCGGCTTGCCTTCAGTAGATCTAGAGGACCCCGGGACTAAATCCAGGTAGCAAATCAAAGGAGCCTGTTAGGTAAGTCACAAAGTAAACACCGCCCCCGTTCTAGCTGCTGGCCATGGGTCATAAAAGGGTCAATAACACGCCACTGGGAGAGCACGAGTTGATCCACCAGGTGATTGGGACTTGAATGGAGTCTATTGCACGATATTGACTCTGATGCGGTGGCATTCTCATGCATTTTGATCTAGATGAATGAAACATTAAGTCCATTGCCTTGCCCACTTGGTTCAATATTCCTGATGGGAAAAGTCTATAGTCATTATATACGTAGTGCACCAAAGAGCATGCATATTCATAGTCTCAGAGCAATGTATGTCGAGAATGGCTCAAAAGTGAATAATCATACCATGAATTGTAAAGTAAAATAACAGTACGACATTTCGGGATATGGGGGATATTGTAAGTCTGACCAATCACAACCAATAACAGGTTAATGAATAAACAAGTATAATTGATACATGTAGGTAGGGCGGAATGTGGCTTGATTGTGACTGATATGGAGGTGATTATGTATCAAACATGTACTATACATGACCATCAACTAGTAAAATGGTTATCTCCTCCTAGTTTGGGGTTCACATGCTAGGTGGCACCACATACATAGACCATGGGAGGCATGGGCTGAATTCTGAGAGAGAGGTAGACGGAGAAATCTAACCTCCGAGATAGTCAGGGATTTACAAGAGGCGTCACTCTCCTTAAATTGTGTTGCATAAACTATCATAATTATACTGGCCGCCTGTTACGCAGAGAGTATCGCACTCTCATCACAGTAGAAAGCATGGGATGGATCCATGGGATGGGAGAAACTCATAGCAGCAGCTTTATGGCTGGGCAATTGGTGTTTAAATGACAACTACCCGTAATTAATATTAAGCATACACCTTGGTGTGTGGCCGATGCCACATTGAGTCACATACTATGATATTGATAACAGTTGTGTGCAGTATTAAAGGGAAAAAATTGTATCCATCAGTGCATATATATACACTATATTGAAGTGTCCCTCTATGACCTGTTATATCTCCCGCTACTACTCCTAGTGGGAATGGGAATGCTAGTAATAACCGCCTTAGGGTTCACCCTGAAAATTATTTTAAACTAAATATATCTGCCTAACTCCTGAAGTGGTGTCAAGTCCTTTCTGAGCAAATGATTATTTTTAAAAGGCATTCATACAAAAGGTAACTATCACATATCTCAGTATATCATTTAACTGGGCTATATTGGCATCCTTTTTTTCCCCTGAAGGTTGGACTTTTTTTTTAAGTGATTTAATAATGACTACTCAGCTTGTCTTACCTGAGGCCGCCTGTTTTGTGGCGCCCTCTGCAGTTTTGTGAGGCCCACGCCATTATAAGTAAATGGAGCTGAGCAGTAGAATTTAGTGTAGTTCTACGGTATTATTAGTATACACGGGAAGTAGAATACACTCTTGATTTACAGTATAAAAGGACATATTTTTGTGTTCACTATTTACAGTGTGGATACCTCTATCTGAATGTTGCCCCCTGTGCACCTACACAGCTGAAGTGGTATGAAGGAGACGGGTCTCCCATAGTGACATGTCAGGTCTCACCAACCCAAAAACTCATCCCTCCACCACCAAGTATTCTCCACCCCTTCACTACGTCAGCTCTTCTTTCTAGTCCCACCCTCCACCTCTGTCCATGAGAAACATAACATGCAAGGGAACTCAGTCCTAAGAAATACACCATTGGAGCGACTCCCCCCCCCCGTCTCTCTCTCTCTCTCTCTCTCTCTCTCTCTCTCTATCTCTCTTTCTCTCTCTCTCTCTCTCTCTCTCTCTCTCTCTCTCTCTCACTCTCTCTGTCACTCTCTCTCTCTCTCTCTCCCTCTCTCTCTCTCTCTCTCTCTAACCATCGGTTGACTTACCATCTTTCTAGGATTGATTTCTCCTGTGTTATTCGGGTTGACTACTAGGGTTACAACAATTTTATTCCATTTATTCCCAACTGTTTTAATGTATAGCGTATAGCGAGGAGAATCACCATATGTTACATCCCCCTCCCTCCACCCACTACCTCAGGAGGTTCACATGATAGCACATCAGCTGACCCATGAGCGCCAGGGGGCCTCTGTACAACCTGTTGAGTTGGGATCGCGTTCCGTCAGGTATGTTTTATCATGGTTTGGTGTACAGCTGTACAGGTGTTATATTTCATGGTGAATACAGCAGCCCCATTGGTTTAATCAGATTGACTTTCCCCAGTACCCCACGGCCGATAGGTTCATCAAATGACATAGCTAAACAGAATATAACGTATCATTTTTAGGCATTTATCATGGATGGGTGTATATATATGTGTAGGTGGCAGATTTACATTCCTCTACCGCCAATCAGCATTGCTTAGTGGGTCTCATCTTGGTTCTCAATAGGCTGTCATATGGAATCCATGGTGGTTCTATCCTATGCTGCCAGATGGGCCCCATAATGGGCTTGCCCAGACATATAGTGCCAAGATCAAACCCACCACAATACAATCAAACTGCATTTAAAACGCTGAGTGGGTGGGCTAAGCCTTTTTGGATTCCAATTGACAGACCTGGCCAATGATGACCAAATCCAGACCTGACCAGCCGGCCCAGACGGTTAACCAATGAAAGTGATATATTTTGGAGGTGTATTACTACATTCCGTAGATTACTGCATGTTTCTTAACATGTGGCCCAGGTTTTTGGTCCACTTTCCATTATCAAATTAATTCAAACATCAGCAAGTGAACCTACGACAAAGTACACAAGAAAACACTCTGTGTAGTGTATTTTTACATAAATTTGCCTATATTCTGATGAATACCAGAACCAGTTGATGAGTATGACATGCACAGCCTGGTTACATAGAAGCATGGACCACAGTAAGCGCATGATGCCTATTTCAAGTTTCATTATAGCATCAGAACAAGTTTTCTCCAGAATCATATTGGTACATGATAACATACGACATTCATTAATAGGTCCAAATATCTACATAAGTTGCAACCTAGCTCTAGAGCTACTTTCACAACAGACGAACTATGACCATGGTTAACGGTCACACATACCTTTCATTCTATGACATCCGGGTGATACAGAGGACCATCATACAGTCCCTGCTCTTCATTTTATACGTATGTGTGAAGAACTGCACACACCAGCTTGGCATGAAAAAACATAATGTACGCAGATGACCTAATCGTATAATATAGCGCCAGCAAAGATCCTGCCCAATGTCAAATGTTGCTCCAAGCTGCCATGGTGTGTCTAATGTCCTGATGCCAGGACAACACAATGACTCTGAATACAAACAAGGTAATAACAGCCTGCTTTGGTATCAGTCAATGGCTATGGAACTGGTGATAAAAAGGCAGCAGGACCAGAAATCTGTATTGCATGTCCTCGGACTACTGGCTGTGGTTATTGATACCCACTTGAGATGTAAAGATAATGTCCAATGTTAAAATGTATCAATCGAATATGCTGTTTTTTTATACCTGTGGTATTACCTCACATTGCAACAATATTGCAGTCCCGTCCATGAAAACGGACCTATCACCTATATAGGTGTAGGCTGTGGATATCGTGTCTAACATCGAGAGCAACCACAAAGTTGGGCCAAAGTAATTTTTGCACCTGAAACCATTTTCTTTTGGCCTTGGTTTCCACAGAAGGAAAATAATGACAAACTAGAATATCTGCGCAATTAGTCCGTCAAGAAGACACTAATGTGGTAAGATGTTCTCCTTAAGGACCTGTGATTGTAGGTGTCTAAATAAAGGGAAAGTTGATAGTCAGAAGAAAAGAATATTGGCGATGTAACCAGATTTGAACTAGTAATTATTATGTTCTTGCTATTGACATGACAGTTATTTGCAAATAGAAAATAAGATTGTCTTGATCTTGTTCTGATGTTTTAGACAAGAGAATACATCTATAGATTCAAGGGTACACATTTTACTATTTAGAATTCCTCCACGTACACATGAGCACATCTGCTCCTTCTCCAGGGGCGGCGTGACGCTTGTCTTGATAAAAGTGGGTTATGCCCTGGATTAAAGTGCCCCATAAATGCTTATAGCATGTTTTCATTGGGCAGTGAGCAACAAGAACTACTACTATATGGGACATTCACTTTTTTTGGTTACCAGGCCTGGACAATCCGGGATATCTTCCATTATAGGTATATTAGCCTACAGTGGGGTTTCTTCCAGCAAGGGGAAATCTCCCCTTACTTACTGCAGCCCTCAGGTCGGCCTCCTGCCCTTATCTCTGTAGAGATTAGGGCCGCTGGTAGAGATAAGGGCCGCCCCCGGTCTGCACCTCCAAGAGGAGTTCTCCCAGTGCAGTATCTTATACAGGTGGGCTGGAGACGGGTGGGGGGAGGGGGGTAGGAGTCCACATTTAAATGTACCTTATTTAGGCTATATTTTGTCATTTAAATCATTATATCTCAAGAAATACAATACTTTCATACTAGCCCATTCACCTATACCTAGTCAATTAAATTGTCTACTTGTATGTAGGTGAATGTTTTTCAGCAAATAATGGTAAGGTATTAGCAAATCAGATTTTCTGGTTGAACCTAAAATGACATGTATATCCACCCAAAACCAAGGGGAGAAACCCCCTCACTAGCTTTTCTCCCGGCATGAGGTTAAAGGTAGGATTTCAGAAGTGACAGATTATTGAGCCAGAATCCAATACTAATCTCTAAATGCATCCCATATATCACCTGTTGGAAGCTAAGACTACTGGAGATGGCCTATCAGGTGACAGATTAATGTGGTAGCACTTACTACTAAAGTATTGAGCATGCAGATTACAGTGCACATTTAGGTTGGTCTCTGCCATTGTATAAAGAGGCTACAGTATTGCTACAATGGTTAACAGTGACCTCCATGGCAAGAATATGCAAAATGTTTACAGTATCCGAGTGAGCACAGAACATTGAATCAACATTGCCAAATGGTTGTCAACATTGATTCAATTTTGAACCAACATTGATTCAATGTTGAACTGAATTGTGTGCCCACTGGGATATGGCAACCCCTACTTACATTGGAAGGTTTCTCAGGGTTTCACAGGATATTAATGTCACTTCTTGGTCATAACGGTCAATTGGTAAATGAATTGACATCTTTGGTCAAATTCATCTTCTCTTTATTAGATCGTCCAATACACCCGATATCCATATACCTACTCCCTAAAACTCTGAACCCAATTTATTCAGACCTAATTCCTGTATGGAACCAAATATTGGCACAGTAAAATGTCCGACACGGAAAAACTATAGACTCGTCAGCCCTGGCACAGCATAGTCAAGTTGAGGGCTTTGGGGGCTGACACAAGACATGTCAGTTAGAAGTTAGATATGCCGGCCCTAAACTTGTCCAGAGGTGATTCACCATTCTGCCTGCAGGTGGCCATTATCTAGCATAAATATGTGCCCTGGGGAATAACTTGATTTGTTCCCATGTTGATATAATACTGAGTATTGCAACATATATAGAGAATCATATGAAGTATTTAGGAGAAAAGTAAAATAATGTTAATTCTATGCTGTTCACTTAGAAGACCCTAGGGTCGTCCTGTATGACGACCTTAGGGACTCCAGAGTCTTTCAGTGTAATCCGAGTATTCAGAAAGACCACTACTTCAGAAATTCGTTTGAAAGCTAGCATGCTACGAGCACTTACTATCAAATGCCTTTGGATAGCTCTTCCCTCACAATCCTTAAAATCTAGATTTATTTTTTCATTCAGAAGGGAGTGCTTAGCATCCCCGATTATTTTTTCAAGTCTGCTTGAATACTTTCTTTAAACAGGTATTCCATCGGAGTCAATAAGAGAATCAGGCTGATTAAGGAAAATTAATACTGCCTTTTTCAGGAGGTATGCACAATTGAACACTGTGGAGCCATATGCAATCCAGTTACATTGTGCTGTACAACTGTGTAAATGATTAACTGTACATTTTACCCCCTTAATGAAGGATTAATTGACCTAGTCGGCCCAAACTCCACAGGGAAATTTACAGTTTTTAAATTTTTACAGGGAAGATTATAATATTGTGGCAACATTCCCTGCAAGCTCAAGAGAATCGGAAAGCGTGTACATAGTAAAATGCCTATCGGGAATAGCCATTGACCTCGTATATAAAAGCAACGTTAATAATGGGGAGGGGTGTCTAGTGTTGCACACTAACAATGCTACCCTGTCCTATACATAACCCCTTCCTCCCCTTTTTAACTGGAGCAGGGTGATCACAAATCCAAATATTTGGTTAGTCAGTGTCATTACCTCCATTAATAAAAACGAGAAAGGGGGTCAGTCTTTCTACGTGCTACCTTTACGCCATCTGTGCTAAGATATTTACTTAGATCCACAGGTGCAGTTAGTAAAAAGACCACAAAGAGTGCATTATTACCACACGGTAATGCCCCATCGTGTATCATGAATACATGCTGTCTGCTCAAGCATGCAATTATTATTATTAGACTCTTAGTGTCAAGCACTAGACCTGGACAAAACTGTATTAGCTCTATATGATTCAACAATGCACCTGGTGAGACATCATAACCTTTCCTTATGACATGAAAAATGCACATATACAAAGGTCACAACACCACCATGGCACGTATATAAACTGCGTGACCCATTGTGGTTTCATGACCTTTCTATGTACATTATTTTTGTATCTGGCTGTGGTCCTCTGGTTTCCTTTAGTAGTTATGTTTATTCACATTTTGTTGAGGCTATCTGCCACACGACCTGCACACCCGGGGGGGGGCACTGAGTCTTTGATGGTAGATAGCAACAGCTGCCCTACCACCCTACCTTTCAGAGGTTGGAAGATTTGACCGCCCTACCTTTCAGAGGTTGGGAGATTTTACTGTCCTATGTATGTTGATAATTTGTACATGAACTGCCCTACTCCAACCCACTGCTGCAGTTTACTTTATCTTTTAGCAAGAAAACTTACTCAATTTAATGTTTCGATTTTAACAACCCTACTTATCAGGGACATCTGACTGCCCCCCTTTTTGAGATCCAATGGAAAGTCACCGCCACCACTAGTCGTGCTGCAGTGGTTATCTAGAGTAGTCCTCCCCCCTGGGTCTGCACAGTAGGTTGGCTGTCTTCCCTCTACCCCTGACACTGTACCATCTCAGCGTTCACCTTTTAAAAAAGATAAAAGCTCTACCAGAGAATAACGCCATCATCCTGTATCTATCCTGACGCACCCATCCAGTACACTAGCCCCGTCTCTGAGCCCCACACCCATTCCCTACTAATCCCCCAACTTTCACTGTTCAGATGACAGAAAAGGTCTCTTTATGGTCTTTATCTAAATCTAAAGACTTGAGCAAGTCCCCCCTCTCCAACCACCATGTATCCAACTTCAATACACCGAGTAGAGAATACTTGGGAGAGCCTTGTCACAAAAAGGGGTTGAGAATACAGCCTCCTGCCACAAGTCATTGATTTTGAAGACATACCTTACTCCGAAACGTTTTAGAGAATCAATGTGACTCTGCTTCTTTTTCTACAACACTTATGCTAGGAATGCTTATCTTATCTCATTAATGACGTGAGAGCCTGAATTCGGAGAAGGTCATCTTCCATACTCCATCCTTTCTCCTTTCGATGATGGATCTATTTTAAATCTTCATGCTTTTACTGTGTTATTTTGAATATTTTACCACCTGTCATCTTTTTCAATGAATCTCTCACACCAAAGGCCTCACCCATCACGTATTATACCTTGGTTTAACTGAACTCCCCCCTCCTCCACCAACACCCCATACTCATCGATACCCCACCCCCTACAAAATGTATCTTCCACTATGAACAGTCCCCTTAAACCTCTCTTCAGCTTTTGTTACACTGTTTCTTTTCTTCAACCAGAACACACGCCACTAGTCCCCCCTCCCCACATAAATATAAACACACAGCATCTCAACCTCTTTCTTCCCCAGGGTCACCAACCTCCTCATCTCCCTGCACCCACCCACCCAAACCTATTCTATATCTCTGAGCTGTTTGTCGGAAGGAGACAGAATGATCATGATATTGTAAGTGGACAGGGATTGGGGTAAGATGTGCTGGTTCAGGTCAGAAAGTGCATGCTGAATTATGAAGGAGATCTAAGAAATTGCTGAGATTTTGAAAGCTTCCTCAAATTTACAACCGATCCTACCACTATTGCAAGGTATAATTGCATGGAATGCTCGCTGTCCTTTTATCCTACTATCTACATAACCATATTTGATGCACATGATTTTACTTCATGTGAATGTTGGTGAATGGGCATATATCCTAGTATTTGCGTGGGGGATTACCAAAGGTTGGCTAACAGCTGGTTACTACTAATGCAATTTCTACGACTTTGGGTTTAAGGATTATGAAGTTGGCAGCCCCCCAACTTCAATCCAGAGGTGCATACATGTGTGAACATTATGCCTTAGGCAAGCTACCTATGTAGGTCCCAGGTCCAGCCTTTAGAAACTCTCCAACATAGACTTGTTTATAAATGTATTCAGGAATTTCCAAAAGATCTACAGCCCTCTTCCCTGATTTTCCTCCAATTCGAACCTGAAATAAGATTTATTCTGGACTCAGCCTGGTGCACTGCATGTCCAAACCCTGAGAGACCCACTTTACACACATAAACACAGATCGCCGACCATGCTGCCGCCCCTGCTGTGTAGTAGAATGTCAACAGGAGCACAGAGATATGTATATCACAGCTCCTCCAGTCCTCCCTCACATTGCCTCCTGCAGGTCCCTGGAGGAGACTGTACTGACTGGTGCCAGTCTACTCTACAAGGAGCAGCTCGCCGGGGGACAGCTTAGGTGAGCATCCACGCCTCCTTCTGTGGGGAGTTCCACGGGAGCAGCAGGTAGCCTAGCACTGACAGGGCTTGTTGCCTGAGGAAAAAGTCTACTTTCATCCCAGGAGGTTATTTACCTTGGCATATACAGACTTTGGAATACATATATACCTGCTGGACTTGTGTAGGATATCCAGAAGAAATAGCATTATATTTACTTGCCCCACTAACTCATCACTAAACATACGGACGAACAGTGATCACGTATTCATAGCAGGAAGATTTTATATTTGTTTTTGATAGCATTTTCTAGGAAAGGGATCTTGAGGACTACAAACTCTGGTTTTAATTATCTAGTATCTTGTCTGCCCAGTCGTCAAGATAGTGTATATTGCAGAACCAATATATTTTTTGATGGAACAGTCACTGTGTCTGTTCTTAAGCATTTAAGTTCGGCAGGGACAGTTCGGATGATGTAGGCCATGGAGGGCCAGTGATACCTATGGTGAGTGGCTGATCAGGCCATAGGAGTGAGTATGTTTCAGGTTTCAGACCCTAGCCTAGATCTAGGTAGACATGGAAAATGGAAGACATCCTGATATAAATCGCTCATACAGGTTACCGGTACACAGTATTTTGGCGACCATTTGAATAGTTGGAAGTAGTCCACTGTTTCAAAGATACGGGAGGTTTTTAAAGTGCTAATTAACGCTGCATTCGTGGTCTTCATGATGGAGGAATTGGGCTCTCACTTTAAGAGAAAATAGAGTATGCCCTCTGAATAAAGAGTATGCAAATGTAATTTTAGTTACAATACTAGTAGGTTAAGTCTGGTCCTGCTAAAAAGGGAAGAATAACCTGAAACCTGAAACACAATTTCAATTTGTAATGGCCCCAGTCTAGGCAGTGTTGAGCAGTACATCATTGGTAGAAGATTGTATTTAAGGTGGGACTGACACACTTATCACTCGTCAGGTAGCACCTGATAGGTGGAAGCTACTGGAGGAATCTACTCACCAGCCTCCAGTGAGCCTTTCCAGCCCCTGGAGTGGCCCATCGCCCAGCACAGCCACTACTCCTCTGGGTTCTATAGCATGGAGACACAGTGACCCATATTGTGGTTGGAGAGTGTATGGTAGACGGGGGGGGGGGGGGCAGGTGG